>CM065590.1:104738757-105486717 GCA_033119425.1 Bufotes viridis
TATATACACACACAAACACATATACATACACAGATATATACATATATATATATATATATATATATATATACACACACATACACCGATATATACATACACACACATATACTGTACATAGACAGATACATATATACACATACATACACAGATATATACATACATACATATAAACATATATGTATATTCCCACATATATATGCACCCATATACTGTAAATATTATTTATATATATGTATATATATATATACACACATACACATATATATGCACCCATATACTGTATATAGACACACAGATACATATACACACTGTATATATACCCTCACATACACAGATATATATATATACCCATACGCACACACATTTTCTCTCTATAAAATGAATTTTTATTACCAACCATACAGGTAAATATAGGCAGGAAGAATAGATTACCTGCATTTCGAGTGCAAACTACAGATTATCTATGGCATGGTATCTTATATTTAGTAGTGGCTGTCTGTATTGTTATTACTATTATTATTACTATTATTATTTGCTCATCCAGTGCAGCCCCCACTTGAAAGTTGATGTGCTAATAATGAGTGAATGAGGAATTTCCCGAACTTTGCAGCCAGACTGACGAGCTTTTCTCCCAGTTTCCTATTGAATTATATCTGCTCCATTGGCACTGAAATAAAGACGCCAAGCAGACTTTTAGCCTAAGTATTTTCTCACCAGCCTAAAGAAAAGTGCTCTCTTTATTTCTACAGGGCTCAAGCACCCGGGCAGGAGACGTGTCCTGCACTTTAACTACTCCCCACTTCTTTGTTCAGGTCACACTGGGGCCCTATTGTATTCCTATGAAGAGAGCTGATGGCCAGCCCGGCTAGAATCCAGTCTGTGAGCTGAGCTGCATTGATTTACTTATTATATCGTTCAAAGGGAAATGTAAGACAAACACAATCGCAGGGTGTGCACAGGGAGCACGGGCACCCATTTCATCCAATGCCCTCCGCCTTGTCCTCATTTATCATCCCTCTGATAGAGGACTGGGGGCTCAGCCTTCAGGACCAAAGCTGGTACACACCCAAACCTGTGCCAGCAACCACCTGGAGTCATCTGGAGCCACAACTGCTAGATCAATTGGAAGAAATTACTAGATGTAGATAGATAGATAGATAGATAGATAGATAGATAGATAGATAGATAGATAGGAGATAGATAGATAGATAGATAGATAGATAGATAGGATATAGGTAGATGATAGATATGAGATCGATCGATCGATAGATAGATAGATAGATAGATAGATAGATAGATAGATAGATAGATATCGATGGTAGATATGAGATAGATAGATAGATAGATAGATAGATAGATAGATAGATAGATGAGATAGATAGATAGATAGATAGATAGATAGATAGATAGATAGACAGGAGATAGATGTAGCCACATTCATTGTATGTCTGTGTGATAGAAACGAGTGAAAGAGATAGAAAGGGATGGAGAGATTCTGGGTGTGTATAGAGAAATACACAGATAGATCTGTGATTATAGATAATTAGGACACATATGATACGAAATTTCAACAAAGCTGAATTTTCTGCTCAAATAATGTCACAGGACGAAGTAGTTGTAAATAGCTAACTGAGCTCTGCTACATAAACTATGTGAAATGAAGCCTTTTTGGCACTAGTCTACCCCACTAATGCCTCCCATTGTAGGTGCAGCTTCCTTACCTTAGGAATGTCCGGGTAACTGCTTCCATTCTCCCTCCAGCACCCCAGGTCCCGAAAGGGAGGGCTTTGCCAAATTATGTGGTGTTGCCTGGGTCTCCCCCACCCCCCTTCCTCCACTTTTTTTGCCTCCTTTTTCTATGATGGATAGAAGGGTTTGTGGAGCTATGGGGCCGTCTCCTAAGCAGGGAAGACTGAGGGGGGATGAAATCGGCAAGCAGATGTCACTTCAGGAGGAAAAGCCTATAAGATGTGGCATCTGGGTGAAGGCTGCCCACGTAGGACCATACGTCACCTATAAAATGCCTTTCCAGTCCACACTGCTCCTGCTCCTAAAATCTGCCCAAATTCTCGCCTTGTATGTTGGATCCAATCATGGAAGTATGGGATGGAGAGAACCAGCACCATGGAAGACCACCGCCAAGGCTGAGGAGCTCCAAGGCTGAGGACCAGGCGCCTGACCACTTGTATTTGAGGGGGGCAGGCTCCAGACCCCCCAGCTTCTCCCAGTACTCGTGCATTACTTTCCTGCTTCCACTTTTGATGTCGGACAGTCAAGACCATGGGCACTAGGACAGTCCATCCACCTTCCACAGAAGGGGCAGTATTGGGGCAGCTTGCCAATGTGGCGACCAGAAGACAAGGAGTCTGAGACGCTGGAAACACTTCATATATTAATGATTATATTTTTATCTAACTCTAGTTTGGGTTTGATCTTATAGTTATGAATAGTATTTATTTTATGATTCCTGATCATCAGATAATTCTAACATAGAGCTTGTGTTCTTCCAAGATAAATCTACTGAACGGTTCATAGAATAGAGTTTCTCATTTAACCCTTTAAGACCGCGAAATTATTTACCTCTCATTACTTTACCTTGATGACTTGTGCCCAATGACAAACTCAGCTCTGCTCAATCTGTTTGCCATACACCCGCCGAGTACTTCTATGAAATGAGCTCAGCTTCATCCAGAAAAATATATATATATTTAATATTTCAACCTTTCTATACCTCCGTTAAAATTGGGTTAATTTGACGCAATATAAAATTCACCCACCATAAAAAAATATTTAAAAATAATAAAAAATAATATAAAAATATAAATATAAAAATACGTAAAAAATCATAACACCATCATTTTACTGTTATCTCAATGTATGTCTACATGCCCCAAAACGAAGTCTATTTCATGAATATAATCAGGTTTTGGATACTATATCCATGAAAGTAAATGTAAAAGACCATATATTAAATGTGCGGGTAAAATCTGTAAAGTGTGAACGAACGACTGCACCTGCTCAGAAACGCATGCATCTTATTGGCTCTATATTAAGTATTTGTGACCATTTCTACTAATTATTAGCAGTACAATTATCATGATATTATTATTATTATTATTATTATTATTATTATTATTTAGGTCTAATACTGAAATACTGGTTATTTGTATTATTTTTATTTATCGGTGCTTCTGATTTGGGTTCATATATAAGAATTTCTAATATTCTTAATGCGCATATTTTTCTCTGCAGACACGTTGGATGTCATGCCCAATAAATACAATTATCGGCGATCACCATTTAGTAAATAGTGGTTGCTGCGATACTCGGTGGGATACAGGCGCTGACATCCTCATTACACGTATAGGAATCCACCAGAGAGCAGCCGGGCGCGGGGCGACCTGTTTATGATCCTTGGAGAGCAGGGGTCAGCCCCATAACGGGCCACATAATAGAGCGCTGCTTGACCCCTGATCCTGCGCTTTGTTATTTTACTATCAAGTGTCTACATCATACTGATGGTCCACTCTTCCCCGACAATGGAGCCTGGAGACCCCTATTATCTGTTATCCCAGCCCTACACCTACATTTACTGCAGGCTACAGGCGCCATAGCCAAACATTTATAGGACCCTGTTATGGAGGTGCTGGTCAAAAAACAGCACAAAATGTGCTCTAAAGAAGGCTCCATTCGGGAAATTGGGATCATAAAGTCAGAGATACATATCAGAATATAATTATATAGAGATAGATAGATAGATAGATAGATAGATAGATAGATGATAGTAGATAAACAGAAAACTAGGAGTTAGAAAAATAGATAGACAGGTGATAAATAAAAAGCTAGGAGAAAGAAAAAGAAAGAAAGCGAGAGAAAGAGAAAGAAAAGAAAGAAAGAAAATAAATAGAACGATAGGAGATAAAGATAGATAGATATTAGATAGATAGATAGCTAGATAGATAGATAGATAGATAGATCGAGATTAGATAGATACATATGAGATAGATAGATTCATAGATAGATAGATAGATGATAGATAGATACTTGGGCATTCCAATAAAGCTTTATTGAATTGATAGATAGATAGATTAGATATATAATACATAGATAGAAGATAGATATACATGAGAGAGAGATAGATGATAGATAGATAGATAGATAGATAGATAGATAGATAGACAGATGATAAATAGAAAGCTATGAGATAGAAAAAGAAAGAGAGAGAGATATAGAGAGAGAAAAAGAAAAAGAAAGAAAGAAAGAAAGAAAATAGGAATCTGGGAGATAAAGATAGATAGATAGATAGATAGATAGATAGATAAATAGATAGATAGATAGATAGATAGATAGAGAGATAGAGTAGAGAGATAGATAGATAGATAGATAGATAGATAGATAGATAGATCGATCGATAGTAGATAGATATGAGATAGATAGATAGATAGATAGATAGATAATAGATAGATAGATAGATAGATAGATAGATAGTGATAGATAGATAGATAGATAGATAGATAGATAGATAGACATGAGATAGATAGATAGATAGATAGATAGATAGATAGATAGATAGATAGATAGATAGATAGATAATAAAAAATAAAAATAACACATCACATCAGTTCTCTTATCATTAATTATTACACCTCAATATTTAAAGGTCATTTTTAAAAAGATCTGATGAAATGTATGGGAAACATAGAAAATAAATATAACCGCATAGGACCATTATGTTGCTAAAAGTGTCAGGCTCCTATACAGACAACACCGCCCTCTAGTGGCACAGTTAGAAAACGACCCGGAGCGCGTGGTAAAAATACGCAGTGCATGGATGCATGTACACTGATAAAATATTTTAATCGGGGTCATTTCACACCTCTCGGAACGAGATATGGGGAAAAAAGGTCTGACAACGATCTGTATTCTATATTAGTTGTATTAAAATTCTAAAACGAAAACTATTAACACCTGCGTGGTTTCTCTGTTAAGGCATTTTACAAACTAAAATATGAGCTAAAACTACAACCGGGAGTCCTAATTAGAACAAATACAAAAAAAATACGACAAAAAAACCCTCTCAGCGTCATTAATAGATTCCTGCATTTTATGGTGTCTCCGATCGCACAAGGATCGTTCTTCCCTGATGTCCTTGTGAGTTTTCGCGGTCCAAACGTGATGTATAAATAAGAAATACAATATATACTCTGTATATGGAAAATAAAAGTTTGAAGATTTAAAAAAATATATATAATAAAATCTTTATAAAACAACCATAAAGCCGTGGTTGTCGTTTATCCCGATAGTTGCGTTTTTAAGGCTGCACATTTAATAACTTTTAAATAATCTTTGGTTTTAGGAATAATAACCCATTATATGCTATATATTTGCAGCGGTGATCTGTATTTTGAATGACAGTGCTGGATATCGCTGAGTTTACTGCTGCATTGATACAATGTATTGATGTTTGGAGCAGGGAGTTGTAAATATTTATAAATATAGATACATTGTTGCACATCTGCTTAGGCTGCTAGGATCATTTAAAGTCCTTGCACCAGCCGATGGGCACCTATATACAGGTTTATGGGGTCCCCAGGTAGGTCCATGAAGACATCACAATATCGGTCCCATCAACATAAAGGGGCAATAATGCTAAAAGAGAGAAATTGCATCAATGTCTGTTCAGCACAATACATTTTCCTAGAAAAATATGTTTGTCTACACACTGCCAAGATAATAATGATGGTGAAGTGAACCCTGATACACTGCCATCTCTGTACATGGCAGTGCCAGGGAAGTGGGAGCTGGCATGTAAAGTGGGATAGTCATCCAGGTTCTTACCTGCAGCCATTAAATATCAGGAGATCAGGAATTCCTGGGCAGAGACACTGGCAGCCAGGAGATATGCCTGTAACTAAAGGCACCATCAGGGTGGCACTGAGGTCTGCCTCTCCAGCCATTGACCAGATGCTGCTACAAGACATGTCAGTACAATTCCCATCTAGCTGAAACCATCCACTTTTCCCACGCTGAGGATGTGCGGACTGGAACAATAGGCCTGGCAGCTTGGCACACCATGTGAAGCTGGCATAAGCTGCCCATCTCTGATACTTTTCTGAATGAAGGCTGCTGAAGAAATATGCAGGATGACCCAATATAGTATATTTTGTTCACATGATGTTTCTGATTCTCAAGGATCTGCACTACCATGGCTTCATCTTGATACTACAGCCATTTATGTAACAAGAAAAACAATTAGGGCTCATGCACAGGACCGTACGTAGTTTGCGTTACGCAAAACACGGATCCGCAAAAAAAAATGGATTTCGTCTGTGTGCATTCCGTTTTTTGCGGAACGGAACAGCTGGCCCCTGATAGAACAGTCCAATGTTTTATTTTTTTGCAGAACGGACATGCAGACATACAGCAACAGAATGCACACGGAGTAACTAACAGTTTTTTTTTTTTTTTGCAGACCCGTTGAAATGAATGGTTCTGCATACGGTCCGCAAAAGAAACCGAAGGGACACGGAAAGAAAATATATACCCTTAGTGTGATGCTCCCGTCTTGTCATGCTGGGGCTTTCAGTTTTAATTGACTGCAGTTCTCCATTGCTCTGCCTGGTTGTACAGAAGGAATTATCCCACAGCCCCTCAGCAGTTTACCGGCTGATGGCCATATCTGTCTATTTTTCTACAAAATGTCCATATCTGTCTATTTTTCTACAAAATGTCCATATCTGTCTATTTTTCTACAAAACGTCTATAGATCTCAAAATCTTCCCATTTCCATAGCTCAGGATTATCTACTGGATACAAATATGTAGCAACAGCTTTAAAACCGCCTGTATCCGCAGCAAATAAAATACCCTGCACTGCACAAAGGTGGGTGGACATAGAAATAGACTTGCAAAAGCCATCTGCACACATTGCACAATACGTGCGGTTTTTCCACGCCGATTCCCGTGCGGAAAAACCACCGCCTAGTACAATGCCAGTGACGTGTATGAGATGACACTAATCTAATGTACACTTTGTGGATTTTTTTCTGGGAGGAAATTGACCTGCCGCACGGATTTTAATGGCATGTCAATTATGGTTGCAGTTTTAGCTACAGATTTCACCCTTTTTACTGGAAGCGTGAGATCTGCGACAAAACCGCATCAAATCTGCCATTAGACATTGTAGATTTTGGGGCAGAGATGCTGCGGAAACGCACATAAATCCGCACCGAAATTTATGTGGCCAATGTGCAGTGAAAATAGTTAAGGCCCCCTTCTCATATAGGCGGTGATCTGGCGCGGTTTCCCTCGAGTGTGATGCAAAAACCGCCAGAGGTAAACTGAAGCTAGAACTGGATATCTGTCATCACTGAGCACCACTGGAACGTGTTTGCCCGAGAAGACTCCATTCTCCAGGATGATGTGTGAGCAGTGCCGACCATTACTCTTATTCTTGGATCGTTCATATTTATCTGGCGCATCAGGTGTGATGCTGGATGTCAAACAGGACCGGACAGAAAAACGCTGTGCGCTAGGCTTTTCTCTCCGGTGCTATCAGTCTATAGAGGCCGGACCTGTGCACTTACATATATATCAGTTGTATCAGTTGTATCTGACCCAGAAAACAAATAACCTACTCAGACACAAATGATATATGTGCACCCAGCCCAAAAAAGCAATACCTGAAAAACTAGAGCAAAACATGGCATGACTACGGTAGAAAATATGGCAGGATCCACAGGTTTCTGGGTCTTTCTAAAGTGGAATTGGCAAAGCAGTTGTACCGTATAGTATATGTATCATCAGAAAAACCAAATACATATATCACGCTGCACATTCAAGATTCACCAAGATTAAATCAAATCTATAAAGCATAACAGTGCATTTTTGAATTTCAGGACTAAAAACATTGAACAAATATAATGTTTTGGTCACGCTCTATATTTGTAACGCCCCTGCATACATTTTCCAGTCCAAAAGCGTCAGGGGAAAGGGGCAGTGCTGACTTCTATATGATGGTTTGTCATCACTTGGGGAGGAAAACAAGAGCAGGTCTTAGCCAGCACCCTGTGCCCTGTTAATGATTATGGCACACTTCACACTGGGAAAGAGACTGAGGCACCACTCATACAGTCTTCCCTCGTATGTCAGAAAATATGGTGGGCAGTCACTACCGTATTTACGCACATGGTACGGCTAAGCCACAGCTGTAGCCAGGCTTTCCTTCACTTGGGGCAAATGTTCACTTCACTGCCCTCACTCTGCATTTCAATACCCTCGCCCATGCAAAGTGCCCATGCCCCATGGCAATCAGCACCCAGAGAAGATGCCATGGCATCCCCCCACTCACCCACCCAGCTCCGCCTGTGGGCTAAGATTTTGTCATACTGAATGCTAACAGATATGTACATATATGTACAGCAGTTTTTACTGACAATATAAAAATGCACAGTTGAAGTTTCAAAAAATTTAAGGCCTGCTTGACGTACGTCTGCGCCCTGGCATCAAAACTCATACCATGGTTTTCTATGGAATCCATTTTGTGTCCTCTAGCATCAGCTGTAACGTCTGACATCTCCATGAGACAGTCAGAAAAACGTAGCATGTGGTTGATCAATAACAAGTGCACCTAATGGCTGAAAGCAGAGGCAGGTTGAGAGCACTTCAGGGGTGTTTGCAGTCAATAGTAAGGTATAAGGCAGGATCCATGCAGGCTCAGGGCTGCTTTTCTGAATATGGAGTTGGCAATATGATCAGGATTATTGAAATCCTCTGTGCTGAGAAGTGCAAGCAGATTCTCATCCATCATGCAACGCCACCAGTAAGGCATCTGATTCATCCGACTTCATTCTACAGAAGGACATTGACCCCAAACACACAGCCAAGGTCATAAGGACCATGTTCAATTAAAAGAAGAACAATCCATTCTGCAACAGATGGCATAGCATTCCAAGAGGGGCTGTCTGAGATGACCTACTCAGTCTGCAGAAGAACTGTAGAAAACCCTTCAAGATGCTGGGAACAATCTACCACGTGAGGTCCTTCAAACTGCCCAACCTTAGTGGTCATTTGATGGACTTGGATGGGAACCGTCAAGTACATTTGAATTTATGTAGATCTCAACCACTTTATAGACTTCTTAATAAATGCACGTGACATTCATTTTAAATCCAGAAAAAGATCCAACCAAAATGTAAATGGCTCTTCGTAGCGACCTATTAGAATCATTTAGATATAAAGTAACTTTCAGTAAAGTAATTTTTTACTCCAGTATCTCCTACAAGAACATCCTTTACAGACTTATTATGCTAATATATTTTGTCTAAGGTACAATGACCGCAATAAAGAGGATTTCCGCGATATGTCCCTTTTGCAAAATTGAAACAGATAATATATTGGACTGTAATGAGATCGGGTGGGGATCGGGAACCAGTGCATGAAACCCGGCGCTTATGCCGGAAACCGTCTGGTTACCCAACGGATCCCATTATATTCAATCTGGCTGGATCTGCTAAACGCAAGTGTGATACTAGCCCTAGTCTTGGAGTACAAGCATTCCATTCTATTCATAACATTTCTTTTCAAGCCAAATTTACCTAAGACCAGGTGACATTACCAAAATCATCTTCCCTTTTGCTTTCTCTGGATTGATTTCCGCCCGGTATTTTTATGCCTTGTCTTCCTTTAATCTGTTTGTGGTTACTGTATATTCAGCATTATCCTAGCCATCCTGTTGGCCAATATCTTTGAAAAGCGGTGGAATTAGAAAGAAAATGCACATTTTATAACGTTTAATAGGTTTTGTTTTTATGGCATTCCCTAGGCGGTAAAACTGATCAGTTCCCTTCATTCTCTAGGTCAGTACAGTTACGGTGATACCATATTTGTATAGTTTTTCTTGTGTTTTAATATCGCAAAAAAATGTAAACTTTGGAAAAAACAAGTTTTTTCTAAAAGGGGTTTTCCGAGTTATAAGAATGTAGGCGAATCTGCTTTATATCTATGAATATCTTTGTAAATTACTCTCTTTATCTATAATAGCTTGTGTCTTTTCTGCTGATGAGCGATCCTTACCAGTGCCGGCAGCCTGGCCATCGGACCCCAAAGTCACCTACCCCCGGACAACCACATACAAGTAAAGCCTTGCCCATGATTGCAGCTATATATATATATATGTATCATCTCTATAAAAAAAATAAAAATATGTTAGCCTACATGTTTTTTTGCTGGACTTTGCAGGATGGAAAAACATGGTACACTACACTTTCCCATCCTGCAGAATCCTCAAAAAAAGGTTTTTTTTACAATGGAACTCCATGGTGATGGATGTCACAGTATGGCATCTGTTGTGTATGTTGATCAGATGACAAAAACCCAGCCTTACATGCCCGATCCAGCACTTCCGTTACTTTCATTGTTCTGCTCCATTAGATGAAAAGAGCAACAGAAATAAATAGTGGTGATGTGAATGGGGCCCAAGAGGTGGGGATTTATGCAGGGAACCATTACTGGTCTAACAGCAGGCGATCATAGCCAAGGGATAAAGTCCAGTCCAATATGGCGGATCTTCCCTGTACTTTATCACCTGGCTATAACAGCCTGTCTGCATTCACTAAATACTGCACCACATGCTATACATGCGTGTGATGTGTGTGGGGCAGCGTGTGATGTGTGGGGCAGTGTGTGATGTATGTAGTACAGGGTGTGATATATATATGTGTGTGATGTATGTAGTGCAGGGTGTGATGTGTGTGGTGCAGCGTGTGATGTATGTAGTGCAGGGTGTGATGTGTGTGGTGCAGCGTGTGATGTATGTATTGCAGTGTGTAATGTGTACATGTGTGATGTATATATGTGTGTGATGTATGCCTGTGTGATGATATTCTGCCTGTGTGAGCTAGGAAATGATCATGTGACCGTGTTTGTATGCAAGGTTAGGTTGTGCAGAGCAAGCACTGCAGTGCAGGGGGAGAGGGAGAGGAGGGGCAGATTATTCACACCCACAAATATTCATCGTTGTTACACGCCCCCACAGTTTTGCTGCAGCATGTAAACAAAGCATGAATAACAGAACTATGCAATGGTGTAAGTATGTTTTTTTATTTTCAAGAAATCTTAACTAATGTATATGTAAGCCCGGTTAAGTTTTTGTCACGATGGGAAGTGGGGGAAACTCTCCACCATACAATGTCAAGCTGACAGGAAAGATACTAGGCCTGCATGCCGGGATAGGGAAGATGGAAGCCTCCTATACAACCCTCATGCTAGCCCTGACCTCCTGACCGTATGAACGCACCCTAAAGGTGCGAGGGCTCATACTCTGGAACCTGGGCCCTACTGAACCTATAGATTCCTGAAATACCGGACAGGAATAAGAGACAACCTGGTCATCCAAGACATGGATGAACCGGTGTCTCCCGCAGGCCTAGAAACAGACAAAAAGAAGAAAACAACTCTTACTGTCCTGTTCTAGAATGGGTCCACCTGACCCCAAGAAAAACACCACAACAGTAAGACAGACAAGACAGGGAGCCCTCAACAGGCTGGTAAGAACCCAGAGACCGGTATCCTACCTGGATAACAGCTCTGGGAAGCAAGGAACTTACCTGCTGCTGCAAGGGGATGAAAGCAGCTCACTGACTTGGCTTGTAGTTCCCCCTCCGAGGAAGCCCTGAGACCCTCTTCTGGAGGGAACAACGATAGACAGGGTCAGTAGGGCCCAGGTTCCAGGGAATGAGACCTCCCACCTTTAGGGTGCGCTCATACGGTCAGGGCTAGGATGATGGTCGTATGGGAGGTTTCCATCTTCCCTATCCCAGCATGCAGGCCTAGTATCTTTCTCGTCAGCCTGACATTGTACAGTGGGGAGTTTCCCCCACTCCCCATCGTGACAGGATGTTCGACAAGGTGGCCCTCAAGTACTGGGCAGATAGAAGAAGCCGGACAAGAGCAAAGCTCCAGCATAGACCAAAGCTGGAGGACAACTAACTCTAGCCTACAGGCCACAGGCAATATAAACCAAGTGGCCACACCCAGCATGCACAGCAATATAAACCAAGTGGCCACACCCAGCATGCACGGCAAACGTGTCATGCGCACAACACCGAGGCTGTGACAGTTTTATAATGTTTTTTTTCCCATTTAAAGGGGTGGTCAGGGAATATGTAATTTTTAACAGGTGTCGGCTGCCTGCCTCTCCAAATGAAAGGATCATACCTGCTTCCCACTGCTCCGGTCTTCTGCACAGTCTCCCCCATCTCCATTGTCTGGGTTGTGTTTTTACTTACTGGCCTGGATATCCTCAACTGATTGTCTTCTGCCAACTGATGTTTTCAGTGGTTACATGTCTCTTGTGGTAGGCAAGTATGATCCTTTCAGTAGGGGAGGCAGGCTGCTGTCACCTGTTAGAAATTATGTATTCCTGGACAACCCCTTTAAAGGGGTTTTCCAGTTAGCATCAGAATCCTATAAAATAATCATTTATGAAGGTAGCTATTATTTTGTAATGTATCTCTTTTACCTGAATTGCTCCTATCTTCCATTCTGGGCTATGGTCACATGAACATGTCCAGGCAGCTCTTTCTCTCTCTCTGATATTATGTCCATGGACGTATCAAAGCAGCAACAGGGGAAGTGATAGGAGAGTGTCTATGTAACTAGCTGGTGGGAGGAGCTATAAACTAGCTGGGTGTTGTTAGGGGCAGTGATAGGGGAGTGTCTATGTAACTAGCTGGTGGGAGGAGCTATAAACTAGCTGGGTGTTGTTAGGGGCAGTGATAGGGGAGTGTCTATGTAACTAGCTGGTGGGAGGAGCTATAAACTAGCTGGGTGTTGTTAGGGGCAGTGATACGGGAGTGTCTATGTAACTAGCTGGTGGGAGGAGCTATAAACTAGCTGGGTGTTGTTAGGGGCAGTGATAGGGGAGTGTCTATGTAACTAGCTGGTGGGAGGAGCTATAAACTAGCTGGGTGTTGTTAGGGGCAGTGATAGGGGAGTGTCTATGTAACTAGCTGGTGGGAGGAGCTATAAACTAGCTGGGTGTTGTTACGGGCAGTGATAGGGGGTGTCTATATAACTAGCTGGTGGGAGGAGCTATAAACTAGCTGGGTGTTGTTAGGGGCAGTGATAGGGGAGTGTCTATGTAACTAGCTGTGGGAGGAGCTATAATCTAGCTGGGTGTTGTTACGGGCAGTAATAGGGGAGTGTCTATATAACTAGCTGGTGGGAGGAGCTATAAACTAGCTGGGTGTGGTTAGGGGAGGTGATAAAGGAGTGTCTATATAACTAGCTGGGTGAGAGGAGCTATAAACTAGCTGGGTGTGGTTAGGGGAGGTGATAAAGGAGTGTCTATATCACTAGCTGGGTGGGAGGAGCTATAAACTAGCTGGGTGTTGTTATGGGCAGTAATAGGGGAGTGTCTATGTAACTAGCTGATGGAAGGAGCTGTAAACTAGCTGGGTGTTGTTATGGGCAGTAATAGGGGAGTGTCTATGTAACTAGCTGGTGGGAGGAGCTATAAACTAGCTGGGTGTTGTTACGGGCAGTAATAGGGGAGTGTCTATGTAACTAGCTGGTGGGAGGAGCTATAAACTAGCTGGGTGTGGTTAGGGGAGGTGATAAAGGAGTGTCTATATCACTAGCTGGGTGGGAGGAGCTATAAACTAGCTGGGTGTTGTTATGGGCAGTAATAGGGGAGTGTCTATGTAACTAGCTGGTGGGAGGAGCTATAAACTAGCTGGGTGTTGTTATGGGCAGTAATAGGGGAGTGTCTATGTAACTAGCTGGTGGGAGGAGCTATAAACTAGCTGGGTGTGGTTAGGGGAGGTGATAAAGGAGTGTCTATATCACTAGCTGGGTGGGAGGAGCTATAAACTAGCTGGGTGTTGTTATGGGCAGTAATAGGGGATTGTCTATGTAACTAGCTGGTGGGAGGAGCTGTAAACTAGCTGGGTGTGGTTAGAGTTGTTGCTGGAGCTGTGGCAGAGAAAGAAGTCCATCATGGGTTTGGGTTTGCACACACGATGGAAACAAACCAGACTGATTTGTCTACATAGTAAAAATGGGTCAGGAGAAACAAAAACAAAAAAGGATGTGTATGAGCAACTACGTGAGCACATCTGTTAACTCATGACCAAGAAGCAATTTCCCTTTTTTTTTTCATTTTCATTTTTTACTCCTGGTCTTCCATAACTTTTTTTTATTTTTCTGTTCACATAGCCATGATTTTTGCAGGACAGGTTGTACTTTTGGCCATTTTAATTTTTTTCCATTATGGCGTTCACCCTACAGGATAAAGAGGTTTATATTTTAACCCTTTTCCGACTGCCTCCGCACATTTATAGCAGAAGTTGGGTCTTTAAATTTGGTGCCCTGGGGGCCCTAGCCACTGGGTTTCTGCTGTTTTAAAAAGCAAACACCTGGGGCTAATGTCTGCAATTGGTAATAACGACAATTGCAGACATTTAACCCCTCAGATGCCACGGTCAATTGTGACCACAGCAGCTGAGGTGGCTTTCCCTGGAGTTGTGCACTTCCTGGGTCTGAATAGCTTCCCCTTGCTGAGATTGGGAAAACATGTTCATTGTTGGTGGTAACCTTGAGTCTGCTCGAGGCTATCATGCATATATTCCTATGGAGAAACAAGAAAAAGAAAGTGTATAATTAGCTCACAACTCCAGGCGATATAACACACGAGACATCTGTGCAGGGAAGAAAAATCCTGGTTTGGAACAGGTACTAATCCAAAATTAATTCTTCCAGCACTAGATAAAATGTCCACATTTTAATTTTACATCATAAAAAAGAGTCCAGCCAGGAGAAGCTTATATGTTTCAAACAAGTAAATATATTTCCTTAGGGCTCGTTCACATGACCGTATGGTTTTGTGGTCCGTTTTTAATGGATCAGTTTTTCCGTTTTTGGCTTCAGTAGTGTTTCCGTTTCCATTCTGCTTCTGTTCCGTTTCTGTATGGTTTCCGTTTGTGATCCCTTTTTTACAGATCGGAAATGGAAGCATATAATAATGTTTTAACAGTAAGTACATTGAAAAATTGGGATGGGCATAAAATTTGCAATAGATGCTCCCGCAAAAACGGAACAGATACGGAAGACATACAGATGCATTCCGTATGCATTCAATTTTTTTTGCATCCCCATTGACTTGAACGGAGCCACGGGACGGGATTTGCAGGCAATAATAGGACATGTTCTATCTTTGAACGGGACGGAAAAATGGAAATATGGAAACAGAATGCATACGGAGTACCTTCGTCTTTTTTTGCGGACCCATTGAAATGAATGGTTCTGTATAGGGTACGCAAAAAACTGACCGTTAACGGAAAAAAAAAACTTTAGTGTGCAGGAGGTCTTATAGTAAAATCCATGGCATACAAGCTCAGAATATATAACCCCTACACACATCACGTTCTACTGCAGATGCAGGCATGCAATCAAAGCAATAGATGGGATCTACCCCCTCTAGGGAGGAATTCACATTCGACATTATAAAAAAAAAATTAAAAAGCTAACACAAAAAAGAAAAAACTTAATAAAAATATAATAGGTATGATTTTTTGTTCAAACCCAAAGAAACCTGGTATCTATAGTAAGAATCTGAAAGCCTTCTCTAAGGTGCACCTTCTGTTCCCAATCACCGCCCCTTCTAGGGCAGCTTACTTTTTCCAGACATATCACCTGCATAGGTTGCAATGTATCAATATTTTCTTTATGAATAGTTAGAAAATGTGAGGAAGCTGCAGATAAGTTTTGGTTATCAGGATTCGCAATATGTGAAATATGCTCTGCAATGTGATTCCTAAACGGTCTCGTGGTACGTTGCACGTATTGGACCCAGCAGGAAACACATGCAATAACCTAAAGAACATTATCCTTAGCACAATTCGTGAAAGAACTGATCTTGTATAAACGACCCGTTGCAAAGGACACTATATTTTTAGACCACTTTACAGATGCATCTCAATAAATGAGTATATTATCGAAAAGTACATTTATTTCAGTTATTCAATTCAAAAAGTGAAACTCACATATTAGATAGATTCATTACACACAGAGTGATCTATTTCAGGCGTTTATTTCTTTTAATATTGATGATTATTGCTTATAGCTAATATAAATCCAAAAGTCAGTATCTCAGAAAATTAGAAATTTTATATATGTAAGACTAATTAAAAAAATGATTTTCGGTTCAGAAATGTTGGCCTACTTTCATTGTGTTGTAGACCCAATACAGGGGGTTCCACATTTATTTTGCATACTACTGAAAAGTATGTACGGTATAAGGATTCAATACTTGGTCAGGGCTCCTTTTGCATGTATTATTGCATCAATGTAGCTTGGCACTGCTGAGGTGTTATGGAAGCCCAGGTTGCTTTGATAGTGGTCTTCAGCTTGTCTGTATTCTTGGGTCTGGTATCTCTCATCTTCCAATAATCCATAGAGTCTCTATTGGGTTTAGGTCAGGCAAGTTTGCTGGCCAATCAAGCACAGTAATACCGTGATTATTAATCCAGGTATTGGTACTTTTGGCAGTATGGGCAGGTGCCAAGTCCTGCTGGAAAATGAAATAAGTATCTCCATAAAACTTGTCAGCACAAGAAAGAATGAAGTGCTCTAAACTTTCCTGCTAGATGGCTGCCCTGACTTTGGACTTCATATAACACAGTGGAGCAACACCAGCAGATGACATGGCTCCCCAAACCATCACGGACTGTGGAAATTTCAAGCAACGTGGATTGTGTGCCTCTCCAATCTTCTTCCAGACTCTGGGACCTTGATTTCCAAATAAAATGTAAAATTTACTTTAATCTGAAAACAGAACTTTGGACCACTGAGCAACAGTCCAGTCCTTTTTCTCCTTAGCCCAGATAAGACACTTCTGATGTTGTCTCTGGGTCATGAGTGGCTTGACACAAGGAATGTGACAGTTGTAGCCCATGTTCTGGATACATTTGTGTGTGGTGGCTCTTGAAGCAGTAACTCCAGCTGCAGTTCACTTCTTGTTAATCTCAATTATTGTAGCCCAAATTATTGAATGGCCTTTTCTTGACAATCCTTTTAAGGCTGCGGTTATCCCTGTTGCTTGTGCACCTTTTTCCACCACACTTTTTTCTTCCACTGAACTTTCCATTAATATGCTTGGATACAGCATTCTGTGAACAGCCAGCTTCTATAGCAATGACCCTTTGTTGCTTACCCTCCTTGTGCAAGGTTTCAATGACTGTCTTCTGGACAACTGTCAGCAAGTCAGCAGTCTTCCTGTCACCCACAATGCTGTGCGGTTTATAGCTTCTGTTTGGATCTTTGGATAAATTGTGGTTGGATCTCGGCTGAGTTCCTGGTGCTTCCATTGCTCCTCTAAAGTTAAGTCTTTCCTTTCCCTTTTGTATTTTGTTTGGGATATGTGTGTTGTATTTCCCTATTGTTCCATTAGTACCAGGGTCCTATAGGGCTTGATAGGACTCTAGGTATTCCTGCGTATGAACTCACCTACCTTTGGGGTCTGTTCATACTGGTAGTCAGTCAGGATTTTGGTTAGGGTTTTCACTAGGAGGTATGTAATGAATCTGTATAATAATGTATGTAGTGAATCTGTATAATATATGAGTTTCACTTTTTGAATTGAATTACTGAAATAGCTTAAGTTTTCAATGATATTCTAATTTATTGAGATACACCTATATATTTACACAAACTGCATCTAACATGACCACAACCAAAGGTTCCTTTTACAGGCAACATGTACTGGATTTTGCCAAAAGTTAAAGGTATCTTATAAATTGAACATTGTGAAAAATATCATACAGTTGTTCATCCTTGAGGCTTCTTTCATATGAGTGATACGGATTGTGTCAGGATCTATTCAGGAAATAAATGGTATAAATAAAAAGTACAGGCTGCCCCGCAGAAAAATAGCCACAGCTCCATAGATGTAACCAATTTTTTTTATTTATTTAAGTATTAAAACACAAGAAAAAGTATATAAACATGGTAATGCTATAACCGTGCTGACCTGCAGAAGCTGACATGGCAGTTTTATTGCATAGGGAACTCTGTAAAAACAAAACAAATAAAAAATTGCAGCAGAATTGTTTTTTTTCCCGATTCCACCTCATTTGGAATTTTTTTCCAGCCTCCTACTACATCCTACTACATCGTATGTAATAGTAAATGGTGGCATCAGAAAGCACAGCTTGTCCCTCAAAAAGACAAGCCGTAAAGCTGGTACCCAGAAATGCTCTTCAGCACTGGCGTAGGGATCGCCATAGCAGCCATAGCAATGGCTATGGGGCCCTATGCCACTGGGGGCCCGGGCCACCGGTTGAGGATTGGCCACCCATAAGCAAGGTACGCCACCGCGTAGAGCGCATTCTTGCTGGGGGCGCCGGTGCCGCTCCTCCCCGCCCAGCTCCGTCTCCTAGCTAATTTATTCACGGCACTTACCTCTGTGAAATTGAAGAGAAGCGCTGTAATCTTGCACAGGTGCACTTGCAGAGGCAAATGCAGTGAATAAATTAGCTAGGAGGCGGCTCTGAGCGGGGAGGAGTTCTGTGGATGACACTGATGGGGGATGTGTGGATGACACTGATGGGGAATCTGTGGATAACACTTATTGGGGATCTGTGGATGACACTTATTGGGGATCCGTGGATGACACTTATTGGGGATCCGTGGATGACACTTATGGGGGATCTGTGGATGACACTTAGGGGGATCGAGGGAGGGGTGTGGGGATGTTGGGGTGGGAGGTCCTGGAGGGGTGTTTGTGTGGGAGCTCTAGAAGAGGAGGGAGGTCCGATAGGTATGTGGGGTGGGAGATACGGGAGGGGGGGGCGGGGGACATACATTTTGTTTGCAATGGGGCCCAGTCATTTCTAGCTACGGCTCTGCTCTTCAGGTTCAAAACTCTACCAGTGCAATAGGTAATGAAGGGAACCTCTAGCTTTATGAGAACTGATTATATGTTATGCTTTGCCTAAGAGCCCTCCTCATCCTGTCCAGGTGGATGGAGGTCTAGAGTACAGAGTCACAGGCAAAATATACTTTTTTGAGGAGTGGTTTGTGAAATACATCATGAATATTAAATTAGGAAGGCAGACACAATCAGAAAGGCACAGGATTAATACCATCCACAATGTGAGGGAACCAATGTATCTAGTGCCCACCTTATGTGATGGCCATACCTTCTTTCCCACCGAAAACAAAGGACCAGTGGAAGGTTTCTTTTTTAAAAAAATTGCATTCTGAAAATTGTGGAATTGCCCGGACTGCACAATTGAAACCAATGCCTCCCCTTCTATTTACACCCCAGAGAGAGAGAGAGAGGAGGCAGAACAAACTTTCTGTATTCTGCAATAGCCCAGATTAAATGGGGGCTCAACTTCTCCAACATACAATGTTAAAACCTGGCTGCTCTGGCCAGATACATTACCAATTGGCTTAAATCCACTACATACAAGTGGGCTTCATGCCTGGGAGGTAAGCCAGAGACAATACTATCTGCACCATTACTCACATATCTCATGACCAACGGCACAAAATACATATGTGTCTTTTATTAGTTGATGGTGAAAAAGCATTTAATAGAGATTTATATTGGCTTCACTGAAGCAAATAGACTTGGGTTCTCAATTTTTAGAAAAGGTGACTGCCCTTTATACACAACCGATGGCTTACGTACAGACGAATGAGGTCATAGCATCTCCCTTTGTAATTAATAATGGAACACGGTAGGGTAGCTGTTTCCTGCTTAACCCCTCCAGGACCCAGGACGAGAATGCTCGTCCTAATTGAGCGGTACTTAGCGCATTAGGACAAGCATTCTAGACCTACAGTTAAACTGTCACCATGTCTGCAGACATGGTGACAGCGCTGAGACCCCGGCTGTTACACACAGCCAGGGGTCTCAGCTAACCGGCCGGGGACCAATCAGAGCGGTCCCCAGCCAGCGATCGCTCTGATTGGCTAGTCTGTACAGACTAGCCTTTTAAAAACTTGTAATGCTGGGTCAAAGGTTCTGAAGGTTATAAAAAATATTCCCCACTATATCCCCCCCCTCGAGTCCTCAATGTCCCTCCCCCCTGGCGTGCGGGCGGTGCAGGAGGCGGGCGGTGCGGCGTATGGGATTGCGATCCCGCGCCCGCCTCCTGTGTAATATTCATTGGTGGCCAGTGGTTAGCAGAGTGTCAGCACATTGCTGACACTCTGCTAAAAATGGCTGGCATCTGTGCTTGTACAGATACCAGCCGTTTAACCCCTTCCTTGCCGCGGTCTGGAGGGACCGTGGCATGGAAGGGGTTAACAGGGAGGGAGCTCTGCCTTTGCAGCCCCCGGACAGGATGGGATCACAGAGGGAGGGAGCCCCCCTCCCTCCCCATCACCCGCTGCTCAGTTCTGGCAGCGGGTGATGGTTACCATGGCAACAGGACGCCTTCAGAGGCATCCTGCTTGCCATGGTATTAGTAACTCTGATCAGACTTCTGCTAAAGGCAGAAGTCTGACCAGACAGCGTAAAGTACAAAATACAGTACAGTACACTATATAGTGTACTGTACTGTATTATATAGACATCAGACCTACGGGATCTTCAAGAACCAAGTTGGTCTGGGTCAATTTTTGAAAACTTAAAAAAACATATCACTGACTAAAAAAAAAAATACACTACACATATTAGGTATCGCCGCGTCTGTAAAACCTTTCTTTATAAAAATATCACATGACTTAACCCCTCAAGTAAATACCGTAAAAAAAATGGTGTAAAAAAAGCCATTTTTTGTCACCTTATTTCAAGTGTAATACTAAGCGATCAAAAAGGCATATGCCTCCCAAAATAGTACGAATCAAACCGCCATCTCATCCCGCAAAAAATTAGGCCCTACATAGCACAATCGCCCAAAAAAAAAAAAAAAATTTGGCTCTCAGACTATGGAGACACTAAAACATTTTTTTTTCTAAAATGCTGTTATTGTGTTAAAGTAAAATAAATAAAAAAAACAGTATACATATTAGGTTTCGGCGCGTCCTTAAAAAACTGTTCTATAAAAATATCACATGATCTAACCCCTCAGGTAAATACCGTAAAAAAAATTAAATAAAAACTATGTAAAAAAAAAAATAATTTTTGTCATCTCACATTACAAAAACTGTAAGAGCAAGTGATCAAAAAGTTATATGCACTCAAACATACTGCCAATCAAACCGCCATCTCATCCCACAATAAATGATACTCTACATAGGACAATCACCCCAAAAAATAAAAAAACATGGGTCTTAGACTATGGAAACATTAAAACATGATTTTTTTGCTTCAAAAATGATATTACTGTGTAAAACCAATAAATAAATAAAAAGTATACATATTAGGTATTGCTGCGTTTGTAACAACCTGCTCTATAAAAATAACACATAACCTAACCCCTTAAGTCAGGGGTCCTCAAACTACGGCCTGCGGGCCACATGGAAACTGAGGAAACTGATCTGGCCCGTCGGGTGTTTTTGCCGTTTCTCACAGCTCAGCAGGGCGCCGCCACCTCCTCCCAGTGGAGACGCGAGGCGGCTGTGGCGGACGAAGAGAGGGACTGACAGTGTAGCGTGGCCGAGCTCTGTCTGGTCCGCGGTACAGGAACTTTTGTTTCCTGTATCCTGTACCCCTCCGGACTGACAGGAAGTGCTCACTTAGTGTGCGCTTCCCATCAGTCCGGCCGGGTACAGGAAACAAATGCTCCTGTACCGCGGACCTCAAAGAGCTCGGCCACGCTACACTAGGGGTAGGGGAGGGGGTGAGTAATGAATGAGCAGTGTGACAAGGTGATGAGGGAGGGGCGCTGAGAAAAAGAGTGACAAGAGGGGGAGAGTGACAACGGAGGGGGGCTGAGAAAGAGTGACAAGAAGGGGGTCTGAGAAATGAGAGTAACAAGGGAGGGGGGCTGAGAAATGAGAGGAGTGACAAGGTAGGGGTCCTAAGAAATGAGAGTTACAAGGGAGGGAGGGGGCCTGAGAAATGAGAGTGACAAGGGAGGGGTGCTGAGAAATGAGAGTAACAAGGGAGGGTTAAAGAAATGAGAGTGACAAGGGAGGGAGGGGGCCTGAGAAATGAGAGTGACAAGGGAGGGGTGCTGAGAAATGAGAGTAACAAGGGAGGGTCTAAGAAATGAGAGTGACAAGGGAGGGAGGGGGCCTGAGAAATGAGAGTGACAAGGGAGGGAGGGGGCCTGAGAAATGAGAGTGACAAGGGAGGGAGGGGTCCTGAGAAATGAGAGTGACAAGGGAGGGGTCTGAGAAATGAGAGTGACAAACAAGATCATTGTGCTTGTGAAAAACCGTGCTTTTAGTGTCCAGAAAGGTTTTTGTGGCTCCGATACCCAACTCATGTTCGATGTTGGAATATAACGTCTCAACATCGAGACTCGCCCAAAAAGTTGATTTGGTCAGCAATATCATTAATTTTTGCTAATGCGTCATTAGTATCTTTAATATATGACGGTAAACTCATAACAAATGGTCTCAACAGATGGTCAACATACTGACTTATTGATTGGGTAAGGGAGTCGTTTCCTGAGACTATAGGACGTCCCGGAACTGGGATTTTTTTCTTGTGCACTTTCAGAAGTGCAAAGAAAGTTGCAATAGTCGGATTTTTATTATACATAAAGTCAAATTCCTCCTTTGATATTAATCTCTCATCCTTCGCCTTTTTTAGGATCCCAAACATTTCCACCAAATATTCCTGCGTTGGATCATCAGGTAAGATTTCATACTTATTTTTATCTTCAAGAAGTTTATTCACCATTTGGTCATAGTCATCTCTGTTTTTCACAACAATGTTCCCCCCTTTGTCACTGGGTTTAATAACTATCTCTTTCATACTTTTTAATTCCTCTAGGGACCTGACTTCTTCTAATGTCAAATTCGAAGGGTCTCGCTTTTCTTTAACCACTTTGTCCAACTCCGAGGTGACAATCTCCACAAATGTATCTATATTTTTATATTGGGAAAATGGTGGGGTCCATTGAGATCTCGGTTTAAAATCCATCAGTTGGGGCTCCATATCTCTGGGGCATCCCTCACTTTCTGACTGTAAACTTTCTAATATCTCCCGTGTTTGTTGTTCTTTCCGGATTAATTTCTGCGTGTTATACTGAGTGCTCAAGTGTTGTTTATAAAGTGCCATCTTTTGTGCAAAAAGGTTTATATCCTTCACCCAACAAAATTTATCAAACTGTGGTTCTAGAGTGAACATGAGACCTCTTTCTAAAAGTTTAATTTGCACATTGGTGAGTATATGTGAAGACAGATTCACGACTTGCATTTTCTTTGATGTTTCTGACAATACATCCAAATGACTGGGACTATTCTCTATCACTTCACACTGTACCCCCATTTTTCCCTGTCTCTCAATTGGACACCGCTCTGTCCTAAAAAAAAAGGGGGCAATGGGAGGTGTTGAGAAGAGACTCGGATTCGACACATTTGAAGTGACATTCAACTGATTTATGGGTATACTTGCTACCCTTCCTCCATCTCCCCCACTGGTCAAAGATGTCCGTGTATCCAAAGTCATCCTGTCCCCTGCTTGGCTGACAGATGATATTTGTCCACCAGCAGAGGAGCCAAACGACACTCCACCTCAAGATTTAGGGGCTCCTACATTTTGTGGGGCTGGCCATTCCCCTGGTCTATTTGTTCTCTTACTCGTGTTTTTGCGGTTATATCTAACTTTCCTCTTTGTGCCACCGCGATTACTACTGACACTCCTAGTGTCTGTGCCAGATGTGTCAGACTCTGAGTAATCAGTGTATCTAGTATTCCTTACTCCTATGTTATTCCTACTTTTCCACGTGTATATTCTCCCTGTTTCAAAATCAGTCTTATCACGTATATATTTACGGTGTTTTCTTTCTTTTATTTCTTCTTTCAGATTTTCAAGACTTTTTTGGAGACGTTGTTCCTGATTTTTAAACTCAGAGTGCTAACTGAACGAACGTATCTCCTTAATTTCCTGATTTAATTTTTCCGATATGCGTTCTAGATATGTTTTTTCGTAATCAACTATGTATTGCATGAGCTTAAGGGAATTTTCTGTTAGAATTCTATCCCAGCCACTCACAAACTCACTGTCCTCTATATGAGCATTTGGTCTAAGCTGGCTCCTCAAACCTCTATATACCAACCCCTGTCCAATGTATGTCTCAAAACTTGCAATCTCCCACCAGGAGCGATAGAATTGTTTGTATGTGACACTCAAATTTTTAAAGGCCGTCTGAGTGTCCGTACTGCTTAGTGGGATCGCTTCATTTGAAAAAACCTGATTTGCTTCAAGGGAAAAACAGTCCTTACTTGGCCTTTGTGCTAGAAAACCTGCCATAACCTTCTACTACAATGTTAAAGGGAAAATTTCCCTTGTGGGCTACAAACCAGGGGAATTTTCCCCCAAAACTATAACCAACCACACCAATGCCCACGTTGTACCCTCAGGATACTACACATTTATTTACAAAAAGGTCACATAGACCTACTAAATTCTTATTAGGGGTTACAACATAGATATTGTAACCTTTATTTTATTTTTATAAAACCTGATACATTTATTTATACACCCAGTCCCATTAAAATTATCCGGGAAGGAATCAAATATTCCACTCAATACTGAATATGTGTGATCCTCTTTTACTTGGAGGTACTGCTTATGGCTGCAGTTCACTTTGCTGTGTTATAATGTGTGCATCTGCCATAGGTTAATGCATATATTTCAGTCAGATTCTGATTGTAAGTCAGTGTTGCAACAATGTGATTGTATAATAGAGCAGATTTCTATTTGCTCCTACTGCACTTTTATTATGGCGCTGGAACCACTTGACTAATTCCTATGTTTGTGCACACATGCTTTATCACACTATGGCTCATGAGAGAGGAAATAGATTCCTACAAAATCTGTCAAAAAACCAGTCCAGCAAAATCCGCCTTCCAAAAACCATATGGCGTTCCCTTCATTCTGTGCCCTGCCGTTTGGCCATACAGCAATTTACGACCACATATGGGGTGTTTCTGCAAACTACAGAATCAGGGCAATAAATATTTAATTTTGTTTGGCTGTTAACCCTTGATTTGTTACTGCAAAAAATGGATTAAAATGGAAAATGTTCCAAAAAATAGAAATTCTGAAATTTCATCTCCATTTGCCAATAACTCTTGTGGAACACCTAAAGGGTTAACAAAGTTTGTAAACTCTGTTTTGAATACCTTGAGGGGTATAGTTTCTTAGATGGAGTCACTTTTATGGAGTTTCTATTCTAGGGGTGCATCGGGGGGGCTTCAAATGGGACATGGTGTCAAAAAACCAGTCCAGCAAAATCCGCCTTCCAAAAACCATATGGCGTTCCCTTCATTCTGTGCCCTGCCGTTTGGCCATACAGCAGTTTACGACCACATTTGGGGTGTTTCTGCAAACTACAGAATCAGCACAATAAATATTGAGTTTTGTTTGGTTGTTAACCCTTGATTTGTTACTGGAAAAAAATTATTAAAATGGAAAATTTTCCAAAAAAATCGAAATTCTGAAATTTCATCTCCATTTGCCAATAACTCTTGTAGAAAACCTAAAGGGTTAATGACGTTTGTCAAATCAGTTTTGAATACCTTAAGGGGTGTAGTTTCTAGATGGTTTCTATTATGTAAGCCTCACAAAGTGACTTCAGACCTGAACTGGTCCCTAAAAAGTGCGTTTTTGAAAATTCAAGATTTGCTTCTAAACTTCTAAGCCTTGTAACGTCCCCAAACAATTATATGGCATTCCCAAAATGATCGATACATGAAGTAGACATATGGGGAATGTAAATCAATAACTTCCTTTGGTGGTATTACTATGTATTATAGAAGTAGAGAAATTGAAACTTGGAAAATAGCAAATTCTTCCAAATTTTTGGTAAATTCTGTATTTTTTTAAAAATAAAAATTAATTTTTTTTTTACTCCATTTTACCACTGTCATGAAGTACCACTGTCATGAAGTACAATATGTGACAAAAAAAACAGTCTCAGAATGGCCTGGATAAGTAAGCGCGTTTTAAAGTTATCACCACATAAAGTGACACTGATCAGATTTGCAAAAAATGGCCGAGTCCTTAAGGTGAAATAAGGCTGGGTCCTTAAGGCGTTAAATAATAATAATAAAAATAATAATAACTATGGAACATTTGACTGTAGCAATATGCAACAATCCAGATATGACTCTTCTGCTTTATATATTGTCACCCGATATATCTGTTCCGTCTATTTGCCCTGCTTCCCACTAAGCATGACATGTCTGCTCTGGCTGCGGACCTTAGACAGGCATGGACCCTCGATTTGCAACCTATACAATCTGATAGATCTACTCTCCAGGAGAAGGTTGAAGCACTGGAATAGTTTAAAGAGACGATTTCACATTCTCTTCAAGAACTTTGCAACTCAGCTCTAACCTCTACGCAGCAACACCTGCTCCTTGCTTACCATCTGGACGATCTTGAAAACAGAAACCGGAGGAATAACATCTGTATCAGAGGCCTCCCGGAAACTATATGTCTGGTGGACTTAATGGCAACTCTTTTACACATTTTCAACTCCCTACTGGGTAGACCTCCTACTTCCCATATTGAGATTGATAGAGCGCACGTCATATGCCGCATACACTTCTATGCTCTCAAGGAAGAAATAATGTCAAAGGCTCAGGCTACCCCAGCTATTTCTTTTGAAAATACCCAGATGCACCTCTTCCCGGATCTGTCCAGACGGACTTTGAGACAGACAGCTTGCTTGAAGCCGCTTCTGTCAGTGCTGCAAGCCCAGGAGATACCCTAAAGATGGAGTTCCCATTTATCCTACACGCTTGTAAGGATGATAAAACAGTGTCTCTCAAGGCTCCGTCGGATCTACCTGGCTTTCTTCAGACCCTAAACCTTCCGCCTGTGACTCTCCCGGACTGGGACACTTTCCTGCTGGACTTGCCTGGTCCATCTCCTGTCACCCCTGGATTGCTGTGATTCTTTTCAGAAGGACTGTCGCCTAGACCTCAAAGATCCAAGAGACACCAAAGTCAGCACTCTGGAAGGCGAGAGGACTGGGATCCAGAAGAACGATCTGTTCCTTCAAAAGTCTATTGAGATGCCTAGTAGATCTTCATCTGCCATCTATCTTGTTCTCCCCTATTTCCTTTAACTTCTATCTTCCAACTTTCATAGCCTCGGGCGTCTTGTGCTCATCTTCGTCTGTTTTCCTCCTTCTCTGTCTCAACCACTGCCTACTCTACAAGGAGTGTCTCACGCCGTCCATAGGTAACAGTGTTTGAGTCCTCTTTGTGGATAACACTGTTTACACAGTTGTCCACTGTGAATAATAGCTTTTATGCAATTGTTGCTCTTTCTTCAATTGCTTTGTTCTTTTATGTTTTTTTTCTTTTGATAATTTTCTGTTTGACGTTGACAGTTTCTAATGTTTTTGTTGCCTCTAGCTCCTGGTCACTACTGTGGTCTGCCTTCACACTGCTATCTAAATGCTCCTTCCTGCATCTCTATGGATCCGCCCTGATCTGTAGGTATGATTATGGCTAATATTGTGTTGGCTACCCTTAATGTTAAGGGATTTAATGCTCCCGAGAGAAGATCCCGCATGCTTTACGATTTGCACAAACAGAAGGTACAAATATTGTGTTTACAGGAGAACCACTTTCAACTACACAAAATGCCACCATTAAAAAACAGATACTAACCTGTCTGGTACCATAGCAGCAACATCTTGAACAAAACTAAGAGTGTCTCTATTTTGTTCCATAAATCCATAGTACCCAATATAATAGACACCTACGCAGACCTTGATGCCCGATTTCTTTTTATCAATTGTGAGATTTACCATCAAATCTACACCATAGCCTGTGTGTATGCCCCTAATCATAATCAGACAACCTTTCCTATCAGAACACTGGATAAGCTCTCACACTTTGCGAAGGGTTCCCTGATACTGTGTGGCGATTTTAATATCGCCATCCACCCTTCTCTTGACTCGTCCACAGGTCGCATTAACACACTTCGAAAACAACTCCATAACTCGCAGCTTTTAGATATCTGGCGATTGCAACACCCTGATGACAGAGACTACACCTTCTTTTCACAACCTCATAATAGCTACAGCCACATTGACTATATTTTCTTGCATCATAACCTCCTTCCATTAGTCCAAATGTCTTCCATTGGTTCCATATTACACTCTAACCATGCCCCTGTTTTCTGCTCCATCCAGGTCCCCCCTTGCGCCCAAAAAGGCTTTCTCCTGGCGACTCAATGAATCCCTTCTTCTAGACTCACTCTGTCTGACGGATTTAAGGCAATCGCTAACTTCCTAACTGATCATAGCTCAGCCCTCACATCCTCTCCCTTGAGATGGGAGACCTTGAAGTGTGGGACCCGAGGAGTCTTCATTAAACATGGAGCCTGCCTGAAAAGGGAAGCTGCTCATCGATTACACGCTCTCTTGACTAAGCTTCACTCACTAGAAGTCATCCATAAACACTCACTTAAGGACTAATCCAGGTTCACAATGACATCAGATACTTACTAGAGATACAAGCAGATTTGTGCCAGGGCATTTTATGAATGGGGCAATAAATCGAGCCGCTTACTAGCACGAGTCTTGCGTGATAAGAGAGCCTCGATCTTTATACCGACTATACGTCAGCCATCAGGTACCCTGGCATATCACACAGAGGATATTATTTCCTCTTTCCACTCATATTATACGTCCCTTTACAACCTACCTCCACCCAACCAGATGTCTGACCTAGATAACACCCCTAGCTCGCTTCAACACTACCTCTCCCGTACAGCTTTACCTGCTCTATTGAAAGAACAGATAGCCTCCCTAGAGACTCTGATTACTTTGAAAGAGCTAGAACCTGTGATTACTTCTCTTCCGGGAGGTAAGAGCCCAGGCCCAGACGGCGATATGGCCATGTTTTACAAAATAGTGCAACCTGAGCTGTCTCCCGTTATGCTAGACATCTTTCATAGTGTTTCGACCAGTCAGAATTTCCCCTTTTCCTTCCTACATGCACACGTGGTAGTGATTCCCAAGGAGAGAAAGGATCCTCAACTATGCTCCAGTTATAGACCGATATCCCTTATCAATGTTGATGCCACGATATACGCCAAAATCCTGGCATGCCGTTTGGGGTGTCTCCTGGGTTCCTTGTTCCACCCAGATCAGGTGGATTTCGTTCCGGGCAGAGAGGCTTGTGACAATACATTGAAAACATTCTCGGTTATCCACCATGCCAAAAAAAACTGAGCATACCTCTTATATTACTGTCTCTAGATGCCGAAAAGGCCTTTGACTGGGTGGACTAGGGATTCCTATGGGCCACCCTGAAACAGCTTGTGATGGGGCAGAATATGCTCAGTAGAAAACAGGCATTGTATCACTCTCCCTGAGCTCAGATACGGGTTAATGGATCTTTATCAGACCCCTTTACTATTTTCAATGGTATCAGACAGGGCTGTCCTTTATCTCCTCTCCTGTATGTCCTTATGATAGACCATCTCCTTGTGGATATACGCCAACATGAAGTCATGCAGGTCTCCATCTTAAATGCTCGGCTTTCAAGATGATCTTTTGGTTTATATCTCCCAGCCACGACAGTTCCTTCCGGCACTCATTTCGATACTCCGAGAGTTCCGTTCCTATTCCAATTACAAAATAACTTATCTAAGAGTGTGGCACTGAATGTTACGTTAGACGACCCTACAGTCCCTTACGCTCCCAGTTTGCTTTGTTTTGGAAACAGCAAGCGTTCAAGTATCTAGGGGTATTTGTCCGAAGTCCCCTCATGACATCTTTAAACTAAATAATGAACCCCTTCTCAACCGCCTTAAAGGCGACCTCTCTAAATAGGATAGACGGGACTTTTCGTGGCTGGGTAGGATCAACATTTTAAAAATGAATGTCCTTCCACATTTACTGTACCTTTTCCAGACCATTCCTATTTATTTACCTAAGCCCTTTTTTTTCCGACTATCCAGATTGTTCTCCTCTTATACTTGGGCATCCCGCTCTGCCAGAGTGGCTAGATCCACTCTCATAAAAAGAAAACAACAAGGAGGTTTGGGTCCAGACTGTTGTTCTTATTTTATAGCTTCCACAATGGCTAGGGTGCTGGATTGGTTTCATCATGAGGGGAATAATCTCAGGGTAAAACTAGAACTCTCTCTTTCTCCTACCCAGCTAACGGCTGTCCCATGGATCAGCACCTCGGCTTGGACACCATCTCGTGCAGACACTCTTCCATTTGTCGCCAAACACTTGGCACAAATATGCAAGCTTTATCTGCCCTCCTCCCCACTGTTTACGAGGGATGGACCATTGACTCCCGTCCTAGGTAATTTTGATTTCATTCCGGCCCTGTCCTCCCCCTCCTTCCTTACATTTAGTAAGAGCAAACCAGCTCCCATTCGGGAGACGCTGGGCGGAGCCTCTTTGCTGATGTATGAGAGCTTGGTTCCAGAATCTCAACAATCTCCCAGAATGTCTTTTGAATACCATAAACTGAAGACCTTCTATATATCAAACAAGTCTTCCCTTGCTCTCCACAGACCTTTGACACCCTTGAAGGAACTTTGTGTCGCTAAGACCCCTCCTCTAAGGGTGATCTCTGTTATATATGGTCTGGTCCTAGACTCTCGGGAATTGCAACCCCCCTCTTTTACATTGGGCTGAGAGACAGAACTTCATTGATCTTTTCCAACAACAGCATGGCATAAGGCCTTCACTCTCTGTCATAAAGTATCCGTCTCATGTAAGGCCCAAGAAATCAACTATAAAGTCCTAACGAGATGGTATAGGGTTCCGGCCCTTCTGCATCATCTTTTCCCGCGGTCTCAGACCACTGCTGGCGTTGTGGACTGGAGGAGAGGACCATGTCCCATATCTGGTGGAAGTGTTCTGTTCTCAAACCTTTTTGGTGCAAAGTGATATTCCTCATTCAAAAAGTCACAGTGATAGTGATCAAAAATAACCCTTCCCCCTTATTGCTATGTATGCTTCCTGGTGCTATAGGCTACCGAACTAGGGTCCTAGTCAGGTTCCTGGTTCTGGCAGCCAAAACGGTAATTCCTCGTCTATGGAAGAGTGTCCGACCTCCCTCCATTTTGAAGTGGTTTCAGGAAATTTTTTATCTGCAAAGGATGGAAGCGGACTCCCATTCCTCCTCTGAAACCTATAATACTACCTGGAGGCCTTGGCCAGATTTCCTGGCCACCCCGGAGTATCTTTCCTACACTTAAAATCTGGTACCCTCATTTACCGCATGGTGATGGACCTTTCCTATCTGGAGGCCTTGGCCAGATTTCCTGGCCACCCCAGAGTATCTTTCCTACACTTAAAATCTGGTACCCTCATTCCCCGCATGGTGATGGACCTTTCCTATCAGAAGCCTGATTGAGGAGCTGTGGGTGTCTGACCTTTTTTCGGGAACAAACCTCTATGATAAGGGGGGCAGAGGCACACCACATCTTGCTATGTTATTTATAGCGCTAAAGCGGTACTTAACTTGAGAGGTTCTCCTCTCTAGACTTATCCACTCTTTGTCTTACCTCTAGACTCAGAATTGGAGAGACTAGGAGCTACTGATTGTTATTTTTTCATAGTTTATTTCTTTGTTTCTTTTCTTTCATTGTCCTCTTGCTCTGAGGTTCTCCTCACTCCTATTCATGAGACCTGGCTGACAGGTCACTGACATAACTCTGTATTCAAGGATCACCAGTATTTTGATATTGCAAGCATATATACACTGGACAATGTTTCTGTTCTGTTACCCTACATTGTATATTCTTGTACCTGCTGTACTGGTCTTAATAAACATTTGAATGAGAAAAAATATATATATGGCCGCCAATAATGACTAGAGATGAGTCTTTTAGTACCCCTTATCCTGATGTCCACATAAAACGGAATCATGTAATTCTCTCAGCAACCAAAGTCTAAACTGAGGAGGCACAAACTACTTTCCAGCAGGCATGGGCTTAGGGGACAATTGTTGACAACTTCTAAGTTATCAACTTTCTGATTTATCAAAACTGGTGTAAAGTAAAACTAGCTTAGCCCCTTAGTGACCAGCCTGTTTTGGGCCTTACTGACCAAGCGTTTTTCTTCCTTTTTTCATTGAAGCGTTCCAACAGCTATAACTTTTTTATTTTTCTGTCTATATAGCTTCACGAGGGCTTGTTTTTTTGCGGGAAAAGTTGTAGATTTTAATGGTGCCATTTTGGGGTACGCATAACTTTCTGATTAACTTTTATTAACTCTTTCTGGGAGGGAGATGGGAAAAACAGCAATACTGCCACTGCGTTTTTACGTTATACATGTTAGGGCGTTTTTGGTATAAATAACATAATATCTTTATTCTCTGGGTCAGTACAATTACTATGATACCAAATACATATAGTTTTAATTTTTTTTATTTTACTACTTTTGTGCAATAAACCCCTTTTAAAAAAAGGAAAAAATGGTTTTTGCATTGCCGCTTCCCAAGACCCATAACTTTTTATTTTTCTTTCTATGGAGTTGTGTCAGGGCTTGATTTTTGAGAAATGACTTGTATTTTCCATTGGTATCATTTTGGAGTAAATGGTGCTTTTTGATCCCTTGTTATTACGTTTTGTCAGTGGCAACTAAGAATAAATTAACAATTTTGTATTTTATTTTTTTACAGCATTCACCGTAGGGGATAATGCCACTGCGTTTTTACGTTATACATTTCACGGCGTTCATTTTCCAGTATAAATAACATAATATCTTTATTCTCTGGGTCAGTACAATTACCGTGATACCAAATACATATAGTTCTTTTTTACATTTTACTACTTTTTTGCAATGGGCAATGGGTGCGGCCGGGCACCATGCATCCACAGACCTCCCCTTGGGCACCTTAATTCAATGATTGACAGGTTAGTAAAACCTGTTTTTTCACAGAATAAAGCCACAAATAGCTTTTATAAGGCCACCTTAGAATTCAGAATGCTACCCTGGACATGAGCATATGTTTAGCTCACAGGGCTTATAGGTGGTGACAGAATCCCTTTAAAAACACGTATTGGTGGTCACTTAGGGGTTAAAGGAGCACTAAAAGGTGGAACCTGATTGGTTGCTATGGGTAACTAAGTTTTCCTTTACACCAGTTTTGATAAATTTCCCCAATCTCTTTAGGTAAAAGGGGTAAAAACCATAGTGAGGCATATTTATTAATAGCGTTGCACTTTAGAAAGCTACAAAATATGAATCACAGTTTTAATATTAGCCAAATTTACTATTCCGGCACAAGGACTATTATAAATGCAGAGTATTGTAAATCTTGCACCAAATGTGCACTAGAATTCTGTTTGTACACCAAAAATTTTGTTTCTCTGCTACAAATTCTGTCCTTGTGCAAAAAATGTGCCCGTACGCATATAAGAAGGCTTAGGGCTGGGCCCACAGATTAAAAGGGTACACGATGCCACACAGACACAGACAATGGTTATTTACAACAATTGCATTTACTGGACAATAATGAACAAATATCTGAACAAGCATATACAGAATAATAAAAACAGCAGAAATACTCAGTAAAGGTGATACTGCCTAACATCTAACACTAATCAGTAACTGAAAAACTTTCCCCCTAAAAGTCCACAAAGCAGCCTAGCTGCGCCTGAATGTTCCTGGGTATGCTTTCACGTTGGGGTGCACCCTTAAGTACTGCGCAGTACTATTTGTAATCCAAAAGTGTGGGTCTGTCTCTTTAAGCAATGCTCCTCTGTTTGTAATTCCAAAGGAAACTGCAGTGTATCTCTAGTAACTTTTATGAGGTGTCCAGAAAGCCACCGATGAAGAGTGGTGTGATGTGACGTGGCACAGCCGCACTTACAGTTCCTTGTGCTCTTGGTGTTCTTCCCTGGTCCACCAGTCCTTTCCAGAACTGGATCACACGGCCAGATGATTTTTGGAGAAGTCGCTGCAAAATCGTCCCTTGCTGCTGTAGTCAGTGCCCCCTCTGTGAGCCACAAGTTCCTCTCAGGCTCCACAGAGATCTCTCCTGCAGTTCTCAGCAGAATCCAGGCAGCCAGACTCTTTATTGTCCTTCACAGCAACCCCAAGCACACACACAGCTCTCACGTCCTGCTTACAGCAAGTGATTTGCCAAGTGCAGTCTCAAAACTGCAATTACAGTTCGTCATAACCCTTCTGAGAGTCCTAGCCTGCCCCTAAATTATCTGTATTTTGACTTTGCAAGGTAAATGAACATAAACTTTTCACAACTTCATTGTCACTCATTTCTTATCCTTTGCTGCCACCTACTGACCAAACATATTATTGCAGGCTTATACAGAATAACATCTATGTTAATGAAACAGCATTATACATCCTTACAAGCAAAACAAAATGTGTCCATTTGCCAAAAAACTGTCTAATCTGTGTTTATGGCACTATAGGTTGGAATAGTTTTACTCCAAAAATACGCCAAAATTGTGTTGCGTTTTTGGTGTACTGAGGTGCATTTAGGCCACACCCCTTTCCTATTAAGCCCTTGTCACCATTCTCCAATGTAAAAAATTTAGCAATGTGAAATAACAAGGAAAGGTACATAAAACATATTAGTCTGTTAATAGCTAAGTAATACCGGCTATATTCTGATATACTAGATCTACATGCATAATCTATTAAAACTGCTACATACATTGGAGTCCTACTTACTGTGATGTAAGGAAATTATGAGATCTTGTTAGGTATTACACTGTGACATCATAATCAACACTTAAAAAAGACAACCCTTACTAATATGCATTAAAGGGAATGTGTCATCAAAAAAACGACCTATTGTTTAAATCACTTTTATGTTTAACATATTTTTAAAGAATTTTCGATATTGTTATTCTTAATTTTCCATGTGAACATCTGTATTTAAACAAAAACAATAAAATCCTGTGGTTTTTGCACTGGCCACTAGGCTTAATAATTGGTGCCACTTCTTGGTCTGTACAGAATACTTTATTGCAGTTATATATTATTCTAACAATGAGGTCCTCTCCTGACCATTGTGTCTATTGACCAATGGGCCGCCATAGAGCAATTTTTTTTCTAGATGCTGGTAAGAACAGTTCAGATAAGATGGCCGCCGCCATAATAATGTTCAGATAATAGAATGGCCGCCCCCATAATAATGTTCAGATAATAGAATGGCCGCCCCCATAATAATGTTCAGATAATAGAATGGAAGCCCCCATAATAATGTTCGGATAATAGAATCGCAGCCCCCATAATAATGTTCAGATAATAGAATAAAAAGATCTGTAATCAGAAAATAAAAACAGATTAAATGATGTGTTACTATCTGGTTTTAACTGGCAGATAACATTTTTGGTGACACATTTGCTTTACCTTTGAAGGCCTTAGTGCTGACTATTAGTTTTGGTCTATTGCACATCCCAAAATGAACAGGATCGCCTCCTGACATTAAAGAAGCACTGCAGCATACAGTACAGTATAGGCTATTATTGAAGTATTATGTAGAGGCGTTGATAAATGGCGGTCATACCTGTTTTAGTTGATTGTCATTTAAGGTTGCCTGCCATCATGGCTGCTTTAATCATAGAGAAATGGTGCAGCTGCACAGGGTCCCCTTATGTGACCCATATATTTGCCTGCTGCTTTTGTGTGTTAAAAACAAAGCTGATACCAATTGCATGGTAGTGGTATACACAAATCAGTCAAATGTCCCCATCAGTGGCGTACACACAATCCATGGGCCCCCCATCTGCCTTCCCCCCCTCCCCGCCGCCACCCCAGTGGCAGATCTATAGCCTGGTCTCGGGAGGGACATGGGCCCCTGTGTCCCCGCCCACCCTCAAGCCCCACCCCCACACAGCCCCACCCATATATCGCGCACATACCTCTTACACCCAGTGACGTCTCCTTTGATGTAGATGTTCTCTTTCTTCATCTTCTCCATTCAGACCAGACCACCATGATGATTTCTTTCAGCCATCGCTCATCTCTGCACAGTTTGACAGACAGTCATCTTAGTTTCCTGCCCCCATCAGACCCCCATCAGCCCCCATCAGACCTCAGATCAGCCCAAAGACCACCATCAGACCCTTGTATGTACACCACTGGTCCCCATGGTTCTTCTGTATGTTTCCTCTCTCCTCCCCTTCTTTCCCAACGCTGTTGCCTTCCCTCCATCTGCCCCCTTCCTAGCTCCCAAAGCTGACCTCCCGCCTTCCTGCCCTTCCTGCTGAGGCCAAAGCCAAATGTTCTGACAGTAACAGTTGACCATGAGGAGAGAGACAGAGGGTACTGAGGCCCAGGTGTGCTAATGTGGTGCCCTGGAGGAAGGGTACTTTGGACTATGGACATTTGTTGACATTTTGCTCCTATTGCTACTATACAAAGCCATTAACTTACTATTTTATTGCACTTTGAAAGATTTACTTGCACTGTGCTTGATGCTGTTGTGTGCATTTATATTGTTTCAAATGGTTGAACTTCATATACAGAATATGTTTATTGTAATATATACTGTTCATTTGCACTGTTATTACACTATAGCTGCACTGCACTGTGGCAAAGGCTAATGCACAGCCTGCTAATACTTAGGGCCATTTTGACTTTCTATCTATGTAAATTTTTGGAGGGAAAAACTAAACACATTCATCTGGTTTAGCTCTGTAGTTTATGTCTGAAGACTTGTTTATGACTGAAAAAACTGCTTATTCATTGCCATAGACTTGCATTGGAGCTCTATAGATGTCTATGACAGACTAAAATTGTAACATTGTTTCTGTTTAAGTTGTGCATCTCCACTCCTCCCTGAAGAAGGTTCTAGTTCAGCTAGAAACTGTATATAAGGAGAGCAGTCTGCAGATAAGGACCTGTGCTTAGTAGGAGAGACTCTGCCGGACTGCATGAGTGAACAGAGGAAGACTATCAGATGGGGATGCTGAGCCACAGACCCTGGGTTACCAGCCCATTGAGCAGTGTTCCAGCTGGATAACTCGGGCATAGACCGTGGGCCATCAGCCTTTGGCTAGAGTACCAGCCTTCTGAGAGAGAGTGACAGATAGCTCAGGCCTTTCCTCAGCAAGAAGCCTTCTTTTGGCAGGGAGGAGACTAGAGAAGCCAGCTCAGTGCATTGCCTGCATTATTTTCAATTGAGTTTCTCCAGTAAAGAAGGACACTGGTTTACTGTAGACCCCGACTCTGGACTTATTTCCCATTGAGATGCACCATGACTTACCATCCCTTCCAGAGAGCAGCAACACATGGTGGCACCCTGCTGGTGTCTGGGGGACCCAGCAGAGAGTTGAGGCCACTGCACTTATAGTGAAACTAAAAGCAGGAGCCATGTCCCAGGACCTGAAAGCCATAGCTCAGATCTACAAGGTTGTGACAGGTAAGAAAGTCAGCAGCACATGATAATGAAGAAAGTAAGCAAAAACATGGGCTCTGTCATCATTGGTCCCTATGTCAGTCAGTAGCATAACAGAAGAGATCCAGACACCAATCCAAATAAAGATCGTATGTATTCCTATATTGAGATTTTTTCACAGTGAGCTTTAGGCTGGGGTTACATGGTGATCTTGGCCACAATACCCATTGTGCAACCAAAGATCGCTGTGTAGCACTGCAGCTATTGAAATGAATGGGGTCACAGCATGATTCACAAGTTGCTGCAACCACAACTTCAGAATAGAAAATAATTCAGCACTGTTGGATTTTTCTGCAATTCTGGGATCTCAGTCATGCCTATTTGTGAGATGCACTGCAACCTCATTGAATTCAACAGCTGCAGTGCTACACGGCAATATTTGGTTGTGCGATGAGTGTCAGGCCAGGGTCGCCATGTAGCCTCAGCCATGAGCTAGAGAAAAGTTCACTGTGAGCTGAAACTTTGGATTCTGTGAATGAATAGGATCTTTATTTGAAGTGTCTGGATCTATTGTGTTATATAACCGACAGGGCCGGCGCTTTCATATAGGCAAGGGGGGAAATTGCCCCCGGGCCCTCGAGTTCTTAGGGGCCTAACAGGAGATATATAGGATGGATAAGCCTGGGCTGCGGCCGCTCTGAGCCCCTCTCTGCCTCTTTAAGAGAGCAGTGGCTGCTGGGGCCCAGAGCGTGCCGCCGCACAGGCACGTCATCCCGGTCTTGCCAGAGCCCCGCCCCCCAGAACCAAAAGAAGCGAGCGCAGCGGTGCGCACTGCCCTCCCTCACCCACCGTGGCTGCCACCTCCTCCCTCCTGCTGCTGACTTCTGAGTCCTGACTTCACTTCTGCGTCTCTCTCTGCCCACAGCAGTGACCTGTCCTCACCAGACACAGGCATTCGGGCAAGAAACAAGGGGATCATGCGACTGTGCTTGTCTCTGAGTCCTGACTGTCCTGGAGAAATGAACCATTTGGGGGGGGGGGGGGATGTGCATTGTGCTGGAGGAGAAATGAGCCATGGGAGGGGGTGTGCATTGTGCTGGAGGAGAAATGAGCCATGGGAGGGGGGGGATGTGCATTGTGCTGCAGGAGAAATGAGCCATGGGAGGGGGGGGTGTGCATTGTGCTGGAGGAGAAATGATCTATGGGGGGGGGGGTTTGGGGGATGTGCATCACTGTGCTGGTGGAGAAATAAGCCATGGGGGGGAGGGAGAGATGTGCTGCTGCCACTGGCCCATGCAGGGGGACAAATGTGCCATTCAGGGGGGGGGGGGGTATGCTGCCATGGAGGGGGCGGGAAGAAATAATGTGACGCGAAGGGGGTGATGTAAAAAAGAGACGGTGATGATGTGACATGTTTAAAAAATCAGTGCAGAATCCATGCTTTTTTTTTAGCACAAAAAGACCTGCATTTTTTCATGCAGTTTTTGATGCGTTTTTGATTTGTTTCTTTGACGCAACTTTTTTTTTAACCAATACAAAGCTGATTTTTCAAAGCTTGAGGTTTTTGAAGCAGATCTGCACCAAAAAAGCACAGAAACCGCTAAAAAACACATGGACTTACATGGAGCTGTTTTTTCTCTGCTTCCCATTCATTTCAATAGGATTCTGCCCCAAGATAGGGCATGCTGCTTCTTTATTCCACGCTTCTTTTTTACACATATAAAAAAATTCAAGTGCTGCTTCTCACTGAAATTAATTGTGCAGATTTGGAGCAGATTTTGAGGCAGAAATGCTCCAAAATCAGCGCCAAAAACTCTGTGTGAACTGGCCCTAATTGTTATGCACTTTTAGTACGTTTAGCCAGTGGCGTACGTAGAGAAGTAAGGGCCCCATAGCAAGGATCAAACCAGGCCCCCACACAGGACAGAAGGGGTTCTGCCTAAACCCCTTTCAATGACCCTTGGGCCATTTTTTCCACTGCCTCATTTGCTAAAAGTTGTTTCTTTAGAGGATAGAGTCCTGACCAAGTTTTCACCCCTAGTAGATCCCAACTGGGCCCCCTCTTGCCCTGCATATAGTTTATACTTTACAAACCTTTTAATATCCGCTATTCTAGGGAAATTACAGTACTCTTGTGTCACTTCCGGTTTTCCACCTCTTCTACTTCTGGCTGATGGAATGCAAGTCACCCAAAAACACCACTTCCACTTTTACCTCCTATTTCTAACTTTAGGGACACTGGCAGGGGCAGATTGGCCATAAATCTTACAGGGAAAGTTTCTGGTGGGCCGATGCCCAGGGGACTGCCTGAGCCCTCCTCACGACCGTCCAGTGGAAGTTTTTGGGGATGCATTTTGTGCTGCTGCAGTATTTTGTGATGGAATGTGATATTTGGCTCTGTTGGGGTGGTATAATGTGCCACTATATATGGTACTGTTGGCCCTGCCTTCCATCAATTTGGACCCGACTACAAAACAGGGCCACTTTAAGTTCCCAGTCTGCTCCTGGACGCTGGTTGTTCACATCAGCATTACCAATTTCGTTATTGCTTTCCGTTATAACATGGTTATGACTGAAAATAGCAGAATTGTAAGACGGAATTCAAAATGGAAACCTTTAGAGGCATTCTGTTTTGATCCGTTTATGGGCAGCATAACGGATCTGTCTGGTTTCTGCTATGCAGGACGGAAAAGAAAGTCATCACCACTATCATGGTGGTGGCGTATCATTTCTCGCTGCATTTCTTGCTTGCATTAACTTCTGCCCGTCATTTAGCACAGGTTTTCTTTAGGGAGATTTTTGTTTCCATGTTCTGTCAACCCATGTTGTTCTGGAGTGCAATTTGTCTCTGAATTCTGGAGAGCATTGTGGAAATTGCTTATTATCTTCAGTGTGAATCAGTTAGAAATGTATCCATATCAACACTCAATGAATGCCCACCAGAATAACTGGCCTTAATTGTTCTATCTTGGCAAAAATTCACCGAAAACAACCATGTCTTCAAATTCTCCTGGAAGTCAACCTTCACGACAGTCTATGAACAAAATGGAAATAGTCCTTTTTGTCCACCATCTGTGTCTGTTGTTGAACTTGCCAAAATATTCAGGACATATGGACTGAGGTTAAACATAATTTGAAATGTGTTGCAACTAAGGCTAAGAGAAATAGAGATAAATATCATTATAGTCCAAGATTTTCTCCAAGAGAAAAAGTCTGGTTATCTACCAATAACATTTGTTTAACAGTCCCTTCTCACAAGTTTGTTCCATATTTCATCAGGCCATTCCCGTTAATGAAGAAAATCAACATTCTACCTTAAATTGCCTTCTTCTCTCATTATTCTCAGTTGCACCTCATAGTTTTTAATAAGTTCTCATTTAAAGTAAGGACACATTCTGCTTCTGTTGTTGACTCCTGAATAGGAAGGTTTGTGGAAGACACTTTTGGAGAGAATATGGTCCTGAGGAGAGGTCTTGAGATTCCAAAAGGATTGTTAAAGGGGTTGTGCCACGAAAAATATTCTACAGTTTTCAAACCAGCATCTGGATCTGAATACTTTTGTAATTGCATGTAATTAAAAGTTTAGCATAGTATCTGTATAGCGCCCGCTGTTTGTTTTTTTCTTATTTATTTTATCCTAAAATCTCATTGTGAGAGGTACATACCGTGTGGGAATAAAATGTTAAGGAACCAATATAAACCAATGTGGATAAATAGAAATGTAAAGAAAGCAATAAATGACAAAAAGAAAGCATATAAATCACTAAAACAGGAGGGTAGCGTGGAAGCACTGGAAACTAATAAGGAAAAAAATAGAACATGTAAAAAACAAATAAAAGCGGCCAAACTAGAGACAAAGAGATTAATCGCCAAAGAGAGTAAAACTAACCCTAAAATGTTCTTCAATTATATAAATGTTAAAAAGTATAAATCTGAAGGTGTCAGCCCTTTAAAGAGTAATTAGTGGGGAGTTGCAGAGAGCGACGAGGAGAAAGCAAAGCTGTTAAATATTTTTTTCTCCACTATATTCACTGAGGAAAATAAACTGTCAGATAAAATGCTGAATGTAAAAATAAATCCCCCACTAAAAGTGCCCTGTCTGACCCAAGAAGAAGTACAGCGGCATCTTAAAAAGATTAAAATAGGCAAATCGCCAGGACCGGATGGCATACACCCCTGTATCCTAAGGGAATTAAGTAATGTCCTAGCCAGACCCTTATTTCTGATATTTGCAGACTCTATACTGACAGGGAATGTTCCACAGGATTGGCGCATAGCAAGTGTGGTGCCAATATTATTGTGGTGCTAATATAAATTCAAAAAGGGTCCAAAAACAGAGCCCGGAAACTATAGTCCGGTAAGTTTAACATCTGTTGTGGGGAAACTGTTTGAAGGTTTTCTGAGAGATGCTATCTTAGAGGATCTCAACAGAATCAAGCAAATAATGCCATATCAGCATGGCTTCATGAGCGATTGGTCATGCCAAACGAATTTAATCAGCTTCTATGAGGAGGAAAGTTCTAGACTGGACAGTGGCGAATCAATGGATGTCGTATATCTGGACTTCTATAAAGCATTTGACACTGTACCACATAAAAGGTTAGTATATAAAATGAGGATGCTCGGACTGGGAGAAAATGTCTGTAAGTGGATAAGTAACTGGCTGAGTGACAGAAAACAGAGGGTGGTTATTAACGGTACACACTCAGATTGGGTCACTGTCACTAGTGGCATGGGCGTAGCTATAGGGGGTGCAGAGGTAGCAGTCTCTACCGGGCCCAGGAGCCTGAGGGGGCCCAAAGACCCTTGTGCCGTATAGGAAGACACACAAAGCACTGAGGGAAGGGGCCCAAGCTGAACTCTTGCACCAGGGCCCATGAGCCGTTAGCTACGCTCCTGACTAGCGGGGTACCTCAGGGGTCAGTATTGGGCCCTATTCTCTTCAATATATTTATTAATGATCTTGTAGAAGGCTTGAATAGTAAAATGTCAATTTTTGCAGATGACACTAAACTGTGTAAAGTAATTAACACTGAAGAGGACAATATACTGCTACAGAGGGATCTGGATAGATTGGAGGCTTGGGCAGAGAAGTGGCAGATGAGGGTTAACACTAACAAATGTAAGGTTATTCACATGGGAAGGAATAATACAAGTCACCCGTACATACTAAATGGTAAAACACTCGGTAACACTGACATGGAAAAGAATCTAGGAATTTTAATAAACCGCAAACTAAGCTGCAAAAACCAGTGTCAGGCAGCTGCCGCCAAGGCCAATAAGATAATGGGTATGCCAAAAGGGGCATAGACGCCCATGATGAGAACATAGTCCTACAACTTTACAAATCGCTAGTCAGACCACACATGGAGTACTGTGTACAGTTCTGGGCTCCTGTAAACAAGGCAGACATAGCAGAGCTGGAGAGGGTTCAGAGGAGGGCAACTAAAGTAATAACTGGAATGGGGCAACTACAGTACCCTGAAAGATTATCAAAATTAGGGTTATTTACTTTAGAAAAAAGACGACTGAGGGGAGATGTAATATCTATGCATAAATATATCAGGGGTCAGTACAGAGATCTCTCCCATCATCTATTTATCCCCAGGACTGTGACTGTGACGAGGGGACATCCTCTGCGTCTGGAGGAAAGAAGGTTTGTACACAAACATAGAAGAGGATTCTTTATGGTAAGAGCAGTGAGACTATGGAATTCTCTGCCTGAGGAGGTGGTGATGGTGAGCACAATAATAAAATCAGATCTACCCTAAAATAGTACCAACAAAACTGACACCTTATCCTGTAGTTTCCAAAATAGGGTCACTTTTTTGGAGTTTTTACTCTAGGTGTGCATCAGGGGGTCTTCAATTGTTACATGGCAACTTGAAATTATCCCAGTGAAATCTGCCTTCCAAAAACCATATGGCGTTCCTTTCCTATTGTGCCCTGCTGTGTGCCCGCACAGCAGTTTACAACCACATATAGGGTGTTTCTGTAAGCTACAGAATCAGGGCAATAAATATTGAGTTTTCTTTGGCTGTTAACCCTTGCTTTGTTACTGGAAAAAATTTATTAATGCAAGCCTCACAAAGTGACTTCAGACTTGAACTGGTCCTTAAAAAGTGGGTTTTGGAAATTTTCTGAAAAATTTCAAGATTTGCTTCTAAACTTCTAAGCCTTCTAATGTCCCCAAGAAATAAAATGGCATTCACAAAATGATCCAAACATGAAGTAGACATATAGGGAATGTAAAGTAATAACTATTTTTGGAGTTATTACTATCTATTATAAAAGTAGAGAAACTGAAATTTGCTAATTTGCCAATTTTTTCAAAATTTTTGGCAAATTTTGTATTTTTTTATAAATAAAAATTTCATTTTTTGACTCAATTTTACCACTGTCATGAAGTACAATATGTGACGAGAAAACAATCTCAGAATGGCCTGGATAAGTAAAAGCGTTTTAAAGTTATTACCACATGAAGTGATACATGTCAGATTTGCTAAAAATGGCCTGGTCCTGAAGGGGTTAAAGAAACTCCCCAGTTTATTAATATAGACACGATCAGAGCTGAGATGACTTCTAGGAATAGAGGAAAGCTGCCAGTATGCTCTTCTCCCCAGGACCTACCTTCTCAAAGTCGCTGCAGGAACCCCCATAGTTAATCATCTGGTAGCATCTTGCTGCTGTGTGAGCAGGTAATATTTGAATGTATCTGTACAGTAAGCCAAAAAAATAAGTTTTACTGGTGGACCCTGGGCACTCCAGTCTGACACTGGTATTAACTATGTAACTACATCGTAAGCTGAAGGGAAAGGTAAATTGTAGTTTCCAGGAATATTAGGGCATCATTGAGGCTGCCTGTTACTTTAGAATCTGGGGCTTAAGTTCTAGGAGTTAAGGAACAATACTGGCCTGATGGTTAACATTAGGATGCTGTCTGCAGAGGCGCCTCAAAGTGAAAAGGACCCCAGATTGGTAAGTAATATTCCTTGCTTGGAATCATCTGAATTAATTTTAGGAGTTGTGTCCCCTTGGGTCTGATTAATTTAAGGTATCTAGTCTGCAGTCTGAATTAATATTAGGTGTTTGGCTGGGGTCGGAATTCATTTTGGGAGTCTGGTTTGGCTATTGAATGGGTTTAGGGGCCTGGTCTGTTTTTCCCACCATATAATAAATAGCAATATAAACAGTTCTACAAAATTGGCAAAAATCTTAAAATGACATATTTACTGTTGGAGTTCAGCTCGGACCTACAACTGACTGCCTGAACCAGGTCTGCGGACCTTTTTACTAAAACTACTTGAGTAATCATGATATACAGGACATATAAAAAGTGAAATAAAATGTTAACACTAGGCTAAACAAGTTAATGAAACAATAAACTATTTTGGGTTCACTATCCTTTAGGTAGAAAGGTATTGATTCTTTCAGAGTGACCAAAAACTCAAAAATCAGATATAATTTTAAGACGCCAGAACTGAAAAGTACCTCAACCACGTAGATATTACAAGAAAAATATCTCAGGGGCTATTGTATTTATCAAGTGTGTAGATAGGACGCTGCAAGCAAGAGCCACATAATTAGCACCCAAATTGTTTCTGCTAATGGAGTGCAGAATCTCCTTCTCACTTTACAAACGCAATTCCATTTAATGTGAGCCAGAAAATGGTTTTCATCTATAAAAATGAATGAAAGCAAGGAAGGATTGGAAAGTTTGAGGTCTCTCCTCTTCATGCAATTATCATAATGAAGTCATATCAAATGAAGAGGAGGCTTCTTAGAGGATGAATTTACATGTTTGGTTGTTTTTGCGCTTTCTATAGCTATTTTACCTAACATTACTCAATGTGCAGAGAGTCGACGACTCAAAGAAAGAAATTAAGACCAAAACAAAAAGAACAAAAATAGAAAATGAAAAGGCTTTTAATAATCTTAAATCATGCCCCAGACTTTTAATAAACTTTATCATGCACTGTGGGAATCCAGTTTATTCAAGGCCTATCCTTCATCTGGTATTATGTTTTCCAGCTGGTCTTTAATGGTGGTCATGCTGAGGATGATGACTGAGCTGCCCCATCTCAGAGTCTGTTCCATTATGTTACATGTTGAAAAATGAGACCTGTAATGATAAAGAGTGTTAGGGCCTATCCGCAAAAGCCTGCACCAAGAGTCTAAATAGAGATTATTTTCCAAAATAATATAAAGTTTGCATAATAAGTCAAATTGCTCTTGTACCTGGCTCCATCAGCCAAAGAACCACTCCCTCTACAAAGTGCTGTTCTCCAGAGCTAATTTACCAGGCTGAATCATATGTATTTGGGGTCTTGGTAGTATGCGGATTCACAGTTGCTTTAAAAACGTTATGGTGTGAAATTTGGAATTATGGTGGCATATATTAAGATGAGACCTATTATAAAGCATTCTGCTGGCAAAGAAGGGTACAGAGTGGCATGTGAGGCTGAAAAAGGTTATATGACAGCATATAAAACATTATAAGTGCATCTCATGGGAAAGTGTTGTCATGCTTTACCCCTTAACAAAATATCTATGCAAATGCTATGGGTGCTGGGCAGCCTCGGACTGGCCCACAGGGGTACAGGGGAATCCCCCGGTGGGCCTCTGAGCAAGGTGGGCCCTTAGTCTCCCACCCCCTGCACAAGTGGCACATAACACAGTAGACTTACTGCACTACATACATATATTCCATGTCCAGCACCTCAACCAGCCCATGCTCATATAAAAAAAACTTTATTATTATAATATTTATTATTATAATAAATTATTTATTAGATTTGAATGTATCTGTACGGTGGGCCCCCAAAATAAATTTTCCTGGTGGGCCCTAGGTACCCCAGTCCGACACTGGTGCTGGGTATGGGTATAGCCTAATGGTGCAATGTACTAAATATAAGATATGGGTCTCATATAGTTCTGCATGAAACAATATGAAGTATTCACTTGCCATAGCAGCTCACAGAGAGGCTTGGAAGACCTTATGGCAAATCTAAGGCTATGTAGTGCAATATAATTACTACAAATTCATGTTACTTTTTCAATATACTGTACTGTTCCCCATGGAAGGCATAGTACACTAGAGTACAATTTACACTGCTATTTATTCCTGCTCCAATACATAAGTGGGAAGATTTGCTAAGCTAAATACGCCACAAAACTGATGCAGATGCTTTGCACCACACTTATATATATTAGAAACTATCTGTGCATTGGTCAAGGGAGCATGGTTTACTGGAAAGGAGTCCATGACTTAAGATGCACCAACATGCAGCAAAACGTCAGCTGCAAGTAAGACAATATGTGGTGGAATGTTAGACAAAAATGTCTAAGGATGCACCAAATTTATAATACAGCGCAGGAGCAGACTTACTATTTGTGTAAGGCTGGCATCCCATGCATCCGTTTCAGTCACAATTGACCATGGCTTCTGAAAGGTTAAAAGGCCATGATCGGAGTTATCACCAATCGCAGACTCTGCCACTGAGTGTTTGCTGTGTCGGCAGGCACTTGGCGGCTATGGCACTCTCTCAGATCCTGAGTGGGTGCAATCTTCAAAGACCGAACATGCATCATACATGCATGACGGATATCGGGAAGGGGTTAAAAACACCCATAAGGTTGGAAAACCCCTTAAAAAGCAGCTCCTTACTGCCATAAATTGCTTGTAAAGGGCTGAAGTAATGAATTTCATTGCTCACATTGCTACTGTAATTTGAATCAAGGAATCAGTATTCTGTCCTTGCGTTTCTGCTGTATTTGTTTGTTGCATTTCTAGACTGCCTGTCTAAATTACACGAATGTCTAAATATTACAGAGGATAAGTAAATCTGTATTGTACCAAACTTCCATATTATCTATCTAACAAATTTGAGGAATATACCGTATATTAGATGACTTGAATAAACTTTAATGATGTCAGTGTTTTCCAGTATTGCATACTGTGGCTATCCATCAAACTAGGCAATGGCTTTAATCTCTTACTTGAATTTTCATAGTTATCAATTGAAAAGCACAATAATTTAATTTCCCAAAAAGTTAAATCATATGAGGGGACTCCTGACATTCTTGATTATGATTTTGCTGCTTCAACATGTTTCTTGCTATTCCATTTGTCTGCCTTCCAAAACTGCAATCACAGCTGGCCTACTGTGAATTGGACTGTGAGCCTACACTGCCACCTAGTGGCAAACCTGGCTTTAATTTTGTGCAGGAAAATATTGTTTCAAAGTTTGCTGTAATATTATCTTACATTTAATTCTACATATTAACATTTGCCATAATAAGATATTGTAATTGTAAATTATTTTCCTACTCCGAGATCATACTAATGGTGAGGCATCTTGATTCAAAGTCCAATAAAAAGCGGATATGCCTAAACAGGGATGCATTATTTGCCAACCTGCATGAATTGTAAATGAATCATTATTGTGACAAATTTGATAAAATATGGAGAAAAAAAGGTTCACTCTTTTGTGATTTCTCACCAGTACTGGGTCATCTGTGACAAAATGTCTTGTCCCATATTGTTTGATGTTCAGCTTGAATATGAAAAAATTCTACATTATTTACTTACTATTTCCCATCAATTTCCAACCCTCCTATGTCAAAGGCTACGTCACCGATTTACCATACCTTGTGTCTGAAGTACACAAGGTGGACAATGGATGTTTATATTAAATGGCAGTGCGGTACTCCTCATGCCTTGTGTAGTATGAGTATTGTACAGTAAACTGGAGTGTTCTTTTAACCTTTTAAAGGGGTTGACCCATGAAAAATATTCTACAGATTTCAAACCAGTACCTGGATTAAAATACTTTTGTAATTGCACGTAATTAAAAAATTTGTATAGATACTGGGTTATTCAATAAAATGTATCTGTATAGCGCCACTTATTCTCTTTTTGCTTTGTCTGGCTCACTGAGAAGGCCTCACATGCTCAGTTTTATCCTTCAACTGCCTCCTGATCTCTGATAGGCAGAGCATAGACACGCCCCCTGAGCTGCAGCAGAAAAGACACTCCCCTTGAGCCGCCAGCTTGATATAAATCTAGCAGAACAATGAATGGGGAGACCATTGGATCCATGTGAGGTACAGGGCTGGTTCTAGGTTTGTTAGAGAGGTACTGGCATGTACTATATTATGTCTGATTTTCATTTTTTACATTAATCATGGGATAACCCCTTTAACTCTCCAGCTGTTATAAAACTGCATCTCCCAACTTCCTCATTTCACAACGCATTATGGGCCAAAATGCACACACTGATGTCCCTCATTTATTATAGTTATTTACACCATACGTACCAACTCACCTGGCATGTTTGGTAGACTCCCGGAAGTAGGGGAGCCGTCAAATCTCCCAGACGGTCAGAGGACACAGCTCTGTGCGGTCAGTGAGGCAGTGCATATTGCAGTTCAGCTGCTCCCCAGCAGGAGGCTTTGCGGTCATGGCGAAACTAACCTCCTCCTGAGGTTTCTCTGCAGCAGAATTGTAAAGTAGATGTGCCCACCAATAGAAGGAGCAGTGGCGTAGCGTGGTGGGGGGACTGGGGGGTGCTAAATTAGAAGGGGTGGCAGTTGAAGCCAACTAGGCCTGAGGTCTATATTGTGACTGCCTGCACTGGGAAACAGGCAGTCTGGGGTACAAGCCACTGGAAGAGGCTTGCATCACAGACGGCGGGAATTAGTTTTTTTTTTGTAGGCATTACTGGGGGCACTACAGGGGTGGGGTTTGTACAAAGGGCATTATATGTGAAGAGGCCACTACTGGGGGGGACACTATATTTAAAGGGCCACTACTGGGTGGCATTATATATAAAAAGGGCACTACTGGGGTCATTATATGTAAAGAGGACACTACTGGGGTATTATATGTGAAGAGGAGACTATTGGGGGCATTATATGGAAAGGGGGCACTACTCGGGGGCATTATATGGAAAGAGGCCACTGCTGGGTGGCATTATATGTGAAGAGGAGACTATTGGGAGCATTATATGGAAAGAGGGCACTACTCAGGGGCATTATATGGGAAGAGGCCACTGCTGGGTGGCATTATATGTGCAGAGGAGGCTATTGGGGGCATTATATGGAAAGAGGGCACTACTCGGGGGCATTATATGGAAAGAGGCCACTGCTGGGTGGCATTATATATAAAGAGGGCATTTCTGTAAGGTACCCTACTGGGAGACAATGTATGTAAAAACGGCACTACTGGGGAGACATTATATGTGAAGAGGACACTACTGGGAGCATTATATGTGAAGAGGACACTACTGGGGGCATTATATGTGAAGAGGACACTACTGGGGGCATTATATGTGAATAGGCCACTACTGTTGAGCATTATATGTGAAGAGGCCACTACTGGGGGGGGCATTATATGTGTTGAGGCCACTATATACATATGTTCCAAAGCCACTACCTCTTCTCTCCTCCCTCCCTGCCAACAACCAGCCTAATGTACTCTGCTGAATGCATGACATACTGAATGGCAGCACAGTGTCCTATATACACTAGCAAATGAGAAGGGTGTGAGACAGGGGCGTTGCTAGGTTAAAACATTCGGGCCTGGCACTGGCATAGGGATCGCTATAGCAGCCATAGCAATGGCTATGGGGCCCTACGCCACTGGGGGCCCGGGCCACCGGTTGAGGATTTAGGGCCGGCGTCACAAATAAGCAAGGTACGCCACCGCGTAGAGCGCACTCTTGCTGGGGGCGCCGATGCCGCTCCTCCCCGCCCAGCTCTGTCTCCTAGCTAATTTATTCACTGCACTTACCTCTGTGAAATTGAAGAGAAGCGCTGTAATCTCGCACAGGTGCACTGGCAGAGGCATCGAAGTGCGCATGCGCCATCTTCCTGGCCTCTGCTAGTGCGCCTGTGCGAGATTACGGCGCTTTTCTTCAATTATACAGAGGCAAGTGCAGTGAATAAATTAGCTAGGAGGTGGCTCTGAGCGGGGAGGAGTTCTGTGGATGACACTGATGGGGGATGTGTGGATGACACTGATGGGGGATCTGTGGATGACACTGATGGGGATCTGTGGATAACACTTATTGGGGATCTGTGGATGACACTTATTGGGGATCTGTGGATAACACTTAGGGGGCTTTCTTGTTGTTTTACTGCCATCATTGTGCCAATACCCTGCTACCGGCGAGAAAAAAGTTAGTGACACCCCCTCAAGAGCAGGAAAATTGAGTTACCCCCCCTTTTACAGAGCAGGAAGATAATTATTATTGCGCCACCATAGACTTTTCATTATGCCTCGTGGTGGTGCCGCCCCCTAATGCAAGTGAGGGGGGCAGGTCTAAAAGAGCGATGAATGCCAGCCCATCAGAGGAAGAGGAAGTGCTCTGCTGCGCTGAGAGAGAGGAGGATTCGAACACGGTGGACCGTATTCCACTGCAACCTGGGAGAGCAAGCCACCCGGATCCCCAGCAGGAGACCAAAGAGTAGCATGCCCTCTGAGTGAGTCAAGGCGTCGAACCACCACCCTATACAGACCCTGCCGAATCAGTGGAGCCACGCTATTCGCTGCACCAGCGACTCATGAGGAAGCTGTGTACAGTCAGCCATACAAAGGTACGCGAAAAAAAAAATACTATGAGGAGCTGACGAAGAAAATGATAGATTACCCGGTAGACTCTCTACCCGAGTTGCAGCGACAACGGGGGGTCGTGTTGTCCTTTAATAAGGAGAAGGGATTTGGGTTCATCCGGGGTCAGGAATCCGACCTGGACTTCTTCGTTAATATAAGATCTTTCAAGAGGACCTACCTGCCTGAGAACCAGGACAATCTCCACATGGGGTAGGTGGTCGAATTTACCCCCGGTGAGGGGCCGTGCGGCTCCAATGCCACCGGTGTAGTTCACCCCCTGCCAGAGAGGGAGAAGTGGGAGGAAGAGCAAAGGCCCGAAACAGAGGGAGCCACCTCTTCAGCGACCACAGTTAAGGGACCCGACACTAGCAACCCGCCATCCCCTTCCATACAGGTAGGGTATTAATCAACCACCTAGTTCTATGGGGCGGTGGTCATCTGGCAACCCGCCATTGCCACCAGAGAGCCAGACCAACCTCCACAGCCTCATCCACTCTCCTAGATGGAGTACCTCGTCCTGGACACCGATGTACCATCTTCACCAGACCCGTACCCTTGAGTAGGCCGGCTGCCCACTACTGCACCACCCTAATGTTAGGGAAATGACTGTATGAAGCTGGGGGGACCCCTTAGTTAAGTGCGACTCCTCCTTGTTTTTCTAGTGCATCAGTGGCAGTTCCCCAGACCCGCTTAGAGCCCACTGTTCTTCAAGTGAATACCCTACTGTACTCAGGTCAAATTTATCCCCTTTTTACCCCCTTCTCAGGTTTCCTGGGACTTTAAATCAAAGGTTTTATGCAATGTTTTAACCCAAGTGCCCAGAAAGACATTCTTCTGTGTTTTATCCTATGCATCGCACATGTTTTACAAATCAAAGACTTTCCACTTGCTTTGCATATTGGATTACAAATGTTTATACCTCAAATCAGGGATGAACTTTGCTTTAGAGGACTTTGTTATGGACTGTATTGCCCCATTTTAAGATCAACGCCCATTTTTGACACCGTCAAGCACAGAAGATGCGACACCCCATGTCACCCTTGTGCCATGAGAACCAGGAAAAATGTGTAAGTGATATTTTAATAATGTGTATTGTCATGCAGACTCTTTTTGCTTATCTGAGCCTCCTGTAGTAACTTAATATTATTATGCAATGTTGAATAAGGAAATGTAAAGGTGTGCGGCGCATGTTTTATATTTTTCAGGTGATGGCATAGAGATCCACAGCGTCTATCAAGTCAAATGCCGAGGACGGCTTAGCTTAAAGTAGAGGGGAATGCAGTGTCCCACTACGTGTGAAAAGGGGACACTTCAAACTTTTGTGTATGTCATCTTATGCCAGTATATATTTTCTCTTGTGATAGCTGCAAACTCCTCACAACAGGCTGGTGGCTACATTTACACACTTTCACCACTAGGTGTAGCTGTCACATCATTTATATAGTAAGAGGCAGGCATAGGAAGTTAGTTGAGAGTTGAGTTTGGGAGTAGGAGGAAGTTAGGAAAGGAAAGCCTGTAACTTAAGCTGTGTGCCAATGGGTATTCCCCAGGAGAAGGGCAAGATAGATTTTAAACCAAGCGAAAGGACTACTGGATCCCTTCCTTTTTATTATTGCCACTGTCCTGGAGTCAGAGACGAAGTGGATTAATTGTATTGAAGCAACCTGTTCAAATAATGGAGCAGATGACTAATGCCTGCCACTAGGGAGACCACCCTGTTGGTTGCCAAGTTCTAGTTCAGAAGATCCAAACTACCAAAAGGCTGAAGTTTCAGAGCAAGCTGAGCAAGATAAGGAAAGTATTACCCTCTCTTACAGATTGAGTTGGAACCTGCATACCACTGCCTCACCGTGCCTGTTGTCTGTAGTTGCAGCTTACCTCCATTTTATGTACCAAGGCTTTACTTGCATGGATGTTATCTACCTCAATGCAAATATTTCAAGTAAAATTCTTGTTGGTTCAACTCTTGACTCTCTCCTTATTCCATACCATGCTTACGGTGCTGGCATCACGAACACCAGGGACCCTGCCTCCAAGGCACCCGAAGCACCTTCACCACCAAGGGCACCTCAACTACCATCTGGCTGGGAATCCCTGGAGAAATAGAGAGTACCCTGAAGAATTTCGTGCCGTCCTTCCCTTCACTGCATGCCAGTCCAGGGAGCTACAGAACAGTGAGTAATACTGCTACCCCCATCGGCCCACCAGAACGCTCACACACATTGCCCCTGTGGTCCAAATGCCACATATATCATGTTCTATTCTCCTGTATGTTTGGTAGTGCGGAATGTAATTTATTACAAATTGTCAATCATCATTGGTCCTAATATAGTGTCTGTCATTTTGACAGAAAGATTAGCACTGCATACTGTGCTATTCTTTCTGTCAAATCTGAAATCGGAAGGTTTAGAACAGAGCCTATGACAGCGGCGTGAGAATAGCCTTATTTTGCTAACATTTATCAGTGTTCGCTTCTTGTCCCTAGGGGGTTCTTGGCATGAAAAAGGTGAGAATCACTGCACTATAGCCTTCAGCTGCTCTAACATCTCTATCTGTAGCCCTTATCTCTACTTTCCTGTCAGCTCATAAACATTAATGTAAGCTGAATTATGATCAAACTGAAAAGAGTTCAGCTTAAATGAGTGCTTATGAGCTGTCGGAATTACACAAATAACAGATTTCATTGACATGGAGAAATAACAGTCTGCAGAATCAGTGAACCCTGAAGGCTGTAGAAGACAAATGGATTAAAATGTTTAGAAAAAAACAAATTGGAAAATGTGTTGATTTTGTACTTTTTTTTATTAGAAAAATGACTCTGACGTTGTTTTTTGGCACAGCACTGAAGAGTGAAGACGCTACTTATGCACTGCTGCACTCCCTGCCTCCCTAATATGTAGCTAAAACTGGCCATATATACTCTATACAGTATATATATATATGGTGTGTATATATATATATATATATATATATATATATATATAAAGTATATTGCAAAAATAATCAGAATCATTTAACCTACACATTTTAGAGAAAAAAACTAAATCACAGTTACACCTTAAAGGGGCTTTATCAGAGATATGATAACATTGATATGCCTTAAAGGCTATGGCATCTTATGATTGCTTTGTGCTTATTTTGGACTAAAAGTATTTTTTCCAATTTGTTTTTCTAAACATTTTCAACCATTTGGAGTGCTGCCTCATTTTTTTTAAATACTATCTGGATTTCTAGTGGACAATCAGTCTAGGATCCCAGAGAGATTGCACCCACATTCAGTAATAACGGTGCTGCTGTTCTCTGTGTTTTCTAAAACGATATATACTGTATATTTGTTGATTTGATTTCTTGTTCTTCTTATTAGAAAAAACCTGTCTTCACTGTTCAGCACAGCACTGTGAACACTCCCTGCCGTCCTCATATGTAGCTGAAACTGACCATATATACACTTGCAGGCTAACAGGCTGAACTAGATGGACAGGTCTTTTTTCAGCCTTATAAACTATGTTACTATGTATATACTGGTTAAAAAATCATTTCCCGAACTCGGGTTCGGTTCCAAGGTACCACTTGGACCCGAACCCGAGTTCGGGAAATGTTTTTTTACAGTATAAATCAATTTCTGAAGTTATTATGCAAAGTCTTGCGAGACGTCGCAAAGTTATAACTTCGGCTCATCGGAGCCAATACATTTATATACTGTGCGGAGCGCTCGCTCCGTACAGTATTGAAACACATTTTTATGCGAATCGACTTCGGATGTTTCATCCGAATTGATTTGCTCATCCCTAATCATTACACAGACCAGCTTCTTCAGGTCAGTTGCCTTAAGACGTCAAAACTACATCATCCGCCATAATATAACTGAAAAGACACCAACCAATTTTATTGCTGATCCAAAAGTTGCACATGAGGGGCCCCCAATACCACAAGGCATGTCCCTGGGATAAAACACAGAAAGTAGAGAGCCCCCACAAAAAAGACCACAGGATGCTGATGCTGTGGAGTCATTACTTTACACAAAGCACCTCCTGCTAAAAAAACTCAGAAGAGCTGTAAGCGACGATGTAATAGAAAGACTCATCAAAAACAAGACGCAGCAGTGAAGGATGATGTCTCTTTAAACTTTGAGACCCTTAATACAGTGGTCAAGAAAATGGCTGAGTCTGCTGAAGATTCTTTTAAAGGCATCTCGTGAAGCTTCCAAAGCCAGTCTTAAAAGGAAAGCACCAACCTCCAATGACAGTCAGTCTGGGAAATTTCCACCAGCCAAAAGAGCTGCTGCAGAAAACACGTCCGCTCCATCTGCCAAAGATGTAGGAAGCCCGGAGCTATGAACACCACAAGTGGAGATGGCCTATACCTGGAGAGCACAGAACAACTTGGCTCCAGAGCACTTATCTATCCTGAAGAGCAGCGGCCAAGAAGGCATCCTGGACTATGACATCATTAACAAGGCCCAGGATCTCCTGCAGAATCAGTTTGGGGACTTTGATGGCCTGCAGCCCACCGCTGCTATGCTCTTTCCAGGGTACAGTGTGCTAAAGAAGGCCGTACAAATCCACTACGATGAGGACAGGGTGCACTGGCTAACCACCTGCTTCAAAAATGGCGACATCCTTGTGGCTGACAGCATCAAGACCAGCAATTTGTCTCTATCTGTTTGCAAGCAGATTAATACCATCTACAGTGTAGTGGTCCATGAGCCCCTGAAACATCTAAAATTTCTCAACGTGGATGAGCAAAGAAACACCTATGACTGTGGGGTGTTCGCCATAGCATTTGCCTTTGAGTTTCCGGCAGATGATGGTGAACCCACAGCGATCTTCTAGCACAACATGATGAGAGACCATCTAATATCCAGCCTGCAAAATGGCAGGATCACACGATTTTCCAAAAAGGTCAATTAGTGACTCCATGTCTTTAATGACATGTCGAGTCTATGATGGGCCAAGAGATCGCCCTTACCAAAAGCCTGATATTACCGAAACAGTCCTGGATCCTCTATGTCACCAAAGTTGCAGTCTGTAGCCAACCCCAAATTACAACAGCTGACCCATGGTACAGGTCTAGAACCCACAGACTTGTTGAAATCGGTAAGTAGCCAGTGACTTTTCTAAGTTTGACCATCTTCATGTACTGATTGTAGTAATGTCTTTTCATGTGATAAGATATGTATGTGTAGTAAGTACTTAGACAACCACCTAAGGTTCATGATAATCACCCCCCACAAACATTGGCCTTGTAGTCTTTGTGCCCCAAACCTTTGCTGTGTCTATAGTTATACCTATTAATGGGGGGGGGGGGTATCCTAATTTATAATTTAAACTCTATCTTAGAGATCTGATTATCAGGCAGTTGTGTCCTGGGAACATGTGTCAGACTATCTGATTATAGGGACTGCATCCATGAGAAGACCTTGTATCTTCATTGGGTATATTGATGATTTGTGATTTTTCTGCTTCTTGATATATACGATGTTTTCTGTAAAACTTGGACACAGCGCTATCCAATGGTCACCACTGGAAATGAAAACAGCATGGGGTTAAGAAGGTAGATTGGATCACCTGAGGTCTGAGACAAAATGAGGCACAGAATAAACCATCTCCTGATCTTCACCAGTGACCCCTGATAAAAGGTATTGGTCTTAAGAATAAAAAAAGAGCCCTAAATGAGGTAAGATCCTTGTTACAGGAGTCATAAAATGCAATGTGATTTATGACAGGAACTCATAAGAATAACAGACATGATACCAAGTTCTGGAGACACCAGAGTGATGACACAGAATAATTTAGGGTTTAGATTCTCCACGAAGATGAGCAGACCAGTGGCCATTAGTGGAAAAGCATCCAAATTGATTAATACATGGCATATAAGTATCATAAAATTCTAACTGCCTGCAGTCACCACTAGGGGGAGCTCCCATTGACCTTGATATGTAGATCACCTTGAGCAATGTCTACCATAATTTTAACTATGGAAGTGTGTAAGAAAGCAGGCGTTTTAGCGATTTGTATCAGGAAAACTGAGCTCCAAACCCTATAAAGATATCAGCCCATGATTATAAGGTGTATTCTGTTTATGTTGGATACAGCAGTGGGTCCCAGAACAAGAATAACAGCTATAACAGTCAATAACATAAGCTTTGGTATTGCTGTTAGAAACATGGACCCAAGTTTAATACAGTTAAAGGGATTACAATGACCCATAGAGACCTGGAGTATATTGTGTGTCACTTACATGTAATTTTCCACTGATCCATGTTCAGTCATAATTAGTTATATTTTTTGTATCTGCAGATCGCTGTACCAGAGCGGAGGCCTCACTGTGCCCCGCAATGAATATGGGATACAGCTGGATTGATGACTCTATGACAAGTCAATGACATGGCAGCCACCGTGTCAGAATCAGATGACCTGAGCTTCAGCAAGAGGTAGATTCCGGGATTGGTCTCTGCACTCACCCGCTGGACTTTCTGCAGTCAGATGTATTTACTAAAGAAGTAAGTTTCCTGCTGCATCAAAGGCAGATTCCAGGCTTGGTCTCTGCAATAACCACTCGACTTGACATTCACCTGACTTTCCGCAGACAGATGTATTCACCAAAGAAGTGAATTTCCTGCTTCATTCAGAGGCAAATTCTGGGCTCGGTCTCTGCATTCACCTCTGGACTTGTCATTCACCAGACTTTCCGCAGACAGATGTAGTCACCGAAGAAGTGAGTTTCCTGCTGCATCAAAAGGCAGATTCCAGGCTTGGTCTCTGCAGAAGTCAACGCGCTTGACATTCACCATTGATTCAAGGAAAAATCTACTATCCTTGTCACGTGCCATTGTTTTCCTCCACCGCCTAGGGGAAAGGCAGTCCTTCAGCCATGGTTCCCTAGAGGTGCTGAAGGCCGACTCTTCATGAGTCAAAGGCCCATCATCAACAGGGCCACATTTAAGACCAGTGCCCTGACTTCTAATGAGAACATCTACTGTACATTTGATACCTTGCAGTTAATAAAGAAGTCAGTGTATTAAGTAGACGTGTGTCTGAGCCTCTTCATGAATTTTCATGGTCAACTGGATTGGATGCAGGGTGTCAGACCTCTGCTGATCAGATAGTGATGACCTTTTTTGGTTTTACAGCTCAGCTTATTTTTTTATCCCTGACCTACAGGATAGGGGATAAGTGTTTGATCGGTGGGGAGTGGGACTGCTGGGTCTCCCATGATCATGAGAATGGGGATCCTGTATCCTCAAAGAAATGAAATGGTAGATCAACCATGTTTCCTTCTGCTTCATTCAGTGTCTATGGGACTTCTGGAAATAGCTAAGCATTGTACTCGGCTATCTCCAGCAGTCCCATAGAGAGTGAACAGAGTAGCTATGTGCACGCTTAATCTGCCACTTCATTCTTAAGAGGGCAAATGTTCTCATGATCAGTGTTGGTCCCAGATATTCTGTGGATAGGGAAAAGTTTTGACTTGACACAAACTATCTCCGGACCACAAACCCATTGAAGTCAATGAGTCCGCAAAAAACATGGATATAACATGGACCACATCCATATTTTTTGAAGATCCACAATTTGCAGACCTCAAAACAGATATGGTTGTGTGCATGGGGCCTTATACAGATTCTACTTAAAAAATAAAAATTAAGAGGTACAGTCAGCCGTGTACCTCCAACGGAGCTGCTATGCTGCTTGGAGGAAGGGGGCCCGGTCTTGGACAATATGCCCCATCTCCTAATTACACTTACATTAACAATTGTAAGAGCCATAACAACCATAGGCCATTGGGGCTGGACAAGCCAGCTTATGACTAAACTACAAATAGTGTGTGATAACAAGTCAAAAGCAAATAGAAAGTAATAATAAAGATGATCTTTAACACTGGTTTGGAGGAAACTGCTCCCTACCAATGACTCTTGTAAGTCATGCTCTAAGACGCAATAGCTGATGGAACTGTCGTTACGAGCAGTACTGTATTTACGTTTTCACAGAAACATCAAGAAAATCAAACAAGATCAGCTCTAACCAATGGTTTGTCATTGATCTTTACCTACTTGTACGACGATTATTATGATCACACAGAAACCAGCAAATCGTAATGATCACTGGGTAGTTTAAATGGGTCCTTTGTATCAGTATCTCCAATAAGCAAAAGGTCAATGTGTACAACCATATAAGCCAGTGATGGTGAACCTTTTACAGAGCGAGTGCCGAAACTGCAACCCAAAATCCACTTATTTATTGCAAAGTGCCAATGCTGCAATTTAACCTGAACACTGAAAAACACCGGCCAAGTTGATCTGTCGGTGCGTGGCCTAACACAGGTCCCAGTAAAATGAATGCCCCCCGTTGGCACCCCCTAGTATTGTTTATTAGTGGCCCCCAGTATAAATAATGTCCCAGTAGTGGCCCCAGGGCAGGCTCTAGGTTCATTTGGGCCCTTGGGCGATAAATCTCAGTGGGCCCCCTTCAGGTATTTTTTTACATTTTCATGTCCCCCTGTGGCTCCCACACGGTATAATGACCGCCAGTGGCCCCACACACAGTATAATAACCACTAGTGGCCCTTAACACAGTATAATGACCCCCCACACAGTTTAATGTCCCCCAGTGGCCCCCACACAGTATAATGACCCCACAGTGGCCCTCCATTCAGAATAATAACCCCCAGTCGCCCCCCATTCAGAATAATGACCCCCAGTGGTCCCCACACTGTGGGTTATACTGTATAGAGGGGGCACTGGAGGTCATTATACTGTATAGTAGTCACTGGGGTCATTATATTGAATGGGGGCTTTGGGGTTCATTATACTGTGTAAGGTAAGGGGCCCTCACAGTATAATGACCCCCAGTGCCCCCCACACAGTATAATGACCCCACAGTGGCCCTCCATTTAGAATAATGACCTCCAGTGCCCCCCACACAGTATAATGACACCGCCATAATGTGACCGGATAAAAGGGTATAAGAGGGCACAGTACAGGGAATGACTAGGGGCACTGTACAGGGTGTGGTAAGAGGGCACAATACGGGGTGAGGGGCGCAGTACGGGTGACCCTGTGACGTTAGAAGGTCCTTATGGTGAATGTGGTTTAGACACCACGATTATGAGAGGCAGAGGAATGACACAGGGGCCCGGGGCTATGGATGGACAGAAGGGGTGAACACAGCAACTAGGTGGAAGGGGCTGAGGAGGATTTATATAAGAAGTAGTGGCAGGAGGTCTGTGCAGGGCAGCAATAGGAGACAGGAGCTCTGGATACAATAGGGAGGAAAGGAGACATCAGCAGGGGCGTAACTATAGGGGAAGCAGGGGAAGCGGCTGCTTTGGGGCCCTAACCCAGAAGGGGCCCATCCAAGAGGAGTAGAAGTACTAAAAGATTTTGTCAGGGCCCCTCAACATTATTACACAGTGAAATAATATACAGTGGCAGTATAGACAGTGTAGAAAACGGATGGAACAGCTGCCGGGCCTGGTCTGAGAGAGCGATCTTTACTAGCCACAGGAAAGGGGGCAGCATGAAAGGAAGGGGTTGTGAAAAAATTACTGGGGGAGGGGGCCCCATTCAAAAATTTGCTGTGGGGCCCAGTCATTTCTAGTTACGCCACTGGACAGCAGGATATGAGAGGGGAAGGTGTCATGGAGGCAAACTGCTTCATGAAGCAGTAAAACAAATAGCATGAAGCTGCTTGTCTACTACAACATCCAGCAGCACATGGAAGAGTTCCCTGTCCTAGAGGCAGTCACAGTGCAGACTCACTACTCACAACCCTGAGATCTTGATCTTCTCTCCTCACTGTCCTCAGGCAGCACGTAGAGGGGGCGTGTCTGAGTCTCTGCAGCAGCTTCATTTGACTATCAGAGGGCTCTCCGCGAGGGGTACTGCGTAAGTGAGTAAGTAAAGTAAATTACAGCAGCTCCAGCAATGAGTTCTTCCATCTGTATTGATGAAAGTGCTCAAAGCAGCTCAGTGGGCCCCCCCAGAAGCAGTGGGCCCTGGCACTTGCCCTTGTATGCCGGGTTCTAGCGCCGGGCATGAGTGGCCCCCCAGTATTAATAACGACCCCATTAGTGGTCCCCAGTATTAATAAGGACAACATTAGTGGCCCCCCAGTATTAATAATGCCTCATTAGTGGCCCCAGTATTAATAAGGCCCGCATTAGTGGCCCCCAGTATTAATAATGCCCTATTAGTGGCCCCCAGTGTTAATAAGGTCCCCATTAGTGGCCCCCAATATTAATAATGCCCCATTAGTGGCCCCCAATATTAATAATGCCCCATTAGTGGCCCCCAGTATTAATAGGCCCCCGTTAGTGCCCCCCAGTACTAATAATGCCCCATTAGTGGCCACCAGTATTAATAATGCCCCAATAGTGGACCACAGTATTAAAAAGGCCACCATTAGTGGCCATCAGTATTAATAATGCCCCATTTGTGGTCTCAGTATTAATAAGGCCGCCGTTAGTGGCCCCCAGCATTAATAATGCCCCATTAGTGGCCCCCAGTATTAATAATGCCCCATTAGAGGTCACGGTGTTATTAATGCCCCCTTCGCCACTCTTCTTGTGCAAAAAAAACCTAAAAAAAATAAAATGTTGCCCTCTTTGCCTTTGCCACCCCCTCTTCAGCTTATGTTAAAAAAATAAAAAAAATAAAACTCACCTCATCAATTTGATCGCACCGCAGGGAACACTCGCTGCTCACTGGATGCGTAGGACACGACCTGCGCTCAGCGTGATGACATTTTGCAGGTCCTGCTGCTTCCAGTCAATGCTGCGAAACATCATCACGCTGGAGCGCAGGACGTGTCCTACGCATCCAGTGAGCAGTGAGTGTTCCCCGCGGTGATGAGGTGAGTTTTATTTACGTACACTGAACAAAAATATAAATGCAACACTCCCATTTTGCATGAGCTGAACTCAAAGATCTGAAACATTTTCTACAAAAGACCCTTTACTCTCAAATATTGTTCACAAATCTGTCTAAATCTGTCCTGGGCTAGTGTGGTTACACGTGGTCTGCGGTTGTGAGGCCGATTGGATGTACTGCCAAATTCTCTGAAACGTCTTTGGAGACGGCTCTTGGTAGAGAAATGAACATTCATTGCACGGGCAACAGCTCTGGTAGACATTCCTGCAGTCAGCATGCCAATTGCACGCTCCCTCAAACGTTGCAACATTTGCGGCATTGTGCTGTGTGATCAAACTGCACATTTCAGAGTGGCCTTTTATTGTGGGCAATCTAGGGCACACCTGTGCAATATTCATGCTGCCTAATCAACACAGTGATATGCCACAGGCACGGGCGTAGGAAGCGGGGGGGACGGATCACCCCCAGGAAATAATGCGGGGGGGACAGGTATGCAAAAATCCCCCCCAGCGGCAGCAGAGCAATGTGTGCAGTGGTGGCGGGGCACAGGGAGATGAACGCTTCCATTGTGGAAACGTTCATCTCCATAGTCATCTGTATCGCCGTCCTCAGGGCAGCGATACAGATGGCTGTGCTGCGGAGCAGGAGAGGGAGAGGCGTCTCCCTTCCCTGCTCCTCTGATAGGCTGCCGGCACTAGGCCTGCAGCCTATCAGATGTTGGTACAGGCGGCGCGATGACGTCATTGCGCCGTCTGTGAGCCGTACAGCGCGGGACACAGGCCGGTAGAGGCCTGCATTGCATCGCTGTGACGGATGGAGGTAAGTATAAGTGTCTTGTTTTGTGTGTGTGTGTGTTGTTTTTTTAAACCGGACCCACTGGCCCATAAGGGGGGGGGGAAGAGATTTTGGCACTTGGGGGGGGCGGAGAGATATGTGGGTGTGGCTTGAGGGTGGGCGGGGACACAGGGGCCCCATAAGTGCTGTCCCCCCCAGATTTTTGGGGCTTCCTACGCCCATGAATTTTGTGTCAAAGGAAAATTACCCTATAAAACGTAACTTTTAATATAATAATGAACAAGATAGAGCTAAAAACAACCCCAAGTGATAAATAGATATTCAATGATTGGGTCCACATAGCAGTAGTACCCGATATATATGTAAAACATAGGCTTGCGACATAAACTACCTCAACAAACACACATATGGTCACAAAAATTGGTCAAAGCAACAACGATTTTTTGGTTTACTCACGATACCGATGACCAAAGGATTCATTATGTGAGGAGGGTTTTAGAGAGTCAGCACACCGGAAGAGATGGTTAGTCGCAATGATGTTTTCCCTAGGGTCACCCTGCGGGCTATCCCTGCCTACAAGCAGAGCACCCGCCCCAAAAGGGGCGACCCCACTTCTCGGTGGCTAAACCCTGTATCGCTAGCCCTATTAATGCCCTGTAACAATCTAAGCCAGAGCTGGTAGTGTGATCTTAGAGGATAATGGCAACCATTCATGTGAAGGCGCACTGGCTGAGCGCTTACCCCGTGTTTAAATACCCACCATGATTCAAATGTTGTCGGCTGTGATGAGAAGGCCGGACGCTAGGTGATGGACGTCACTTCCGCCATTTGAACCGCAAGGAAGTGACGTCACATCACTGAAAAACTGTAATTAAAGTACATAAATACTAGAATTATGCTGATAATGTACGGACACAAAAGAGCAAATGGGATTAATCTAAAAAGTAACCCCTAATTTAAGATAAAGATGTCGCTTGTTATAGAGAGCGTGTGGAGGCGGAAGTGACGTCACTTCCGCTAGTTGAAACGCAGAATGACGCCACATCCGCCCTTTTGGAACGCATCACAAAAATCAATGATACAAGTAAATGCAAGACTTCTTCCGCTCTTTGGGACACAGCTTGACGTAATTTCCCTCCATTGGAACGCATAGCGTTCTGTATTTGATACGATCGTAATATATGGCGACTGACTTCAATAAGATACAGTGCCTAATGATAATGCTACATTTGAGTGGTGGGGGGGGGGGAATAGTCCTGAATAAAGTATACTGTACCAATGTGTCAACAGTGGTGTATGTTAATTTGGGGTGAAAGACATATGTATATAAGCCAAGTGGCCAAAATGAAAAAATGTGTGTGAATATAGCTTGCCAAAATAAGTGGGGGGGGGGGGGGGGGGAATTAATGGGGAGATTAGATATCCCTCCATCCTAGAAATTAATTACAGAGGGATCCCCTATCAGATAATGTACCTCTTGTGTATGATGACACTAAATAATGGCAGAAATAACAGGTACAGCTTAATAGGGTCCCTGATGAAACAATCATGTAACACTGGTTAAAAGCTAGAGATAGAAAGGTATTTCAGAGAAAGCATGTAAATGATATCTGTTCATTGAGTCCTAGTGGAACCACCGTCCGCAGACGGTGGATCCACTGCGCCTCCTTTTGAAGAATCCGTCTATCCCAGTCGCCTCCCCTAGGTGGTTTGGGGACGACTTCTATGACCTGGAAAGTGAGTGACCTTGGATTTCCTCCATGATATTCATGAACATGACGGGCTATGGGTTTATCCCGTCGATGTCGAACATCACCAAGGTGATCACCGACCCTCCGCCTCAACTCCCGCTTAGTTTTTCCAACATAGCTAAGCGGACAAGTGCATGTACAGAGATAAATGACTCCCTCGGTTTTGCAGTTGGCAAAATCCCTCATAATGTACAACCGTCCAGTTGGGGCACTTTTAAAGTTTTTGGATTTGTAAATGAACGGACAATAAATGCAGTCCGTACCACACTTAAAAGTGCCACATGGTCTGTGATCCAACCAGGTTCCCTCTTTCTTTGGTGGAACGTAGTGACTATGAATTAGTCTATCTCTAATGGACCTTCCCCTACGATATGTAACAAGGGGCTTAGGTGGGATCACATCGGTCAGGGTGGTATCTGACCGGAGAATGCCCCAGTGACGTTTTAAGATGTTGAAAACTTGCTCATTTTGCTCATCATAAGTGGCAATAATGCGAGGGGGGCATTTAGTCTCTTTTCTATCATTATTAGGGGTGAGGAGGGAGTGTCTGTCCTGTTTTAGGGAAACTTGATAAGCAGTTCTTACTGTTTCCCTCGGATAACCCCTTTGGGTAAACCGTTGTTCCAAATCCCCGGCCTGGGTATGAAAGGATTGGACAGATGAACAGTTTCTGCGAGCCCGCAGAAACTGCCCTTTGGGAATACCTCTTTTTAGGCTAGGGGGGTGATGGCTCTCCCATCTGAGGATACTATTCGTTGAGGTTGGCTTTCGGTAAGTCTCCGTATGCAATATCCCATCCTATTTATAGATACGCAAATCCAAAAAATTGATACTCTGTTCATGACTTTCTGAGGTGAATTTAAGGCCTATGATGTTTTGATTCAGCTCCTGAACAAACGATTGGAAAAGGCCGGTGGACCCATCCCATAATATCAGTATATCATCGATATACCTTCCCCAAAAGAGGATATGGGGGGCCCACCGGTCATGTTGGTCGCTGAATACAATGGTGTCCTCCCACCAGCCCAGGAAGAGACCCACATAACTGGGGGCACATGGGCTCCCCATAGCAGTCCCCCTGAGCTGGTGGAAGAACACACCCTTAAAGGGAACCTGTCACCAGGAAATTCACTGATAAAGCAGGCATACTGCGTTATAGGGCTCACTCTGCTGAATATAATGATACCTTTTACTTGGTGATCTGGTGCTTTATTGTGGAGAAAAAGTACTTTTAATCCATATGCTAATGAGCTGATTTGAGTCCAGTGTTTTTTCTATTCAGAGCTGTAGCCCCTCCCCTATTAACTTCTTCAGTTGCAAAAGGGGCGTGGTTTATTACATCATTCATTCATTCATTTTAATAATTAGAGGGAAAATGAATAACAGGGAATGCTAAGGTATTATATTAAAAAAGGGGAGGAATATACTATTGAAGTTAGTAATTATAATAAGGGCTAGTTTGTTCATGGGGTGATAAACACATGATGGCTGATAAGGGACATGTCGCCGTGGGTATGGCAGTTAGGCTTTAAAGTGAAAGGCAGCAAGCCTTGTATTGGCTATAATGCAGGTCATTTTTTTTAAACCACGCCCCTTTTACAACTGAAGACGTGAATAGGGGAGGGGCTACAGCTCTGAATAGAAAAAATGCTGGACTCATATTAACTACTGGACTCCAATCAGCTCATTAGCATATGGATTAAAAGTACTATTTCTCGACAATAAAGCAACAGATCACCAAGTGAAAGGTATCATTATATTCAGCAGAGTGAGCCCTACAAGGCAGTGTGCCTGGTTTATCAGTGAATTTCCTGGTGACAGGTTCTCTTTAAATGTGAAGTAATTGTGGGATAGAATAAACTGCAATGTTTCCAAAACGAAGGCACTGTGGGCCTTAAACTGTACACCCCTGGTTTTTAGGAAGTGTTCAGTGGCCATCAAACCATATTTGTGTGGTATGCTCGTATACAGTGCCTCCACATCTATAGAAGCCAGTAAAACGTCTGTGTCCACTGTAAGGTGTTCTATCTTCTGCAAGAGATCAGTGGTATCTCTTATATATGAAGGCAGGATTGAGACAAATGGATTAAGAATTTTGTCAACATATATACTGGCATTCTGTGAGAGTGAACACACTCCGGAAACAATTGGGCGTCCCTTCAAGGGAGGGTACCCCTTATGTAGCTTGGGGAGGGCATAAAAGGTAGGTATTTGGGGGTGTCTGACAAGCATAAACCGCAATTCGTGCTCTGAAATCAACTGCTTGTCAAAAGCCCCCAACAGGATAGACTCCAATTGATCAGCGAATGCCACCGTAGGATTTTTTTCCAGTATACGGTAGCATTTGCCATCCTTGAGGAGATCATGACACATTGTAAGATAGGTAACATGATCCATTACAACCATATTGGCTCCTTTATCGGAGGGTTTGCATACAATTGTAGGGTCATTTTCAAGGCTTTTAAGGGCCTCAAGTTCGTCCCCATCTAGGTTCTTTTGTGACCTGTAGGTCCTTTCAGGTAATTTTTGGATCTGTTCTACCACTAATTTGTAAAAAACATCAAGGATCTGAGTATCCTGGGGAGGGGGCATTTTTGTACTTTTTTCCTTGAGGGAGGTAAAGGGACCTTTTCCCACACTAATCTCGCTCTCCCTCTGTAGTGAGTCTAAAATCTGGACTCCTGCTAAGTCTTCTAGGGATATGCCTAATTTCATACATGTTTCCATATCGTTGGTCATGTAGAATTTCCTCCATTTTAATTTTCGGATAAATAGATTTAGATCCTTGATCCACTCAAAGGAGCTGAACCTAGCAGTAGGGACGAACATAAGGCCCTTAGACAGAACAGATGTCTCAATCCCCGTCAAAGGCCGTGTAGATAAATTTATAACTTGATTGGACTCACACCCTATTTTGATTTCGGGAGTTTTGCATTGTGTGCCCTGTCCCCTCGATCCCTCAATTGATAGGGGGGATTTGATGTAATGCTAAAAAAAGACGAGGATGAGGAGTGTGGTGTTGGCCTTGTTGGGCCGGTATTGGGGACACTCAGATTTGTATAATTGCTGGAATAATTGCCCGTGTGCCCACCTCTGCACCCTCTCTGGGGCGATTTTCTTCCGCCTCTACCTCTGTACTGGGCCCTCCCACTAATGCCAGGGGGTACGCGTTCCGTATCAGGTGAGTCAATATCCGTGGTAGAGGACTCAAGGGATTGATTTGTGAGGGAAGTTTCTTTAGGTTCAAAGTTGAAAACCCTCTTTTCTCGAAATTCACTGAGATCCCGAATGATTCCCTTCGGGAGAAGTCAGTGTCGGTCTTATGTTTAAGGACCGATTCGATGAGGGTGTTCAACTGTTTTGTAGAGTCCTCGAAAATGATACGCTCTTCATCCAGCAATATTTGCATAAACCGTAAAGAGCTGTCCAGAGATAACTGCTCCCATTTATTCAAAAGGGAGCTGGATCTGGACCGTTCAGCTGGGATCAATTGTACCCATAAGCCCTTTGGTACTATCTTATTTTTTATGTAATTCTCAAGGGACTGTGGCTCCCACCATGATCGGATATTACTCCTGTATTCCTCTAGTAGTTCTTGAAATAGGGATTTTAAAGTTGGAGTGCTACCTGTTTGATTATCACCTTCTTGTTCAGAAAATACCTCTCTTGCCTCATGCAGCCAGGATTCAGTGTCAATAGGTCCCTTCAGGAAACCTGCCATTATATTCAAACAATAACCACCAATTTCTTATATTTTTAGGGTAGAATATAGAAATAAATTTTGTGTCAAAGGAAAATTACCCTATAAAACGTAACTTTTAATATAATTAACAAGATAGAGCTAAAAACAACCCCAAGTGATAAATAGATATTCAATGATTGGGTCCACATAGCAGAAGTACCCGATATATATGTAAAACATAGGCTTGCGACATAAACTACCTGAACAAACACACATATGGTCACAAAAATTGGTCAAAGCAACAACGATTTTTTGGTTTCCTACGCCCATGGCCACAGGAGAAGTGCTCACTAACACAGATTTAGACAGATTTGTGAACAATATTTGAGAGTAATGGGTCTTTTATGTATGTAGAAAATGTTTTAGATCTTTGAGTTCAGCTCATGCAAAATGGGAGCAAAACTGAAAGTGTTGCGTTTATATATTTTTTTCAGTGTATTTTTTTTTTTGTACAAGCAGAAAAGAGGGGGCCAAAGGCTGTACTATTGATCGCTCCATAATTTGGAGGTGCTCATTAGTAATATTGCACATAGAGCCACGTGCCCACAGAGAGGCCTCTGAGTGCACCCTCTGGCACGCGTGCCATAGGTTCGCCACCACTGATATAAGCTGCAAAATCAGGTGAGACCCTGCACAATACTGTAAATGTGCACATCACACACAATCTGGAAAACATAACAAAGATTTGCATTATGCCTTGGTTAGTCTGAGTTCACATCACCATTTAATTTTCCGATCTTCTAAACTGCCAGAAGAACAGAAAAAAAAACGGATCCTGTAAATAAAAGGATCCTGTAAATGGCTAAAACGGATGCAAAATTACAGGATCCTTTTTTTCTGTTCTTCTGACGTATCAAAAGAACGGAAAATGAAACTGTGATGTGAACCCGGCCTTAGTAATCTTAGTAAGTGATCTCCTAGCATGTCCTTCCCTCCTGCCTCCAATACCTCTGTGTACTCCAGTGACCTAGCAACTATAGCTATTACCAGCTACTATACACACAAAGAGCCTGCCCGAGTCCTATGACCAGATTGTAAGTAGCAGCAATTCTTATGTATTTAAAGTATTTTTACTATAGATCTTCTAGACTGCAGTGGCCGGCATTATATGCCACGCATCTTGTCGAGATCATCTACTATTATATATTTCTGCCACGAGGAGCCTGTAGTCTAATATGTGTATGTTTGGTTTTAGCAATGATGAAATCTCTCTATAGAAGACAACTTACCGACTCCAGTCACCACAGTACAGGTAAATGCTACAGGATAAAGCGGCAAGCGTTCCCTTCCAACTTTGTGCAGCAGCCAGGTGACACTTAACCCTTTCATGACGGCGCTGAAACGGCTTTAATGAACAGACAATTTTTTGTGATTTAGAGCACCTGTGGTTTAACAAACATAACTTTTTTTATTTGTTGGACCACCAAAGTAATTTTTGCGATTATTTTTTTTTACAGGCTTTTCATTGGTTTTTTTTGTGTTTTTTTTCCCTTTTCTAGGTCTAATTTGGGGAAAACAGCAAAATATTTTTTTTTTAAATCTTTTTTTTTCAAACTATACCTTTAATACTTTTTAAATATACAAACTAACACCAAAATAAATTATTGCACTGAGTTCCATATTTTGTGCCTGTCATTTTGATATATAATATGTACAGTTTTGCATTCATAGGGTGACTTATTTGCATTTTTTATAATATTTCATTTATTTTTTTACTAAAAGACCTCTGAGGGCACACTGACACTTTTTTGCTTTTTATTTTGCTCTTTTTCCACTGTAACTGGGGCATCCACAGGATCCAATAGAAGAAGCCGCTATGCCGCTTCCTCTATTCCAGGGGTTAGCAACCTTCAGCACTCCAGCTGTTGTGAAACTACAATTCCCAGCATGCTCCATTCATTTCTATTGAAGGTCTGAGAAGAGAAGAGCAAGTGTGCATGCTGGGAGTTGTAGTTTCACAACAGCTGAAGTGCCAAAGGTTTCCTACCACTGTTCTATTCACTGCATAGCACTCATTGAGTACAGGAGAAGACAGAAGTGGTAGAAAAACAGCGTCTGTCTTCTCCTTGGGTCCCTGGCAGCCGGGACCTGACCTAGTCCTGCTTGATTGCAGGAGCTTTCATCTAAGTGCATTATGGATCTTAGATTAAAGATTGGAGATGAACATATACATACGCTGACTGCACAGAGCATAGGCAGTTAGCACATAAAAATATATATATCGTATGTATATACAGTAATATATATATATAAGTATATATATATATATAATAGTTGTGAAAGGGTTAATAAGAATACAGTTACTTTTGTTTTGTACATGAACCCTATGAATTTCTAAAGCGCTGCGGAATATGGTGGCGCTATATAAATAAATATTATTATTATTATTATAAATATTATTATTAATACAGAAACATGGGATGTAAAATACAGTGGAAAAGTCTACTGCAGAATTTGCCACTGATATGTGGCAACAAAAAAAAAATAATTTTATGTAAAAGATTAAATCTGAGGTGGAGATCTGCAGAGTATATTCACCTGCTGCAGATTTGACTGCAGCACTGCAGGTCAATCACTATGAAATGGGAATAAACCCTTTAGGCTAGGTCTACACGACGACATTTGTTGTGCGACACATAGGGCACAACTACACTGCAACATGTGTCGTGCGACAATTTTTATAATGATAGTCTGCTCCATCTTTAAAGGATTTTTATGCGACTCTCGCGTTGCAGTCACAGCATGTCGCACCGCGACAACATAGACTATCATTATACAAATTGTTGCGCGACATTGGAGTGACAAAATGTCGCGCAACAAATGTCGTCGCGTAGACCTAGCCTTAATAGGGTTGTCCACCTTTGAAACCCTTTTGGGCAGCCTCCCTTTCCCCGCTTGATCTGTGGAGGGAAGCATACATACCTGCTCCCTGCCGCTCGGTTCCAACATTTTCGGTCAGCTGTGTTCCAGTTCCCTGTTTGTCAGCTTCTGGAGTGGACAGGGGCCTTGTGTACTGCTCTAACCAATGACTGGCCGCAGTGGTGACAGGTCCCTCAACCGACACATTACTGGGTCATGTGCCACTTGGGGGACATATCATCCCTGCCGCTGTAGCCCTCGTTACCTCCATTCACTCAAGAAATTGACAATCCAAAGAACCAAAGTGTGGTGGACCGAAGGAGCCGGAACCAAGCAGCAGGGAGGTCAGGTAGGAAGTAGGTAGGTAGTTATCTGATTAGAGAAGAAGCCTGAAATGATTGGATATGAATCTCTTCAGTACAGCCCCAAGTAGCTTGTTGTTTTCTGGACATTTTATAGCACTCATGTTTGATGCCTCACATCTTTCTTTTTGAATGAATAGAGAAAGTAAGAAAACCTGGGGTCAATCAAAGTCAGGTGAATCTCCTGGAAGAGGAATTAAGAAAAGGTTATCGAAAGGAAGCTGTAACCCTCAATGCAGTGATGGAGAACATGACACGGCTCTACCTGACCAGGTGAGAAGGAATATATGACTGTGAAGATGAATTACTATCCACACTGATCCTCACTAAACTGTAGATGACGTCAACTTAAAAGGGTTATCCCATCATTAATGTAACAAATGAAAATCATACATAATCTAGTATAGGACAACTTTGTTCTAACAAATCTAGAACCAGTCCTGTCCAGAGATCTTCCCATTAGTGTTGAGCGAACTTGTTTTTTAAGTTCTGCGTCCGTTCGGGTTATCGAAGAATCCTGTTATGGATTCCAAATTCCGTTATGGTCCGTGGTAGCGGAATCCATAATAGGATTCTTCGATAACCTGAACCCGGACTTTGGACGCAGCACTTAAAACACAAGTTTGCTCAACACTACTTCCCATTGATTGCTCCAACTGTTCTGCTAGATGTATTTCAAGTTGTCAGTGTGTCCTTTCTCAGGAGGCGTGTTATTTCTGCTGCAGCTTGTGGCAATTGAAGGATAGAACTGAGCATTTGCTTCCATCAAAGTAAGCAGGACAAAGAAATTAGAAAAAGAGCAAACAACATGTGGCGCTATACAGGTCTGAAGACTGTAGAACATTTTTTGTGGGACAACCCCTTTAAGCTGGCCATACACATTAGATTGAAGTTGGTTGATGGTTGCACACCAGTTGGACAAACAAACATCTGGTGAACGTTCGTTTTGCAGACAAGACCATACACACTTTAGTCCGTATTGACCGTTACAGTCATTGAAAATGCCTATACAAGTTCAATGAAACCAGGCGATGGATGAAAGATCTTTCTGGGAATGTTCGTTTTGGTTGACATCATCCATGTAGATCATCTTCAGCTGAATGTGTATAAACACATCTTTTGACTAAACAGTCAAAAGATGACCAGATTTATTACAGCGCCTGATGCTGGCCACTTTTGTCTAACTTTATACTACTATTGGTTAGCTTCGTTGTGACACACTTTAGGGTCATGCTGTAGTGGGTTATTCTTTTTAGTAAATTTTTACTTGTGGTAAATATGGGCAATGGAGGAAAGTCTGGATTCTGAAACCTCCGGCAAACAGGTATTATTCCGAGGCTGAGCTATGGGCAACTGCTGCAGGGGAAATGCTCCCCCGCCGGGTTCTAATTATAGTCAATAGGACCTGGCGGTGCTCTGGCTGTTTTCGGCTATGCCGGATATGATGAACTCTGGCAGGCTGTTCCTCTGCCTGAACAGCCTGCCAGATAGTTTTAACGCTAGTATGAAACTAGTATTCACTGGACCCCAATGCACAATCTGCAACAGGGTCTCCATCTACCATGTGCCATTTATAATAGTAGTGCCTAATGTGGCAGAAGAGTTTTAGTACAACTGTTGCCTCTGCACCTCCTACCACTTATAGTAAAACCCTCTCATACATTGCTGGTTTTACATTGAAGGTTCCAGGAGCTGGAAAAAGAACTGAAAAGTACAAAAATTGAGCTGGAAGTAGCAGAGAAACAGCAACTAGAAGCACAGAGAGTCCAGTCAGAGCTCCTGCATCACAACTGGGAACTTCTTAGAAAGCTACAGAAGCTTCGCCAGACCTTGGAGAGACACCAAGAAAGAAAAATCCCAAAACGCCAAACTCAGCCGGAGATTACACGCTGGAAACTAGCGAACCTTAAACATGGACATCATCTTATTTAAAGGGGTTAGCCCACAAATGTAAACTTGTTGTTTTACTAATTTATCTGGAGGACTTTCTTCCCTTTCTGTAGGTGGGCAGCAGCTCATCAAGTGCCAGCATTTTCCATGATGCATTGCATTTAGCTCCTGTTAACCCCTTCCTCCCCAGCATAGAAAATAGTCCCTTATGTATAGCCCCAGAGATATATAGATGGTATGTAATGCCCCACAATTTCCTTCTCCACTGTCTAGAGAGAAATATAGCTATATATTTCTATGAATGAATGAAACGCGTCAGAACCACTTCACTATGCAATCACTACACCGGCATGGAGGGAATGGGAAGCTACTGAGCATGTTAGTCCACCTCTAAATGCAGACCAGAAGGGTAAACAGCAGGGGGCGCCACGTACATGAAAAATGTCACAAACATGAAAAAAAATGAACAATATTTTTATTTCATGTATATTACACTAATACTTTATTTGAAATATCAATTTCATAGGAATACTTTCATGGGATAACCACTTTAATTATGGCTGTGTCTTTCATACTTGGCTGGTTTTACATTGAAGGTTCCAGAAGCTTCAAAAAGAACTGAAAACACAAAAATGGAGCTGGAAACAGCAGAGAAACAGCAACTGGAAGCTGGGGAAAAGTTGTTATCCAGAAAAAAAAAAATACTTGTTTAATAAATAATCTAAAATGTGTCCATAATTAGCAACATTATTTTCAGATTTGAGATGTAATATGTATGTACTGAATGTCTGGGTACGGCTACACTGTGACACCAGGGGCATCGTGATGTAGTGGTGATCCCATAGAAATGAATTGGGTCACCCCTGAATCATGAAAAAATCCAATTGTGATTTTTTTTCTTGTAAATTCTGTTTATTCCAACTCTGATTTTTGAATCCACGTGTACGATTTTTTTGTGATTCATGGCCCGTAGTTGCGGCACACATGTGACTCGCTGCGACCCCTTTTATTTCTATGGGATCAAATCTACACTGCGATTCCCCCACGATCCTGCCTGCTATAGCTGTCATGCAACCAGTGCTGGCATGTAGTCGTACCGTACACCCAGTACTATGTAGGTGACTGGGAAGAAGTGAAAGCATAAATAATGTGGTGGTCTTGCAGGTTGAGGTGATGCAGGCGTTCCCTTCATGTGCCATGCCCAGGGCTCTCTTCACTGAACCCTTCCCTGCCCCTCTTCTCTACTCTGGACGCTACAGCCATCACTCCGAAGTGCAGTGCAGTTACAGTGAAAAAAGTAGGGCAGACACTTCGCGTACTAACTTCATAAATTGATTTCTACTGTAAAAAAAAACATTTCCCAAACTTGGGTTCGGTTCCAAGTAATAACTTCGGCTCATCGGAGCCAATACATTCTAACACTGTGCTGAGAGCTCGCTTCGAATACAGTATTGAAACAAGGTTTTATGCAAATCGACTTCGTATCTTTCATCCAAAGTTGATTCGCTCATCCCTAGTCGTGTGCATGAGCCAAAACCAGTAGTGAAGCCTACACAGAGGTAAGATGTAAAGGAAAGAGGGCCTCCTGTTCTGTGTTTTTGACCCGCATCTGGTTTTGGCTCACAATAAGGGTCCATTCACACGTCCGTGTGTGTTTTGCGGATCCGTGGATCCGCAAAACATGGACATCGGCGATGTGCGTTCCGCATTTTGCGGACTGCACATCACCGGCACTACATAGAAAATGCCTTGTCCACAATTGCGGACAAGAATAGGACATGTTCTATTTTTTTCAGGAACGCGATTGCGGACCTGGCCGGGACATCGTCTGTCCCCATTGAAATTAATGGGTCCGCAATTCCGTTCCGCAAATGGATGTGTGAATGGACCCTAACTGATCAAATAACTGAAGTGTGAACGTCTAAAAAAGGAAAACACGCAAAAATAATAAAAATTTTAATCTTCTCCTTTTCCAATTCTACATATAAAAATAAATAAATAATACACATAACAGGTATCACTGCTTTCGAAAATGACTGAACTATTAAAATGTAAAAATATTTTTCCTGCATGGTGTACGCCATAATGGAAAAAATAAAAAAATCACACGCGATTCGCCATTTTTGGTCACATTGTCCTGGAAAAATATAAATAAAAAGTGATCAATATGTATAACAAAATGGTACCATTAAAAGCTACAGTTCACCCCACAAAAAAGCTCTCATACAGGTCTGTGGACAGAATAAAAAAAAAAAAAAAAGCAATGGCTGTAAGAATATGGAGATATAAAGAAAAAAAAGTTTTTTGTTTTTTTTACAAAGGTTTTTTTATGTCATTTTTTTAGTGAACGTGGTAAAAACAAAACCCAAAAACTTTGGCAGAACTTCTATTTTTTCCCCAATTTCACTGGACAGAGATTTTTTTCCTGTTTCCAAGTACAAGCGATAGTAAAATAAACAGTGCCATTAAAAATACACCTTGTCCCCCCCAGGAAACAAGCTCCTATGCAGCTATATGAACAGAAAATGAAAGAAATGATGGCTTTTTGGAAGGCAGCGAAGGAAAAACGAGAAAAAATACAAATAGACGGTGTTCAGAAAGGGTTAAAGCTAAATAAGGCATCAGCTGTTATAATGTGCTATTCTATATTAAACTGAGAGAGAAAAAACACGACCGCGGCAGGACTCGAACCTGCAATCTTCTGATCCGAAGTCAGACGCCTTATCCATTAGGCCACGCGGCCAGTTGTTATTCCTCGCCATCCGATTCATCTATGACTCCTATCTGCCGCCAGGCGTCACTCTCCCCTCCCCTCACTCTGCTTCTCACGCTCTTCACGTAATTCGTCCCCCGGATAACAGTTATGGGAGCAGCAGAGGCATCAATTAGGCGATGTACTCAAAGTTTAACGCTTGTGCCCTACCCGGTCACCGTCCTGTCTGGTGCTGTTAAAATGTAGTCCCCGGCTTTGTAGGCCTCAGCGGAGAGTGAGGTAAATACAGAGTCTGTGCCGTTCTTATGTCACCTCGCCAGCACGTGGGTCACCAACACGCGGAAGTATAGGTTTGGCCTTTGCTGGGAGATCATACACATATAGCGGTACCGGACTCAGCCATTGTACACCGCGTTTACCGAGCTCCCCTGCCCGTCACACTGCGGTACTGTAGAGATATACTAGTGGACAGCATGCGTCTTTCATTGCGTTTTATTTGTATACTTTGCTCACAGTCTACACACAACATAATGTATCACTGTAAACATTTACTGTCTGCCATACATCATCCGCTGCAATGACAGGGGTTAATCTCGCGTTTTGTTTATAGGGTCCTGGCATGACGTAGTCATGTGGTGTTACGTCATTGAGGACGAAACGTCACTTTGACTTGGTGAAAACTCTCCACCAGAAGATACCAACTGTGAGAGGTTGAGGGGGGAAGAGTTCACATAAAGAAAACTTGTATAGGAAGATGATGATGATTATTAATACTAATTACTACCATTATTTTTACATGCTTCTGGGATTGTTTTAAAATTGTTTTAATATGCTTTAAGGGGGGTCTGTAGTTTTAAATAGACTAATAATAGCAGATACAATGGTTTGGAGCAGGTGGGAGGTATTTATGGTGATTTTGGTGTCTCATGCTGAAAGGCCCATCTTCCCAACTTTGGAGACTGGAGGTGCACAGCTGCCATGCATGTTTCCGAGACTCGAGGTCCACCATGTATGTTTCTTAGACTTAGACTCGAGGTCCACCATGACTGTTACCGAGACTCGAGGCCCACCATGACTGTTTCCGAGACTCGAGGCCCACCATGACTGTTACCGAGACTCGAGGTCCACCATGACTGTTACCGAGACTCGAGGTCCACCATGTCTGTTTCCGAGACTCGAGGTCCACCATGTCTGTTTCTGAGACTCGAGGTCCACCATGTCTGTTTCTGAGACTCGAGGCCCACCATGTCTGTTTCTGAGACTCGAGGCCCACCATGTCTGTTTCTGAGACTCGAGGCCCACCATGTCTGTTTCCGAGACTCGAGGTCCACCATGTCTGTTTCTGAGACTCGAGGTCCACCATGTCTGTTTCTGAGACTCGAGGCCCACCATGTCTGTTTCTGAGACTCGAGGCCCACCATGAAGTACCATACATTTCTGTCAGCAGGATGGTGCTAAGATTGACAACTAGTACTAGACATACCTCCCAACTTTTTGGACGCTTTTGGCTCACTGTGTGAAAGATCCATTTTGCTTACATATTTATACGCTTCAGTACTTTTCTTTTACACAATGGCAAAAAGATTATCTGAATATAGAACCAGACACTTTCTGGATCAATATTGTAGCTGTAATAATGCAAATCTATAGCTCAGATCAGAAAAGGAGGGACGTTTAAGGAGCAAAGAGGGACAGAGGGACTTGAGTCAAAGTAGGGACTATCCCTCTTAAAGAGGGACACTTGGGAGGTCTGGTAGTGGACAAACTATGGTAATCAGTCTGGAATAAGACACACAAAATCTTTCATGCCACGCATACTCCACAGATTGATGATAATGACATCGATGACAACGTTGGTCAGTGGTTCATCCGTGAAGAATCCGTTTTTGGTCCGTGTCAGTGGAACACTGATGCTACAAGGTTGGAAAAAAAACGGCAGAGACACTGCTAGGCTGAAAATTAACTTCCAGAGTGTCTCCTACCAATGGTGCATGAAAACAATGGCCAAACCTTGGTATCCGTGTTGTGTCCTTGGTTTTCACAGATTCATAGATTATAATGTGCGTAAGGGATTCGTAATCATGGAGAAAAATAGGGCATGCTTATGTGGTGTCACCACTGACCCACAGTCCGTGGAAAACCTGTTTTGTGTTTTTGACCTGCACCTGGTTTTGTCTCACAATCACTGGTTGAAATAACTGACCAAGTAACTGAAGTGTGAACTAGGCCTTAGGGCTCATGCACCCGACCGTTGGATGTTTTGTGGTTCTCAGATTGTGGATCCGCAAAACCTGGATACCAGCTGCATGCATTCCGCATTTTACGGACCAGCTGGCCCTAATAGAACAGTCTTATCCTTGTCCCTAATCCAAACAATAATAGTACATGTTCTATTTTTTTTTTTTGCAGAACAGCCATATGGACATAGAATGCACGAAAAACGGATACAGAAAAAATGTTTATTTGCATGAGCCCTTAGGATGATAACTAGTGAAACAAGTTCTACCTATGTAGTGTAATACTTGGGGTAGACATATAGCTTTCATATCATAGTACATCCCATAGTGAAATATTCTCGTGCTTCCCATGTGACATTCTTCTCCACTTCTGTGTTTTGCAGGATTATATAAAAGAACCTAGAGACATTTTCAAAACCAGACAAAATGCAGCATCTGCTGGCGAGGAGGCCATATTTGTCTTGTGCTTGGAGGGTCAAATACTTGAGATGTTACAAAAGCACAATGACCTCACATTTACCGAAAGAAGACCACGCAACGGACACTCCACAGAGACGTCTGAACCCACTCAATATACAGATGCTTTCTAAAGGACTCCATGAACAAATATTCAGAGGTGCACAAGCAGAGTACGTAGAAGAAGACATTCAAAAGAGCATAGACCATTTGAGGAATCATGAACTTTGGGGTCAAGAGACATCTACTCTTCAAGATGTGAATTTAAAGCTTCCTAAGATGTATGGCAGTAACATTGAAGAACATTTCCAAATTCTAGCTCAGAAGCAAAGTTTTCCGTATCTCGAGGCGGCCAATGACCTCTTGCAGTGCAGACTTCCGGACATGCCTCAAGAATGGGCCTGGCAAACTGGGTGGACCAAGTACACCAGAGATGGTGGGAAGGAGCAAGTTGACTTCCCAGATGAACGAGCTTTGGTGTTTGATGTGGAAGTATGCATGTCTGAGGGACAGTGCCCAACACTCGCTGTGGCTGTTTCTCCCCAGCATTGGTGAGATATTATCAGTGCATTATATTTGGGCTATTTTGGAGCATTTTAAGAGGGTTTTAGATAGTTGAGAAGTGTCTGATTTCTCACTTATGAGACCAGGGGTCCAGTGTCCCCATTTGATAGCAGTCACATAAGCACCATACCACTCCATTTAAAGTCTATGGGACTGACAGATAGCTGAGCACTACAAAGCTGCCGTTCCATTCAAATGAGGGATACCGGACCCCCTTTATCGTAATCAATGGGGGTCCCTGTGGTGAGATCCTCAGTGATCAGACACTTATCACTTGTCCACAATCCAAGTTATGATTATGAAAACTGCCTTTAAAGAGTTGTGCCAAGAAACGTGTCCTCTCTCCACAGGGTGGGCCTCTCAGTAAGAAGCTGTGTATGGAGGAAATTTCTCACTTATCTTTGCTGTGTTTTTGGCATTAAAAAGTTGCAAAACCCCGTTTTGTGACTTTTTGAACACTACTTTGACTAAATCTAGTTGCATGAGTGTTTTTGCGCCATCTTAGCTAGTTTCTGAAAAGGGGGCATGGCGAGGGGAAGGGTGTTGGGTGGACCATAGGTCCCTACATATACGTCGTCATTTCTGTCTAAAAACTTGTGTAAATGATGACTGAGATCTATGCCAGCTATTAGATGAGTAGATTTCAGTCTGGCGCATGCACTGCCGAAGGATGAGTTTATTTTATGACTGGGTCTTCTCCTTGGCCATCATACATTGAATGCCTTCTCTAGCGGCGCAGGGCCGATCATGCTGGCCTTAATAAATCAGTGTGGGTGATCCACGGGAAAATAATATGCAAAGAGGTATCTTGGAGAAAAAGAACCATCTCTCTAGTGCCACCTAAGTGCTCCCCATAAGTCCTCCTATACTTGGGTGTCTCTAGCAGTCCATTAGCGAATGAGTGATCTGCTGCCTCATTCATATGGGGGCACTGGACCCTTGATCTGGGGGTCCCAGTGGTTAAACTGGCTATACTCATTAGTCCTTTGTCCAGAGGAACCCGCCGAGAACAGATACATTTCTATCTCTGCACAGCCCCTGTGAGTGATAAGTGTATATTTCTCTTTTGCAGGTATTCATGGTGCAGCAGGCGGCTAATAGAAGAGCGCTACTCGTGGTCTAACCAGATGTCTCTGGCTGATCTTATTCCCCTTGAGACTTTTGTAAAGTCAAATGCATTAAACAAACCCAACTGGACGGAGAGACTAGTGGTGGGACACAACGTCAGCTTTGATAGAGCACACATTAAAGAACAGTATCTCATCAAAGTAAGTGCACCTACTAATGTCATTGCTCTCTTGTAGAAATCCGACTTCACCCCTCAGTGCTCCGAGCACCTCATTAGTATAAAGATAAATATATGACTTTCTCAAGAACTAAACATTGGATTGCTGCAGGACAGCGGTTGTTGCACTCGATACGATCAGCTCTGACAGGCAGTATGCTCTACTAGGGTTGATCATGGTCACTATTACGACATATGGTGGACTTTGATGGCCACCTTATAATACTATATTCCCCTTGCACTACCTGCCGCAGGGAAAGTGTATGGCTGGCCGGGTTTATGTAACCTGACACACAGCATCTGTCTGGAGCGATCCTACTTTTAAACCAGGCCCAGTACCTTGTTGGGCTCGCTGAACCTTATGTACCCATACCTTTCATTCAGCAATCCCATGCCTTTTTCTTCATAAGTAAGTGAGCTGTTCAGTGCCCTCGGTGCACCAAAGCTCCACCCTTTTATTTACCAGCTCCTCCCTCTCCTTCTTGATTGACAGCGTTAGGCTTAACCACCATAGAGAAGCCTGAGAGAGGAGGCGGCAGAGAAATGCAGCGGACCTATGGCGCACCAAGGGGCTCGGTTTCGTCCTTTGAGTGTAATAGATCACTTACGTATGAATAAATCGCCAATGCAGCATCAGATCACTGAATAAAAAGATATGGTTGCATTAGGCCGAGTCAGCTCTACTAGACACTGGTGAGATTTATCAAAACTGGTGTAAAGGAAAACTGGATTAGTTGCCCATAACAACCAATCAGATTGATCCTTTCATTTTCCAAAGGAGCTCTGAAATGTGTAAGGTGAAATCTGATTGGTTGCTTTGTGCAACTGAGCCAGTTTTCCTTTGCACCTGTGTTGATAAAGCTCCCCCACTGTGTCTGATTTAACTGATCTCCTATTCGCCTATCCCCTGGATAGGTCGTCCGTATCTGGCACCCTGGACCCCCGCCAATCAGCTGTTTGAGAAGGCAGCGGCGCCGCAGAGCAACCCCGTCAAGACCTCATGCACGCGACTGTTGGATGTTTTGCAAGCCGCAAATTGCGGATCGGTAAAACACGGATGCCGGCTGTGTGTATTCTGCATTTTACAGAATGGCCATCCACTAATAGAACAGTCCTATCCTTGTCCGTAGTACGGACAATAATAGCACATGTTCTATTTTTTTGCGGAACGGCCATGTGGACACGGAATGCACATGGAGTCATTTCCGTTTTTTTGCAACCCCATTGAAGTGAATGGTCCACATACGAGCCACAAAAAAACGGAATGGACACGGGAAAAAATACGTTTGCATGAGTCCTAAGTCTGTTTCCTGGCTTGTTTTGAAATTTCTTTTGCAATCGTTGCGTTCTCTCGGTATGGAATTTTTTTCAGGCATTTTCCCATAGACCTCTGTATAGGATAAAAAACCCCGCAAACAAATGCAATAAAAAGCTTATATAAAAAAACACTTGAATTGCAAAAAAACATAAAAAATAATGGAATCTCGCAGGATCTTCACAGTTCATATTTCAGAAGGGGGCGTCTCTGTTCTGTACTAATGTGCTATAGAATAATCAAATTAGCACGTTTTGTTCCAGGGCTCAAAAATGCGTTTTATGGACACCATGAGCATGCACATGGCTGTGTCCGGCCTTACTGGGTTCCAACGCAGCTTATGGATGGCCAGTAAGTACGGAAGGAAGAAAGGCCTGCAAGAAGTTAAGCAGCACATCATGAAGACACGCAACAAGGGTGAAGGTCCTGCCGTAAGTAGACTACGCTGTGTGTATGCGCTGGAAATCGCTATGGACACAATGTCACCGCCTGGCGTGTCATCTCTATAGCCATCAGTGCACAGGGAAGGTTAGCAGGGACGCACAAGTCACACGTACATTCACTGATTGTAATGTCGATTATGGTGACGCGATCAGTCAAGATCGTCAGTAACGATCATTTCCTTCATTAACCCCTTTCCGTCATTTCCACAAGCTGCCATATAATGCTATCTACAGCGGAAGCCAGCTGTAATATATATAGCCAGTCTCCTGCTGCAACGTCACCTAAGGGCTTGTTCACATGCTGTTTCTTGTACGCAGAGATTTCAGTCAGTATTTCTGCCTCCGATTTGTAGTATGAATGCAGTGGATCTGCTCACTGCTTGTTCAGTGGTGCTAATCCGCGAGCAGTAACCCTTTGGTTTCTGGCAGTGTCCACGTAGAAACTGTGCCAAAAAAAGACATTTTTTTTTCTTGGCATGTTCTGGAAAACCCAGGGGAAATAATCCATGGCGGCATGAACAGCAGCACTCCCATTCCATTTTCTGATGCAGAAATCCCTGTACAGGAAACGCTGTGTGAACAAGTCCTAAGTGGTTTAGAGAGGGAGGGGGCTTTCTGTAGCCCCATCAGAATGCAATGAACATGTCATTTATATCGCATGTTAAATGCATTGAAACAAAGGAAACGAGAAAAAAAATACTTTTCGTTGTTTTTGCCTTCCAAAAGTTGGAATATAAAATCATCAAAATGTTATAGGTAGCCCAAAATGGTTCCAATGTAGGGGCACAGATTACAGCATCCACCTGAGTGTAGATTTTGCAGGTGTTGCCCAGTAGGATTGTACCAGACATATAGGGAAACCACAGGCTATGATGGATAATCACCTCCTCACTCCCTCTACTCCATGTTGTATTTTTCTGCCTACGACAGTATTTTATGTGGCTTTTTGTTTGTTTTTGCAGATAACTTCATGGGAGTGGGTAAATGTTAGCAGCATTAATAACCTCACTGATGTCCATGCACTCTATGTCGGAGGCCCTCCTTTGGAAAAGGAGGCGCGGGACCTGTTTGTAAAAGGAAGTATGGCAGATATCCGAGCTCAGTTCCAGGTGAGAAAACAGTTAAAATACAATTGAAGCTTTGCTCATCTCCAGCACTCTGGTCCGTGCTCTGCAAACTGGAAATGGCTGGAATTGCTGCAGAGCCATTCAGTGACCTCAGAGGTGTTGGCATGGGAATGGGGGGATTGATAAGGTAAGTATGCACTGGCCACACCCTTTAAAGGGGTTGTCCACTTCTTTTGTATTGATGGGCCTTCCTCAGTGGGAGTCCATCTCCTGGCACTCTGGCCAATCAGCTGTTCCTGAGTATCTCCAGTGCCAGAAATAGGCGTCAGAGGTGCACAGCTCTGCCCATTGTGTAGCAGAGGACCGGGTTACTGCAGTGCTGCTCCCATTGAAGTAACCAGCCCCAATTCTGGCACTGGAGTTACTTTGGAACAGCTATCACAGTGGGGTGCTGGGTGTCAGACCACCACTAGGGATGAGTGAATCGACTTTGGATGAAACATCCGATTCGCATAATAACTACAGAAATTGATTTATACTGTAAAAAAAACATTTCCCGAACTCAGGTTCGGTTCCAAGGTACCACTTGGAACCGAACCCGAGTTCGTAAAATGTTTTTTTACAGTTTAAATCAATTTCTGAATTTATTATGCAAAGTATCGCGAGACTTCGCAAAGTAATAACTTTGGCTCATCGGAGCCAATACATTCTTATACTGTACGGAGCGCTTGCTCCGTACAGTATTGAAACAAAATTTTATCCGAATCTACTTCGGATGTTTCACCCGAAGTCTATTCACTCATCCCTAACCGCCACCAATCAGATACTGATGGCCTGTCCTGATAGGTGATTAATGTAAAAGGAGAGAGCAACCCCCTTTAAGCATTTATTTATTTATTATGTTTATTTCCCCATTCTTGTAAAAATCTATCCAAAAGTTCTGACATAGGGTAATACAAATAGAATCTTATTTCTGCAGTTCAGTGTGCAAGTCCTTCAGGTTTACAGATGTAAAAGTTCAGCCATACATGGCCGTATACATCCTCTTATACTTGTACAGCATAAACTTATTGTTATTGCTGCTCCTGCTGTGTAGGCCTCACCGGGTTTCTGCGGACCTCTGGAGGTTGCAAAGCCATGCCCACTTTCTCACTTGTGTCATTAGGGGACACAGTATACCGTGGTTATAGCTGCTGCCACTAGGAGGCGACAATAAGTGAAAAAAGTGTTAGTTTCTCCTACCAGCTGTAAGCCTCTTGCAAACATCGATCTAATCAGTTTTTAACTTAGTGTCTCATTCCTTACCATCAGAATGCAAGGAGGTGTGGCAGACCATTAAATCTGCTGTAACCTGCCAACGATCACGTCACTTTTTTTTTCTTCAAGTCTATTGTTTTTTCAATGTAGCTTCCCACACCAAGGGGCAACACACTGCAGAGGGTGACATGGCTGGGGGGAGGGGGGGAGACTTTGGAAGAACAAATAGCCTGAGAGATAAGTATATACCCCTTGGCTGTTCCCCACCTTCCTTCCGTCTGCTTCGGTTCGGCGCCATGGCTCTCAACCTACCATGTGCCCCTTATTTAACTATTTTGGAGCAGCAGTTTTTATGGACACTAAGCCACACATCTGGCAGCCCCCTCCTCTCTTGTTCCTGCCGCAGCTCCACATTCTCAGTGCTGGAGGGGACCGCTTACCCGTCATGGCTTCTTCTCTACCTCAGTCTGGTGCTGATGGTCCACACCACCTCCACGCTGGCCCATCATACCACCTGTCCTCTTAAGCTATGTGAGGTCATGGTTTGCAGCCTACTGGGCTGCATCCCTAGTGGCTTTCGCTGCCCCCACTCTGCATCTTTTTTTTTTTATAGCTTGAGAGGATCTTTCTAACCTCCTGGGCTAAATTTCCTCTGTTGGGACTGACAACACTGTGTCGGTCCAGTGTCACACCACCTCCTTCAGACCTCAGCCTCCATATCTAATCGAGGTAAAGGCTTTTGCAGCCTGCACACCACATGTCTGCAGTCCCTTCACAGATCTGGAAGGTGTCATAGCTCTTGCCCTCCAGGCACCTTATTGACCCCTATTACTACTTCACATGGGAGGCTGACCTTCTATAACTGTGTACAGTAGGAGCTGAGCAAAGTATGTGCTATATACTGGGGCTGTGCACAGTGTGTGCTGTATACTGGGGCCATGTGCAGTATATGCATATACTGGGACTATCCTCATGAGTTGCAAGTTCCCTGTGCACATCTGTGTCTTCATCAGATAGCCATTCCCAGCTATGGAAGAAGATGACCCTTCAACTTTTGCACCAACCTTGGTTCTGGCCTCCACCTGAGGTCCACGCCTTTGGCGGGTGTGCTTCCGCCAGGAAAACTAGCAAATTGTCTTCCACCGATATGGGTAACTTCTTAACCCGTGGTCGGCCCATTTAGTATATGACAGGCTTACTCACTTCTGGCATACACCAGGCATCAGGATTGCCCCCTTTTGTTGAGGGATTGTACTTGTTGCATCTCCTGCAAACGGTATCCAACAAACCTGTACAGTCCTCCTTATGGGTAAGTAATGGTGCAATCGATGGCTTGATGGATGACAAGCCTATGCAGCTCTGATGTGCACTGGAAAACCGCATTACCCCTTTCTATCAGCCGAATAATTGCGCTGCTGCTTGTTGCCATATATGACAAGTCTATGCAGTTAGAGTAGTTGTATGGTAGCTAGTCTACTTGTGCCATCTTCTGCAATGGTATCCAGCAAGCCTGAGCAAGATTTCTTGCTCCTGTTCCTTCTATTCTAGGTTTATATTTTCTGTCCAGTGGGGATTAGTTCTCCCCCCCTCCCCTTCCTTGGTTAGAGCATCTGGGTCCCCTTTTGATCCCTCCACTCCTCTTTGGAATCACCGCTGCGGTCTTTTTAAGCTCTCATTCATCCAAGAGCATGCACGGAGTTCTGTTTTTTTTTTTTTTTTTCTTTTGATTGGCATAGTTCAGTATAGCAGGACTCATCCTTGTCGTATCCTTGTTGGGATGCTGTTAGTACCTCCACTCCACAGGTGTGTTAGGTCATTGTCTGTCTTTTATGGGATGTGCCCCTTGGCATCCGTAGAAACATTCCGGTTGCTGGGTTCTGCAGACTGTTTTATCGGTTGTGCTATAGTTTTTTGTCCCCCTCCTCCCATTCTCTGGGACTGCTTTGGAACGTCCTACAGTCTCCTGTGTCCTCAATGATACAAGCGGAAAAAAATTTTTGTTTTTTTTTGTGATTCACCTGTAAAATCCTTGATGTGACACACTGTGAAAAGCTGAATGACAACCTATAATGCCCCCCCAAGGATTGGGAAATCTTTCTGACACCTATAATGCTACCCCCCGCCAAAGTTTTGGGAAAGCTGAGTGATGATCTATAATCCCACCTAGAACTGGGAAGGTTGAGTGACAACCTATAATGTGACCCTAAAAAGAACTGTGAGCCATGACCATTACTTTAGAAATTACATTCCCTGCTACCAAACATACAGGGTAATACAGCACCACATACCTCTTGTATTCAGTGACGTTTCCTCTGATGTAGCCTTTCTCCCTCATCATCATCATCTCCATTCAGGGCAGACCGCCTTGACGACTTCTTTTAGTCATGTCTTGTCTCATGTGTGTTCCCCATTGAACTAAGCGAGAAAAGGATTTTACAGGTGATTACAAAAATCTCATTTTCTCAGGTTGGATCTGGCATGGCTAGGTATTGTTCCAGGACCTACTCAGTCAGTATATCCACCATGGGACTACTTTTGTCAGATTAGTGGAATATTGGATCACTGGGTTCTGAATTTATGGTCTTTTACAGTATATGAATATTGCTGCATCTGTATTCAACTAGTGCAGAAACATAATGTGATTTTCTTGGCGATTAGTTAAACCACTGGTGACCTGATTGGTTGAATTGATCCCCATTGTGCATCAGTTTCACTACACACATTTATATTCTCCCTCTTTGTCTCTGAAGGATCTTACTCAATATTGCGCTCTGGATGTCAAAGCCACGTTTGAGGTCTTTCAAGAGACATTTCCACTCTTCATGGAAAGGTAACGAGTCTGTCAGTATGCCACTAGAATAAAAAAAAGGGACAGAACAGCTTTTTAAAAAAAGAACAGTAATACATTACCGATCTGTCAGGTGCTTTCCTGGTCCCCCAGTGGTTGTTACTGTCTTGTCCCAGTCCCTCAGTATGGAAGTCTCACCTCAGCCAATGACTGACTGAGATGCTGCGGCCATTGTTGGCTGAGTGGTCATATTTGCTAGATTAAGATGAACCAGGAAGTGAATTGTGTAGTCTGTTTCAGAGAACCGATTGAAGGGATAGGTAAGTATAACAGTAGAGAACAGTGATTAGAGAAACCAGCTGTAATACTGGCACACATAGGGGTAATGAAGGTCACAACCCCATTGATCAATATGAATGATAAACGTATCCACAAAAGTATACAGGGCACAATCGGAAGTTTCTGTAATGGGATACATACATATTGATCCAACTTCGAGGGACATCACATGAAAGGGGGCGTGATGAGTCCATAGCTACGGAGAGCCATGCATAATAACCACAGAAGTGCAAGTCAACCGCAGAAGAAGCAAATACTAAATAAAGAATCTGTTCCATCCAAAATAAATTCATAAAAGGGTGAAGACAATGTGTAAAACGTGACTGTGTGCTGGTAACAAGTATCAGCCATGGATTTTATTAGATGAAGCTCAGCCTTTCAGTCGCACAGTTTGCAACAGGAATGTCCACTGGGCCTCCTGCAGCAGCTTCTTGTCAAAATCTCCACGCCTTGGAGAGCATCTCGCCACCTCCGGACCCTGAAACTGGATTGATTTGACATCCCCACAATGTACACATCGCATGGCTTGATATGGGGTTGTCTGACTCATTGCAGATGTTGTTAAGATGTTCGCCAATCCGCCGCCTGAATTCCCTAATGGTTTTGCCAACATACTGCAAGCCACATATGCACCTGGCAAGGTACGCCAATCCTGTTTTACAGTTAATAAGCGTCCTAATATAGAACGTTTAATTGGTGACCATGCTGGTAAATGTCCTGCCTGTTTTGATGGATGTGCAGGCAATGCAGTTGTGACTAAGCCAAGCAGTGGATTGTGCTGTCTGGAAAAAAAAAAATTGACTAATCTGTCCTTCATATTGCGACCTTGGCTGGCGCGATTCTCTGCCCAGGCTTGAAGTCAAGGGGGCAGCGGCCTTCTTGCTTCAAGTCGCGGTGTCCACACTTCCTTCCCGGCCCCTTCGCTTTGATTAACAGCACTTATGCCCGACAGCCAGCTAGCTTTTCAGAACAGCCAGCTGTCAGTCACAGCGAAGGGGCAGGAAGGGGGCGTAGTCATCACGACTTGAAGCAAGAAGGCCGCTGCCCCCTTGACTTCAAGCCTGGGGGATCAGAATCCGACTGCTGTAGTCTTGAAGGTCCTGCCAGCGGTTTTGGACCGCTGTTTGAGGTGACAGCTTCCCTTTAAAGGGAATCTGTCACTAGCTTTTACCCTTGTCAGCTAAACATATGCTGACATTAAGGGTCTCCATAGCAGTCCTAATGTGTTTTTATTTTAGATATCCAAGGCTCTATTTTCTCAAAAAACAGGTTTTACCCACCTGTCAATCATCAGAATAAGGAGCCCAGGGGGAGGTCTGGCCATGCAGGGTGTTCGTCCGCACCCTCCCCTGTCAGTGCCGCACGCCGCCTCTCCAAACCTCTGCGCCGCCTCCTAAAGCGCAGTGCCGCCTCTCCATCTCCCTCCCTCCCCCTCCTTCCCCGTCAAGATCCCGCGTGCGCGCAGGGCACAGCTCTTCGCGGGCTCTGAGAGGCTGGCGCCAGGGTACAGTCATACCAGGGAGGGAGCGAAGTGCCGGCGCATGCGCGCTCGCTCCCTGAAGCCGGTTGCCGGAGTCCGTACGGGCGCATCGCGCAGTGCCCTGTGCGCACGCGCGGGTTCTTGACGGGGAAGGAGGGGGGAGAGGCGGCACTGCGCTTTAGGAGGCGGCGCAGAGGTTTGGAGAGGCGGCGTGCGGCACTGACGGGGGAGGGTGCGGACGAACACCCTGCATGGCCAGACCTCCCCCTGGGCTCCTTATTCTGATGATTGACAGGTGGGTAAAACCTGTTTTTTGAGAAAATAAAGCCTTGGATATCTAAAATAAAAACACATTAGGACTGCTATGGAGACCCTTAATGTCAGCATATGTTTAGCTGACAAGGGTAAAAGCTAGTGACAGATTCCCTTTAAAAGTGAAATGGTGCTCCTTCCCTTTTGATCCCTCCTGTTCTAAACAGCAGGTTTCAACCACCTATGGGGTATTTCCATACTCTGAAGAAATGTTGTAACAAGATGTGGGGTGTTATTTCTCCTGGTAACCCTTGTAAAAATGAAATTTTTTTAGCTAAAACTACATATTATTGTAAACATTTTTTTTTTTTTCATGCCCCAATTCTTAAAAAATGAAACACCTGTGGGGTCAAAATGCTCACTGTACTACATTTATTTCTTGAGTAGTGTGATTTCTAAATTGGGGCCTTTTTGGGTAGTTTCTTATGTTTTAGCACCCCCATAGCCTCTGCAAGCTAAAATAGTATCTGAAAAATAAAAATAATCCAAAATGTGCTCTTTCAGTTCTAAGGCCAGTATTTTGTCAAGTAGCACTTTAGGTTCTCACATGGGGTGTTTCTAAAAAATTTTAAATCTAAAAAAATAAAGGGGGTCATTTGCTATCATATATATGACAGTTTACTGGCATATATCTGGCTCAAAGTTTATTTCCGCTGCAATCTGCAACTTTTTTTTCCCCGCTGATACCGGGCCTAAAAAAAAAAGAGGATGGGGTGTGGGCGAGGAAGGGGACGGGCCAGCAGGCCCATCTCATTTATCATTTTCTACTCCTGTTTTAGGGGTAGAAAATGGTCTAAATTTAAACCAGCAAGGTAACTGGCTTACATTTAGACTGGCGGTGGATGTGCTGAGGCTGGCGCCTCTACATAACATTGAAGGATCCACCGCATGCGCAAGGGGTTATTAAGGCCGGCGTCTAAAATGCTGGTCTTAATAAATGACCGCCAAATTTCACCTCTATTTTGCATTAATTGCTGTGAAACACCTAAAGGGTTAACAAACTTCCTAAATGCCATTTTGAATACTTTGAGCAGTATGGTTTTTAAAATGGGTTGGTTTGTGGGAGATAAATATAGAATATATATATATAATCTCAAAGACACTTTAGAACTGAATTGGTCCCCAAAATATAGGATTTGGAAATTGTTTGACAAGGTGTACAGTACACTAACACTTGACGGCTATGTACACCTTTGGAGGCAATTTTTTTAATGATTGACTATTACAAATTTTTGGCTAAAAATCTTTTTTTTAATTGCCCTTTATCAAAAATATTGAGCATTTCTGTCTCAAAGGGTTATCTGTTTTTCTAGCTGTGTGACTGGTACTTTCACTTTGTGCAATAACCCTTATCTCTAAACCACCAAGAGGTCACTTTTTTAAGCCACATTCTTATCACTAAGATAAAGACTGAGCTTTAATCATTGTTTATAGGGGCAGAGATAAGGAGTCTGCCTGCTCCTGGTCTGACAGAAAATCCAAAGGGTGCAACTAGAGCATCTCAGCTATGTACAGAAAAAGGACACATAATAAAAAATGCCCCCAAAGGTGTACATAGCCTTTAAAGCCAAGCTGTTCTTTGACATCCGCTTTGTTTTCTAGGTGCCCTCACCCTGTGACCCTAGCTGGGATGCTAGAAATGGGTGTTTCCTACCTACCAGTGAACCAAAACTGGGAGAAGTATCTAGATGAAGCTCAAATCACATATGAGGAGCTGCAGAAAGAGATGAAGAAGTCTCTCATGAACCTGGCAAACGATGCCTGTCAGCTGCTGTTTGATGATAGGTGTGTAAGTGAGAGAAGATCTAAGGGTCCTTTTGCACAGGCAGATTTCTGATGAGTGCCAGTGGACGATATAGCATGTCTGTCAATCCGTGCTCGTGTAAGGACCTGCACTTGAGCAGATAATTGAATTAATGGGTTTATGTACAGTTGGGTCATTTGTGCCGCTGTTCATTTATATTCTTGTCAACAGCAAAAGATTATTTTCATGGTGGCATAAAAGATCTGATCAGAGCTGTTAATCGGGCCGATTGTATGGTGCCATAACCTGTATGTAGTAATATTTAAGCACAGGAGCATTTTTTTAAGAATGATTTAAATGTAAAAATCATTATTCTTTGCAAGATCTAACAGAGTAAATGAATATTTTTTCATGAGACATCCCCTTTAAAGGGAGTCTGTCACAGACTAATAAAACCACCAGCAATGGCCATCAGTACGTGGTAAAATCGTGCTAATCTTACCTGGATGTACATTCATTGTCCAGGAAAAGAACTTTTATTCCTATATATAAAACGGCTCCCAAGTGCCCACGTGAGCAGGCTTTCTATTTCAAAGTGCTGTCTGCTCGTCCCCTAACCTCCCAAGGTTTCATCACTTCTTCCTTAAGGTGATGTATCTCCAAATCTTGCACAGGAGCCTGCTCAGAGAGTATCCCTGAGGCAATAGCCCACAAAAGGGAATGTAGTGTGCAGGCACCAGAAGCGCAGCAGTGGGAACCTGCACGATATTTGGAGACACATTATTGAGGAAGAGAGCGAAGGAATCATTGGGGGGGTTAGGGGAGGAGCAGAGATCGGGGAAGAGCGGCGAGTTTGGGCACTTTGAAATGGAAAGCTGGGCACTTGGGAGCCATTTTTTATATGGAAAAAAGGTTATTTTGTTGGACAATCAATTAACATCCCAAATAACATACAAGTACATTTAGAATGCTTTCACCATGTACTGATGGATATTGCCGGTAGTTTTACTGGTGAAAAGTCAGTGACAGACTCCTTTTTAAGGCAATGTAAGTAAATCTAAGCCTTAATTGGGGATTTAAGAATTTCTTATGTTGATAAACTATCTTCAGGATAGGTCAGCAATATCTGATCGTTGATGGGCTTGATATTTAAATGCCCGGGCCCCTCATACTGGTTATACTTACCCTGCTCCCCGACACTCGGGACGCTTCTGATGCCTGCACAGCTGCCTCTGCATCTCCCCATTGTGCGGATCAAAACATACAGGGGGCCGCCAATAGCAGGCCGCAACAGGAACAAGCCTTGCTAGTGCCACTCGCAATGTCTGGGAGGCTCGTTCCCGTTGCGGCCTGCTTAATTCCCAGACAACCCCTTTAAAGAGGCTGTGGTGCTCACCCTAGCTTAGCCCCTTTCTAGGTCTGTGACGCCATGCTTATTGGTCACATGGCCCATGTGCATATCAGTCCCATTCAAGTGAATGGGCTTGAACTCTAATTTATAAGAACCTCCAGAAGATAGGTTATCCGTATTAAAAGCTTGGACAACCCCTTTAATCTAATTTGAATGATCCCTATTGTATATGTTAAAAGATTTGGGTGAGAACTATCATTTATGTTTCACTTACTACCTGCCTTCCAGGAACAATTACTTTTTCATTTTTTGTTCATATAGTTGTATTGGGCCTCTTTTGTACAGGGCAAGTTGTACCATTGTAATGGCGCCATTATATATTCTGAATTAAAAAGAGATCTAAATGGGGTGGAATTGAAAAAAAACAACACAATTCCACCATAGTTTTATGGTTTTTGTTTTTATACTGTTTACTGTGAGATAAAAATTTAATTTCATATTTTTTTGGAAGGTGAAGCAAAGTTGAATAAAAAAAGGCGATTTGGCCTTTTTACTTTTTTAATTACACTGTTCAATGTACGGTCTTTTTATATTTCTATATAACGTGGGAAAAGGGGTGTAATTAGAATTTTTTAATTGTTTTTTTTTTTTTAGGTAATTTTTTTTTTTATTACAGTATTTTCAGCCCCCATAGGGCACATGAACAAGTGATCATTATATCACTTCTACTATAGACTACAGTGGTTTACACGGCAGTCTTTGGTAAATCACTAGGTTTCAATAGGAACTTTACTATGGCAGATCTGGGAGTGTCCAGAAAGCCCCATGATGTCGTGTGTGCCACTCATTTGCCATGGTCATTACTGATTACAGTATCAAAGGGGTTAATTGTCAGTGATCGAAGTTGTCCCTCATAATGGACTCTGGCTGGTGTATGTCTGCTTCGAGCTTCTAATCTCCACTGAATTGGGAGCTTTTTCCTCAATTTTACATCACTGCTTTTGAACTGCAAGTAAATATTTCATTTCATGTAATATTGTATAAAGCTGATGCTCTATGTATATCTTGATCTCAAACCAGATACAAAACCGATCCTTGGCTTTGGGATTTAGAGTGGGACGTTCAAGAATTCAAGCAAAAGAAGGTAAAAACTGGCAAAAACAAAGATCTCAAAACCGCATCAGAATCTAACACAAGGAACCAAGTTGTCACAGAGCCACATGAAGGTGAGTATCCATTTACTCCTGGGCACTAATTTAGTATGTACCGCACACATTTTAATTTTTTTCACAATTCTTTTTTTTTGTGATTTTGCTCTGAGTTTGCCATGGTTTTAAACCAATTACTTCAATATATGTAGATTCTGGACCTCCCAGTGAAGAAGAGGAATCTCAGCCTTTCCCTGGTAAACTTTACTTGGATAGCATCATAGAGAAAACTTTACCATATTTGCCTAAAAGAACCCAACATATGCCTGGACATCCTGGGTAAGCGATACACACAAAAGATAAATTAACTTACAAAAGGTTATCTTATGTCCTATTAGCACACACAAAACCTGTCCTAATCACACAGGAGGACAAGTTACTTCAAAACAAGGAGCTAAAGTGCTGCCTCCTTCTCCTACTTGTCAGGGATTATGATCCTGAATACAGCTTTAGGAGACATGAAGTAAAGAGAGGGCGGACAGGACAAACTGTGGTATTGTGTGGCTGAGGTAATGTAGCCGACTGTATAGAAGTGTTGCTGCTCAATAGCCACATCCCCAACCCCTTTCCGACACCTCCACCTATGAGGTATATGGGAGTAGTGCTGGATCTACACAACTTCATCCTTTGCTTAGTAGATGGATCTGGTTCCTGCAGAACTGCTCCCATTGAAATTGTCACTCCTCCACGGACCAGAAGCTAACCCTCTATTCAGTGGATGGGGGAAAGTTTGTATTGTGGGAAAACCTGCTTATGATAAAGTGGTCTATCCAGCTTCCTTTTAAAGCGAGTCTGTCAGCACTTTTGAATGTGCCAACCTGCTGACAGCCCTAGCTAGGGGTCTGGGAATGCAATACGTACATTCCTTTTCTCATCAGGAGTACTGTGAATATGAAGTTTTGGCGCTTCACGGTGAAGTGCTCTCTACATTGAGCTGCTTTGCAGCCCCTTAAGTCGGCTATGAGTGACAGATGTAGCATCCAACCAGAAGACCACTACAGCTATCACTTAGATTGGGCCAGAGGGGGTTGTGATGCAGAGAGCAGTACAATATGGAGCTCCACCTTCTGGGCACTTTCATGTAGAATCTGGCAGAATAAAATATCATATTCACACTACTCCTGATAATAAAAAGTTCTCAAAAGTTATGTTTGCACTGTTAACGCTATCAGCATGGTCAAAACTGCTTGCTGATTCACTAGTCCTCAGTTCCACATTATTATTATTAGTGTAATGCATTCTATAGGTCGCAAATATTGAGGATTTTTTTTTTTTTTTGGGGGGGGGGGGGTGGGAGTTGTTTGGAGATGCACCTTTGAAATAACCTCATGACTGCGGTCACATTAAGTTGTGTTAATCTTTGTAGATGGTATCGTAAGCTGTGCCCGAGAGTAGATGATACTGATTGGATTCCTGGTCCAAGCCTTATCAGCCTTCAGATGAGAATAACTCCAAAACTAATGCGTTTGACTTGGGATGGCTTTCCACTGCACTTCTGTGACAAGCATGGTTGGGGATACCTGGTTCCAGGACGGAAGGACAGTCTTATTGCCAATCGAGTAGAAGATGATGACTGTGATGTTAATTATGACTGCCCTTACAAATCAATTGAAAAAGTTTACCTTGAATATTGTAAAAATAAAGCAAACAAGATCAAAGACGATAAAGACTCAAATGTACAGGACGATTTCATGCTCACTGAAGACAGCAGTATCTGGCTAAAGGTAGAATATCACAGGGCTGTCTGCATTCCCAGTACATGAGAAATATTAGGACTATATGCTGCTCCCTGAAGTGACTGTGCTCAGGTTGCCTTGTTCTTTTATCTAGGTAGAAGAACTCAGTCGACTGGAGAATGATACAACCCTCGAAGAATCAACCAAATCAACTTCAAGGAAGAAGAACAAAAGTAAACTGGTATGTCTTCTCTTCCTACAAGTCCTTCACTTAGCTGCTGGTGCTGCTAAATTTGACCTAAATCTTTCAGAGCTCTTCTCTACTTTTTGATGGCTCTTTCTGCTCTCCTCCATCCTTCTCTCAGTGTTAGAGATAGTAGCAGAGAGGGAGGATGATCAGAGTGTAAAGAGGGATGAAGCAACCCAAGGTTATAGAGGAAACCACACACACGGCAGTCTACAGAGGTAGAATCACATAGGATGCATACATGTGTAGAGAGAAAGCAGAGCATCCATGGCAAACTGCAGAGAGAAGGGAATTACTCACTCCTCAGTATCAATGATTGTAGTGAGAGGAGACGCCTGATGAGCTTTAAAAGGAGAAAGCAGTATTGTAATGAAGCTATGCTGATACATGTGAGCTAGTGAAGGCAGCAGCATACTGGACACACAAAGCTCACTAACAGCATGTATTACTGGGAGAGACAAGACCACATGAGAAAAGTCTGAAACTAAAAGCAACTTGCAGACTGAATATCAAGTGGGTGTAAAAAAGAATGAAGATTGCGGAGTGGCACATTTTACATTTTTTTACTTAAGGTCACCAGTAACCTATGTAATTAAATCATTTTTTCCATATCAAATGTGTCTATAGTCTTTAAAGGGAACACATTATCTGGATCCAGCCCAAAATTTTATAGCAGATCTGACATGTTTACAATTCTGGTTCATCTTCTATTAGAACTGAGCATTGTGTGGTTTCTCTGTTATTCCTGCTGGAAATGTAAGACTTAGTTGACAACTGGGTGTTCTTGCCAGTTGGGGATGTTTCCTACACACTCTTAGTAGTATATAGGTTGGGTGGTGCTCCACTAGGATAGTGTGGGTCACAGGAAACGGTTCCCAGGCCAAGTATGCATATAAAGTAATAAAGGTTCCTGGACTCCAATATTTTTGCTTTTGCGTCTTATTAAACAGTGTAGTTTACAAATTGCGGTATGCCAGTTGCAGGTAAGTTATACCACGTTTCGGCAACAAGCCTTCTTCAGGACACTGGATGTGCCGCACTGTTTGTGTGACCAGCGACGGTCTAGTCAAGGGCTCTAAGGCCGATTGGGCGAAGCTCTGCCATGGCAGCAGAGGGACCTTTCCTGAATAGCCCCACGGAGCTTTGCCCAATCGGCCTTAGAGCCCTTGACTAGACCGTCGCTGGTCACACAAACAGTGCGGCACATCCAGTGTCCTGAAGAAGGCTTGTTGCCGAAACGTGGTATAACTTACCTGCAACTGGCATACCGCAATTTGTAAACTACACTGTTTAATAAAACGCAAAAGCAAAAATATTGGAGTCCAGGAACCTTTATTACTTTATATGCATACTTGGCCTGGGAATCGTTTCCTGTGACCCACACTATCCTAGTGGAGCACCACCCAACCTATATACTACTAAGAGTGTGTAGGAAACATCCCCAACTGGCAAGAACACCCAGTTGTCAACTAAGGCCTCATGCACACGACCGTTTTTTTATGCTGTCCGCAAAAAGGGGTTCCGTTGTTCAGTGATCCGTGTCCGTTTTTGCCTTCCGTTGTGTTTCCGTGTGTCTTCCGTTTTTTTAGCGGACATGACCCAAAAGATGTTACCAAAAGACAGGCTGACAATGTTTCCCAAGTGCCTGCCAAGGGATCCGCAAAAGACACGGAACACGGATGACACACGGATGGCCATCCGCATTTTTCACGGACCCATTGACTTGAATGGGTCCGTGAACCGTTTTTCACGGACAAGAATAGGACAGGTTATATTTTTTTGACGGACTGGAATCACGGACGCGGAGGACAAACGGTGCATTTGCCGAGGTTTCCACGGACCCATTGAAAACCAATGGGTCCGCAGAAAATCACGAAAAACGGAGCAACGGACACGGAATCAAACAACGGTCGTGTGCATGAGGCCTAAGTCTTACATTTTCAGCAGGAATAACAGAAAAACCACACAATGCTCAGTTCTAATAGAAGATGAACCAGAATTGTAAACTACACTGTTTAATAAAACGCAAAAGCAAAAATATTGGAGTCCAGGAACCTTTATTACTTATCATGTCCAGTCATTGCTGACAAGCTGGGGCGAACTGGAAATTTAAAGTGGCCCTGGAAAAAACTAAAAGTGGACCCATGTTGTAGGCAGGTCCAAATTGATAGAAGATGGAACTACACAATTAGATGGGACAGCAGTACCATGTTGTGGCACAAAATACTGCCCTAACAGAACTATATACTACAGTGCCGCATAAAATAATGCTCCAGCAGCACAAAATACCTCCCCAGAAGCTGCTCCTCTGTGGTGGCCAGCACCAGCTGTTCTGTCCTTCTACTCCAGTTGCCTCAAGAAGGCAAAGCAGTTGAATTCAGGAGTCAGGAGGCCACCTGTGGTTGCTGACCAGGTACATAGGTTCTTGACACTCCCAGTGTTAATTAACCCAGTAAAATCATTACTTACCTGGCTGGCGGGTGTGAGTGGGGCCAGGCAGACCTCTGGGTATCTGCACACCGGGAATATATTAGCTTAATCTTACACAACCTTAATCACAGTGTGTAGATTTAAAAGGTTGTCAAGGATTAGAAACATAAATGGTCTGCTTTCTTTATTTTTTCTTCCAGAAATAGTGCCACACTTCTCCATTGACTGTCTGGTATTGCAGCTCATGGTTCGAAAAAAAAAGAGATTGTAGTCTGACAGGTTGTTGGGATTATGATTGAGATTTCGGGGTGCCATTAGGGTGAGGCCAGATGCATGAGGCCACTTGCTGCATGACGCCACATGACCCCACTTGCCTAGGGAAAGCTGTGAGAAGGCTGTGGCACTATTGCATGCGCCGCTGCCTTCTCAAACAGCTGATCGGAGGGGATCCCGGATGTCAGACCCCCCACTGATCAGATACTGATGACCTGGATTATCAGTGTAAAACTCCTAGAAAAACCCTTTAAGTAATTTAAATAGTAATCAATGGCAAAATAAAATGATGCAGTGTATACGGTCTATACATTTTGTGCACCACTGTTTATGACGACCAGCACAAAATAAATTCCTCTTGATATTTAGTTTAGGGAAGTAATTGCTGTACCGACTTCCCTGTGCTTCTCATCTGCCGTCCCATTATTTGTATCTGTAATTACCCTATTCACTGTGACAGGAGCACCCTGCTGAATCACTTCCAGAGTTTGAAAACTCGGCACCTCATCACTATGGAAATGGCCCTTGCAGCGATGTGAATGTTTCAGGCTGCTGGTTCTACCGTTTGCCGCATAAAGTGAGTCTGGAAAATGCACTTAATACGCTTTGTTCCTAATAGTCAGAATCCTACTGGCAGTCACTCAGACACCGTGAACATTTCATGTGCTGATACATTGAAGAAAAACTAGTGTATGTAATTTATCTGTACTTTGCATCAAGGAAATCAATTAGAATGTGGGAACATTTGCAAAGCTATTCTTCACAGCCTCTTAACACCGAGCGTCAGACCTACCCGGCATCTTTACTGGCAATATGTCATTTTACTCCTAATGTGCACTAGCAAATAAAATTAGAACACGCTGGAAAGAATAGTCTGGTTAGGCTGGGTTCACGTCACCATTTAGATTTCCGTAGAAATGTAAAATAAAGCGGCCTACAAAACTGCATGGATCGCAGGTTGTTCCTGAAGTCTGCGGCACCTTGACTAGTATTTTATTTGACTGCAGTAACTCATAGGAGTATAACCTTTCTATGTTTTCATGAGTTCAATATTTTACATTTTAGGATGGCACTGCCAATAATGTGGGTAGCCCATTTGCAAAAGATTTTCTTCCAAAGATGGAAGATGGAACATTACAGGCCAGTACTGGAGGCAACAGCGCCACACGTGCGTTAGAAATTAACAAGATGATCTCATTCTGGAGGAACGCGCACAAGCGCATCAGGTATTTTATGTGTAAAGATGTTCTACTTAAAGCTGATTTAGCTGTAAGACACACTTGACTATGGATTATGGAGCCCCAACCATCACTCTGGGATTAGCCTTATGTCCAAGGACAAACGGGTCATGCAGTGGTTGTGGGGCTAACGAGAAGAGGGGTCCAGCTTGTTTCTCCTTCCTACAGTTTCAGCAGATAGGCAGAGAGCTGTCCACTCATTTTTACTACAGAAGATGGGAAGTGTAACAAGCTCAGGACCTTCCTGTCTTGGGATTAATGGTTGTGAAGCTGCAGGACTCCATCAAAATCGGTGTATTCTCATAAGCTGCAGCTATGTCTTCTCCCCTTTCTGATGCTAATGCACGTGAGCCAGAAAGATTAGGAGAAGAGGGCTGGGTTTAGGGTTCATACGTAGGCTAGGTTCACATGACGACATCGTCATCGTCACTGCAACATTTGTCGCGCAACATTTTGTTGCATTAATGTCGCGCAACAGTTTTTATAATGGATTTTTTGCAACTATTGTGTCGCAGTCGCATGTTGCAATGCGACACCATAGACTACCATTATGAAAATTGTCGCGCGACAAATGTCGTCGTGTTATTGAACGACATGAAATACATACAGTGCAAGCCGTAGTGCCAATAGTACCAGAAGTAGTACACACAGTAACAGCAGCCAGCTGTACCTCCCTGGCTCACATTGGCAACAGTACAAGGTATTTTTGCTGATTGTTTACATGGTTACAGGAGCAGTGTACATAATATATACCATTGCACACACACATATAGCATCAGGGCAATTTTTACATAACCAAATACAGCCTCTGGTACAGTTCTACAGCTTTCTAAGTCCCCTGAAAGGCAAATCTGCCTATATTTACCATTATATTTCTCACTTCCTACATTTCTGTATAATTAGGCACTGTAGCCTTTCAGGATCTTTAGAAAACTGTGTAACAATAAATGTGGAGGCAACCTGGGCATGAAGCCATCTCATTGTTGCCCTGACACTATACGTATTTATACCCTATTAGGGGTGCCTTGTGTACGTACTAATGAATGTGCTAAATGTGTTCGCTGTTACAGTTATTACCCAGCTTTCCCAGACTGTTGGATTCCAAATTTGCCTACTTATTCATTGATAAAACCACTATAAGAACTGAACTTCATTTATGGTCTTGGGAAAGCTGGGTGACAACACTCAGGAGCTGCACTGCTGAATAAAGTAAGTAAAGAGGTAAAGAAGTCAAGAAAAGAGGGAAGAAAATCCTGTAACTTTTTCATGTTTGTTAGTTGTGCTTTTAAAACATAGCACTTAACATTCAGATATTTTGTTCTTTGCAGTTCTCAGAAGGTCGTGTGGCTGAAGAAAGGGGAGCTGCCGCGCGCAGTCACCAGGTATTCTATTAATGGGCTCATGCGGTTGACCTTTTAGGAGTGAAGAGGTCCTCATTTTACTGTCAGTAGTGCGTCAATACATATATAAATACATACGAGTCCCCATTTTAAGTATAGAGGCTGCATTTACAATTCACTTTCCTGGTATGATTTTAAGCGCATTGCCCTGTTAAATGCATCTTTTAGTTTTGAGTCTCGGTCTGCTCACGGATAGAAGAGCAAATGCCCTTTGTATTTGCACCCACCCACTGGCCGCATAAAAAACAACGTACATACAAATGAAATCACTTAGCTCTTGAGAAATAAAAGCCCTTTATCGTCACTGTACGCGTGTTTGACAGTTAAATGTGTCAAGGGAGCGGCTTTTACTTTTCACATAGTCCATTTCAATATTTTAGCTTTTCCACTATAATTAATAGGACCTGCAATTTTGCCTCTGTTCACTGTAGCGCTCAGGACAATTGCTGAAAGTTGGAAAGAACTGTTTCCTGACACTTATGGATCAGTAGGGCTTGTGGTGGTACATAGGCAGTAGTATCTTCTGACTACCATTGTCCCTCATGGAGCATGGTTCTTATTTCTTATATATTCATAGAAAATATTCATTCATTCTAGGAATTCTGATTTCGATGAAGAACATAAGTATGGAGCTATTCTTCCTCAGGTGATCTCCGCTGGAACCATCACACGTAGAGCAGTGGAGCCAACCTGGCTGACCGCCAGTAATGCACGTGTAAGGGGCTGATTTGTGCTTCCGACCTAAGTCCATAACGATTTTGCTGCACTGTGAATGTTGAATCATAGCAATACTGTCATAAATCAGATTTCCACTGATCTCCAGTAAATGCAGAACTTGTACTAAAATGTGTTTCATGATTGGAGTATGTTTGATTCAGTGGCGTAGCGTGCTTTGCCAGCCTCTGGGGCAAAGCAAGTATTCCGACCCCTAACTTGTGGACATGCCCCTTTTTGCAGAACCACACTCTAGCCGCATATGGAGTGGGATCAGCTGATGATCTCCATACACCTCTCAAACCGCACTGATGTACTATTACATCCGGGCCACAAATGGGTTCTATTCCCAACCCAACACAGCAGGCCGATGGGAATTTTACTAGTATTAATGTGCAGACTCCACTTAGGCCGCCATGTTAATAATCCTCCATTATTAAGCTAGTCCCTCTACCATTCCCTATTTAGGTTCCATGTCGCCCCCTGCCAGCCCCATTGATACAGTATCTTCATGTAAAATTTCCATGGCCGGGGCCCGGGCACTGGTGTGATCACTGTGATCATCAGAGCGCACTGCTGGATGATTCCGTAGGCTGCAGCCTGAACTGTACTGCGCACAATGTTTGGCCTCCGTCCATTCACTCTGTCTGTGGCAGCACTGTGCACGTCCCGCCAGCACCACTCAGTGAATGATTCGCTGAATGGCATTTGTGGGATGCGCTCGCACAGTGCGCTGCCTGCCATAGAGGAAATGGCATTAACAATTAACAGTACAGCGGCGGCTGTGTGTCCCCTTCAGTCTGGCGCCCCCCGCCATGCTACGCCACTGGTTTTATTAGCTCCGTCACTAGTATATGCCTGGCCAATAGGACCCCCGGATGTAAGGAGCACAGCTCTTAGTGGGGCACCCTTTGCAGTTTTCTATGTACTGCTATTCTTGTCCATGGCCTGGCTCTGGTATTGTATCTTACCTAAATTTATTTTATAAAGGCTCTGCCTCTGCCTTTATCTGCCCAATGAAATTCTGGCGCATGTTTCTCGAACTATACACTGTGGCATTCCTGTTATTCCACCTGGAAATTGATGAATAACTAGACCACTTTGAGTTACCATTCCCTTTCAGAGGGCAGTGTCCCCACAGACTGGCACTGTGGACACTGATTGGACAATGTCAGTGTGTAGGGGCACATCCCCAACTGGTAATACCCAGGAACAACAGAGGAGTTACACAACACAGAATTCTAAAAAAATAAAGTAAAAATGCAAGCATTTATTATTACATGTCAGGAGAGCCGACAGGTCCTCTTTAGTAAGGCTATTGTGCATTATGAGACACAGCCGATGGACATTAGTGGTTTTTTTGGAAAAATAAAAGACTATATTCTAATCCTGAACCAAACCCAAAAACTAGCAGAATGCAAACTGAATACTTGAGGGGCTTCTAAGGGATTGTCTGACGTAGCACTCTGAATGGCAGGCTTCAATGGCACTTCCTTAGCAGCCAGCCTTCAGATAAGCTCAGATCGGGCACTGAAGTGAGTGCCGTTTCATAAACTACCTTATGAATCACACTTTGCAAAATCATTTATTGATGTTATACTGGTGGTTTAGTGAACAGTAATATTGCCATCTTCTTCTGTTAGACTGACCGCATTGGCAGTGAACTGAAGGCTATGATTCAAACACCGCCAGGATATCATATGATTGGCGCAGATGTAGATTCTCAGGAGCTCTGGATAGCCGCAATCCTCGGAGAAGCCCACTTTGCTGGAATTCATGGTAAGGTCAATGCAATAAAGTACATTTTATTAGTATAGTGATGTGTGTTGGGGTGTGTCAGGATAATGGGGTGCAGGGCCCTTAATAGCCACTGAATGTATCTACATGATCATGACTGGAGAAGCTTAATAACACTGGTTGCCGTAAGAATTCCTGTGCGTAAAAGTTAGCGTAACAAAGTATGTTTCTTGATTGGGATCCTAAGTGGTTTAGAATCCCCAGATTTCAGAAGCTTTTAAAGAGGTTCCCCAAGACCAGGAACCCCTTTTGATCACCAGGCAGGGTATTTAAAAAGACTCACCTGCCACCAACACTCTGTTTCCAGTACTAAGCTCCCTTCTACTCAACTTCCAGTCTCAGCTGGACTGAAATGGTGACGTGCCATCTATATGCATGTGACCAGTGCCGGCCAATCAGTGGCCTCAGCTGTGACACGTGTAGTCATGGCATGTGACGGGCGCCACTGCAGAGGCCACTGTTTGGCAGCGGTGACATGTGTGTAGACAGCATGTCACACAGTCCAACAGGGAGCAGAAGCAGAGAAGAAGGGAGCTCAGCGCTGGATCCAGAGCGCTGATGACAGGCAAGTCTTTTTTATCTAGTCTCTGCACTCTTCCACCCTTGTGATACCCACACAGTGATTCACGTCCGTGTGATTCCCATTGAGCTACAGAAAAACCATGGGAACATGCATTACTTTTGGTCTGTTTTGTGGACAGAACACTCCTGTTCTTTACAATAGGTCAGTGAAAGCATCGGACAGAATTAAAATGTTCAAAAATCTTGTATACCAGTTCCTGAGAGATGCTTAAAAACAATGGTGACCACAAATATACTGCCTTTTGTTCTTTGTAGAAGTCACGGCCTGCAATTGGTGTAATTAAACACTATCATTTACGTAAATTGATGGCTTAGTTGCCCATGGCAACCAATCAGATGGATCCTTCCATTTTACAAAGGAGCTCTGAAAAACGGAATTTAATTGGTTACTATGGGTAACTAAGCCACTTTCCTTTTGCACCAGTTTTCTTTATGCCGGAGATGAATTGCTCTTTTTTTTAATGGATGCTTTCCCGGGACCCCTGCCGATCAGCTGTCTGAGAAGGCAGTAGCGCTGTGGCCTTCTCGCTGCTTCCTGCAGGCCAGCGATGTCAATACGATTTCGCTGGCCTTGGCGCGGCTCAGCACCATTCACTTCATTGAGGCTGAGCTGCCCCCAGGCCACGTGACATAGTCGTGATGTCACTCGCCTGCGGCCACTGCCTTCTCAAACAGCTGATCAAAGGATAGATCATCAGTAAGAAAAAGGTATGGAACCCCTTTAATTATCATCACGGTGCCGTTACCCATGATTATGGGGCATGGGACTTACTGTATGTTTTTATACAATTTGATACAGTTTTTATACTGTGTTTTTGGTCATTTATTATGCACGGTATGGATACAATACATTTGGAGATATTTCATTTTGTGTAGAATTCACATTGATTTGCACTATAAACCTCTGTAATTGAGACGTTATTACAAGGATAATTGCCTGGGAGACTTGCTACTTTTATTGGCCTGTAAAGTCACAGGGAATAAGGGCCCTACGGTATATATGTTTTCTACGTGTCATTTTTCTTATTAATTGCCCTCCACCTATGTCATTACTGTGCTCCCTATTACCTGGTAATCTTTCCTTCTCATTTCCTGTACTTCTCACTCCATCGCATTACACCGCTTCTCACAATCATGTAATCTTGTGCTTTTCATCCGCTCCCCTGCTTTATGTCCTCACCATCAACCCCATTATTACTTTTGCTCCTTTTTACTGGTCTCCTTTACATTATTTCCTGGATAGTCTCCTTTAAGTGTCACTTTTTCCCATCATATCCCATTCACACACATGGATGGCTTACAAGACGATGTGTAATTTGGTGAATTACATTAAAACCTGTAACGGCTTTAGTGTCCTACATTTACTTTGATTAAGATTGTGGGAATTAGTGATCCCATTCAGATGGAGGGGGCTGTTTTTAATACATTGTGAGCTGCTTTTTTTCTTGACAATTTGGAATATATAAAGTTCTATTTCTGAAATGCAGCGCAGCTCTGTTCTAGAGATCACATCATGTTCAGAGTCTGGAGGGACAGCCGGGGAAATTTACTAAAGACGTGCGTCCCATATGCCAGTGTTAATCCAAAATATGTTGGCATAAAATATGCCAAATTTATTAAAAGATGTATTGTCCTGCCCTTTAAAGAGGACCCGTCGCCTCTCCTGATGTCTGTTTTAGTAACTACTTACATTTCCCATGAAGTAACAATTCTGGAGCATCTGTTCTTAGAACTCTATATTGCGTCATTCCTCGATTATTCTTGTCTAGGAATAAATGTAGGACCTAGTTGTTACTAGTGTGTGTGTGTGTAGTAGGAATAAAAGCGGAACAGTACAACATATTATAAAGATCAGTACTCCAGAATTGTCATTTCAAGTGTAATGCAATTTTTTACAGACCTACCAGGAGTAAAGACAGGTCCTCTGATTTCCAGGCTCCTGATACTGAAGACCTGTCCTTAAAAGGGGTCATTGATATCCGTGGCTTGCCCAATCACCTTGCAACCTCCAGAGCAGGAATTAACGCTATGAATAGAACAGGAAGCACAGCTCCTTTCAAAGTGTAGTGGACGCGGTGGGTTACTGCAGCTCAGCTCCTATTCAAGTCAGTGTTATAGGGGTTACCCGGTATGTTATATTGATGACCTATCCTCAGGATTGGTCATTAATATCAGATCGGTGGGGTCTGACACCCAGGACTTCTGCCGATCAGCTGTTAGAATTACAGGCACTTTGTGAGTGCCGCAGCCTCTTCTTAGGCCATGTGACATCACCGTACATCGGTCACATGGCTAGGAAGAGGCAATACCATGCACAACCGCTGTACAATGTACTGCACTGTGCTCGGAAAGCTGCCAGTAGCCGGCTGTGCTCAACAGAACTCCGGTGAGCGTGGCAGCTCCTTGAGGATAGGTCATCATTAGATTTACCTGGATAACCCCATTAACACAACTCAGCCACTAGACTTAGCACACCTCCGTTCATTGTGACTGCAGGTAAGAACTGATTTGTGGGAATACTGGTTCCATTTGGCTCTGCAGTTTTCTTTAAGAAGCTGCTGCACGTAGTACTACGTGGCAGGCATGAAAAGTTTGAGTTAGAGCAAGAACTGTGTTATCTGTTCATACAGAAGCGTGGCACTTATCACCCCAAAGGGTGCGTATGCAATTAGACAAACGTGGAGGCTTTCTTCCAGCATCGGCTATACTCTTGTCCATCGGCTGTGTCTGCCATTTGCTGGCATTTTTAATAACGAGTGAGTTAAGTATTGTCTTTTATACAGTCCTTTGTGGTGAACTGAGTTTCTGCTTTTTTTCCAGGCTGTACGGCCTTTGGCTGGATGACATTACAGGGTAAGAAGAGCAGTGGCACTGACTTGCACAGTAAGACAGCCTCTACGGTGGGAATAAGTAGAGAGCATGCAAAAGTCTTCAATTACGGTCGCATCTATGGAGCAGGACAGCCTTTTGCAGAGCGGCTGCTAATGCAGTTTAATCATCGACTGACTCAAGAACAGGCATCAGAAAAAGCTAAGCAGATGTATGCTGTAACAAAGGGAGTCAGGAGGTTGGTAATATTCTATGCCTCTATATACTTTGGGGAACTGAGCAGCCTACAAATGAAAAAATAGCACTCAGTGATGACAGGTCCTCATTAAAGGTAGTCAAAGACTGCATCTGAGGTACACATGTTTTTGGTACAGTTGTAATGGTATTTGTATGAGCAGTAATGATCCCTATTCTCTTACAGCCTCATGACGGCTTCCATGTCATGTGAGGAGCTCTCTTGACCGTGTCTATGGCTCTTCTAGGTATATCTTGTCTGAGGATGCAGAATGGCTGGTAGAACAGCTTGGAATTGCTGTTGAGAGAGGAGAGGAGAACTCTGTGAGCTTGCAGGATGTAAGAAAGATTCAAAAACACGCATCGACCAAGTAAGATGATGGTTTTTTAGTTTCAGCCTGGAATATATATTTCAGACATCCAGCATGTCCTTCTGCCCGCTCGATATAGGGGGTAATTGAAAAATAATTCTGCTCATAGATTAAAAAAATAATAAAACCCTTCATGTTTGGCGTTTTAAGTGAAGGCCAACTATTACATATCTTCTGACATGTCACAGATAACATCAAGGGGATGGTACCATGAGCCGACACTCCTAAACCCTGACTTTTCCGTAATGTCAAGATAATAAAGTCTTTGCATCTGTATGTAAAGATATGATGCAAAACAGAGTACCTGCAATGTAACAGAATTGACAGATGCAGTTAAATGGAGTCTCTTACCTGTTATCTCCGTTTAAAACTGAGGGCATAGACAAATAGCTTTAGATCAGGTGATACGAGGCTGTGCTTCCGAATTATGACGTATTCCTGATAAGCAAAATAGCCATTTGCTGCAATGAGGATGTCAACGTTGTACCAAAGCTCAGCTGCTTTATTTGGCCAAGCCTCCCTTGCTACTTTTATTATGTGGTGACATAATCCTTCATGGCCCTGTCTTCTCACAAATGCGCTGTTGGCTTGCTTAATGGCGAATTGCAGTACACTCAGTTTAGGCCCTGGCAAGGATCAGGACTGTACTGTGCACATGCCAATATGTGTGCCAACTGCGCACGCGCAAAAAGACAGGGCCAGTCCAGAATACGTTGCCTCTGCCTGGCCCTCTCAATCAGAGGAAGGGGATGGCCACAGAAAGGAGCAGAGCTTTAGAGCAACAAGAACAACAGTGACGTGGCATTACTTCTGCATGATGCACAGACCATCCACAGATTAGAGGTCTTACAAATAAATATGGTCATCTGAAAGTATACAGCATGCGGTGGCAGTAACAAAAACTTTAATGACATTTGGTTTATAATGCTGGAGATCTATCTAAGGTAGGTTAGTAACACTATATACTATAGAAACATATGCAGGTCTGTATACAGCGCCCGTCACTCCATAGTCTTTGAGGGAGGGAACTGTACTGTCACCTTCTGGAAACTGTAATAGTCCGTGACATTTGATTGTCAACTCCTATTAATTGCAGCTGCCATAAAGCACATGCACACACTATGCAGACCATGCAGGGGAGTGTGTGTCATCACTATGGCTGCCCCATGGGAAGTTTTTAAAAATAGCTAAAATATATAAAAAACAACATAAGAAACACTGTATCTCACCACTACCGACTTGCACCTAATGAACGTGTGAGACATTTCCTTTAGTCACTTTCTTGACTATTTATATAGTTTTTGTAAAAATAGAAATATTTCTCTGCAGATGATCTCTATACTAATAATTGGCCTCTATATATTGCTCTAGAGACGTCTTTTAGTTTATTTGGGCCTGTGTACAGGTTCCTCTTCATAACAACAGATTGAGATCCTACCGGAGCAAGCTGTTGCGTGAAGGTGCAGAAAATGAGTGTCAGTGTCTTTCATTAATATGACCGCTGGTACACCGTGAAATGAATGGTTCACACTAGATTTAATGTGGAGCAGCATCCTTAGGTTTGATTTCTCTCAATATCAGCTCTAGGAGGAAATGGAACTTGATAAGTCGGAAGATTTGGACTGGAGGTACAGAGTCACAGATGTTTAACAAGCTGGAGAGCATAGCTATGAGTCCCTCCCCGAGTACTCCTGTCCTTGGATGTCACATCAGCAGAGCGCTGGAACCTGCAGCTGTCAAAGGAGAGGTAGTCAGTCAATGTTATCCTCTTACTGCTAAGTATGACTGCCTTAAGGGATTTTCCAGGATTATGGGCTTTTTTTTTACCTATTCCCCAGAGCATGTGGTACCCACTGTGTCACATGCCTCTTGGGTACAAGTCATGGCTGAGGCCAGTTATTGGCTGCACATAACTCCGTCCATACCCTGGCCTGGAACTGCACAGAACAGGGCCCAGAAGATCGCTGAATGGAGCGGAAGGGAGCAGATGAGTATACGTTTTTCAACAGGTCCTACATGCTCAGGGGGTTAGGTAAAAAGGCCCTATGAAAGGGTTGTCTGGGCAACAGATATTGATAACCTTCTCAGGATAAGTAATAGGGATGAGCGAATCGACTTTGGCTGAAACATCCAAAGTCGATTCGCTTAAAACTTCGTTAGAATATTGTACGGAGTGGGAGCGCCGTACAGTATTAGAATGTATTGGCTCCGATGAGCCGAAGTTATTATTTGCGAAGTCTCGCGAAACTTCGGGTAATAACTTTAAAGATTAATTACTACTGTAAGAAACCTTTTACCAAACCCGAGTTCAGTAAAAGTTTTCTTTAGTTCCGTACAGTATGCTTCGTACAGTATTCTAACAAAGTTTTATGCGAATCGACTTTGGATGTTTCATCTGAAGTCGATTCGCTCATCCCTACTAATTAACATCAGATCAATAGAAGTCTGACACCTGGCCTTCTGCTTCTGCTCTGTACACTGTATAGTTTTGGGTGCCGTAACTGCTCAAAACAACTGATCTGTTATTGATGACCTATCCTGAGGATAGGTGTCACGTACGAGGGACAGAGGATTAAAACGGCGCACCCTACTGCCCTCTTGCACCATAGCCAGGGTGTGACTCCAAGTGGGAACCCCACTCCACAGCTCAGTTCATAAACCCACGATACACGCTGCCACCACCTACTGAATTCCAGGCCAATAGAAAAACCTACACATGCACTCACTGTTCACAAGCAGGCACACAGTAACACCAGGCGTACTTATACTCTACCTAACAAGGCAAATCATTAAAGTTTTAGACTTCAATGAGCAAAAGGTGCAGGAAATACATACATACAGTTGTGTTCAAAATTATTCAACCCCCAATACTGTAAAGCATTTTAGGGAATTTAGTGTACATTTGTAATTGTGTTCAGAATGAAATCTTACAAGGACTTTTTAAAGAACCAAATGCAACTAAAATGACATCAATTGTTTTTGTAATACAGTATTAAATGTTTTTTTTTGTGATTTCTTCATTGACACAATTATTCAACCCCTTAAAGACTACCACTCTTAAGAACAGAGGTTCATTCAAGTGTTTTCGATCAGGTAATGAAAACACCTGTGGATGTCAAGGAGCAGCAATCAAACATAATAAGCCCCAATTAGGCAGATGTAAAATGACTGTGATACTCAGCTACTTCTAGACATTTACTGGTGTGTTTACAGACATGGCGAAGTCAAGAGAATGGTCCAGGAAGACAAGAGAAGAGGTGATTTCTCTTCACAGGAAGGGCAATGGCTATAAGAAGATTGCAAAGATGTTAAACATACCAAGAGACACCATAGGAAGCATCATTCGCAAATTCAAGGCAAAAGGCACTGTTGAGACGCTACCTGGTTGTGGCAGAAAGAAGATGCTGACTTCGACTGCTGTGCGCTACCTGAAGCGCAAAGTGGAGAAAAGTCCCCGTGTGACTGCTGAGGAACTGAAAAAAGATTTGTCAGATGCGGGTACTGAAGTTTCAGCTCAGACAATAAGGCGCACACTGCGTAATGAAGGCCTTCATGCCAGAACTCCCAGGCGCACCCCCTTGCTGTCTCCAAAGAATAAGAAGAGTCGACTGCAGTATGCCAAAAGTCATGTGGACAAACCACAAACGTTTTGGGATAGTGTTCTGTGGACTGATGAAACAAAATTAGAACTGTTAGGGCCCATGGAACAACGCTATGTTTGGAGGAGGCCTATGAAGAAAAGAACACCTTGCCTACTGTGAAGCATGGCAGGGGGTCAATCATGCTTTGGGGCTGTTTTGCTTCTACAGGTACAGGGAAGCTTCAGTGTGTGCAAGGTACCATGAATTCTCTTCAGTACCAGGAGATATTGGATGAAAATGTGATGCAGTCCGTCACAAACCTGAGGCTTGGGAGACGTTGGACCTTTCAACAGGACAATGATCCCAAGCATACCTCCAAGTCCACTGGAGCATGGTTGCAGATTAAAGGCTGGAACATTTTGAAGTGGCCATCGCAGTCACCAGACTTAAATCCGATTCAGAACCTCTGGTGGGACTTAAAGAAAGCAGTTGCAGCGTGCAAGCCTAAGAATGTGACTGAACTGGAGGCTTTTGCCCATGAAGAATGGGCGAAGATACCCGTAGATCGCTGCAAGACACTTGTGTCAAGCTATGCTTCACGTTTAAAAGCTGTTATAACTGGAAAAGGATGTTGTACTAAGTACTAAGATTGAATGTCACTTGGGGTTGAATAAAACTGATAATGATGTGAGCACAGAAAAGACATTTGTGGTTATTTCATTATAAATGTTATGTTATATTTATCTGACTTACAAGTGCCTCTTTGATTTAATTGTAAACAAGATGACTGAAATGATCAAAATCAATGTCAAACTGGCCAAAACACTCAATTTCAGTGGGGGGTGAATAATTTTGAACACAACTGTACATACAGTCATGTGAAAAAATTAGGACACCCTTTGAAAGCATGTGGTTTTTGTAACATTTTTAATAAATGGTTATTTCATCTCCGTTTCAACAATACAGAGAGATTAAAGTAATCCAACTAAACAAAGAAAACTGAAGAAAAGTCTTTTCAAGATCTTCTGTAAATGTCATTCTACAAAAATGCCTATTCTAACTGAGGAAAAAGATAGGACACCCTCACATGTATTCCCTCTTAAATTGGCTCAGATCTCACACAGGTATATCACACCAGGTGCACATAATTAGTAGATTGTTACTCTGCATGTTGAATGAGGCTTGCCCTATTTAAACCTCAGACATTTAGTTTGGTGTGCTCCTGACTGTTGAAGTGAGAGTGAGCACCATGGTGAGAGCAAAAGAGCTGTCAGAGGACTTCAGAAAAAGATTGTAGCAGCCTATGAGTCTGGGAAGGGATTTAAAAGATCTCCAAAGATTTTGAAATCAGCCATTCCACTGTCCGGAAGATAGTCTACAAGTGGAGGGCTTTCAAAACAACTGCCAACATGCCCAGGACTGGTCGCCCCAGCAAGTTCACCCCAAGAGCAGACCGCAAGATGCTAAAAGAGGTCTCCAAAAACCCTAAAGTGTCATCTCGAGAACTACAGCAGGCTCTGGCTACTGTTGATGTAGAAGTACATGCCTCTACAATCAGAAAGAGACTGTACAAGTTTAACTTGCATGGGAGGTGTGCAAGGAGGAAACCTTTGCTTTCCAAGAGAAACATCGAGGCCAGACTGACATTTGCCAGAGATAAAGTTGACAAAGACCAGGACTTCTGGAATAATGTTCTTTGGACAGATGAGTCCAAAATTGAATTATTTGGACACAACAGCAGAGGACATGTTTGGCGTAAACCAAACACAGCATTCCAAGAAAAGAACCTCATACCAACTGTGAAGCATGGAGGTGGAAGTGTCATGGTTTGGGGCTGCTTTGCTGCAGCAGGACCTGGTCAGCTCACCATCATAGAATCCACGATGAATTCTACTGTGTATCAGAAGGTGCTTGAAGAACATGTGAGACCATCAGTTAGAAAATTAAAGCTGAAGCGGAACTGGACCATGCAACATGACAATGACCCAAAACATACTAGTAAATCAACCAAAGATTGGCTGAAAAAGAAGAAATGGAGAGTCCTGGAATGGCCAAGTCAAAGTCCAGATTTGAATCCCATTGAGATGCTGTGGGGTGACTTGAAAAGGGCTGTACGTGCAAGAAACCCCTCAAACATCTCACAGCTGAAAAAGTTCTGCATTGAGGAGTGGGGTAAAATTTCCTCAGACCGATGTCGAAGACTGGTAGATGGCTACAAGAACCGTCTCACTGCAGTTATTTCAGCCAAAGGAGGTAACACTCGCTATTAGGGGCAAGGGTGTCCTATCTTTTTCCTCAGTTAGAATAGGCATTTTTGTAGAATGACATTTACAGAAGATCTTGAAAAGACTTTTCTTCAGTTTTCTTTGTTTAGTCGGATTACTTTAATCTCTCTGTATTGTTGAAACGGAGATGAAATAACCATTTATTAAAAATGTTACAAAAAACCACATGCTTTCAAAGGGTGTCCTAATTTTTTCACATGACTGTACATATGCAAAACAGTTATGAAATAAAAAAGAGAAAACAGAAAGTCTGTTACTTAGTGTGTTGCATTGTAGAAGTCCTTACTGTCCCAGAGACAGGGAAGAAGATGTACACAATTCAATCAGATTGGGTCTTCCAGCTTGTGCCAAATACAGTCGCATATTTTTATTTCCCCTCAGCAAAAAGGAGTGCGGCTGGGAGGACAACCTCCTCCATCCTGGTTCGCCCTTAGGTTGGCTCTTCATTAATCATGCTCTCCCCACTTCTCCATCCAACTGGCAGAAATGAAATATGAACATAACATGATTTCAAGCATGTACAGAATGAGGTGCAGGCATACTTCCAGAATCCATGCTTCAACATACAGATCGTACAGACATTAAATATGAGCCATATAGTGTCCACCGGAGTTGAGACCCTTGTTAAGTGGGGACATATACAGTGTGTGGGGTGTTTGGGCTTTATGCAAACCCATGATATACCAAACACGATTATAATAAATAACACACAGGTCCTAACAATAATAATTTTAAGCCTATGATACTGTATATTCACTCATATTCCTATGTAGAGCCATGCCTGTCTGTAGGCCTCCTGCTGTGAGTGGAGACTCAATGTCTGGGCCCTTCATGAATTTCCATGGGATTAAGTAATTTGCGAGTATGAGGAACTGTGCTTACTTAACTGAACAGTTTAAATGGCATGGGCATCTGATAGGTACAGTAGATGCTAAATGGATCACAAAGAAGGTTTGACCAAAAACAAAGTAATGGAGACCTTGTGGAGCCGCAAGGGCCTCAATTACCATGTACATAAGACCTGCTCAATGGGGGAATATTACAATTAGACTCATAAAATCACGTTACAGATGATGTATGATACAAGATGGTCGGCTGCTTATCATAGTAGGTCTTCAATATCTGTAGACCCTTTTAAGCTAGCCATAAACTAAAGATAGAGGTCGTAGTGGTGTGAATCTTCTTTTTCTTTTACAGTTTATAACCAGTAGAGTAAACTGGGTGGTACAGAGTTCGGCTGTTGACTATCTTCATCTTATGCTAGTAGCCATGAAGTGGCTTTTTGAGGAGTACGACATCGATGGGCGTTTCTGCATTAGTATCCATGATGAAGTTCGCTATTTAGTATGTAGTGAGGACAGATACCGTGCAGCATTAGCTCTCCAGATCACCAATCTGCTAACAAGGTATAGTTCTTACTAGTTATGTCTTTTCTATTAAATATGATGATTGATGACGACACAATGGCATTACATTAACCACGACTATTACTGACCTTACATGGGTTTTCTGACAATGCATGATGTTTATAGATGAGTAACACAAAGTCATGGACTAGAAAAGAGGCCAATCAGGCTTTTCAGTTTGTAAAAGTAGGGTTTTCTGCCACTGATTGTCCCTCTCATAGACTGGGACTATGGAATGAGCGGGCCACAGCAAAAATAGTGAGGTGGTTGCTGAGCTGCGCTGGTCAGGCATTTATACATGTATTTCTCGTTAATGACATTGGAGGACACAGCACTGGGGGTATAAGTGTTGGCTCCGCCCTCTCCACAGACACAAGGCTAAACCGTTTTAGTCTAGTGTCCGTTGGAGGCAGACATGGAGGCTCTTCTGATATTTTTTTTTCTTTCTTTTACAGTCTGCAGGATGGAATCATGGCTGGAATACCAGAAACCGCATGTCTGTGCTCCTAATTCAGTCCCCAAATTCTGCTGGGGCCTAGGCCACACTTTAGCCCACCCTCACCAGTGACACATCGGCATGTCATACACTGCTTTGGCCTCTGTATTATAGTAGGACAGTGTTCTTAAATCAGATATTTTTTATTAAGCACAGTTTGAAAAATTGTATAAATAGGGATTTCTTAATTACAAGTAATGTTGTAACAAGATATAAAAATGATATACAGAGCCATTAAGTAAGCCCCCAATCCCCTCCACCCCTTAGCGAAGAGACGGTCCGCAATTTGTAACAAAAGTATCACATCTCATCACACTTATCATCTGATAATCAACAAAATTATATCTATCATATCCATACCTAGTTACTCAGTCGGGGAACCTCAATTATTCTCCAGCCCAACTTTTTCAGATTCCTGCCATATCTAACTCCTACACAAATACGGCTATCCAGTCACTCAGCCTGGTCTGCCCCCAGGCCCAGGGGAGAAGGACCCGGCCCTGGCGGAGAGCCATTTATCCTATATTGCTATAAATTTGACTTTGCACTTCCTCTTTGCATATACCCCCTTTTAAGACGTAGTATATCATTCATCCTATTAAGGAATTCAGTTACAGAGGGAGGCTGTGGGCGAATCCAGTACCGAGCTATCAGCTTCCAGGCCTGGATTAATAGGCACTGCACACAAAGACTCACATCATGGCCCACAACGTCCAACACCCCTAGTAGGCAGGCTCTAGGACTAAACAGCACTCCAATTTGGTATGCATCCTTAATACTTTGTATCACCCCTGCCCAGAAGATCGAGAGCTCATCGCACTCCCAAAACATGTAAATTATAGAAGCAGGGCCCCGTCCACACCGTAGGCATGAGGCATCTGCTCGAACCCCAATTTTAACCCCTTAGTGACCAGCCTGTTTTGGGCCTTACTGACCAAGCGTTTTTCTTCCTTTTTTCATTGTCGCGTTTCAAGAGCTTTAACTTTTTTATTTTTCCGTCTATATAGCTTTAGGAGGGCTTGTTTTTTGCAGGACAAGTTGTAGATTTTAATGGAGCCATTTTAGGGTACACATAACTTTCTGATTAACTTTTATTAACTCTTTCTGGGAGTAGGATGGGAAAAACAGCATTACTGCCACTGCATTTTTACATTATAAATTTAAGGCGTTTACCCTTCTTTTTTTTTTTTTTTAAGAAAAAAATGTTTTTGCATTGCCACTTCCCAAGACCCATAACTTTTTTTTTTTTTTTTTTTTTTATATGTAGTTTTGTGGGCTTGATTTTTGGGGGACAACTTGTATTTTTCATTGGTATCATTTTGGAGTAAATGGCGCTTTTTGATCGCTTGTTATTACGTTTTCTCATCCGTGTCATTGGGGGACACAGGCTTGACCATGGGTATAGCTGTTGCCACTAGGAGGCGGACACTAAGCACAAAGGTTTGAGCTCCTCCCTTCAGCTATACCCTTCCTACAGGGACTAAGCTAAATCAGTTGTAGCTTAGTGTTGGTCATTCCGGGCGACAGCAGAGAGCCTGAGCATAGTCCTGGACACCCTGGAACGCTTCGGATGGATCCTGAACCTGCAGAAGTCTCGTCTTTATCCATCTCAGCGGCTAACCTATTGGGCAAGGTATTCTTTCCCCCCGAGAAGCTATCTACTCTCCGTCTTCAGATTCTCTCCTTGTTGTGGCCCCGTCCTCCTCCCATTCGTCACTGCATGCGGGCTCTGGGTCACATAGTCTCTGCCTTCGAAGCAGTTCCCTATGCTGAGTACCATACCAGGACTCTTCAGCCAGCCATTCTATCCAACTGGCACAGTTCCCCAGCCTCCCTGGATCGGACCATACGTCTCGCTGCCCGACCCTCCGGGCCCTCAGGTGGTGGTTGGTTTCTCCGATGCTGATGTCGGGCCGCTGTTTTCTTCCTCTCTGTTGGATGGTGTTGAGGACAGATGCAAGCCTCAGGGGATGGGGGGGGGGAGTGTTGGGAAATCTATCCATTCAAGGCATGTGGTCATGCGAGGAGCGTTCCCTCCCAATCAACATTCTGGAATTGAGGGAGATTCGTCTCTCTCTGTTGCATTGGACCGACCATCTCCGGGGACGTCTGGTTTGAGTTCAGTCCGACAACTCCATGGCTGTGGCGTACCTCATTCACCAGGGCGGCACCCGGAACCCAGCAGAAACAGCTCTGATCCTCACCTGGGCAAAGAGCCATGTTCCGGCGCCGTCGGCAGTTCACATCCCCGGTGTCGACAACTGCCAAATTCCTCAGCCGGGAGCGCCTTGATCCCGGCGAGTGGGCTCTTCACCCGCAGGTTTTTTAAAGCCATCTGCGAGCGATGGGGTCGGCCGGACGTGGATCTCATGGCCTCCTGCTTCAACCACAATGTCAAGAAATTCATCACGCGGTCCAGGGATCCCATGGCCCTGGCGTGTGACGCCCTAGTGATGCCGTGGAGTCAGTTCACGTTTCCTTGCGTGTTCCCTCCTCTTCCTCTCATTACGCGTCTCCTCTGGAAGATCAGGTCCGAAGGTCTGCCAGTCATTCTCGTGGCCCCTGATTGGCCACTCCGGGTGTGGCACGCATCTCTAGTCAACCTCCTCGCCGGTGAACCCTGGTGTCTTCCTCTTCGGGAGGACCTCTTTTCACAGGAACCGATCTTCCACCCGAATCTAGGGTCGCTACATTTAACGGCATGGCTGTTGAAGCAGTCGTACTAAGGACTCAGGGTTTCTCGGATGCTGTTGTCCAGACCATGATTCATGTCAAGAAGCCATCGTCTTCCCAAATCTACCACCGGACCTGAAAGTTTTACTTTAGTTGTTGCGAGCATCACCAGCTGCCTCCCATTTGTTTCTCGTTGCAGGGACTCTTGCTTTTCCTGCAGTCAGGCATGGACTTGGGGCTGACTCTCAGCTCCCTCAAAGGGCAAGTTTTGTCTCTTTTTATTCTTTTTCAGCGGAACTTGGCTTTGCTTCCTGCAGTTCGGTCCTTTCTGCAGAGGGTTGCGCACTTTGCACCCCCTTTCCGTCCCCCCAATGAATCCTTGGGATCCTAATCTAGTGCTCAGCGCTCTCCAGTCTTCTCCGTTTGAGCCTTTGTAGCAGGTGTCACTTCGCTCACTGTCCTACAACGTGGCCTTTTTGGTGACAATCACTTCTATCCGTAGGGTTTCGGAACTTGCGGCTCTTTCCTGATGGTCGCCTTTCCTGATCCTCCATCAGGACAAGGTAGTCCTTCGCCCTGTTAAGTGCTTACTTCCGAAGGTTGTCGGCATTCCATCTCAATGAAGAGATCATTCTCCCTTCATTTTGTCTTGACTCAATTCATCCTTGTCTTGACCCATCCAGCAGTCTCTCCACACACTGGATTTGGTACCAGCCGTTCGCATCTATCTGTCCCAGGTGCCATCTTTCCGGCGGACGGATTCCCTGTTCATCATTCCAGAAGGGCCGAGACTAGGGCTGGCTGTGTCTAAAACCTCCATTTCCCGATGGATTTGTTTGGCCATTGTGGAAGCATACCGCGTCAGTGACCCGGCCCCACCCTTCTGGCTTACTGCTCATTCTGCTCGGGCAGTGGGGGCCTCTTGGGCAGTGCATCATGGAGCCCGTGCGCCTCGGCCCCTTTTCCCTTGGCTGGTCTCCGGTGTGCACCCTCTCTTCCGGGCAGCCCCCACTCCTCACTTATTTAGCCCCCGGCTTCCTTTGCAGCCTACCCCGTTTTGCCGCCTTCCCGGCTCCCGCTTACCTTGGGCCCTTTTTTTCTCCTTTGGTGGGATCTACAGCATGCGCCCTCTCCTCCAGACAGCCTCTGCTCCGTTCCAGTTTCGGCGACCGAAAGTGCGTCGCGGCTGGCCGCCGCAACTAATTTACCACCTGGTCTAAGGGCCTCAATTTCTCTGGACCCCCCTCTATTCTTGTGGGGCGGGGCCCTCGGCCGCCAGACACTCCTAGGAGGGCGTGGTTGCCTCTCTTTCCCATGCGGGCCCTGTGAGAAGCTGATATTTCTCTCCCTCTGCACCTTGGTCGGCAGGAATATTGACTGGGGGACATCAGGACCTGGTGCCACCTGCAGATTGTCTGGTAAGACAACCCTATATCTCTCCAGCCCTGAGACCAGCTCTTAGAGCCATGTCTGAACCCACATCTGACACCCGCCCGCCACTAGTCCCCACCCACTACGTGCAAAATGCAAGCTCAAGTTTCCTCGCGGCCAGTTGGACTCCCTGTGTACCACATGCCGTGCACCCAGACCGACCCTAGCCATCCCTTCCGAGCAGCCGTGCTGCCCCCATAACCGCGTGCAACCGGAGTGGGCCCACGCCCTGTCCCGGGCAGTGGAAGACCTATCGAAAGTTTCCCAATCCACTTTTTCTCTCATGAGTCTATACTTTTCCTCTTCTGAGGCCTCGGTGTCTCCACCTCCCCTGAGGCCACGCTCGGACATGTCCTCCCTCCCAGCCGAGACACTGTCCAAAGGGGACGTACTTGATTCAGACTCGGATCTGGATCAGGAACAATCTTCTAAGATTGCTTCCATGGTAGATAGCATGGTCGTGGCTGCCAGTGACACCTTTCAGGTTCAGGACGACTCTCCTTAGTCTAGCTGCCAGGGAGTTTAGTTTCTCCGCTCGAGACAAGCCCCTAAGCCCTTTCCCTTGCATGACAATTTTTCGGTCGTCATTGCCAAGGCATGGGACCATCCATATCGTCGTTTCAGCACTTCTAAGCGCCTCGATCTGTTATACCCCTTTCTGCCAGACTTGGCCGCAAAATGGTCATCCCTGCCCAAAGTGTACACGCCTGTCGCATGTCTTGCTAAGCATACCACTATCCCCATGGCTGATTGCACATCCCTTCAGTATTCCGTGGATCGCCGCCTATACCTGCACCAGGACATCGTGGCTGATCTTCCCCCGGCGGACCTCCAGTCTTTGGCCCTGCAGATCTCTCAGACGGGGAGGTACCTCTGCAAGGCCTTTTTGAACATGGGCTCTCTTGTTGCCCGCTCATCGGCGCTCACTGTCGCCTTTCAACGTGAGGTGTGGCTTAAAGTCTGGACTGCAGACTCTTCGTCAAAGCAGTCCCTTACGGGCTTCCCTTTTCGGGTTCTCGTCTGTTCGGTACTCGGCTGGACGAGATCATCTCTGAGGCCACGGGCGGTAAAAGTACCCACCTCCCACGGGGCAAGGCCAAGTGTCCGGTTCGCTTCAGGCCCTCGAGCTCCCATTTGCACTCCTTTCGTGCTTCTCCGGCACATGCCCGTCGTCAGGGGCGCCACCCAAGGTTTCCAATCAAGAGCAGAAGAGAAAACCGTCCTTTAAACCCCAACCAGCCTGGCGCCCGCTGGCACAAACCGCCCATGCCCCGGCCAATAAACAATCTTCAGCATGAAGGGGTGCCCTGCCCTTTCGGGTGGGGGTCGGCTCTTCCTTTTCCAGGACGTTTGGCGTTTAGGGGCATCTCTTCAGTGCATGAATAGTCCCAATTCAATATGGTTTTGGATTTGAATTCTGAGATTTGTGTTTGAAGCTGTCCCATACTTCCAATTCCACACCCACCCCATTCAGCTGACAATTCTTTCCTAATGGAATTAGTCCCCCTAACAAAGCTTAGGTTTGCCAGGAGCGGAGCTCATCTGCTGGGAGTCCTCTCAAGCTTTTCTCCACAGGAAGTTTTTTTTTTTTTTTTTTTTTTTTTTACATTGGCTGGTCATATTAAAAGACGCCACTTTCTCAGGATTGTATTCGGGTCTCACTGTTTAGGACTGGTGGTCCAAAAAAGAAGGTTTGCTCCTCGTCAGCCCCCTTGAACTGAGGTTTATTTTCCTTGTCCTCACCCACTGGCTCCCTCTTCTTTGCAGATTTCCAATCACAGTTCAAACAGACAACTACACAGTTGTGACTTATTTGAACCACCAAGAGGGCACAAGGAGTCCTCTTGCCTGCTTCTAGGCATGGACAATTGGGCAGTGGACTATGTCACCCAGGAAAACTTTATGTGGAAGAGTGGTCCCTACACCTGAAAGTCTTCCTGGAGTTGTGTCGGGGGGTGAGGTGCTCTGGATGTCCTGTTGTCATCTTAATAATAAACTTCTGTCTTACATAGTCAGATGTCGGCACTTGCCACTTACACTCAGGTAGTGACTTGGGATGAGGCAGACAAACCAAAGGCCCTGTGTCCTCAAGCATGTCAAAGCAGAGGGCATTCTGGCACTCTCAGCTCGGGCTTCTCCTCTTGTGGTCTGACCTCCTTTCCCAAAGATCGCAGCTTCACAGTTAAAGCTGAGGGACGTTTTAGACGCCAGTCTTATTAAAGTCCCACCGCTGCATCCGCCATTGTTATAAAGAGATGCAGGCTTCTCCATAACTTCAGCGCATCCAGCGCCAGTTCTAAATGTAAGACAGCTTCTGAGCTGTCTTACATTTAGACCATTTTCTACGCCTAAAACATGAGATGCCCCCTTCCCCACCCACAATTTTAGAACTAGAGTAGGGCGAAGTCGCAGATAGTGGCGCAGCTGACCGCTGCGCTGTCATTTGTGCCTGAAAAACGCCTAATTTAGGCATATTTCTGCTTAGTAAATGACCCCCTAAGTTTCCTTGTTCTCATTCCTAAAGCTCACAAACCTCAGTCAGTGAAAGCTTACTTCACTTGGTCCCACTCAGAGTTCAGTCCTGGAACGCCTGTTTTCTCATGGCCATCACTTCCATTGACAGTGTGTCCAACTTGGCAGCCCTGTCTTCCAAGTCTCCTTTCTTATATGTTCACTTGAACAAAGTTGTTCTTCCTCCAGTGTCTTCCTTCTTCTTGAATGTAGTCTCCCCCTTCTGCATTAATGAGGATGTTGTCCTTCTCATCCCAGGGAACATTGTTTTCATGTGCGTACAGGGAGTGGTGTAGCCTGAGTATAGGTTTCTTGATACATTAATTGATAATTCATTATTGGTGGCCCTATGAAGGCACTGGGTTGTTTGGGCTCGGGCATTATTTGCCATATTTAGTTGCTTTGGTTTATCTAGTCCTCCCTTTACCTAGTATATGATGCATACAAGTGAAGAATACACAATGGTAGTGACGGTTATCAGAGATTAAATTTGTGGTAATTTAATTTGTGAGAGGAGTTGACAGTATGACATCACAATGGATGGAGTATTTTATTTGTATAGGAGACACATGTACAGTAGTTCCTAGTCCTGCAGCATCTGTATGTTTAGGGGACTGTACATTATTTTACTCTGTGACAAACATACTTGTTACAAATAAACCATCAAGGGAAAATCCTGCTGCACAGTATGATTGATTGATATATATATACACTCACCTAAAGAATTACTAGGAACACCATACTAATACGGTGTTGGACCTCCTTTTGCCATCAGAACTGCCTTAATTCTACGTGGCATTGATTCCACAAGGTGCTGATAGCATTCTTTAGAAATGTTTGTGACATGGTGCATTATCCTGCTGGAAGTAGCCATCAGAGGATGGGTACATGGTGGTCATGAAGGGATGGACATGGTCAGAAACAATGCTCAGGTAGCCCGTGGCATTTAAACGATGCCCAATTGGCACTAAGGGGCCTAAAGTGTGCCCAGAAAACATCCCCCACCACCACCAGCCTGCACAGTGGTAACAAGGCATGATGGATACATGTTCTCATTCTGTTTACACCAAATTCGGACACTACCATTTGAATGTCTCAACAGAAATCGAGACTCATCAGACGAGGCAACATTTTTCCAGTCTTCAACAGTGCAATTTTGGTGAGCTTGTGCAAATTGTAGCCTCTTTTTCCTATTTGTAGTGGAGATGAGTGGTACCCGGTGGGGTCTTCTGCTGTTGTAGCCCATCCGCCTCAAGGTTGTGCGTGTTGTGGCTTCAGAAATGCTTTGCTGGATACCTCGGTTGTAACGAGTGGTTATTTCAGTCAGCCTTGCTCTTCTATCAACTTGAATCAGGCGGCCCATTCTCCTCTGACCTCTAGCATCAACAAGGCATTTTCGCCCACAGGACTGCTGCATACTGGATGTTTTTCCCTTTTCACAACATTCTTTGTAAACCCTAGAAATGGTTGTGCGTGAAAATCCCAGTAACTGAGCAGATTGTGAAATACTCAGACCGGCCCGTCTGGCACCAACAACCATGCCACGCTCAAAATTGCTTAAATCACCTTTCTTTCCCATTCTGACATTCAGTTTGGAGTTCAGGAGATTGTCTTGACCAGGACCACACCCCTAAATGCATTGAAGCAACTGCCATGTGATTGGTTGACTAGATAATTGCATTAATAAGAAATAGAACAGGTGTTCCTAATAATTCTTTAGGTGAGTGTATATATCAATCAATCTTTTAGAGCCAGTCATCTAAAGAGTAGTTCATTTGCTGGTTATACATTGTATCTATTCTTCTATAAGAGCTTACACTCTAAGGCCTCTTTCACACTTGCGTTGTGAAGACCTGGTGTGCACTTCCGTCGCCGGAAGTGCACGCCGGATCCGGCACAACGCAAGTGAACTGAAAGCATTTGAAGACTCATCAGTCTTCAAAATGCTTTGTGTTACTATGGCAGCCAGGACGCTACTAGCATCCTGGGTGCCATAGTAGCAGTGGGGACGGGGAGCGGCATACTTACATTCCGTGCGGCTCCCGGGGCGCTCCTGAATGACGTCAGAGCGCCCCGCGCGCATGGATCATGTGATCTATGCACTGGGGCGCCCTGATGTCATCCTGGAGCGTCCCGGGAGCCGCACGGAATGTAAGTATGCCGCTCCCCCTACTCTTTACTATGACAACCAGGACTTTAGCGTCCTGGCTGCCATAGTAACCATTGACAAAAAGCTAAACGTCGGATCCGGCGATGCGCCGAAACGACGTTTAGCTTAAGGCCGGATCCGGATTAATGCCCTTCAATGGGCATTAATTCCGGATCCGGCGTTACGGCATGTCTTCCGGATTTTTGGACGGAGACAAATCCGCAGCATGCTGCGCTTTTGTCCACGTCCAAAAAACGTTCACATACTGAACGGAAGACATCCTGATGCATCCTGAACGGATTTCTCTCCATTCAGGATGCATGGGGATAATCCTGATCAGTAGCTTTCCGTCCTAGAGACCCGAGGACGGATCTCTAGGACGGAAAGCTAAAACGCTAGTGTGAAAGAGGCCTAATAAAATCAATGGTTATTCTGCTTGTACTCTGCTATTAAGAGCTTACTATCTAATCTGATACCCTGCTTGAGTTTACAGTGTAGTGAAAGTGATCATGTCAATATATTTCATTAAAAGTGACTGACTTAAAATACTATACTGCAGAAATTATACTGCCATAAATATAGTCCCCCCCCCTACAGTAATATAAAAGTAACAACTGTAATTTAAAGAGTTTATTTTGCAGATATTTAATTTAAAACAAAGCAATATAAAGCATGTCTCCATAACCACTGCAACATTTCTTCTGCTTTCGTACAACTGTAAAAAGTGCTGCTCAAGTAGGAGGTCCTATCAGTGACTGACAGCTCTCTCTGTATACACAGTCATAGAGGGAAGGTCCTATCAGTGACTGACAGCTCTCTCTGTATACTCAGTCATAGAGGGAAGGACCTATCAGTGACTGACAGCTCTCTCTGTATACACAGTCATAGAGGGAAGGTCCTATCAGTGACTGACAGCTCTCTCTGTATACACAGTCATAGAGGGAAGGTCCTATCAGTGACTGACAGCTATCTGTATACACAGTCATAGAGGGAAGATCCTATCAGTGACTGACAGCTCTCTGTGTATACACAGTCATAGAGGGAAGGTCCTATCAGTGACTGACAGCTCTCTGTGTATACACAGTCATAGAGGGAAGGTCCTATCAGTGACTGACAGATATCTCTGTATACACAGTCATAGAGGGAAGGCTGTCAGTCACTGATTGGATCGCCTCCTTGACTTCAAAACCCAGAATGAGCTGGAATACATGTTATACTGAATCTTTTCCCATAAAACTACATGTCAATCTGCTCAGCTCCTCCTGCTCTATAACATGCTGTCTGTAGCTCAGACACAATGTTCAACATACCACGTTCCACCTTCGACCACATAGAAAATCACATGAATAAATGCTGGGGCAGCTCAACTCTCATCTCACCATAATTCACAATGTCTGCTGCAGCTTACTCTTACATACTGTACTTAACGTCTATGAGAGGGCAACCAGATGGGAAAGCCCTGAGTATATCTAAATAAGGGTGGCTCTACTTTATAGAGGGAAATCTGGCCAGGTGCATGATCAAAAGTAAGCCCCCGTCTACCAGATAAGAATATTTGTGTAAATAGATCGGCACTCACAATTATATGGGTCACGCAGATAAAATTTAAATTTGTGATTTTAGCAGTGTGAATAAACACAAAATGTTGCACAATACGTATTGGCCAATACTCAATAAACTAAAAACAAATGTTTAAAGGAAAATATACAAAAAGATTCCGGATAAGCAATTCCTCAGACAGCTTCCAAAATCAATAGAAACACGTGCAAAAACACAGGCTTGATCCAAAGTGTGCACACTAAATTGTGAATCTGAGGATTAGTTCTAATGTTGGATTATATATATCAGTTGATATCAATTCTAATATCCCTTTGAGCAAACAAAGTAACTGGGTGGTTTCCAGAAAATCGCAATACATTCGCTTTAAGGACTTGGTAAACGAAAGTTCAGTGAGCGCAGGTGCTCTGAGGGGACGCTTGCATAGCTGCTCCTTCTCTCAGAGCGCCTGGGCCGACTGTAGTCCGATACGGCGCAGGCGCGGGATTTCGGCTGCAGACAGGGCCAGCAGGAGGAGAAGAGCGCGCTGGCCCTGTCTATCAAGAGTAGAGGGGGCGTTCCCAGAGCATGAGGATGCGGCGGCTACCAGCAAGTACCCGCCCAACTTGCTGGTAGCAGTGGCGTACCTACCATATAGGCAGACCACGCAGCTGCTATGGGGGGGCCCGAAGTGGATGGAAGGCCCCGCCCCTAATTACACTAACAGCGCTGCTCTGGCTCCACTATCACTTCTTTCTATCTGGGGCTCAGACGGGCCCTGCCTCCCCTGTGCTCAGGGTCCCCCTCCCCTTACATACTTCAATCTTCCTGCCGGCTCCTGCAGTGACATCCAGCCTATACCAGTGCGCTTTCCTCTGTCTGTCTGCTGGGTGTTGAACTGGCCAATCAGCATTTAGCAGCGTTAATAGCCTGCTGCTGATTGGATAGTCTAGCTCAGTAGACAGAGACAGAACTCAGCGGGCGGGATGCTGGACGTGTCTTCCACCGCGCTGCCTGCCCTGCTCAGTGATTTATTACCACCCAGAGATGTCTCCAGAGAGCGTGCCCTGCACAGCTACAGACAGAGTAAGTAGTGTGCAGCTGTGCACTGTCAAAAGTTAAAAAAAAAAATTAATGGGGGAGTGTTAGTGTGAGGGGGCAGCAGCAAGCAGAGTTTAGGGGAGGGGGGGCACTGCCCTCTACATAATCTTATCATATAGAGAACAGTGTCTCAAGCAGCCCCATGCTTGCTGTTGATGCTTATATAGATGATGCCCCAGCAGCCCCCCCCCCCCATGAACTCTGTCACATTAGCATTAAGAAGAGTTCAAAGAGGGGGTGCTGTGCAGAGTGAGCACAAGCAGGAGGAACGGTGCTATGCGAGCTTCTGCCCTGCGCTCCTTCAGCTCTGCTCACCTATAAATCGCTCTTCCTGCTTGTGCCCACTGTGCCAGGCATTTAGCAGACAGGCAGGAGCAGTGATGTGTGCTGCACATGGCTCACTACAGCCCTAGTGAAATCTGTACTTCTGTACGCCACTGTCATGTCAGCGATGTACGAAAGTACGGATTATGAAGCACTAGAGGCATTTGAATTTCAGGTGCCTGTTTCTCAAAAAAAAAAAAAATCTTAGAAAAAGTCACCTTATGGCTCTTATAATATGTTCTAATAAACTTCATTTTGTTTACATGTACTTTAAGTTAGGGATGTCCAACCTGCGTTCCTACAGCTGCTGCATGATGGAAGTAGTTTTGCAGTAGCTGGACGACTGCAGGTTGGACATCCCTGCTTTAAAGGGTTATTCAGCTTCTTTCAAGTTATCCCCTATCCACAAGAATGGAGACCCTGTAACCCCTGAAATGAACGGAGGGGCCACTCACATATGTGCACAGCCGTTCTAATAATTTCTATGGGAATTACGGCGATATCTGAGCAGTGTACACATCCTGTGGATAAGGAATAGTTTGAAACGAGAATACCCCTTTAAGGTGTTATATTGTCAGTAGTAGGCTACATACGCATGGAACCATGTCTACTTAAATATTACATTTTAATTTTATTAAATATTAATTTCCAGAGCAATACCTTATGGAAAATTATTTTTTTAGTTACTTTTTTAGTTATTTATCTTTAACGGTTTAATTAGTAGTGGAATGGGCCATGGGTAGGCAGTGTGTGGGGTTAGGGGGCCCAATTAAGATTTTTGCTATGGGGCACAATGATTTCTATGTACGCCCCTGGCTGGTAGCGAAGACAATTTGCATATTATAAAAGTAAGATTTTTAGAAGATAGAAAACTCAAAGGTATGAAACATGCAATTTTCAGTAGCTGACATTAGCTACTTGCTAATGTCAGCTGAGTTCAAACATATAAGTGGGGATGACAGTAGCCCTTTAGATAAAGTGGAAGTTCAGTATATGGACTTACTAAGCTGCACCTATGGAAATTGTTTGCAGTTCCTATAGAACTTTCGCACTTGTTTTACACTCTAAACTCGAGCGATATATTCATGCAAACTTTTTGTAGTAGAGGTTCAGTATAAGTACTTAATGAAGCGACATTTATGGGGTACTCACGATTTTTTCAGCCTCAAAACTCAGGTTGTTATTCAAAGGCATCCAAGTTGCCACATGGTACTGGCGTGTGTTGCGCTCATTTCCCAGAGTCCTGTGGCATGTTAACGCGAGATTACCTCCGTGTCTCACTTCCTTGTTGTAGAATATCTTTAGTAGTTATGCGATATACTGGTAGAAACTATTCCAGGAGTACATACATTACATTAAGCACGCAGCTTCTGATTAAAAAGTGGCTGCGCTCTATTATGGCATGGGTCCCTTTACCACATTTGATGGCAGTCTGGTTTAGACAATGAAATTCATTTGTGATGGAGCAGATTAAAATGAACAAGGTGTTTATTGATGTTCTAGGTTTACTACACCTTAATTTCCCGTAACTTGGTCAGGGTCTTGACATAGCTGCCAATTCCCTTTATATCTGAGTACCAAGTACACAACCCCCTTCTCTCATAGTAGCTCCAAGGCTATCGTCATACTTGCGTGCACCATGTATAGCCTGAGGTTTGTGAGTAACTACCACTGAACCTGGGCTCTAAACATCTTTGAGAGTATCCTGCTATAGACGGCTCTACAGGTCAGATCAAAGCCATGAAATGTTTTTGTTTGTTTTTTGCAGCCAATGTAAATTTAATCTTTCCAGACCTGTTTTGAAAATGAGTAGTAGTGCAACATACCCATTTATTGTACTAGTTCCTAAAAATGAGCAGCACACAGATTGTAAGAGCTGTAGGATTACTTTGTTTTCAGAACGTCTGTGCTCACTGAGACTTGGATGATCTGGAAAGATGGATGTCACGGTATGAAGGCCATTGATGAATCTGTAATGTGTTTTCTCTTTTTACTACAGATGCATGTTTGCCTACAAGTTGGGGATGCAGGATTTGCCCCAATCGGTGGCTTTTTTCAGTGCAGTAGATATTGATCAGTGTCTGAGAAAAGAAGTGAATATGGACTGCAAAACGCCATCAAACCCAACTGGCTTAGAGCAGAGATATGGCATTCACCCAGGTACATTGTGTATATATTTTATGTATATAAGACTGTCTGTGCATACTTTTAACCATGTAAAGGCATACACATTGTGGAACATAATTATTATAAAATACAATATATAAAGAGATGAGCGAATCTACTTTAGATGAAACATCCGAAGTTGATTTGCATAATACTTCATTTGAATACTGTATGAAGCAAGCGCTCCATACAGTATTAGAATGTATTGGTTCAGATGAGCCTGAGGTTATTACTTTGCGAAGTCTCGCGAGACTGCGCATAAATTAATTTCTACTGTAAAAAAAAAACTTTCCCCATCTCAGAACCGAATCAGAGTTTGGGAAATGTTTTTTTAAAGTAGAAATTAATTCATGACGCTATTATGCGAAGTCTCGCGGGACTTCGCGAAGTAATAACTTCGGCTCATCTGAGCCAAAACATTCTAATACTGTATGGAGCGTACAGTATTCAAACGAAGTATTATGCGAATCGACTTCGGATGTTTCATCCGAAGTCAATTCGCTCATCCCTAATTATATACAACAAATGTATTATAAAAACATTTGAAGAAGTTGTGCTAAAACTTTTGACCACTCAATTAGATTAGGATGCAATGCAGTCTCTCTAATGAGCTTGGCACTGGGACTAGCAGCAGAAAACCACATAGTCGGATAAACATCACGAGTCTTTATTTATGGAACAATCAATTTACATACAATTTTAACACATTTTTGCCATGTCAGATTTATTTTTTGGTTTTTAATTCTTTATTTATGTCTCCTTTACAATAAAGCAGGTAACAATATTGCACAAAAGTATGGAGTATTTATTTATTTTGTACAATTCCCATTGTTTGTAACAAATTGGTAACAATTAAACAGGTATTATTGTCACAACCAGACCAACAATAGCCTAGTTGTTATGTAAGAAGATTTGATACATGGGGGGGTCGGGATGATGAGGCCACCCGACCAACCACTAAAACAAGGGACAGAAGCACTCAGCTGAGAATCTGCTCTCCTCCAAGTGTGCAGATTCAAGGAGAGTCTATGAACTTGCTGTTAATCCATGCACCATTTGCTCACAGAACAAAAGGAAAAGCATTTGGTGTGCCCCTTTGTTTTATCATTCTGTATGTTTCCCAGGACCCACATCACCTTAATCTAAATTTCTGATATGTCACGGTGTTAGAATTCTGTTTAAATAATAAGTGTCCTTTAAAAGGAGTTATCTCATCTCAGACAATAGCTGCATATCACTAGGATATGCCACCAGTGTCAGATAGCAGCAGAGATCGGACTCACACCTATCTCCAAACTGAAGGAGAGTACACTGCACAAGCGTGATCCGCCTCTATTCACTTCTATGGGGGTTCCGAAATTAGCCAAGCACTGGCTTGATGTGCTCCCCATTCACCACTATGGGACTTCCAAAATAGCTGAGCTCTCTTGGCTATTTTCAGAACTCCTGCAGCAGTGAATGGAGAGCATGCACAGTGCGCCGTCCTTTACTTTGAGGAGCCCCCATTCTGGACATAGGTGCAGGTTCCACCTCTGTGACCTGCTCCTACCTGACATTGGTGGCATATCCTTGAAATATGCCAACAATGTCTGACATTATGCAACCCCTTTAACAAACCAGGTTATATAACTAGTGCAAATAAGTGGTGGTTGACCAATCAACCAGTTAAATCCCAGCTGACACTAAGGCACAGCTGCAAAATACAGTAGTTTGTGTTGGATATAGCGAACAATCACATTTCAAATGCAAAGAATCAAATACGGTATTATAACCAACACTAGTCAGAATTTCCACCCAGTGTCCGTAAAAGGGCAAGGGAAAAAAATCTACAAAATATCAGTAATAACAAGTTGGAGCAATAGCTAACCTTTGGCTATTTCTCAAACTCTTGTTTTCCTATAACATAAGCCTATTTTATGTCTTTAGTGGAAATCCTTTGTAGTTAGAACTTTACGTATAGCCCTTATGATGGTTTATAAACCTTTCTATTTTGCTTTATTTTGTAGGTGAAGCTTTGGATATCTATGAATTACTTAAAGTAACCAATGGTGTTTTGGAGAAAGGGAGTTGACCCATCTGTACGTGCAAATCAGACATGTCTGCATCCAACTCCCATGGAGTTTCTTTGTATTCATTATGAAAGTTTTGATGTCAATAAAAAATTTGTTTCGGTTTATGTGGGTGCATTAATGTGAATGTCAGTTTGAAAAAAAAAAAAAAAAACTAAATAAAGTTGCATGAAGTGCCTGATCGGGCAGTTTACTTCCTCCTCCTTTTCCTCTTTGGTTCTTGACTTTCACTTTGTTCAGACACAGACTGGAAATTGAATCAAAGAAAATAAGATATTAAAAAACCGCTAGTTATAAAAGAAATACATATAAACCGCTTTGCGCACATTGATGTACATGTATATCACAGGAGTGTGAGCAGTGTATGGAGCTCAACCTGTTTTATACAGCTGACACCTGCAGCGCCCAGAATTGGACATAACTTTGATTCGAGCTAGCAGAACAATGTAGTAAACCCATAAATGACCCAGTTCGAAAACTACACCCCTAAGGTATTCATCTAGGGGTATAGTGAGTAGTTTGAGTCCATTTGTCTGTGCCCAGGATCTGTCAGTGTACATAGAGGTAAGTAACAAGGACTTCCCACTGGTCCTAATACTTTATGAGCAGCAACTTATTGCTGCAAACTGTCCTCCTGTCCTTACTGGAACACTTTGCTTTATGAATGTTTTGGGCAGGTCCTTTTGATTTCGCCTGACCGCAGACTATCTATGGAAGCCAGGCATTTGAATAGTGCATACTAGTATAAAAGTTGTTGGGAATCAACTTGTATTCCTTATCTAAATCGGGATAAATTAGATCCCAGACAAACTTTACAGGAGATTTTTTTTTAGCATAGGGGGGCTCAGTTTGTGAATCCTTTGTCTCATGTATTAAGAATCTTTGTGTGTATTCCATGGTGCTCTCGCACAGTTTCATTTTATATCTGGCCTATTTGATCGGTAAGTATTGGCAGAAATTTAGCCTGGCTTTAAAATGAATAAACAACAAATTTTTATCAGGGATGTCGAACCTGGTCAAATATTTCTTTACAGTGGCTAATTATGAGATGCAGTTGGTATAAACCAGTGGTGGCGAACCTATGGCACCAGAGGCCTCTCTGTGGGCACCCGCACCCTGGAAAAAGTATATGGTTACCAATATGCCTTAGACATTTCCTGCCATTCATCAGCGCAGGGCGCCCTATGAACAGCACAGACCGTGTACTCAATGTAGGCAGGTTTTGGGTTGCAGTTTGGGCACTCGGTCTCTAAAAGGTTCACCATCACTGGTATAAATTGTTTTAGCTGGGATTTTTTTAGGGGGCAATCTTTGGGTGCTTCTGTTATGGGTTCCCAACCCTCAATATACTTGTAATAGTAAAACTTCCGCACACCTTCGGGTATAGTGTAATCAGTGCATTCTTTTTACTTGATTTTACTTGCAAAGTAACTCAAATGCATGTGCATACATGTGACGTTAAGGTCAAAACGACCTTATCAAACACTCTCTCCTGCCATATAGCATATTTGGCAGGAGAGACCATGTTGGAAATAACTTCATCTGAAAAAAAATGTTGCCACAAAATTTTAACTGCTGGGCATGTCCCCTCTCATGATTACCAGTTTAAGTTATACTGTCACCATGAGATTTTGTATGGCAACAGTTTAACTAAATCACATACATCCCCCGACAAACATGTTCTTGCACTAAGGGGTTAAAACCCACAGCTGATTTATTGGCTGCTACACTGATCTGGATAAATACACTAAAAAAATCACAGCACATACCTGCTCATTGTTCACCTCATTCTCTTCATCCGATTCTTTTTCTTGCAGAGCGGCATCCAGGCTGGCTGCATTGATCCTGAAGTCTCTGGAGGTACTAAGCTTCATGTACTGCATCAGATTAACCTGACATGGCAGAAAAGGGTGTCATAAAGTATGCAATGTATCTCGGTACTTGAAAACCTTAAAAAGTGTCATACCTTTGACTTTTTAGATAATTTTATAAGAATTTCCTCATATTTTTCAATAGCAAAGATCAAATTTGGAATAGGCTTGGTGTCTCTGAGGACTTTGGCCTAAAAATAGGAAAAAATAAAATATGAAAAATCATTAACGGAAGATTAGCATTTGGGACATTGATGGCATATCCTGGCAATACGTGATCAATGTCAGACGGGAGTCGGTCTCAGAGGTGGGACCCGATCCTTTCTCCAGAAGGCCTTTGAAGTGAAGTGAAGAACAGCAGCTGTGTATGTGCGGTTTACTCTTCATTTACTTTTAAAGAAATATGCGGCTCGGACGCGAACCACAACAACGGCTGTGTGCATGAGGCCTTAATGGTTTATAAAAATCTCCACTATATGCGAACTGACAGACGGACATGCCATACCGTAGAAATTACAGCCCCATCCTCCTTTTTCTTCTTTTCTCCTGAAATACTTTCATTTTGTATACTCTATAACACAAGAAAATAACACAGACTTATTCTACATTTTAAGTGTACACCTTAGTAAAACGTTCACAAGTCAGAGACGCACCAATAGGATCCCCAGGAATATAACTTAAAGGGGTATTCGGGTAGGTACAACTTATCCCCTATCCACAGGATAGCAGATAACTACCAGATTGGAGGGGTTCCTACCGCTGGGACTCTCATTGATCATGAGAACAGGGGCCCCTTACCACCTGCACGCCCCTTGCTGCTCCCGAAAATGATCAAAGAGGCCGTTTGCATATGTGAGTGGCCGCTCCATTCATTTCTGCAGGAGTTCCGGAGATAGCCGAGTACATCGCTCGGTGGATAGGGGATAACTTGTACCTACCGGAGTACCACTTTAATCACTGCTGCTGTTTTAGTGAAGTAATTGTGAAAGCTATAGCTATGGAAAGCCAAACTAGTAATGCAAAGGATTGTGTTTTTTGTAAGCAAGGATATAGATCTACAGGAAACGTTAAGAATAACTTCTCACACATACCTGTGCATATGTAATGAACGCATAACACTGTGGTGTGAGGTGCGAGCCAGACAGCTTAACCTGCAGATGAAGGAAAATGTAGAAAAAAATGACCACCTTAAATTATGATTTTGTGAATAAGTAGACAAGTTGAGATGCACCTACCAACTTCTCCAAACGGGCTGGAATCTTTCCTGCATGACTAGTGCAAATCTGCAAATACTGGACACAGAACAACAGTCAGCTTCGTGAAAGAGCAAGGCCGGCATTTCTGAGAATATTTTCTATAAATGTTTAAACACTCAGAAATTGATAACCTGCACATCAGACACAAATTGAAGCTTCTGAACCCAACTATTATGTTCATCAAGTTTATCTTCAGGAACGAGGTGTGTCCCAGTTTCGATAAAATTTGTAATGGTGGGCGAGTACTGATGATTCCAGGGGTATTCCCATGATTTCTTGTTAGGATAAGTCACATCATTGGGGGTCCTCTAGGGCACAGGTCCCTTAAGAATCTCTCATTCTTAGTTCTGGGAACAGCAACCTCATTCAAGTGTATTACTGTGGCCCCTTTATTCAAAGGATCAGTTGGTGCGCCTGCAGTCAGGCCCCCATTGATCCTAGGGATATTCTATCACTTCCTATAGTGAAAAACCCCTTAAATGCTTATATATTTGCCGAATAACTTACATATTTGACGAGGGCTGTTAGGACTGTGTACATTTTTGTAAGTTCTTTCAGCAAAGTGTCCATACAACTTCCTGCTGGCAGTGCCGTCTGGACCAGCTCATGACATGCAGTTAATAAGGTCCCGAGCTGAAGAATGATTGCCTTCTCCACTGGTTCTCTTGGATTTGTAGCCTGGGTGCCATCAGCTGCCAAAATAAAGTATTCTGATTTCAAACTACGACTACTAAAAATAAGATCTGCATCCCATGAGCAAATGAATAGACTAAGCAGCAGATGGTCAGTGTACTTACTAAGCTGTGCACGCTGACACAGGATACATAATCCCAACATGAGAGAGTGTATCTGAGAAAAAGAGAGCTGCTAACATACAACTGGGTATAGTCTAGGCTCCCTCATTCCTAATTTCAAAAGTAAAATGTTTCCATCTTATAAAGACATGGTATATAATTAGAATATGCCATGCCTTTATAATCGGCGTGGACCTCCCCTCTGGGACCCCCACCAAACCTTAGAATGAAGGGAACGCAGCACTGGTTTATCACTGCATCCCCTTTTTTTTACTGCACAGTGCTGCTCCCAGCCAAATTGTTGTACAGGGAACTGCAGCAAACTCCTTTACTTAATTGAAGCTATGCTGCAGTTCACTGCACAGCAAGTGGCCAGAGCGCCTCTGGTCAATTAAAGGTCAGTGAACTGAACGCATCACTAAACCAGCACAGAAGCACCTTCATTATCAGGATGGTGAGGGTCCCAAAAGTCGGACCCCTAGCAATAGATGAGGAGAACGTTAAAACGATCACTAATCACATTAACATAAGACATACAAATGTTGGGTTTCAGGCCTTGTCTGCTGTTGGGGGTATGCCCTCATACACTTTAAATTGTTTAGCTTTTTTGACTTACCAGGCATCTTCTCTGAACCAAGCTGTGTTTTAAGTTTTGTAATGAGCCAGTCCACTTCATCCAGCACCTTTGCAGCTTGACCCAAGACCAAAAGCTAAAAAAAAAAAATCATTACGAGGGTGTAACTTGTTAATGTCAGCTGTTGACATTATTATGAAAAACAGAGACGTTTTGTGTACTACTAATGTAGCTAATGCCACTAGGAGGCGGACACTAAGCCAAATAAGTTTTATTGTCTTCGGCCAACTATACCCCTTCCTGCCAGGAGAGAGCCAACCAGTTTGTACACTAGCAGTAGGAGCAGTAGAGAGAAGCTTAATAGAAATAAACCTGAGATGGGTCAGAACATAGGAACTGATGACCCATCCAGCGAACCTCAAAAGAAAAAACACCCAACAGAACTAATAATGCAAGAGAACTGGGTGGGTGCGTTGTCCCTCAATAAACTCAATGAGAAACAGATTTTACAGGTGAGTACACAAAAAAAAAACTTTATTTTTGCTCATGTCTGAGCAGCTGTCTGAGAAAGCAGCAGCGCTCACAATAGCGTCACGGCCTTCTCTCAGCTTTCCCTAGGCCAGTGACGACATGTTCATGTGTCACGTGGCCTAGGCATGGCTCAGCCGCATAGAAGTGAATGGGGCTGAGCGCAATACCAAGCACAGCTGGTGTACAATGTGCTGTGCTGTGCTTGGTATGCATGGAGAAGGCAGCGGCGCTCACAGGAGTGCCAGTGCTTTCTCAAACAATTGATTGGCAGGGGTCCTGGGTGTTGGACCCCCACCGATCACATACTGATGACCTATCCTGACAATTGGCCATCAGTATAAAAGACCTGGAAAACCCTTTTAAAGAGCTGATGCGTAGTGGCGCACCACTCAACAAGCACCAATCGTTCTGGTCGAATGAGCTGTGACTTGGAGAGCGAGGGCCTTGTCCTTGGCAGAATAGGCCTCAGCAATTGTCAACTAAATTCACCTGGAGATCCAGGCTCTGGAGGACGCCAAACCTTTCCACAGACTGCCAGGAAGAACAAACGGAGTCCGTGCGGCGGAAGGGAGCCGTTAGGGACATGTAAACCAGGAGATCCTAGACAATATATTGATGGAGGGAGTGTTCCTTAGGATGGGATGGCGAAGCGTAAAATGAAGGAAGCACAATGTCCTCAAGATGAAAAGAGGAAACCACCTATGGTAGAACGGAAGGCAACGAGTGGAGAACTGCCTTATCTTGATGAGGCGCCAGGAGGTAAGCTTTGCAGGAACTGGCCATAAATTCTGAGACTTGTCTTATGCAGGTGATGGCATTTAAAGTGTCTACCTTCTAAGAGAGAAGACGAATCTCCTGGAGGGGCTCGAAGGGTGCTGACTAAAGGACATCAATGACCAAGTTCAAATCCCATGACAGAGAAGGGAGACGGATAGGGGGAACAGAGTGGGCCACCGCATGGAGAAAGGTCTTAATTGGCGCCTTGGAACCTGTGGACACTGAAAAACAATAGAAAGGGCAGACACCTGGCCTTGAGGGGAACTTAGTCCAAGCCCAGTTCCAGCATAGAGAAGGAAAAATTGAGTGGTGACAGGTGAAGCTCTTCAGACTAGTGTGGGTGGTTTTCTTCACCGCCCTCTTTCCCCGTGCAGAGTACGAACAGGGACACCCCTCAGCTGTCAGTTGAGGCTGGGTGACCCCATGGCTGGTGGGCAACAGATGAGGGCGATTGACACAGTTCATCCTAACTGCTGAGGATACAACTCTGTTTCCATCTAAAAAAAAAAAAAGCTAATAAATAACAAAAGAGCAGAATGGACCCTGTATAGCAGGGAGGTCTGCCTTCTATGGACTAAGATAAAACTGGTGTAGCTGGCAGGAGGACCTAACACTTCTTTTGGCTTAGTGTCCACCTTGTAGTGGCAGCAGCTATACCCACAGTCCTGTGTCTCCCAATGACACAAGCAAGAAACAACTGTATTCTATGACAACGTGCAGAAAAAAATATAATGCAGTAAAGTGGACATGTATAAGACTACTTTCACACTTGTGTTGTTTCTCGGTATTGAGATCCATGCATTGTGAAAGGAAAGAGATCTGTTCAGGATGCATGAGGATGTCTTCTGTTCCGTCTGCACAAAACTGCTGCAAGCTGCGGTATTGTGTCCGGTCATAAAAACAAAAAATTAAAACAATGGAAAGCCTTATGCACACGACAGTATGTATTTGGCGGTCCGCAATAAAAAGGATCCACAAAACATATAGATGGTGTCCGTGTGCATCCCGTATATTGCGAAACGGAACAGCTGGCCCCTAATAGAACAGTCCTATCCTTGTCTGTAATGCAGACAATAATAGGACATGTTCTATTTTTTTTTTGAGGAACGGAAATACGGACATACGGAAACGGAATGCACACGGAGTAACTTCCGTTTTTGAAATGGATGGTTCTGCATATGGTACGCAAAAAAAAAAAAAAAAACGGAACGGACACGGAAAGAAAATACGTTTGTGTGCATGAGGCCTAAGTCAATGGTGACAGATCCGTTTTTTGTTAGAGGCCTAAAAACAGATCCATCAACCTTTGACTTTCAATGTATTTAGTGATGGATCCATGCTTTGAATTTACACAACCGCATCCTAACCTAACGGATGTATCCTGATGTGCAAAATCAAAACGAATCCGTTTAATTCTGGTACTAGATCCTCTGCCGGACCTCAATACCGGAATTAACAACGCAAGTGTGAAAGTAGCCTTACAACTATACAGACTCTTGTACATGATGATCATAAAACGGAGGGTCCTTACAGTGACAGTAGGTGCTGCTGTCTTTACATTCACGATCCGGAAATGTGATTGTTTTTCGACTTCAATATCCTACAGTGAGACAATAAAATGAACAGTTATTTCTGCTAACTCTTAAAGGGGCATTTCATTTTCATTAAATAAATGTTTTTCTTTGTATGTTGATAAGTTACACAATTTTCCATTATACATTTTGATCAATTGTAAGATCTCAGGCAGATGTTCATTAAGAACTTTCAGTGTTTGTGTTTTGTTCAGAACTCATGCGTCCATCACGACTAGGACAGACTTTTACCAACCTAAAATAAACAATGAAAGTTCATATTACATGACAGCAAACAGAAATCTTAAAGAAAATCTGTCACTGAGATGAACTCTATCGAATCAGACATACTGCCTGGTAATGTTGATCCTGCTAATTAAAATGATACTTGTCTTCATTAGTTACAGCGTTCCAGTGAATAAAGACGAATGGTGGCACTCACCTAAAGTTGCAAAATTTCCTTTTATTTCAGCGGAGAGGGAGGGTAACAAACACGATACAATCACAAGTTACATGGCAACGGCCGTTTCGCGATGTCCCCGCTGCATCTGGCCACCTTTGACTGACTCACAAGGAATGACTTCATTCTTATGTGCCCAGTAATACCACAGGTGCTGATTAAATGCACCAATTGCAGTGTCTGCATCATAGAATGGGCGTGCCTGCACCCTAGTGTGTCAGCCAAGTAGTGCATTTAGGCTACGTTCACACGACGACAATAAGTCGCGCGACAAATAGGGCACAACTTCACTGCAACATTTTGTCGCACTATTGTCGCGTGACAATTTTTGGAATGGGAGTCTATGGTGTCGCATTGCGACATGCTGTCGCGTCGCAGTCTTGAATGGATTTTTTGCGACTGTCGCATCGCAGTCGCAGCACGTTGCAATGCGACATCATAGACTCCCATTATAAAAATTGTCGCGCGGCAATAGTGCGACAAATGTCGTCGTGTGAACGTTGCCTTAATCACCTGTGGTATTACTGGGCGCATAAGAATGAAGTCATTCCTTGTGAGTCAGTCAAAGGTGGCCAGATGCAGCGGGGACATCGCGAAACGGCCGTCGCGATGTAACTTGTGATTGTATCGTGTTTGTTACCCTCCCTCTCTGCTGAAATAAAAGGACATTTTGCAACTTTAGGTGAGTGCCACCATTCAGGTGTAGTGCCGGGCGCCGGGCAGGTAGTTTGTTAAGTAGCGGGCTATGCCGGGAATTTAGCACCGGCGCCGCAGTATTTATGTAGTTAATCTCTTTAGAAGTAGCCCGACCTTAATAACTATTGTTGCGCAGGCTCCCCGGGCAGCTCTCTGTTCCTCCATGCTCCGCCTGTCTGCTCCGCCCACTTTATGAATGAAGGAGCAGACGGAGCATGGAGGAGCAGAGAGCTGCCCGGGGAGCCTGCGCAACAATAGTTAATAAGGTCAGGCTACTTCTAAAGAGATTAACTACATAAATACTGCGGGGCCGGTGTATTACTGCACACTGCACCGGCCGCTGCGAGATGCTATATATGTGTCAGCCACAGATCCCCCTTAACAGTGTCAGCCACAGTGCCCCCCCATAACAGTGCGTCAGCCACAGTGCCCCCCCATAACAGTGCGTCGGCCACAGTGCCCCCCCCCATAACAGTGCGTCAGCCACAGTACCCCCCCATAACAGTGCGTCAGCCACAGTACCCCCCCATAACAGTGCGTCAGCCACAGTGCCCCCCTATAACAGTGCGTCAGCCACAGTGCCCTGCCATAACAGTGTGTCATACAGTATAACGTCTCCTTGTGGCTGCCCCATACAGTATAACGTCTCCTTGTGGCTGCCCCACACAGTATAACGTCTCCTTGTGGCTGCCCCCATACAGTATAACGTCTCCTTGTGGCTGCCCCCATACAGTATAACGTCTCCTTGTAGCTGCCCCATACAGTATAACGTCTCCTTGTGGCCCCCATACAGTAGAACGCCTCCTTGTGGCTGCCCCTATACACTATAACGTCTCCTTGTGGCCGCCCCCATACAGTATAACGTCTCCTTGTGGCCGCCCCCATACAGTATAACGTCTCCTTGTGGCTGCCCCCATACAGTATAACGTCTCCTTGTGGCTGCCCCATACAGTATAACGTCTCCTTGTGGCTGCCCCATACAGTATAACGTCTCCTTGTGGCTGCCCCCATACAGTATAACGTCTCCTTGTGGCTGCCCCATACAGTATAACGTCTCCTTGTGGCTGCCCCATACAGTATAACGTCTCCTTGTGGCTGCCCCATACAGTATAACGTCTCCTTGTGGCTGCCCCATACAGTATAACGTCTCCTGTGGCTGCCCCCATACATTATAACGTCTCCTTGTGGCTGCCCCATACAGTATAACGTCTCCTTGTGGCTGCCCCATACAGTATAACGTCTCCTTGTGGCTGCCCCATACAGTATAACGTCTCCTTGTGGCTGCCCCCATACAGTATAACGTCTCCTTGTGGCTGCCCCCATACAGTATAACGTCTCCTTGTGGCTGCCCCCATACATTATAACGTCTCCTTGTGGCCCCCATACAGTATAACGTCTCCTTGTGGCTTCCCCCATACAGTATAAGGTCTCCTTGTGGCCCCCATACAGTATAACGTCTCCTTGTGGCTGCCCCCATACAGTATAAGGTCTCCTTGTGGCTGCCCCCATACAGTATAACATCTCCTTGTGGCTGCCCCCATACAGTATAACGTCTCCTTGTGGCTGCCCCCATACAGTATAACGTCTCCTTGTGGCCCCCGCCCCCATACAGTATCACGTCTCCTTGTGGCTGCCCCCATACAGTATAACGTCTCCGTGTGGCTGCTCCCATACAGTATAACGTCTCCTTGTGGCTGCCCCCATACAGTATAACGTCTCCTTGTGGCCCCCGCCCCCATACAGTATCACGTCTCCTTGTGGCTGCCCCCATACAGTATAACGTCTCCTTGTGGCTGCCCCCATACAGTATAATGTCTCCAAGTGTTTTTTTCTTCTAAATGGGTATTTATCGTGATATATATCGTTATCGCGATAAATTTCTTAATATCGTTATCGTGGCAATATTTTTGATATCGCCCAACCCTAGTGTCAACCATAATAAGCAGTATGCTTAGTTTAACCCTTTCTACCACGGGGGTTTTTTGATTTTGCGTTTTCGTTTTTTTGCTCCCCGCCTTCACAGGGCCATAACTTTTTTTTATTCACAAAGCCGTATGAGGGCTTATTTTTTGCTGGACAAGTTGTACTTTCCAACACCATCATTTAATATTGCATAGAATGTAATGGCAAATGGAGAAAAAAATTCCAAAGGTGGTGGAATTGGAAAAAAAAACAATTTCGCCACAGTTTTCATGTTTTGTTTTTTTTTTTTTCATTTTTACAATCGTAATGTGGTGACTTCAGTTTCCAGGTCAGTACGAATCCGGTGATACCACATATGTATACTTTTCCTTGCGTTTTGATACTGAAAAAAAAACCTAAAAGACTTTAACCTCTTAAGGACACAGGGCGTACATGTACGCCCTAATGTCCGAGTCCTTAAGGACCCAGGGCGTACATGTACGCCCTGTGTTTAAACTGCTACTGCACCCGATGTGGGCGCGGTAGCAACATGGTTCCTGCTGATGTAGATCAGCAGGAACCATGTTCTAATGCCGAGGGGGGTCATGTGACCCCCCCAAATCGGCGATCGCTGCAAACCGCAGGTCAATTCAGACCTGCGGTTTGCAGCGGTTTTAGCGATCTCTGATCCCCGCGGTCTGTGACCGCGGGGATCAGAGAGTTAATTGCCCCAAAGATAATTATTTTAACCCCCCCCTGCAGCCCCCAATCTTGTTATGGCTGCGGGGGTGCAGGGGGGTGGTTGCGGAGGCGGGAGGCGGTGCGGGAGGCCTCCCTTGTAATAATTCCCTGGTGTCTAGTGGTTCTATCAGAGTGCCAGCACATTGCTGGCACTCTGATAGAAAAACGGCTGGCATCTGTGCTGCAGATGCCAGCCGTTTAACCCCTTCCTTACCGCGGTCCTATGGAAGGTGTTAACAGGGAGGGAGCTCCCTCCCTCTCCCATCGGGGGCTGCTGTGCCTATGCAGCCCCCCAGGATGAGATCGCAGAGGAGGGAGCTCCTCCTCCTCATCCATCACCCACTACTCTCTAATGGCAGTGGGTGATGGTTGCCATGGCAGCAGGACGCTTTCAGAAGCGTCCTGCTTGCCATGGTATAGTAATTCTGGTCAGACTTCTGCTAAAGGCAGAAGTCTGACCAGACTGTGAAAGTAAAGTACAGTGCAGTACACTATATAGTGTACTGTACTGTATTATACTGACATCAGATCCACTGGATCTACAAGAACCAAGTGGGTCTGGGTCCAAAAAATGTAAAAAGTGAAAAAAGTAAAAATTAAAAAAACACAAATCACTGAATAAAAAGTAAAAAATAAAATACACTACACATATTAGGTATCGCCGCGTCCGTAAAAAACAGCTCTATAAAAATATCACATGACTGAACCCCTCACGTGAAGCCATAAAAAAAAAAATTAAAATGGTGTAAATAAGCCATTTTTTGGCACCTTACATCACTAAAAGTGTAATACAAAGCGATCAAAAAGGCGTATGCCTCCCAAAATAGTACCAATCTAACCGCTATCTCATCCCGCAAAAAATGAGCCCCTTCATAAAACAATTGCCCAAAAAATAAAAAAAACTATGCCTCTCAGACTAAAACATGATTTTTTTTGTTTCAGAAATGCTTTTCAGTGTTAAATGTAAAAAAAAGTAGACATATTGGGTATCTCCACGTCCGTAAGAATCTGCTCTATAAAAATATCACATGACCTAACCCCTCAAGTAAACACTGTAAAAAAAAAAAAAAAAAACCTTGTCAAAAAGCCATTTTTTTGTCACCTTACATCACAAAAAGTGTAATAGCAAGCGATCAAAACATCATATGACCCCCCAAATAGTGCCAATCTAACCGCCACCTCATCCCGCAAAAATTATACCCAACCTGAGACAATCGCCTAAAAACTGAAAAAAATATGGCTCTCAGACTATGGATATTATTGTGTAAAACCAAAATAAATAAAAAAAAGTATACATATTGGGTATCGTCGCGTTCGTAACGACCTGCTCTATAAAAATATAACATGACCTAACCCCTCAGGTGAACGCCGTAAACATAAAAAATAAAAACATTGTAAAAAAAGTCATTTTTTGTCACCTTACATCACAAAAGTGTAATAGCAAGTGATCAAAAAGTCATATGCACCCCAAGATAGTACCATTCAAACCGCCATCTCATCCCGCAAAAAATGAGCCCCTACATAGGACAATTGCCAAAAAAAAAAAAAAAAAATGGAGACACTAAAAAAATCATTTTTTTCAAAAATGCTTTATTATGTAAAAATGAAACAAAAAACCCCAAAAAGTAGACATATTTGGTATTGTCGCGTCCGTAACAACATGCTCTATAGAAATAGCACACAATCTAACCTGTCAGTTCAATGATGTAAATAACAAAAAATACAAAACTGTCCCAAAACAGCTATTTTTTTGCAAATTATCCATTTGAATCCATTTTTCCAGTAACAAAGCAAGGGTTAACAGCCAAACAAAACTCAATATTTATTGCCCTGATTCTGTAGTTTGCAGAAACACCCCATATGTGGGCGTAAACTGCTGTATGGCCAAACGGCAGGGCGTAGAAGGAAGGGAACGCCATATGGATTTTGGAAGGCGGATTTTGCTGGACTGGTTTTTTGACACCATGTGCCATTTGAAGCCCCCCTGATGCACCCCTACAGTAGAAACTCCAAAAAAGTGACCCCATTTTGGAAACTACGGCATAAGGTGGCAGTTTTGTTGGTACTATTTTAGGGTAAATATGATTTTTGGTACCTCTATATTACACTTTTTTTGAGGCAAGGTAACAAAAAATAGAAATTCCGAAATTTCATCTACATTTGCCAATAACTCTTGTGGAACACCTAAAGGGTTAACAAAGTTTGTAAAATCAGTTTTGAATACCTTGAGGGGTGTACTTTCTTAGATGGAGTCACTTTTTTGGAGATTCTACTCTAGGGGTGCATCTGGGGGCTTCAAATGGGACATGGTGTCAAAAATCCAGTCCAGCAAAATCCGCCTTCCAAAAACCATATGGCGTTCCCTTACTTCTGTGCCCTGCCGTTTGGCCATACAGCAGTTTACGCCCACATATGGGGTGTTTCTGAAAACTACAGAATCGGGGCAATAAAAATTTAGTTTTGTTTGGCTGTTAACCCTTGCTTTGTTACTGGAAAAAATGGATTCAAACGGAAAATTTTCCAAAAAATCGAAATTCAGAAATTTTATCTCCATTTGCCATTAACTCTTGTAGAAAACCTAAAGGGTTAATGACGTTTGTAAAATCAGTTTTGAATACCTTGAGGGGTGTAGTTTCTAGAATGGGGTCATTTTTGGATGGTTTCTATTATGTAAGCCTCACAAAGTGACTTCAGATCTGAACTGGTCCCTAAAAAGTGGGTTTTTGAAAATTTCTGAAAAATTTCAAGATTTGCTTCTAAACTTCTAAGCCTTGTAACGTCCCCAAAAAATAAAATGGCATTCCCAAAATGATCGATACATGAAGTAGACATATGGGGAATGTAAATCAATAACTTTTTTGGGCGGTATTACTATGTATTATAGAAGTAGAGAAATTGAAACTTGGAAAATTGCTAATTTTTCAAAATTTTTGGTAAATTTGATATTTTTTTATAAATAAAAATAAAATTTTTCGACTTAATTTTACCAGTGTCTCAAAATGGCCTGGATAAGAAAAAGCGTTTTAAAGTTATCACCACATAAAGTGACAGTGGTCAGATTTGCAAAAAATGGCCAAGTCCTTTAGGTGAAATAGGGCTGAGTCCTTAAGGGGTTAAAGAAAAAAAAATGTTTTTTTTTTTGCTGTTATTTTCTGACCCCCTATAACTTTTTTGAAGTTATGTGTGCTGAGTTGTATGAGGACTTATTTTTTGCAGGACAATCTGTTCTCAGCGATACCATTCTGGGTTGTGTACAACTTCTTGATCATTTTTTATTTAATTTTTTGTGGGAGGAGAAGTGACCAAAAAAAGCAATCATTAGATCATTTGCATAATAATAAAAACGGCTGTTCAGCATACAGACAAAAAGGAAGGCATCATTTTAATCAGCATGATGAGCCCTACCAGGCAGTAATGTTTAATAGGGTTGATCATGCTGGACACAGCCTCTTTAATTAGGTTCATTGTGCTGACAGTAACTTGTTTAAAAAAAATGCATCTTTATATAATAAATACAATTTATTTGCTGAAACCGGCTACCCCTTTAAGTTTCTTTTATTGCCAAGCAACTTCATTCTACGTATACATTTAGAGTTAAATAATAGAAAAATGGCGGCACACCAGGGAGCATGAATAGTCATTTAAAAAAGTGATGCTACAGTGAATTCAAACATGGCAGAAACAAATGCAAATTTTGTCACAAAAATGCTAATCTGTGGCAAAATGTGCATGTGTTATATGAAGAGTTTCCTGCAGATTTCACTCTTTGCACTGTTGCATGCCCTCAAATCCACAGCACAAAAATCCTCTACTTGTGAACGGGGATTTGAAAGCTGAATTCATTAGTACAGCTCTGTAATTTGCTGCACATTTTTGGTGCACAATCCACACTAACAATCCAATCTCCTCGTTGGAATGTGACTGTTCACATAGCTGATTCAACAAAAGCATTTACCTTAGACAATCTAACTGAATATGTATGACTTGTAGTCTGGGGCAGCCACCAGCATTCCTTCCCCAGTATCTCTGATTCTCTGTCCCTGCTTGCCTGGTTCACGAATGTAATGCAACAATATTAGATCTGTCTCTGTCAGTCACGGCCACCACGGCATGGAGAAGCTGGTCTCATCCCTACCCATATCTCACACACACATTTAGCTGAAGTCAATCTAAAGTCTCAACCTTTATTAAAAATACAAAAATGCTATTTAGTTGCTAATGAAACATCCAAGCTGAAGACATCAGAAGAGATGGCCGTGCAGCTTACGTTTCTTAGAAATCTGATGTTACGCAGTACAATCCTACCTGATCAATATCCCCAAGGTGTCCGTGGATGTCCTGAGAGAGCTCTCGAAGCAGACTTACAGGGCTCTTGTATAAGGAATGCATACTGAAGAGAAGTGTCAAGATTCCTTTACAGAACTGGACATCCTCTGTGGAAGACACATCAATGTCTGAGAATGATGGACACACACTATGGATGATGCAGTGATATAAAGAGGGGGCCAGACCAGAAGAAAACACACTGGCAGGGGCTACATGGACTGATATACAGCATGCTGTGCATTGCAATCTCACATCCTGTTGGTTCTTACACAGAAATACGCATCAGACTAGTCTGGAAGCAGGAGAATAATGAAGATAGGCCCTTGATATCAAAATCCCAGACAATTCCTTTGAGCTGTTCACCGACAGCAAGTAGAGATATTACAAATGTTGGGGAATTGAAATAGAAATTACAATGAAAGCTACATAATGATTATGCAATAAAGATTTATATACAAAAAAACAGATGCCTCAGAAAGAAGGGCAACTGTTATACAATCCTCTATGATTATTAAAGAAAATTACCATATTTTTCGCTTTATAAGACGCACCTAGGTTTTTGTGGAGGGAATTAAGAAAAGAAAATATTTTGAACCAAATGGTGTGCTTTTGGTGGGTTTTGAGCTAATGGGAGGTCTGTGGATGGTGTACTGTTATGGGGATCTGTGGAGGACAGTGTTATAGGGAGATCTGTGGATGACTCTGTTATGGGGATCTGACCCCATTACATTGGGCCCCAGTTATAGCAGCCCAGCCATCACATATAAAGTGTATGCCGCAGCCCCTAGCAGTGCATAGTAAGTACTGCAGATAAGCGATTACTGCTAGTTTAGTAAAGCAGCACTGCTAGGGGCTGCTGCATAGATTTTATATGTGATGGCTACTCGGACCGGGGCCCAACTTAAAGGGGTATTCCCATCTTAATGATAACTGTTAAATCTGTTGATGATGATGATGATTTAACAGTGATCATTTTTCTAAATATATTTAATTAACTAATTCCCACCCCTTATGAGAAAACGAAGATATACTTACCTGACTGTTGTCTTCCGTCTCCCATGGTTATGGCCACCACTCTTCTCTGGAATCGCGGTGGCCGCGCTTGCGCAAACTACTTCTTTTCTCCCGGCTGGGCCGCGCGCAGTCCCGAAAGCGCATGCCGACGCCGCGCATGCGCTATCGTGACTTCTTCCTGGCCAGTATACTTGTAAGGAAGAAGTCACCAGGGCGCATGCGCGGTGGCGTGCGCGTTCAGTCCTGCGCGCGGCCCGGCCAGGAGAAGACGTCGATCAAGATGGAGCCCACCCTCTGCCGAAACCAGGAAGTGGAGGGCGCGCCAGGAGCAGTTAAGTATGAAAGAGAGTAAAGAGAATACCCCTTTAATGAAGTTCAGTGATTGCACCGCGCCCCGCTACTACACTGATAGCGTCCCTGTTGCCACTGTGCCTATGCAGCACAGCATGGCCTGTTATGTGCCGGCCATGTAGACTGCTCTATTCGCTGTATAAGACGCACAGCAACTTTCCCCCCACTTTTTTTTTTTGGGGGGGTAGTGCGTCCTATAAAGCGAAAAATACGGTAATCATAAAATAATGTATCTAATTACAATAATACATTACATACGTGTAATAACACTCATATGAACACCAGTAAAGCACTTTTGTTCCTCTAATGTTCATCTTTTAAGCCAATAAGCCTACAAGTTGTGGTGGATCAATCCCAGTTTACCACTCCCAGTCATCCTGTGTTCATCTTTCACTCCTCCAGTAGGCAACCACTACTCATAGGACTGCAAACAGCTTCTGCTGCACAGACCTTCAGCCCTATCCCAACAGCTCACATCACTGTCGTACTTACCATCGCACAGCGCCGACAAGTGAACATAATACACAGGAGCAGACTGGGAACTTAAAGTTGAAGTAGGTGGGCCAGCACCATAGTGCAGAAGAAAATACCACCCCAGTAGAACCAAATATTACAGTGCAGCACAAAATACTGCCACCTGCTTATGGTATGAAACTGTATCATCCTCCTGAACACGGAAATACATTAGAATTCAAGAGGGGACCTGCAGCCGCTGGCCAGGTGCATGAGTGCCTGATGCTACTACATTAATGCTGAGAGCATCAGATCTTTATGTACCTAGCTGGCGGCCAAGAGGAGGGCTTGAGCAGCCCCCTGGGCATCCGCCCAACGGGAAATTTCACTGTAGGGTCTATGGCCAGATAATACTACTCCTTGGGGGCTGTTACACCCAACTTATTCACCCTATGAGCCCCTCTCCTTTGTGTTTCCTTTTTTGCACTAACCAAAAAGGCATTTTGCTTTTATCACTTGAACCCATTCTTACCTAGGTCGGTGTCTTTACAGATCTTCACTGTCCATGACAGCATCTGTACAAACTGCAACACAAGCACAATTTCTATATTAAGTTCATAAGAAGCAGTGTTTTTTGCATGTTTAACAACTAGATTTTGCAGTAGATTTGCAGAGGATTACACTCTTTGCATTGCAAAAATTGCCAAAATCCCACAGAAAATCCACAAAAATCTGCCACATCTGAATTTGACCTATCTGTTTATTGTATACAAACTGACCTGCTGAGAAGAGGTGTCCAAGAACCTGTATAATGTAGACAGGATACTGACTAGCATCACGGCTTCCTTGCTGTTAAAGTCATCTTCTCCAGAGCTCAGTTGGTTTGTAAGGGATCTCTGTAAAGAAGGATTACAGATCTGTTTACAGGTACCTTCCTCAGGACCCCAAATTCACAGATAATGTTTTTATTTCCAAAACACCACAAGAACAGTAGACAGGTATTGAGAACTTACCTGAAACTGTGTGATCAGCAAAGATGTTTTTTCCAAGACGTTTACTGCACCAGCATCCCCCTCATCTTCGTCATCTACAAAAGTACAGCCTTCAAAAAGTTAGTTCAAACGCTTGCCAATTGGGGTAGGCAAGTTAAAAATAGATCTGAACATGTGAAAGATGGCAGCTCGATATCACAAGCATAATAAAAATCTATGTCAGATTATCCTTTACTAATAACTCGATGCAGTTTAACAGAGTGTCTGTCAGCAGTTTTGACAACACTAGGGGCTGGGAGAACAGTACTAACATTTTGTGGAGCTTTCATTATCAGGAGTAATAGGAATATGACATTTTATTCTGCCAGATTCTGCTCCTGCAAGTGCCCAGGAGGTGGTGCGTCACTGTGAATTGCTCTCTCTCTCTTCACAGCCCCTCCCCTCAGCTCTGAGTGACAGCTCTAGCATCCAACTAGGAGATCACTACAACTGCCATTCAGCGCAGAGGGGAGGGGCTCTGACACACTCCCTTTAAGAAAATAATATTGCTGCATCCATAGGTTGGATGGCCGTCCTCTGCCAGCACACACCTTTTATAGGGCTTCAATCAAATCAGCCTGCTAATAATGATAACATTTAATATGCATATTGTGTTATAGAATCGCATAAACACTACTGTGAGCAGCGGGTACAATAAACAGGTTAGAATGGCACGCTTCAGAAGCCAAACATTCAAGGGAAACACTGGGTAAGCTCTCCTTAAAGCCATGGCTTATACCCGTCTATCTGTCTCCTAACAGCCAGGGATCTAAGGAGGAGACCCCGAACCACTACTGAGGTGTGTGTGAGCATATAACTTTATCAAGTGCTGCATTTGAGAACCCCAGAATGTATGCTGCTGACCACATCTGGGCTACCTTGTACATAAATCCCTAAACTGAGCTACGACAACCCACTAAGGTGTCTGCCTTTTATCTGATGTGAAGCATAAGGCTGGAGTCGCACACTGTTTTGCACCATTTTTTGCACAGTTTTTGTAGGCCATTTTAGCAGCATTTCTTGCCAAAACAATGTGGCCCATGTTAATTTACAGTTCATAGCGAATTATTTTTTTTCCTCAAAACACAGCATGCTCTGGGTTTGAGACTATTTTTTTGGCGTTTTTCCAATAGGCTTCTCTATAGGAAAGCAATAGGAAAAATGGCACAATTGTAACAAAAAAAAAAACACCAAAAATGCTTTCAAAAAGACACCATGAAAAACTCTTGAAATTCATGGCTTTTTTTTTTTCCAATAGTTAAAAACAAATAAATTGGCGTTGCTGAAAGAGTGGCCGCACAATCATTCAGCCAACAGCTATTCCTCCCAGTTCCCCCATACACATGTAGGCTCGGGGTTTTGAAAGTGCATAGTGGAACAAGCTACTGCCAGAGCTCTGGAGACAGTAAATCTACCATAAGAACAAAATGATTGGGCATGTTAATATTCAACAGCCCAATCCCCCATTCCAGCAGACACTCCCCTACACATTAGATGATGATAATGAGCACTGATTGGACTTTATCTGCTTTAGTAGGACATGAGCAGTGCAATACATTACCCAGTGCAGTAAGAAACTGTGAGATCTTTGTCTGATAATGTAGCTGGACAGTGTAAAATATTTGCACCAAGCACTCCAAACATAGCAAGGAGATGTTCTTTCCTTTGTCCTTTTTCCCAGAATCCTCAGCTGCACATGGTATTGAAGTATATCTCCACATTAACACCCTGTGTGGAGAGAGTTTTTATAATTGATCAGTTTATGGTCTTGACCTCTTGACCACTGTTAAAGGGTCATTCCATCCTAGCGATATGCCACCAGGGTCAGATACGTGCGGGTAGGTGTGACCAGCACCTATTTGACATTGGTGCCATATCCTAGCTATATTCCACCAATGTTCGAGACGGGTATAACCCTTTAACATCCATTTTAGGTCTTTGCACATTCCTGCTCCTTACCTGGTTATCTCACAGATGCTGTGGAACATCTTTTCACTATTCTGACCATCAGCTCCATCTGTGAACCCAGTCTCCTTCAGTTGCAGAATTTTCTGCAGTGCAATGCTAACAGTGTATCTCATGAAATCTAAGCTGGAGCGAAGCACGCTAAGACTTTCCTCGTGGTTCTTCATGCTATCTCTACAGAGTTGAAAAAATATATAGTAAAATAAGTGCAAACTTTGTGTCCTGAGTGACTGAGAATAGAGACTGTCTAGAGTATAACCTACCTGAACAAAGCTGTTAAAAGTGTGGAAACAAATCCCATAGACAGCAAGCTCCTGTATGCTTTACTGTTGCCTGCTGATCTTGTTTTTGCAGATTTCTCCTTTAAGATGTCAACCAGTTTGGTGTAGCATTTAAATATTCCCAATATGTCTTCAAACTTACTTTTACTGGAAACAAAGAGGTTGTGTAAATTAATATTAATGAAAAGAACTAGAGAGAATATTGTTTGTAATGTACAATGCAATATTTATTATAAACCTCATATTTAGAATATTACCGTAATATCTTGGCCATAGACACAATGATTGTCAACAATGTGGGCATTTTTACGATTAAACAAAAATGACATTGAAACTCTTGGGTCTGTAAAAAACGGGTTAAAATTTTTTCTCAGTAGTAAATACAAGAGTAATGTTAGCGTTGTTATCTACTTATGAGTTTATTACTAAAGTGGTTTTCCAGGAGTAAAATACTCATTCTCAGGATAGGTCATCAATATCAGATAATAATCTTTATTTACCGCATTTTTCGCCCTATAAGACACACCGGCCCATAAGACGCACCTAGGTTTTTAAGGAGGAAAATTTAAAAAAGAAATTTTGAACCAAAAGGTATGCCTAATGGTGTTATGTGGGATCTGGGGATGGCACTGTTATGGGGGGTCCGTGGATGGCATTGTTATGGGGTTCAGTGGATGGCACGGTTATGGGGATCTGTGGATAGCACTGTTATGGGGGGCACTTTGGATGGCACTGTTATTGGGGACTGTGGATGGCACTGTTATTGGGGACTGTGGATGGCACTGTTATTGGGGACTGTGGATGGCACTGTTATGGGGGATCTGTTGATGACACATAAATAGCATTTTACGCTATGTGTCATCCACAGACCCCCATAACAGTGCCATCCACAAATCCCCATAACAGTGCTATCAATAGAATGACCCCCAATAGGGTGGAGGGGCCGGCATCTAGCTCTGTAATTACAGCGGGCCCGGTGCAGTCACTGTATTCTGCTACACCGGGCCCGCTCACTGTAGGAATCCTAACTGCAGGCAATGCTGTATGCTGATTAAGGTACCGTAACAGTAGTCTTTTATGCAGCCTGTACTTACGATACTAACTTTCCGGCAGGCAGCAGGCAGAAGGCTGAGCTCGCGGGCGAGCGCTGAAAACGTAACTCACTATGTCACGCGCCGGCTCTCCCTTCTTCATTCATAAAGTGGGCAGAGCCAGCGCGTGATATAGTGAGTTACATTGTCAGCGCCCGCCCGCCAGCTCAGCCTCCTGCCTGCTGGCTGCCGGAAAGTTAGTATCGTAAGTACAGGCTGCATAAAAAGCTACTGTTAGCATTCCTACAGTGAGCGGGCCCGGTGTAGCAGAATACAGTGACTGCACCGGGCCCGCTGTAGTTACAGAGCTGGATGCCGGCCCCTCCTCCCTCATCCATGCCTACTAATACACCCGCCACCGCGCTGCGCAGCATGCGGTCGGCGGTATACAAACGGAAGTATTCGACACATAAGATGCACTGCCTTCCCCCCCACTTTTGGGGGGGGAAGAGTGCGTCTTATACAGCGAAAAATACGGTATATAGCGCTAACTAGGCTTGCACCGGGTATCGAATTATCGATATTTTTGTACCGGTATCAATTCAATACTGGGATCTGACATTTACCAATACTAGGCTCCACTAGTATCAGAGAACGTGGCGCGCGCTGCTCTCAGCGCACTCCATGTTCTCCTCAGCAGCACAGGGGAGAAAGATTCACTCCCTCCCCCCGTGCCGCTACTGCCAATAAGAAGAGAGACGGGAAGAGCTGTGGCCACTGCGCCACCAATGAAGATAAGTAACCTTTTAATACAAATACAGGAGGCGGGTGCCGGCGGCAGAATCACATAGCCGGCACCCATCCTCTATGACAGGGTGCTGAGATCTGTGGCAGCTAACCCCTCAGGTGTGGCACCTTTCATGCACCGTTAAACAGGAGCTGTTGCTGGTATGGGGTTTGGCTGGTTAGGTGAGAGCACAATATGCAGTTTATTGCTGTTTTTGCCTGCAATCTCCTGCAGGTAATTTGACAGTAAACACAGAATATTAATCAGCTCTGGCATACCCACTTCTCCAACCCCAGCGCTCTCCTGCCATCTGCTTTTCCTCCTTTTCCACATCATCTAATAACGATGAGAATATGTCATCAGGAACATCCAGCTCCTCCTCTCTATGCATCTTGCTGACCTTTCTAGAACATGAGACTTTGTAGAATGATTTGGAATAAGTAAAGCCAGCAAAAGATAAGGATGGTCTTCATTAAGACCTGACCCCCATAAAGTGTGCAGACTGGATGGTATCAGTTGGCAAGCTGGCAGTGGAATAATAAAGACTTCCATCTTATTGATATTAAATTACATTTACAGCTGATGTAGCAATAAATAAATGTAGGAATAAATAAAACTGATGCAGAATATGTCTCCCTGCACTCTCCCTCTCAAATATTCTTCTATTAATCATTTTCAGCAGCACTGTCCCTAGCGCATGAGCGATTGCCTCGTCTCTCCCTATGCTCAGCTCACAGGACTGATGGAGACCGCACAGGATGAGGGTTTTATGGCTGATCTTGTGTTCCAGGGCTTCTTACTTTCACTTTGTAACACGTGAAGCCGTCATTTAAAGAAAAACTGATTGGTTACCACGAAGTGCAAGGAAATTCTGATTCGTTACGAATCAAAGTTTTCCTAAACTTCGGACCAAATTCCGCTTCGAATGCTTCGCTTCACTCAACATTAGTCACCATGTTTTAGAGCAAGTGGTTCCCTAAACAGGGAAAAAAAATGGCACACCAAAGTTTTCTTGACAACAGATCTACATCTTACCTGAAGTCTGCGGTGGAAAAGTTGTACTCTATTAGCACCTCACAAACTCCCATAACCAGAACGGCATAGTTATAATTTTTCATCCCAACTCCAGATGACAAAGAGAAGTCAGCTGACTTGTCCTAGTTGGGAAGGAAGACAGCATGGTTAACATTATTTAACTTGTAGAAGGGGACTTACTGAAAAAGGCGTTCTGAGACATAGTGGCCAGCCAAGAAGGAGACTTAAAGATTAAGAAAGGAGCGAATGGGAATGGTAGTGGAATGAATAGCAGGAAATAAAAAGCCCAGTCCCTCCCTTATAGAAGGCTGCCCTCACTGAGGCCCTCACCAGACTCGCCGACTTCAGAGCTCTGTCACTCCTGTGATGGGACTTAGTCGTTTTAGAATACTGACCTGATAATGCCCATGGAGCACACCATTGCAGCGAGAGAGAGCCAGAGATGGGCGAGGGCATTGTGCGCCATTGGACACATCTCTCTGACATTTTCTCTTCTATGCATGATAGGAACAAAACTGTCAACTACTGTGGTGGGCTAGGCTGGCAGTTTTCTTCATAGGAAGCGCACCGTGGGATTTAGCAGGTCAGTATTCTAGAACTGTTAAGTAATTAAAAGTAAGTAAAGCTGCTACTTTCACACTAGCTTTTTTGCGGATCCGTCATTACAAAAATACAACCGCATGCATCCGTCATGAATGGATGCGGTTGTATTATGACTTCTATAGCCATGAAGGATCAGTCTTGAACACCATTGAAAGTCAATGGGGGACGGATCCGTTTTCTATTGTTTTCCGTTTGGCTCTGCTTCCTCAGGCGGACAGCAAAAGGCTGCAGGCAGCGTTTTGGTGTCCGCCCCCAGAGCAGAACGGAGACTGATCGGAGGCAAACTGATGCATTCTGAGCAGATCCTTTTCCATTCAGAATGCATTAGGGCAAAACTGATCCGTTTTGGACTGCTTTTGAGAGCCCTGAACGGATCTCACAAACGGAAAGCCAAAATGCTAGTGTGAAAGTAGCCTAAGTTAAGGGCTTCCAAGTATTTTTCCCATTTCATAATAAAGCTTACCAGTTCGAACTCCTCCAGATCGCATTTGGTCATTCTCCTGGTTATGGATCCCAGTATCTCATCAATTTCTTGCTGACACGCCATATTTTCCTCATCATCATCTGCTTCTCCTTCCTGCAGTAAGCTGCTCCTTTGTTTATACCAGTTAAGGCAACAGTGAATACTGCTCAGCAAGTGTGCCTAAACCCCAGAATATCGATAACGACCCATTTGTTATTAAAGTACCTTTAAATACACAGTTACAACACAGTAAAAGCAAAGAGTAAGCATGTAACTAGCACAATTAGATTATCCCAGGGCTGGCCAAATAGTCCAACCTAATCTACTGTCCGACTCCAAAAATGTGGCATCAGACTCCCCCACTTAGGCCTGTCACCTTCGGATGGCAGAAGGACCAGCAGCAACAGCAGTAGATGTGGGTACAGAACCAACAACACTAAGAAGCTGGAAAGCAGCAGCAGGAACAGCAACATCTGTGTCTGAAAGATCTACTGTCCGGTACAGCAATTATTGCTGGTAATAAAATTACTAGTAATTTTACATACAATTAAAGCAAAGTATTAGGCCAAGAGTAATTAGGTTAAGACTACGTCACACTTCTAACTGGACTAAATAAAATCAAAAAATAATATAATCTGCCTCTATTAGAGGGGTATTTGAATAAGAAACATTGATCACTGAGTGCAAGATCGGTGGGGTTCCAGCCACGCAGAACCGACACTTGTAAGAAAAAAAGGGAAATTCCTCCCAGCAGCAAGATCATGGCTGTGAGGAGTTTAAATGGAGTGGAAGTCAAGACTGCATCCTGATGCTCCATTCAAAGTCTTTTGCACTGATAGAAGCAGTCAAGCCTCTCCGATCTAAGAATTATGACAGATGATAAATGCTGCTAACAGGAATACCACTTTAGGAATACCCTGCTAGATCACTGCTTTCACTAGCGTGTCTCTGCCTTAGAAACAGTCACTTACCAATGGCTCCTGCAGTATTATCTGTTCCTTCTGGGCAGTGACACACTTCTCCAGCTTCAAAGGTGGCAACAAGTCAGGCTCTGGTTCATAGTACCTCTTTAACTAAAGCAAATATACTAAGTCAAATCATGTGAGTAAATAAGTTGTTTCTTCTAACTACCCCTCAGAAAACTGGCGGCAGATCGACTATATTATGGCATACAAGGTACAGGATACTTCTGTACATAAATATCTGCCCACACTAAATATCTCAACATAAATGTCTCCATTACCCTGCTCATTCCTTTACCATCTTCCTACCCTTGCATATACCCTGACCATTTGACCAACTCTTTCACTGTTTTACCCATTTCTGCACATGGGGTTTTAGAGTTGGATCAAAGACCCGGTATAGCACGTGATTGACCACGGATTGGGTGATCACTTGTGCTTATCTTTTGTTTGTACGCATTTGTGTTTAATGTTTCTCCTACTGATTTATAGGGGAGCTCTCCACCTTGGAGCTATTTTTAACCTACCTCATTAAAAGTGATGTTTTATATTATACTATTACTCCCGTCTAAAATTGTAGTTGAAACTGAGTAATATCCGAGGCCCGCAACACTTGTGTTGCCTTGGCCCCTCTTTATTATTTTTTCATACAGAACGTTAAGACTTTCTTTCTCCATATTATCATACCTGAGCTACAAGCGTGTGCATGATGGGTCTGGCTAGTTGTGAGTTCCGTCGAATAACATCATAAAACCCCTAAAAAAAAGGTAAGAAAATGTGATCTAAATGTTTGGTCTTGATGGAAAAAAAAACCTTCTACATAGTGTCAGATAATAGAAGTACCTCATAAAGAATACGTCGAATGTCTTCCTGCTGACTCAAGGATCTTCTCAGACATCCTAGTATTTCCAAGCAAAAAGCTTCATTTGCAGCTGAATTGTATCGAGTATGGACATCCACCACCACCTGCCGTGCATTGATAAGAATATACACTTATGCCAACCTACACATAAAGAAAAGAGAAATAATAGATAGAAACTTACCTGGCTAGCGCCAATGGCTTGGCTACACTGAGAAGAGGACAAGCTCCCCAGGACTTTAAAGTTCTTAAGCAAGAGCAGGAAACCGGCAACTGCGGACTTCCGGGCATCTAATTGACTGATCACAAAATTAATTAGAAAAATCATTAACAATCAATCTGAAGACCTATTTTGCAGTAAAAAGCACATGAATGAGTATTTCAGTCACATCACGGCTTCTATATTCACTACTCACAAAAAGTTAGGAATATTTGGCTTGTGGGTGAAATTTCAAGATGAACCTAAAATTCACTCTAACCTTTACAGGTGAACTTAATGTCACCTTCTGTAAACTTTTGAACGCACATGTCCAACTGTTCAATGTTTCAGTGCTTTTTGCACAACTTGCTGTTCTCTAGCAAGGAGCTTAATGGCAAAATTCACAACAGGTATTTGATCCAAGAATCGCCCAATAAACTTCCTGGTTCAATTAGAATTGGTATTTAAACAGTCCTCCTCATCATGATGTTCACATTTTGACATCAAGAGACCAAGACGACACCTAACAATTGATCAACAGTACCTCGCCATTGCAAGGCTTGAAGAAGGATGTTCTCAGATGGCAGTGGCCACTGAGCTTAGAGTGTCTCAGATTGTCATTAGCAGGTTGCAACAGAGAGTTCCAGAGAGATCGGAAGAGTCACAGAAAGGCACAGAGGTGGACGTCCTTTGGCCACATCCCACATTGATGACCACTTTATTGTGAACAATGCCCTGCAGAACCGGATGATAAATGCCGCACAACTCCGGACACATTTAAGGGAGGTGAGAGGCACCCAAGAGTCACGTCAGACCATTCAAAACCTTTTACATCAGCGTGGTCTACGTGCTAGACAACCTGCAAGGGTACCTGACCACACCAGGCACAAGAGCCATCGTCTCGCATGGGCCAGGGAACATCGATGAGGTACCAGTGGGCCTCAGTGCTGTTCACTGATGTAAGTCAATTCAAGCTGAGCAGAATTTATGGTTGCCAACAATGTTGGAGACGTCAATGAGAGCGCTATGCATTGGCTACTGGTGAGCCTTTGGTGGTGGTGGTACCATTCATACTCAATCACTGTCCTTTTGTTTATTACCTCATCCACTCTGATCGGAGATGAACAATCGATACTACAATCGTTTGTCCCTATTCAGTTTTCAGTGGTTGTCAGCAGCATATCCGTTATGCTACTGACAATGATTTTAAGTGCAGCATATCTGACCTGATCGTGAGCGTTTGCTCATATGTTGGGTGATCTGCAGCACATTTACACAAGGCAGTTTTATCAGGAATCGGTGTTTCCCATGTGAATTTGTGCTGATGGCGTTAAATGATTACATCCTTACATTCACCATCAAGCAGCTATTACATCGGATACTATTTCCTGCTGAACAATGCCATTAAAAAGGTTTCCATCACATTCACCATTTCCCCTCTATCCCCAAGGTTGTAAGTTCCTGAAGTCATTCTGATATCGTTTTAGGATTCTCACTTTGTACCATTTTATTTCCTGCCTTTGAATCCACTCTGTCAATATCTTTTTGTAGGTGAAGACCTTAAAGCTGAACACATTAATGCAGATTTATTAATGCTGCTAGGTTAGCCAGGTTAAAACTAGACCAGAAAGGTAGAAAATGCACTAATTTATCACACTCACTAGCTAGAGACTTTGTCCGAACATTTTGGGCCAAATAGGGTGCAAACCGTTAATAGATCAGGCATAGTTTACGGCTCTAAGCGTACATGTACATATTGCGGATTACAAGCGGATTATTGAGTGGAAAAACAGCAGCGCAATACAGTAGAAGTGAATGAGTAAATGAATCTCATGTACACTTTGCTTTTTCGTTCCATGAGGAAATTTACCTGCTGTGCGGATTTTGAAATCCACAGCATGTCAACTGTTTGTGTGATTTTTTGCGCAGATTTCATGCTGTGTGTAATCAGGTCACAGTGCAGTGCGGGGCCCAAAAGATCGGGGAGCAGTGAGTGTAGGAAGAGTGTGGGGTCCGATAAAGATTGGTAGTCTGAACTGAAGTCTGATGAAGACTAGGGGTCTGATAAAAACTGGGGAATCTGATCCGAGTACTGACAAAAATTAGGGGTCTGATGAAAAATATATATATATAAAAAAACTTAGGTGCATCTTATAATCAGGTGCGAAAAATATGGTACATATGCTGGGAGATTTTCTGCATGAAACTTATCTGATGTGAACATAGCCCTACCTAAATAACATGCCAAGTACAAAAGATCAAGCAACAACCTTAAGGACATTTTAGATTACTATATTAAAAAGAAGAATCATACCTCGCAAACATGGCCTTCCTCAGAACAAGGATGACATTGTCCCTCACAGATACATTTATTTTTAAAATTGGCTGTAAAAACAAAACAGAAACCTCACTCAGGGAGACATATTGTTAAAGGCGTATTAAGATTTTTTTTTTTCTAATTTCATGTTCTCCCATCCTTTTTGAGACTGACATCTTGCACTATTAAAAGTTGCCTACCGGGACAGCACTGCACCACCGGTCAAATGATATACTCCTGGATTACATCCCGTACATTGTGCACGTGATCCTAGCCTGGTTACAACCCACAATGAATGTGTCAGTCATCAATGGTGATGTGTTCATGGCATGCCCCCTGCAGCCCATAACCACAGTGCATGCATGGTAGCGCTGTACAGCATACAATACTATCCTGACCCCTAACTAGGTCGGCTTCTCCTGCACAGTCAGACAGTCTCGGGCACTGACTGCTGTCACCATGCAGGTCAGCGGGTGGGATAGTACTGTGTGCTTAACAGTGCTAGCGAGAGATTCATTCTCACACATGCGCATGTGCTATGCCTTTTGCAGCACTCTGAAAGGAATGATGCAAGACACAAGGATTTAGAGCATAGCATAGAAAGACAGCAACCCTTCTTCATGTATAACACAGTATATTATTTTTGGCAAGAGTGCTCCTTTAAAGTGATTACAAAAGGATGGTGACAGTCCATCCCTTAGCAATTAGTGCAAATTAGTATCACTACCTAAAGTGCCCCCCTAAATAGAAAATACCAGACCGCGTATCATTGCAAAAACATCTTTATTTCCATATTAAAAAAGTGCATATAGCACATACAATTAAAATACATAAGGGGGGTGCATAGATGGGCAGCATCCAAGAGGAGAGACAGAGGGGAAGGAGGTTAGGTAAACAAGTCGGTCGGACAAAGTGCAAGTGCATACAATCAAAAGAATAACATACCCATACTGTGTCTCTCCTCCGGGATGGCGCCAACCCCGACGCGCGTTTCGGCACAAGCCTTCGTCTGGGGGTTCGTCTAAAGTGCCCCCCTTAGTGCTACCCGCCACACTGACCGCTGTTACTGCTACTAGCCACAGTACCCCTTGATAAAGTGGATCTGTCATCTGAATATGCTTTCAAACAATCCTTAAATTTTGATAATTGATTTCCACTGTTCAAAACCTCCTACTCAGCACTCTCAATAGAGGACACAGTCCCTTCAGTATAGTTTTTGGTGGTGGTCCCAGTTCACAGACCACCATTATGGTCATGTTCTGTAATATAAATCTCACAAGGCACATAAAAGATGTAGGTTGATTTCCCTTTAAATGACTTAACACAGAAAAACGAATTAGTTTTATTATTTGCTTGGCATATACCTGTAAAGCTTTAAGTAGACCAAGAACTGTGGAAAATGACAAGTGGAAGAGATGTTCAAATGTTGAAGTCAGCTTAGAGGATGAATTTTGCATTATAAGAGGTGTTGCATGTACAATGTCCGAGAGAAGATCTGCAAAACATTTCGTAAGATCTTATTTTTTCTGCATGGACCTTGTATTTTCATGTGGTATCTACCATCAACATTGCACGTTAATGAACAACTTCAATCCAGGACAATTTACCTATGAAATGACTTGTGGGAGACGTTGCCTTAGTAATAACACGATTCAAGACCTTCTCCAAAATCACACTTCTTATTGGCTCATGAACCTAAAACATGACATGCACAAGTTTTAAAATTCTGTACATAAATACAATTTGGAAATGGGCGGACGGGGAAACTACAACAATAAATTCACCTTGAAGGTTTCTAGTAAAATTCTGGACCCAAGCTGACTGGCCTGTTGACTTGGTGATCCTACAGTTGCCTCTGACACCTTGGCACCTGGAGCTATTTTAGGCCCATATGAATCCATTAGGAGAAAGCCAAGCTCCACAAGCCCTTGGGTGACATGGTCCCAACCGAATACACTGATAAAGAGAACTTATTGTAATTCATCAATATCATTTGTAATGAACAAATAAAAATTATCATCTACAAATTATAAAGTAAGATTTCAGTCTTGTTCATGTGTGTAGGCAATCTACAGGCTTGCCACTGTAGTGGGGTTGTCTCCTTTGACCACTTCAAGACCAGGTTATTCCCCCCACCCCTCTTTGACTAGGCTCATTTTACATTTGTCTTTGAAAGCCATAACCTTTTTATCCTTACAGTTATGAAAAAGAAGATATCCAGCACTGCAAAAGTGAAGTTCACTCGTAGACACGTAAGAAATTTTTCTGAGCTGTGATAAAATAAAAATATTTAAAAAGGATTCCCTTTTGCTGTGCTAGGTATCTCCTTTTTGACCTTCTTCCTTCAAGTTGTGCACCATAGGACAGTCCTAACCAAGGCGTGGTCAGCTCAATATTGTTTGGTTGTTATATCCTTTTGGTTATGTAAATTGTTATGCCTTTTTTTCTGTGATACATGGGACTTTATTTTTGTGTAAATTTTATGTTTTTATTTTTTTATACCTGAGATAAACTAGATTTTTGTACTTGCCATAAAATCTGTTTCTCTTACGTTCATTAGGGGGCACAGGCTTGACCTTGGGAATAGCTTTTGCCGCCAGGAGGCGGACACTGAGCACAAATGTGTGAGCTCCTCCCCTTCAGCTATACCCTTCCTACAGGGACTAAGCTAAATCAGTTAGTGCAAAAGCAGTAGGAGAAGCCACACACAAAGAAAACCACACTATGTACAAACTCAGTACCACACAGGCCAAAAAAGGCCCCTAAACAAGAGAATGGTGGGAGCTGTGTCCCCCAATGAACGGAAAAGAAACAGATTTTAAGGCAAGTACAAAAATCTAGTTTTCTCATCCGTATCATTGGGGGGGACAGGCTTGATCTTGGGACGTTACAGAGCAGTCCCCGGGGTGGGCCTAACTAGAAACCCTCTTGCCAATCAGATAGCCGCCGTCTGCAAAACTCTACCTCAGAGCCGCATCAGCAGACGAAAAGGTGTGCACCCTATAAAACTTGAAAAAGATGTGCAAAGATGACCAGGTCGCCGCCTTGCATATCTGAAGGGCTGAGCCCCGTGATGCACTGACCACGAGGCCCCCACTGCCGTAGTAGAATGAGAAGTCACCCGGAAGGGTGGAGCACGATCCTTAAGGCAGTAAGCTTCCACAATGGCCAAACAAATCCATCGGGAATTGGAAGTCTTCGATGCTGCCAGCCCTAGTCTCGACCCTTCTAGAATAACAAACAGGGAATCCGTCCGCCGGAAAGATGCCGTCTGGGACAGATAGACTCGAATGGCCCATACCAAATAAGAGTGTGGAGCGACTGATCCAACCTTCGGAAGGAAGGACTGAACAGGATGAAGGACTACCTTATCCTGATGGAGGATCAGGAAAGGCGAACGACATGACAGTAGCGAGTTCCGAAACCCTACGGATAGAAGTGATTGCCACCAAAAATGCTACCTTGTAAGACAGGAAGCGAAGCGACACCTCCTGCAAATGCTCAAACAGTGAAGACTAGAGAGCATTGAGCACTAGATTAAGATCCCAAGGATCCAACAGAGGACGGAGAGGGGGCGCAGCATGCGCCACCCCCCTGTCCGATCCGCCGAAGGCTAAGCTAAATTCTGCTGAAAAAGAATGGAGAGAGCCGACACTTGCCCTTTGAGGGAGCTGAGAGCCAGCCCCAAGTCCATGCAAGACTGCAGTAAAGACAAGAGTCGGGGCAAAGAGAATGAAATGGGAGATAGCTGATGCCGCTTGCACCAACTAAAGTAGGACTTCAAAGTCCGGTGGTAGATTTATGAAGACGACAGCTTTCTGGCACGAATCATAGTCTGGACCACGGCATCCGAGAACCCCCGAGCCTTTAGTACGACAGCTTCAACAGCCATGCTGTTAAATATAGCAACCCTAAATTCGGATAGAAGATCGGCCCCTGCGAAAGGAGGTCCTCCCAAAGAGGAAGATGTCAGGGTTCGTCGGCGAGAAGGCTGACCAGAGACGCATGTCACACTCGGCGTGGCCAATCGGGGGCCACGAGAATGACAGGCAGTCCTTCGGACCTGATCTTCCAGGGGAGACGCGGAATGAGAGGCAGAGGCGGGAACACGTAAGGAAACGTGAACCACCTCCACAGAATAACCAGCGCGCCACACGCCAGGGCCATCGGGTCCCTGGACCGTGCAACAAAGTCCTCTATCTTGTTGTTGAAGCGGGAGGCCATGAAATCCACGTCCGGCCAACCCCACCGCTCGCAGATGGCTCGAAAGACCTGCGGGTGAAGGACTCATTCGCTGGGATCGATACACTCCCGGCTGAAGAAGTCGGCGATCCAATTGTCGACGCCGGGGATCTGAACTGCCGACAGTGCCGGGACATGGCTCTCCGCCCAGCTGAGAATCAGTTCAGTCTCTGCCATGGCAGCCGGGCTCCTGGTGCCGCCCTGGTGATTGAGGTACGCCACCGCCGTGGAGTTGTCGGACTGAACCTGAACTGGAGGTCCCCTAAGATTAGCGGTCCAATGCCGCTGAGAGAGATGAATCGCCCTGAACTCCAGAACGTTGATTGGAAGGGAGCGTTCCTCGCGTGACCATACTCCTTGAACGGAGAGATTTTCCAATACTCTCCCCCAACCCATGAGGCTTGCGTCCACTGTTAACTCCGTCCAACGGAGAGGAAGGAACAAGTGGCCCGTCGCCAACATTGGAGAGGCCAGCCACCATCTGAGGGCCCAGCGTATCGGGGGAGAGAGACGCATGGGCCGATCCAGAAGGGCTGGACGGTCCCAGCTGGACAGAATGGCTCACTAAAGAGCTCTGGTATTGAACTGGGCATAGGGAACTGCTTTGAAGGCAGAGACCATGTGACCCAGAGCCCGCATGCAGTGACGAATGAGAATAGGACTTGGCCGCAACAAGGGGAGAATCTGAAGACAGAGAGAGGATAGCTTCTCCGGAGGCAAGAATACCTTGGTCTGAAATGTGTCGAACACCATGCACAGATAAGCCAGCTGCTGCAATGGATAAAGACAGGACTTCTGTCTGTTCAGGATCCATCCGAAGCATTCCAGGGTGTCCAGTACTATGTGCAGGCCTGTCCGCTGTCACCCTTTCCCAGGATGTCGTCTAAGTAAGGGATCGCCACAATCCCCCTGGCATGGAACAGGGCCATGACTCCCGCCAGAATCTTCATAAAGACCCAGGGAGCCGTGGCAAGGCCGGACAGAAGGGCTACAAACTGGAAGTGAAATAGACCCACTGCGAACCGGAGAAACATCTGATGAGTGACGCAGATGGGAACATGAAGATAAGCGTCCTTGTTGTCTATTGTATGTACTCCGCTGTTTCCATGGATGCAGTGACCGATTTCAGAGACTCCATTCGGAAACTGCGGATGAGAACGAAGCAGTTGAGAGCCTTGAGGTCCAGAATGGGACGGACCTTCCCCTCTTCTTTGGGAATCACAAAGAGATTGGAGTAAAACCCTCAAACGGTCTTGTGCAGGAACCGGAACAACCACTTCCTGCCGCAAGAGTGTGCGAATTGCCTGAAAAAAGGAATCTGTGGCTGAGGGAGAGGTGGGAGACGAAGACCGAAAAAATCGGGACGGAGGGGAGGACTTGAATTCCAGTTAGTAGCCCTCTGCAATGACCTCTCTCACCCACGCATCCGAGACGTAAGCCAGCCAGACATGCCGAAATGAACCCGGCCGCCCACCTGCTTGGAGGGTGCCGGATGCCGCCCGTCATGCAGCAGAGGACTTGGGGTTATAGGACTTGAAATCCTGTTAACGGGGATGCCAGGAAGGGCGAGGCTTGAAGGAAGGCTTGCGCTTCTGATGCGGGGCCGTCCTCTTAGAGCTGGGAAAACTACAAAAGGGGTAAAAAAAAGGCTTTCGCTTTTTTGACTTATTAAACCGTCCCCTGTTCTGTGGTAAATGAGTGCTCTTGGCACCCATAGCGTCCAAAATGATCTCATCCAGGCACTTACCAAACAATCTGCTGCCTGTAAAGGGGAGGGCTGTCAGGGTCCGCTTTGAAGCATTATCTGCCGCCCAGCAGGAAAGCCATAGGGTACAGCGCATATTCACCAACAGGGCTGACGAGCGAGTCATAAGCCTGGCCGCGTCCAAGGAGGCCTCACAAATATACGCATTGGCATGAGAGAGCTGCAGGGCCATATCGGCCAGTTCCCCAGAGGGAACTCCCGAAGCGAGACCCTGATGCAAAATATCTGCCCACTCCCCCATAGTCTTGCTCACCCAAGTAGAGGCAAACACCGGCTGCAGTGCTGTTTCCACTGTTTCAAAGGAGGACTTTGCAAACGCTTCCAGTTTCTTAGTCACAAAGTCATAGAGGGATGGGCCTATCAGTGACTGACAGCTATCTCTGTATACACAGTCATAGAGGGAAGGTCGTATCAGTGACTGACAGCTCTCTCTGTATACACAGTGATAGAGGGAAGGTCCTCTCAGTGATTGACAGCTCTCTCTGTATACACAGTCATAGAGGGAAGGTCCTATCAGTGACTGACAGCTCTCTCTGTATACACAGTCATAGAGGGAAGGTCCTATCAGTGACTGACAGCTCTCTCTGTATACACAGTGATAGAGGGAAGGTCCTATCAGTGATTGACAGCTATCTCTGTATACACAGTCATAGAGGGAAGGTCCTATCAGTGACTGACAGCTATCTCTGTATACATAGTCATAGAGGGAAGGTCCTATCAGTGACTGACAGCTCTCTCTGTATACACAGTCATAGAGGGAAGGTCCTATCAGTGACTGACAGCTCTCTCTGTATACACAGTCATAGAGGGAAGGTCCTATCAGTGACTGACAGCTCTCTCTGTATACACAGTCATAGAGGGAAGGTCCTATCAGTGACTGACAGCTCTCTCTGTATACAGTCATAGAGGGAAGGTCCTATCAGTGACTGACAGCTCTCTCTGTATACACAGTCATAGAGAAAAGGTCCTATCAGTGACTGACGGCTCTCTCTGTATACACAGTCATAGAGGGAAGGTCCTATCAGTGACTGACAGCTATCTCTGTATACACAGTCATAGAGGGAAGGTCCTATCAGTGACTGACAGCTCTCTCTCTATACACAGTCATAGAGGGAAGGTCCTATCAGTGACTGACAGCTATCTCTGTATACACAGTCATAGAGGGAAGGTCCTATCAGTGACTGACAGCTCTCTCTGTATACACAGTCATAGAGGGAAGGACCTATCAGTGACTGACAGCTCTCTCTGTATACACAGTCATAGAGGGAAGGTCCTATCAGTGACTGACAGCTATCTCTGTATACAGTCATAGAGAGAAGGCTGTCAATCACTGATTGGACCACCTCCTTGACTTCAAAGCCCAGAATGAGCAGGGATGTAACTGTATAAATTACAAATTTTACTGAGTCTTTACCAATAAAACTATATATTAATCTGCTCAGCTCCTCCTCTATAACATGCTGCCTTCCACTCAGACACCATTATTTAACGTGACAGGTTCCCCTTAATGCACGTTTCATAAATTATGCCCTATACACTAATTTAACCCCTTAAGGAGACGGCCCTATTTCACCCTAAGGACCCGGCAATTTTTTTTTTTTTTATCTGACCAGTGTCACTTTATGTGGTGATAACTTTAAAACGCTTTTTCTTATCCAGGCCATTCTAAGATTGTTTTTCGTCACATATTGTACTTCATGACACTGGTAAAATGAAGTCGAAAAATTTCATTTTTATTTATAAAAAAATACCAAATTTACCAAAAATTTGGAAAAATTTGCAATTTTCCAAGTTTCAATTTCTCTACTTCTATAATACATAATAATACCGCCCAAAAAAGTTATTGATTTACATTCCCCATATGTCTACTTCATGTATCAATCATTTTGGGAATGCCATTTAATTTTTTGGGGACGTTAAAAGACTTAGAAGTTTAGAATCAAATCTTGAAATTTTTCAGAAATTTTAAAAAACACACTTTTTAGGGACCAGTTCAGATCTGAAGTCACTTTGTGAGCCTTACATAATAGAAACCACCCAAAAATGACCCCATTCTAGAAACTACACTCCTCAAGATTTTACAAACTTTTATGGAGTTTCTACTGTAGGGGTGCATCAGGGGGGCTTCAAATGGGACATAGTGTCAAAAAAACAGTCTAGCAAAATCTGCCCTCCAAAAACCATATGGCGTTCCCTTCCTTTTATGCCCTGCCGTTTGGCCATACAGCAGTTTACGACCACATATGGGGTGTTTCTGCAAACTAGAGAATCAAGGCAATAAATATTGAGTTTTGTTTCGCTGTTAACCCTTGCTTTGTTTCGGAAAATTTGCAAAAAAAATAGCTGTTTTGGGATCGTTTAGTATTTTTGTTATTTACATCGTTGAACTGACAAGTTAGATTGTGTGCTATTTCTATAGAGCAGGTTGTTACGAACGCGACAATACAAAATGACTATTTTTTGGGGGGTTTTGTTTCAGTTTTACATAATAAAGCATTTTTGGAAAAAAATGATTTTTTAGTGTCTCCACATTCTTTTTTTTTTAGTTTTTTTTTGGGCGATTGTCCAATGTAGGGGCTCATTTTTTGCGGTATGAGATGGCGGTTTGAATGGTACTATTTTGGGGTGCTTTTTGATCGCTTGCTATTACACTTTTTGTGATGTAAGATGTAAGGTGGCTTTTTTGACAACGTTTTTATTTTTTATGTTTACGGCGTTCACCTGAGGGGTTAGGTCATGTTATATTTTTATAAAGCAGGTCCTTACAGACGCGCTGATACCTAATATGTATACCTTTTTTTATTTATTTAGGTTTTACAAAAATATATCTTTTTTGAAACAAAAAAAAAACATGTTTTAGTGTCGCCATAGTCTGAGAGAGATTTTTTTTTCTGTTTTTCGGTGATTGTCTTAGGTTGGGTATAATTTTTGCGGGATGAGGTGACGGTTAGATTGGCACTATTTGGGGGGGGTTCATATGACTTTTTGATCGCTTGCTATTACACTTTTTGTGATGTAAGGTGACAAAAAAAATGGCAGCCGTTTCTATCAGAGTGTCAGCAATGTGCTGACACTCTGATAGATCCACTATACCGCCAACGATGCACCGCCTCCCACAACAGCCCCCCCCCCTCCCCCAGCACCCACAATATGATCGGGGGCTGCAGGGGGGGTTAAAATTTACCACTTTTGGGGGCATTTAGACTCTGATCAGAGATCGCGAAAAGCGCTGCAAACCGCAGGTCTGAATTGACCTGCGGTTTGCAGCGATCGCCGATACAGGGGGAGTCACAGGACACAGGGCATTGTAACAAGGTACTTGCTGAATGATTTCAGCAGGTACCTTGTTCCGATCACTGCCGGCTGAGCAGCAGTGATCGGAAATACTCATGACGTACCGGTACGTCATGTGTCCTTAAGGATTCGGGAAACATGCCGTACCGGTACGTCATGCGTCCTGAATGGGTTAAAGCATAAAAGAAATTAAGTCTAAGTAATCTAAACAGGAACTTGTGTGTTTACAGAAGGTGTTTTTTTGTGAAAAAACACAGCAGTTTTTGTTACAGCTTCTTCACTCAAACTCCACTCAAAAGTGGCTGTAAAACTATATTAAAAACTACAGTGGTATTTACCCAAAAATATCTCTCTGTCTGAAACTACCCTTACAGTGCTAACAGCGACCTTCATTTACTTCCATACCTGTTTTTCACAATTTCGAGGAGCATCGTTGAGACACAGGGCGGCTCTGGTACTAAATCACGTAGAAATTTTGAGCCTTGCTGAAACTGAAAGTCTTTAAAACCTTTCAAAATTGTACTTTTCAGGAAATCAAATACCTGGACAATAACGAAAAAAATAGTAATGGGAAAATAGTCATAAAAATGGAAAACAAAATCCAGCTTTGCAAATTGACCAACGCTAACATTATTCATAAGAGCAGTTTGTTATTAGATGCGATGAAATAGGAGAAATGCAGGTGCAGATCGGCCATAGACCCTCTCTGCATTAATTATTGCTAGGAGCATCAGGTATTTACGCACAAAGCCTACTGCAGCAGGTGCCCTCCTGAACACAACTGTATCACCGTGGGACAGTAGGAATGAGATATTGTTCCATACTATGGTGAGGGCTGCAGTATTTGGTGCTTCACTGTGGTATTTTGTTCTGCTGGGGCAGTATATTGTACTGCACTGTGTTATTTTGTTCTGCTGGGGCAGTATATTGTACTGCACTGTGTTATTTGGTTCTGCTGATGTAGTATTCTCTGCTGCTCTGTGGTATTTGGTTCTGCTGGGGCAGTATATTGTGCTGCACTGTGGTATTTGGTTCTGCTGGGGCAGTATATTGTGCTGCACTGTGGTATCTGGTTCAGCTGTGGCAGTATATTGTGCTGCTCTGTAGTATTTGGTTCTGCTGGGGCAGTATATTGTGCTGCACTGTGGTATTTGGTTCTGTTGGGGCAGTATATTGTGCTGCACTGTGTTTTTTTGTTCTCCTGGGGCAGTATATTGTGCTGCTCTGTGGTATTTTGTTCTCCTGGGGCAGAATATTGTTCTGCACTGTGGTATTTGGTTCTCCTGGGGCAGTATATTGTTCTGCACTGTGGTATTTGGTTCTGCTGGGGCAGTATATTGTGCTGCACTGTGGTATTTGGTTCTCCCGGGGCAGTATATTGTGCTGCACTGTGGTATTTGATTTTGCTGGGGCAGTATATTGTGCTGCACTGTGGTATTTGGTTCTGCTGGGGCAGTATATTGTGCTGCACTGTGGTATTTGGTTCTTCTGGGGCAGTATATTGTGCTGCACTGTGGTATTTGGCTTTCCTGGGGCAGTATATTGTGCTGCACTGTGGTATTTTGTTCTGCCGGGGCAGTATATTGTGTTGCACTGTAGTATTTGGTTCTGCTGGGGCAGAATATTGTGCTGCACTGTGGTATTAGGTTCTGCTGGGGCAGTATATTGTGCTGTACTGTGGTATTTGGTTCTGTTGGGGCAGTATATTGTGCTGCACTGTGGTATTTGGTTCTGCTGGGGCAGTATATTGTGCTGCACTGTGGTATTTGGTTCTCCTGGGGCAGTACATTGTGCTGCACTGTGGTTTTTGGTTCTTCTGGGGCAGTATATTGTGCTGCACTGTGGTATTTGGCTTTCCTGGGGCAGTATATTGTGCTGCACTGTGGTATTTTGTTCTGCCGGGGCAGTATATTGTGTTGCACTGTAGTATTTGGTTCTGCTGGGGCAGAATATTGTGCTGCACTGTGGTATTTTGTTCTGCCGGGGCAGTATATTGTGTTGCACTGTAGTATTTGGTTCTGCTGGGGCAGTATATTGTGCTGCACTGTGGTATTAGGTTCTGCTGGGGCAGTATATTGTGCTGTACTGTGGTATTTGGTTCTGTTGGGGCAGTATATTGTGCTGCACTGTGGTATTTGGTTCTGCTGGGGCAGTATATTGTGCTGCACTGTGGTATTTGGTTCTCCTGGGGCAGTATATTGTGCTGCACTATGGTATTTGGTTCTCCTGGGGCAGTATATTGTGCTGCACTATGGTATTTGGTTCTCCTGGGGCAGTATATTGTGCTACACTACAGTATTGCAGGTCACACCTACTTCTGTCGTCCCTGCCAACTTTTGTTGCCCCACCTTCTGCCAATTTGGACCCATTTATACAACATGGGCCCACTTTTATTTTTATTTTTTTTCTAGGGCCACTTTAAGTTCACAGTCCATCCCCGGAAAAAATGTCAAAATCAACATGGACCAAGAGAAAAACTTTCTCATTATCCCATGCAAACAGAATAAGCCTCAATGGATAGATTACCTGTTTCTCAAATCTTTGTATTCTGGACACAGACAACAAGAGTGCAACACTGAAAGGACATAAGAATTTGCTTGAGTCTCCTTGCTGCCCAGCCTATAAAACGACACATAAATAACACACACAAAACATATTACATAATTAACAATATATGAGACATATTACTTGAGAAAAGCAAATTACTGTATAATTAGAGAGGACCGACAGCGAGTTTGACATGTAGATTCTAGTGCGTCTTTTACTAGAATTCTACATTGTGCTGTTCCTCTGTTACTCCTCATAGAAATGTATGTATTAAATGGACAAATGAGCATCACCATTCATTTTAACAATGCAGTGCTCCCCTGCACAGTCTGACACTGGCAGCATTGACTAGACAGTATCAGAATATGGAGGGAACTGCCCCACTTACAAGGAGAATAGTAACATACATTTGCTAGAGAAAATAAACAGGCCGACAGTACAACGCTGAGGTCCAGGAAAAGATGCCCAAAGACAGTGATCTTATGGGGAACGAGAGCATGTACTAAAACAGACAGGTCAAGAGAGCCAAGAGTATGGTTGGTACTCAGTAATGATCCAAGTATTAGGTGCCAGTGAAAGACCTAGAAGGGTGGGTCCCTTTAACATTTCAAGAATTCCACCGCACTCAATGGTAATGTTGAAGGTGGTGTCACAAAGCTACCACCACTTCAGTCTTAAGTCTCTGACTTCAAATAAGCACACTACCTCCCAACCTCAGCCATAGCAGCAGTGGAAGAGGAAAAGGGAGAGGAGACAAACTGTGACAAGTATAGGTTTTTTATAACTTTGTATTGCAAACTGGAAAAAACTGCAATGGTCAAGGAGAACTGATTCACAGAAAGCAGATAACAATGCCCCTCCAAAATGTTCTTTGCATGCACGGTATAGAGTTCCTCATTATAAAGTGAAACATGTATCAGCTGAGGCCCTTTCATTTTAAAGCAGTTCACCAGGAATTAGGAAAATGAAAATACTTAAATATTACTGTATTATAAATATCCCCAAATACCTTTTATTAGTTATAATGGCTTGTTTTATATAGGGAGCAATCATTAAAAATGGCCACCGTTAAAACCTGTCCTAATCACACAGGTGGACAAGTTAATTCACAACACTTAGCTAAAGAGCTGCCTCATCCTCCTCTCTGCTCGTCCGGGATTATGATCCTGAATACAGCTGATAAGATCTTCAACTGAATCTCTATAGGAATGGAGTTCATGAGGAGACATGAAGTACAGAAAGGACGGACAGGTTATGTGGGGCTGTGGTAATGGAGGCTGTATACAAGTGCTGCTGCTCATTATCCACACTCCCACCCTCCTCTGTATACTTCATGGCTCCTTAGGAGCTCCATTCCTACAGAGATTCAACTGAAGATCTTATCTTATCTTATTCAGGATCATAATCCCTGACAAGCAGAGCAGAGAGGAGGATGAGGCAGCTCTTCAGCTTAGTGCTCTGAAGTAACTTGTCCTCCTGTGTGATTAGGATAGGTTTTGTGTGTACTAATAGGACGGCAGCCATTTTAATTCCCCTGATGATTGCGCCACCAGATAAAAGGAGCCATTATAACTAATGAAAGGCATTTAAGGATGACTAATATCTTTTGTAACTTATGTATAAATAGTACCATTAATTGTTCACTTACCTTTACCAGCTCTCGACCAAGATCCTGATCAAATTTAATGGCAAAGTCAATGTGTAAAATAATGGTACCCTCAACTTGGCGAAGTTGGTCTTTTGGTAGTGTTGAATCAATCAGATCTAAAGAGCTACAAGTAGAATCAAATATTACTCCAGAGCATTTAGCCAATAAATCTGTACCTTTATTCTTTCCATGTATACTTAGATCAAAATGAAATATTGCACCTTCTAAAATATTCTTGCTCTTAGCCTTACTGAAAGGAAAATATTTCATATTCAGTTCAAAACATGAAATGAGGAGGCAATATGCCTTTAGAAGTTAGGGTGGGCTCACACTAGCGTTAGGGATTCTGGTATAGCTTTCCAATATAACATGGTTATAATGGAAAAAAATGGAATGCCCAGACGGAATGCAAAACGGAAGCCTTTAACCACCTCCCGTCACGCTAACGCCGAAAGGCGTGCGGGAGGTGGTTCTCTCAGGTCTCAATCACACCTGTCGGCGTCATCCTGCGAGACCCGAGATTTCACGTGAACGCGCGCACATTCACTGCAGCGCGGCAGGTTAGAACTTAGTCTACAGCCTTCCAGCGCTGATCATGCGCTGGCAGGCTGTAGATGTCAGTAAATCGCATCCAAATCGCATATCAGATGCTGTTTTGTAAACCCCTTATTAACCCCTGATCACCCCATATTAACTCCCTGATCACCCCCTGTCACTGATCACCCCCATGTAAGGCTCCATTCAGACGTCCGTATGTGTTTTGCGGATCCACAAACACGGACACCGGCAATGTGCTTTCCGCATTTTGCGGATCAGCACATTGCCAGAACTATATAGAAAATGCCTTTTAGCACATGTTCTATATTTTTGTCCCCAAAGAAATGAATGGGTCCGCAATTCCGTCCTGCAAAATGTGGAACAGAATTGCGGACGTGTGAATGGGGCCTAAGGGTCCCTTATCACCGCCAGTTAGCTACTTGTTAGGTAGTTAGCGCCCAGCCCACCGCAGTCACTGATTAGTCGCTGATTAGCGTCATCGCTGTCGCTAATCAGCACTAGTACTATATAGTATCTGTAAGTGATCAAGACTGATCGCAATCAGATCTATATCAGTACATTACGGTCACTTTGGGCTCTACAAAAAACGCAGTGTTCGCCCGATCAGGCCTGATCTTGTGCCCACACTTGCATTTAGTCCGCCCCACCTCAGTGACAGAAAAATAAAGATCACTTTTGAGCTTTTTGGATCTTTATTAGCGATCGCAGCTTTAGGGTCCATTCACACATCCATGGTGTGCTGCGGACCCGCAAATTGCGCATCCGCAGCACACCATGCCAGCACTCTCCATAGAAATTCCTATTCTTGTCTGCAGGCTGTGGACAAGAATAGGACATGCTCTATCTTTTGCGGAGCTGCGGCCGGATGTTTCGGGGCCAAAACCCGGAAGTTTGCGGCCGCAGCCCCGCAAATGCTGATGCGGAGAGCACATAGTGTGCTCTCTGCATCGCCGCCAGCACCATTCACACTGAATGGGTCCGCATCTATTCCGCAGAATTGCGGAATAGATAGGGACATTCATGCGGACGTGTGAATGGGGCCTTACTTCGCAAGCACGCCTATGTCCTTTCCCCTCTTTTTTTTTTTTTTTGCACATTTTGTGGCAGAGATTTTTTCATCCACATCGATCGATGCGAATGAAGAAATCTGTGCCGTTCTTTTTTTCTTTAAGCCCAGAGGCTGAACGGAAAAAAAAAAATCTCATTACCCGTATGCTCAATATAAGGAGAATAGCAGAAACTCCTAATGCTGGCCATACATGTAATGATTGCGGAGACCCTCAAATGCCAGGGCAGTACAAACACCCCACAAATGACCCCATTTTGGAAAGAAGACACCCCAAGGTATTCGCTGAGGGGCATATTGAGTCCATGAAAGATTGAACTTTTTTACAATTTCCGCTAACTTGTGCCAAAAAAAAATCTTCTATAAACTCGCCATGCCCCTTACGGAATATCTTGGGGTGTCTTCTTTCCAAAATTGGGTCACATGTGTGGTACCGGACTGGCACCCTGCTTAGAGCAGGAGCGCACGGCGTCATTGGTCCCTATGACGCCGTGCGATTTCTGCTGCCGCCACAGTACAGTAATACACTCGTATAGATCATAGGAGTGTACTACAGTGCAGCGGCGGCAGCAGGAAGCGCACGGCATCATAGCAACGAATGACACCGTGCGCTCCTGCACCAAGCAGGGTGCCAGTCCGGTATCAAACGGTCCGTGTTCCACGGACGTGTGAATGCAGCCTTACAGGGCTGCTCACAATTTAGCCCCGCCCAAAATGCCAGAACAGTAAACACACCCCACAAATGACCCCATTTCGGAAAGTAGACACCCCAAGGCATTCACTGAGGGGCATAGTAAGTCTGTGGGAGGTTTTTTTATTTTTTTGCCAGAAGTTAGCAGAAATGGAAACTTTATTATTATTTTTTTTTTCCTCAGAAAGAGTCATTTTCCGCTAACTTGTGAAAAAAAAATATGAAATGATACATGAACTCGCCATGCCCCTCCACGAATACTTTGGGGTGTCTTCTTTCTAAAATGGTGTCATTTGGGGGGTATTTATACTATCCTGGCATTCTAGCACCTGAAGAAACATGACAGGTGCTCAGAAAGTCAGAGCTGCTTCAAAATGCCGAAATTCACTTTTTTCTACCATAGTTTGTAAACGCTATAACTTTTGCGCAAGCCAATAAATATATTTTTGGATTTTTTTTTATCAAAGACATGTAGCACAATAAATTCTGACACAAACTTGTATAGAAATGTAATTATATTTGAACAATTTTACCCAAAAAAGTTAAAAATACACCTTTTTTTGAGAAAATTGCGGTCTTTTTTGATTAATATCAGAAAAACGAAAAATGTCAGCAGCAATCACATACCACCAAAAGAAAGCTGTATTTGTGAGAAGAAAAGGAGGTAAAATTCATTTGGGTGCCAAGTTACATGACCGAGCAATAAACCGTTAAAGTTGTGAAGTGCCGATTCGTAAAAAAGGGCCTGGTCACTAGGGGGTATAAACCTGTGGTCCTTAAGTGGTTAAAAGGCATTCCATTTGCTTTTTGTCCTAATAGAAGGCTATGTGAAAGCGTAACGATCCGTCTGGGTCTCGTTATGCAAGACGGATAAAGTCAACAGGACTTTGTTTTCCTTCTTACATAACGGGAACCAGACGGATACGTTTTGATTCCCATAGATTTCTATTAGGACGAAAAGCAAAGGGAATTCCTTTTAAAGGCTTCCGTTTTACATTCCGTCATAATACAAGTCTATGGGCAGAAGAACGGATCCGTCCTTCCGTCCTATGGATTCCCTTATTATCTGTTATCACCATGTTATAATAGAAAAAAATAAAATATCACATGACCTAACCCCTCAAGTAAACACTGAAAAAAAAAAAAAACACTTTGTCAAAAAGCCCTACAGTAGAAACTCCAAAAAAGTGACCCCATTTTGGAAACTACGGGATAAGGTGGCAGTTTTGTTTGTATTATTTTAGGGTAAATATGATTTTAGGTTGCTCTATATTACACTTTTTTTGAGACAAGGTAACAAAAAATAGAAATTCTGAAATTTCATCTCCATTTGCCAATAACTCTTGTGGAACACCTAAAGGTTTAACAAAGTTTGTAAAACTGGTTTTGAATACCTTGAGGGGTGTAGTTTCTTAGATGGAGTCACTTTTATGGAGTTTCTACTCTAGGGGAGCATCGGGGGGCTTCAAATGGGACATGGTGTCAAAAAACCAGTCCAGCAAAATCCACCTTCCAAAAACCATATGGCGTTCCTTTCCTTCTGCGCCCTGCAGTTTGGCAATACAGCAGTTTACGACCACATATTGGGTGTTCGTGCAAACTACAGAATCGAGGGAATAAATATTAAGTTTTGTTTGGCTGTTAACCCTTGCTTTGTTACTGGAAAAAATGGATTAAAATGGAAAATTTTCCCCAAAAAAAATCTAAATTCTGAAATTTTATCTCCATTTGCCATTAACTCTTGTGGAAAACCTAAAGGGTTAATGACGTTTGTAAAATCAGTTTTGATTACCTTGAGAGGTGTAGTTTCTAGAATGGGGTAATTTTTGGGTGGTTTCTATTATGTAAGCCTCACAAAGTGACTTCAGACCTGAACTGGTCCCTAAAAAGTGGGTTTTTGAAAATTTCTGAAAAATTTCAAGATTTGCTTCTAAACTTCTAAGCCTGGTAATGTCCCCAAAAAATGAAATGGCATTCCCAAAATGATCGATACATGAAGTAGACATATGGGGAATGTAAATCAATAACTTTTTTGGCGGTATTACTATGTATTATAGAAGTAGAGAAATTGAAACTTGGAAAATTGCAAATTTTTCAAAATTTTTGGTAAATTTTAAATTTTTTTTATAAATAAAAATGAAATTTTTCAACTTCATTTTACCACTGTCATGAAGTACAATATGTGATGAAAAAACAATCTCAGAATGGCCTGGATAAGAAAAAGCATTTTAAAGTTATCACCACATAAAGTGACGCTGGTCAGATTTGCAAAAAATGGCCGAGTCCTTAGGGTGAAATAGGGCTGAGTCCTTAAGGGGTTAAATTTCTTTTCATTAGCTGATTCTGTCCTAGTCTACACAGCAAAGCCGAGGACTGAAGAATACAGGAACCTTTAGCCTATAGTACAGGGGTAACCCCAGCTGTTGTGAAACTACAATTTCTAGCATGCTCCATTCATGCTAGGAGCTGTAGCTTCACAACAGACAGACTGTGCTATTTCTTTTTTTACTGCATGCATAGTCACATAGTAAATACAAAATAACACCAGAAATATAAAGGTACCGTATTTTTCGCCCTATAAGACGCACCGGCCTATAAGACGCACCTGGGTTTTTGAGGAGAAAAATAAGAAAAAAAATATTTTTAACCAAAAGGTGTGCTTTTGAAGTAATGGTGGTCTGTGCATGACAGTATTATGGGGGGGATCTGTGGATGGCACTGTTATGTGGGGGAGATGTGGATGACACTGTGATGGGGGATCTGTGGATAGCACTGTGATGGGGGATCTGTGGATAGCACTGTGATGGGGGATCTGTGGATAGCACTGTGATGGGGGGATCTGTGGATAGCACTGTGATGGGGGATCTGTGGATAGCACTGTGATGGGGAGGATCTGTGGATAGCACTGTGATGGGGGATCTGTGGATAGCACTGTGATGGGGGATCTGTGAATAGCACTGTGATGGGGGGATCTGTGGATAGCACTGTGATGGGGGGATCTGTGGATAGCACTTTGATGGGGGCATTTATGAATGACACTGTGATGGGGGATCTGTGAATAGCACTGTGATGGGGGATCTGTGGATAGCACTGTGATGGGGGCATTTATGAATGACACTGTAATGGATTGGATCTGTGGATGACACATATATAGCATCTTATGCTATATGTGTCATCCACAGATCACCCAATTACAGTGTTATCCAAAGATGCCCCTTTTCTAAACATCTGGCCCATAGTGACTGCTTAGGGGCGGAGCCTGCAGCACGGCGGGCGGCCCGCTGCTAACAGCGTGACTGCTTTCATAACATTCATAATCTTTAATCATGTCCCCTTATTCCCTATAAGCCCAGTACAGTAGCGCTCTGCTAACCTGCTATACCGATCCTCTAGCAGGCAGAGCGGTGCGGCGGCAGGCTGCTGTGTAACGTCCTCACTGACGTCATCTGCCTGCTAGAGGATCGGTATAGCAGGTTAGCAGAGCGCTACTGTATTGGGCTTATAGGGAATAAGGGGACATGATTAAAGATTATAAATGTTATGAAAGCAGTCAAGCTGTTAGCGGCGGGCCGCCCGCCATGTGTTGCCAGGCTCCGCCCCCTCCTCCTTCCATGCTGATACATCGCAGGCTGTGCGATGTATCGGCTTTAACTATAGGAAAATGGTAGCATTCGCCATATAAGACGCACCGCCATTTCCCCCCCACTTTTGGGGGGGAAAAGTGCGTCTTATATGGCGAAAAATACGGTATATATAAATATAAGGAATACGTATAGAATTAAAAAAATGATTTAAATAATATACCGTAATTTTCTAATTGAAGACCCCCTTTAAATCTGGCACTGATTACATTAGTATTTACTGTTGTACTTACTCTCCGTTACTTTCCTCAGTCATCAACTGGTGGTCCAAATCATTGAAAACATTGATAACTCCTTCTAGAATGTTCTTCTTACTACCCTGTGTGGACAATAAAAGGAGTCTGTCAGCAGTTTTGACCATGCTTCAGAGTGACAGCTGTAGTGGTCTCCTGGTTGGATGCTACAGCTGTCACTTTGAGCAGAGGGCAGACGCTATGAAGCCGCTCCATATAGAGAGCACTTCACGGTAAAGCTTCACCTCCTGCAGGAGCAGTGAAAGGCAGAATACAATTTCACATCCTCCCTACTCCTGATAATAAAAGCTCCACAAAAGGTATATTTTTCCTGCTCTCCTGTCCTACCTAGAGCTGCCAATAGTTTGACATTGTCAAAACTGCTGACAGATTGTCTATATACACAAGCAACATCTGCCAAATTCACTCAAAGTATCACCCCACTCTGGTTTTAGCAAACAAATGTTAAACTTTGTATAATAAAATGTTACACATTTTTGAATATCCTTTTTTATCAATTCCTCACCATTTTCAGGATCTCCGCTTTCCAGTATTCAGAGGAAACCTTCACAGTGAATGAAAAACTGTCCTGACCATGTGATACACACAAAGTGCATGGACAGACACTTCTCAAATAGGGCATCCTGGCGTTGACCACCTCTAGCCAATACTTAATCTTTCTTGCTGCTGTCAGTGATTTATTAAAATTAATAATAGCAATACCAGAAATACTAATGCACAGGGGCCTCCATTTACATTCAGGGTGGACCACAGTACTTCCTATGGCAGGTCTAACAAATTATCAGGAACCAATGCACTTAGAAATTTGATGCTGGCTCCTGTATATTTTTGCACAGTGTTCTTCAAACATCAATGGGAGTAGGACGCTTAAAATCAGGGTGGATAAAAATCAATGATTTTTTTTTTTTTTTTATCTAAAAAAATCGGATTTATTTGATTTAAACCGGATTTTTTTTTATTTAAATTAGATTTTTTTATATAAAATGCTTTTTAAGGAAAATATATTACCATCCAAAGGTTATTCCATCATGAAATAAATTAGTTTTTTAATTATGTATTTTGTGGTAAATAAATTCCATTAATCCATTCCCAATGTCCCGCTCTTCCAGAGGTTTTTCTTATATTATTGGGCAGTTTCTCTGTCTACAAGATATTATCACAGATACTTTTGCAGTTCTCAGCAGAGATCACAGGCCTCTTCTTCACAGCAAATCTTCATCTACTTGCATATTATAAGTTATACCAGCAAGAATTAGTCTTAGGGCTTCTTTCACATTTGCGTTCGGTGAGGGTCCGTCCAGTACTTGTACAGACGGATCCGCACTGAAAATACAAACCAATGCATCCGTTCAGAACGGATCGGTTTGTATTATATGTGGGAAAAAAATGCTAAGTCCCAAACGGATACGTTCTGACCCCCATTGAAAGTCAATGCAAACAGATCCGTCCCCATTGACTTACATCGTAAGTCAGGACGGATCCATTTGGCTCAGCATCGCTAGGCGGACACCAAAACTCTGCAAGCAGCGTTTTGGCGTCCGCCTCCAAAACGGAAAGGAGGCGGTATGGAGCCAAACCAGTGCATTCTGAACGGATCCGCATCCATTCGGAATGCATTTGGGCTGAACGGATCAGTTTGGGGCCTCTTGTGAGACCTTCAAACGGATCTCACAAGCGGATCCCCAAACGCAACTGTGAAAGTAGCTTTATGTAGAAAACTATGATTTAAATCAAGCCTTACTGACTAGTGATTTAAATCATGATTTAAATCGTGATTTAAATCAGTTTGATTTAAATCAAATCCACCCTGCTTAAAATTGACATTCATTGTAATGCTGCATTGTGAATGTGTCCATCCCAGCTAATACTGCGTTTCCCATCAATGGCTTTACCTTTGCAGAAAGCAGCAGCAACTGGTAAACCAGCGGAGGCATTTCCTGAAGGTCTACCTTAGACAGCAGTCTCAAAACTTTCTCCACAACAAACTGAAGTTCTTCTGTACTTAGTAGCACGTCTCTGAAAGACATATATTCAGAAAATCATGAAAATTATGTCAAATGTTAAAGCTAAACGAGCGCCATGCAAATGAGCCACAAACTGTTATTACTAAAGCTTTCTACAACACGCTAAAGGACTTGTATCTGCTTCAGGAACCCGGTTTGGACCCTTTATTTCATGTGACGGAAAAACAGCTCAGTGTGCAGCACTATCTCTATCCCTAGGTTCAAACGCGCTGTAAAACGCACAACATGTGAAAAGCCATGCTTCCCTATGGGCATGGTTCACATTTGGGCGTTGTACAGCGCGTTTGAACGCGCTGTAAAACGCCTTACGCCCAAACAAGTACATGAGCTTCTTTGGGGCGTTTTAACGCGCCTATGGACAATGATGCCATAGGGGAGAATCACTGAATCGCGCGTATGACGCGCGTTTCTTAGTTACAAAAACGCACATCCAAAAACGCGCGTCATACGCGCAATTCAGAAACGCCTAGGTGTGTTCCCAGCCTATAAGTCAATGAGGTGTGGGTGTTATCCATTTGTGAGCAGAGCATTATAAAATACCAGAAGCCACAACACACGTGAACGACTTTTTTAAGTATTTCTTACTGAATGAATATAGACTACAGCATTATAAAAGTTTGTATAACTCACTGTGCACTGTGTTAAAGAGGCTCTCAACCTATACCTTTTTTTTTTAGCCCTTTAGTCCACCATGCCAAAATGTACTCCACGAGAAGTATTACATTCCCGCACCATGCCATACATTTACGTTCTATCAGTAGCGGGTGTTTGCTGTAACATACACCCGATACCCTGCTGCAATGGTCAAGATCGGCGCTAGCGATGATCCCGGAGGTTTAACCCCTTAGATGCTGTGGTCCATAGCAACCACTGCATATAAGGGGTTTGCAGACCACTTGCAATGAGATTACAGGGTCACAATGGTTCCTTTGGCTTTGCCTCTGGGTCTGCCATGTACAGAATCCTGCCAGAAACAGGACCTGATCAGAACAAATGTCAATGTAAAACTGACAGTTACCATACATTTAACAGATTACTATTGCTGTGTATTGTACTAGCGATCAGTCCACTGTATGTTCAAGTCCCCAAGTGGGACTTGATAACAAATAAATAAAAATTTCAGCTATAAATGAGTATTCACTGATATGAGGCATATGCTCCAACAAGGCGAACAAATACTGGAAAATACAAGGGACAAAGGCACGTGTTGTGAACACAAAAATGGAAGAAAGTTGGTAAATCAGCCGATGTGAACTGTGATGAATACTGAACCGTATTTGTAACCTTACCTAAACATTGATGTAAGGAAAATGACACATTTTGGATCCCACCTGAAAAAAGCAAATTAAAACTGCAATTTTAATATAGTTTTACATTTTTCGATCTTCTTTAGTCACGCTGGTAAAAATGATCTTCAGATGTTTCTTAGCTGTGTTGAACATGCAGTGACAACCAATGTCTCATTAGCATTACTTATGAAATCCCATGAATATACACTACAGAGCTATGTGGCATGTAGGAAAAACGAGATTTTTGTATAACTTACCAGTAAAATCTCTTTCTCGCTCTTCATTGGGGGACACAGAAACCGTGGGTATAGCTATGTCCACTAGGAGGCGTTGACACTAGGCTAGAATTGTTAGCTCCTCCTCTGGCAGCTATACCCTCTCCAGCCTGGAGAAGGAGCTTCAGTTTTGTGCACAAGCAGTAGGAGAAGCAGACCAACTACTAAAAGGAGAGAAACACCCGATATCGAAGGACCAATAATATGAAGTCCCGCTGGCAAGCACTGCCAAACTGCAGTACAAACAATACTGGGTGGGTGCTGTGTCCCCCAATGAAGAGCGAGAAACGAGATTTTGTGAGAACTCACCTGTAAAATCTGTTTCTCGCTGGAGTCATTGGGGGACACAGACCGTGGTATAGCTGCTTGCTGCCACTAGGAGGCGACACTAGGCTTAAAGCTGTTGGCTCCTCCTCCGCCTGCTATACCCCCTCCAGCAGGAGAGAGCCCTCAGTTTGTGCAAAAAGCAGTAGGAGAAGCAAAATTATCAGAACAATAACCACACACACCATCACCGGACCCAAGCGGGACGCAACTGCCCAACAAGAACGGAACTCAATTGTGCCATGAACACAACTTAGGGTGGGTGCTGTCCCCCAATGACTCCAGCGAGAAACAGATTTTACAGGTGAGTTCTCACAAAATCTCGCTTTCTCGCTACATCATTGGGGGACACAGACCGTGGGACGCCCAAAAGCAGTCCCTAGGAGGGAAACGAAAAACGGCACACTGCACAGTTTACAGGGCGGCCTGTAGAACCAGCCTACCCAGAGCCGCATCCGCAGAAGCCAGAGAATGAACCCTGTAAAACTTTGTAAAAGTATGAAGAGACGACCAGGTCGCGGCTTTACACAACTGAGCCGCCGAGGCCTGGTGAAAATGAGCCCAGGAAGCGCCAAGCGCCTCGTAGAATGGGCCGTAATCCCCGGAGGGGGTGTCTTATCCCGAAGACGGTAACATTCCAAAATCGTGGAACGAATCCATTTAGAAAGCGTCACTTTCGAGGCTGTCAGGCCTTTCCGTGATCCATCTGGGAGAACGAACAAGGCGTCCGTACGCCTAAAGGGGCCACCGCCGCCAGGTAGATGCGCAGTGCCCGAACCACATCCAACCTGTGCAACAACACTTCCCGCTGGTGCGAAGGCTGAGGACAAAGCGATGGCAAGACAATGTCCTCATTGATATGAAACGCCGAAACCACCTTGGGCAAAAAGGAAGGGATCGGGCGGAGGACCACCTTGTCCTGGTGAAAACCAAGAACGGCTCACGGCAGGAAAGGGCCGCTAGCTCAGAGACTCTACGGATCGAGGTGATAGCCACCAGAAATGCCACTTTCCATGACAACAGGCGAAGAGAACACTCTCGCATAGGTTCGAATGGGGGACGCTGAAGAACCCCCAGAACCAAATTGAGATCCCAAGGGTGTAAGGGAGGCCGGTAGGGAGGGACAGTATGCGCCACGCCCTGGAGAAAAGTCTTAACCGGCCCCATGCCCGCCAAGGACCGCTGGAAAAATCGAGAGCGCCGAAATCTGGCTCTTCAAAGAACTGAGCGCTAGCCCCAGTTCAAGCCCCGACTGGAGGAAAGCCAAGATCACTGGCAAGGAAAAGGATCTAGGAGAAAAATTCCGCTCCTCACAAAAGCGAAGGAAAGACTTCCACGTCCTGTAATAGATTCTAGAGGAAGCCGGCTTCCTAGCCCGAATGAGAGTCCGGACGACCGCATCCGAAAAACCTCTCCGCTTCAGAATGAAGGTTTCAAGAGCCACGCCGTCAAACGCAGAGTATGTAAACTCTGGTGGAAGACGGGCCCTTGAGACAACAGGTCGTGTCTGAGAGGAAGCGGATACGGAGCGTCCCCTAGGAGAAGGATTAGATCCGAGTACCAAGCCCTGCGAGGCCAATCCGGGGCAATCAGCAGAGTCTGAATCCCTTCCCACTTGATCCTGCGAAGGATCCGAGGAAGGAGGGATAGCGGAGGAAACACATACAGGAACTGGAATCCGTCCCACGGAGCTACCAGAGCGCCCACGCCGCACGCAGCGGGATCGCTTGCGCGGGCGAAGTAAGACGGAAGCTTCCGGTTGAGGCAGGAGGCCATCAGGTCCACCTCCGGCCGTCCCCAACGCTGACATAGGTCGTCGAAAACCTCCGGATGGAGAGACCACTCCCGGGTCTATCGACTTCCTGCTCAGGAAGTCGGCTGTCCAGTTGGCGACCCCGGGATGTGTACTGCCGACAGCGCGGAACATGGGCTTCCGCCCACCTCAGGATCCTTGCTGCCTCGGCCATGGCCGCCGAGCTGCGAGTCCCCTTGATGGCTGACATATGCCACAGCCGTGGCATTGTCCGTCTGGACCCGAACATGGAGACCTCGCAAGAGAAGGGACCAATGGCGCAGGGAGAGGAGAATCGCCCGGAGTTCCAGTACATTTATGGTCAGTTTGGATTCCGATGGAGACCAGACACCTTGAACCGCAAGGGTACCCAGGACCCTCCCCAGCCGTGCAGGCTGGCGTCGGTCGTGACGACTGTCCACCTTACCGGAAGGAAAGACTTCCCCACTTCCAGGTGGGACGGCTTGAGCCACCAAAGAAGATCGGACCGAACTCGCTGGGGAAGGGGGAGGCGATGATCCAGAGAATCCAGGGATTTGTCCCAATGAGCCAGAATCGTCCGCTGAAAGGATCTGGTGTGAAACTGGGCGTAAGGAACGGCTTCGAAGAGGCCACCATCAGCCCCAAGACTCTCATACAAGTCCGTATGGAAACGGGCCGATGCAGAAGCAACCGACGGATCGCGGAGCGAAGAGCCCGCACCTTGTCCCCTGGAAGGCACACGCATGCCCCGCCGGTATCCAGGAACATTCCAAGGAATCTTATCCGGGTAGAGGGAATGAGAACGGACTTCCGAAAATTCACCAGCCACCCAAAGCGGGCGAGTGTGTCCAGGGTGATCTGCAGGCTTTCCTTGCACTGGCTGACAGTAGGCGCCTTGACGAGGATATCGCCCAGATACGGGATCACTGTGATCCCCTTGAACGCAGAAGGCCCATCAGAGGAGCGAGGATTTTGGTGAAAACTCAGCGGCGCAGTCGCCAAGCCGAAAGGCAAGGCGACGAACTGGTAGTGGTCGGAAAACACCGCGAAACGCAGAATTCACTGCGAGCAGAAGCGATGAACGTGTTGACGTCCTGCATATCCACGAGCCAGTTCCAGTACAGGGCGGACCGTGCCCTCCTTCTTGGGAACAATGAATAGATTGGAATAGAAGCCGGAAAACGCTCCGCTTCCGGAACTGGGGAGATAACTCCCTGACCCTCAGGTCGCGAACTGCTTGAAGGAACGCTTGAGCCCGAACCGGCTCCCTGGGGGCGGGACGGAAAGAACCGATTTGGCGGCATGGACTTGAACTCCAGCTTGTAGCCCGAGGAGACCACCTCCAACGCCCAGGCGTCCGAGATGTGGGCCTGCCAAACCTCCTGAAAATGAAGAAGCCGTCCCCCACCCAGGAAGGTGGGGCGCACCTTCAGGCTGTGGGCTGTTTCTCCGAGGAGGAACGCTTGGGCTGAGCACGGAGCGCCAGGCGGGCTGAGGCTTGAAAGACGGCTTACGCCTTTGGTCCTGTGCGACCGCCCGAGGAAGATGACGCCGCAGGACGAGTGCCCGCGAAGCGGCGAAAGGACTGACGCTGAGAAGGAGGACGCGGACGAGACGCACTCTTCGGCTTCGGTTGGGGAAGATGGGTGCTTTTCCCACCCGTGGCTTCCGATATAATGTCGTCCAACTTGGAGCCAAAGAGCCGGGGACCCACAAACGGAAGGGACAGAAGGGAACGTTTGAGGAAGAGTCGGCCTGCCAGGCCTTGAGCCAGAGCTCCCTTCTAATGGAAACCGCAAAGGCGGAAGACCTCGCAGCCATAGAACCCGCGGCCCAGAGCTGCTTCACAGAGGTACTTCCTGCCTGAGATATCTGAAGAGCCAGATCCTGCAGTTCAGATTGGGAAATTTCCGAATCCAAATCCTGTCGGAGCCTAAGGGCCCACTCCGAGACTGCCTTGGCCACCCATGCCGAGGCAAAGATTGGCCGAAGGGCCGAACCAGAGGCCGAAAAACCGACTTCGCCAGGGAGTCGATCCGTCGATCCACCGGATCCTGAAGGGAAGAGCCGCCTGCAACTGGAATGGCCGTATTTTTGGCCAAACGGGCGACCGGCGGATCCACCTTTGGGGGTGTAGACCACTTGGCCACGCAGTCTTGGGGAAAAGGGTATAGCAGGTCAAGGCGCTTGGGAGTTAGGAAGCGCGAACCTGGCTGTTCCCACGCCTTAGTGGTGAGAACTGAGAAATCCTCATGGACCGGAAAGGATTTAGGAGACTGCTTAGTACGCAAAAAGAAACGCCTTGTGGATTTGAGGATGAGTCCTCCTCCTGAAGCTGGAAGGTGTCCCTGACCGCCACGACTAAACTATCCACTAGAGCCGCCATCTGTGAGGAACGGTCTGGGTCCGGGTCCGCATCAGAGTCAGCGACTTCCCCATCGGACGAGGGGTCCCCACTAACGAGGACGCCTTGGACCTGACCCCGGGAGGTGAAGGTGAGGCATCTGGAGAAGACGAGCATTCCTGTCTAGGACGCTTACTAGGATTCCTGCCCCTAGGGGATACATCCTGAGTAGGTACAGGTTGTACCGGGCCGAAGACTCAACCAAGCGACCCATCAGTGAAAGGGTGGATTGGGAGATCCTGGATAGGTCAGTCACCGCCTGGGACAAGACCTTGGCCCATTCCGGCTGTGAATCACCCGCAGGAGGGAGCACCTCAGTGGCTATTAACTGCGGAGACCCGCTCTGAGAGGCCTGGCAAGAGGCGCAGAGGGGGCTAGAGCGACCCTTAGAAAACTTCACATTGCAGGAAGTGCAGGCATAGTGAGTAATTGTACAGGGAGCCTGAGGAGCAGGGTCTGCCGGGTCCGACATGACAGGAGTATGGGCTGGAGGGAGTTAATAGCAGAGTTGGTCCTACCAGAGAAGGAGCGTCACAACCTGGTGCCTCCCAGGGACAGCCGCAGCAAATACTTAGTGGAGAACGACCCTCAGAAGAGTTTGCTGAAAGATGGCAGTGCAGGATCCACAGGAGCAGCGCTGCCAGACTCAGGAGACCAGAGGAAGCGCGGAAGGAAGAACTCCACCCCTACCATTCACTTCGATGAAGGAGATAGGCTCCGCCCCTAATTCTCGCGCCCCACTCGCCGGAAGAGACGGGTCCCTGGGAAATGGCGGTGAGTACCGCTGAATACGGGCGCAATATAGCCCAGAGAAGAGGGATCGCAGAGGGGACGGAGAAGGGCGGCCCGCAAATCGGGAGATGGAGGAGGAGGAGCGCGGCACCATAATCGCAGTGCCCGCGCCGACCTCCCTTAACTCCGGCGCCGCTGAAGCGGAGTTCTATTAACCCCCGCCTCCTGCAAGTTGCCGGCCGCCGCCGGTAAAGGAATAGGGGCCTTAACCTCGACTTGCCGGGGCTGCGAGGAGAGGCAGGCCCGGCCCAAGGAATGAAATAGAGAAGGGAAGAAATCTTCTATTAACCCTGCCTCACCGAGGAGCTTGAAAATGAAGAGGGGACCATTAACCCTGCACCGCTGGCCTGAGGTAACAGAAAGACAGACCAACATACTTACCTGTCTTCATCTGTGTTCTTCACCCTCAAATACCAGCAGTACTACCTCTTCAGTCCCTGGCACAAGTGACAGGGACTGGACTGGAGGGTAGGAGCAGGTGGTCCTATGGCTGGGGGAGCAGGAAGGTCAAGCCCTCCTGGTCCACTTTGTCTTCTTTGCGGGGGCGAAGCGGTGGAATAACCATCACCGGTCAGCCCCCCAGGGGATGCAGGGCTCTAGGCTAGCCCTGGGTCCCCACCTAAAAGAAAGAGAAAAATAATAAAAGTAAAAATCAAAAGCACAGCCACCCTGAAAAAACAGGGTGTCTGCCTCCTACGACACTAAGCTAAAAACTGAGGGCTCTCTCCTGCTGGAGGGGGTATAGCAGGCGGAGGAGGAGCCAACAGCTTTAAGCCTAGTGTCGCCTCCTAGTGGCAGCAAGCAGCTATACCACGGTCTGTGTCCCCCAATGATGTAAGCGAGAAAAGAGATTTTACTGGTAAGTTATACAAAAATCTCGTTTTCTCGCACATATTCATTGGGGGACACAGAAACCGTGGGACGTCCAAAAGCAGTCCACGGGGAGGGAAAACACACGGACCACGCAGGGACACCACCGTTGTGGGGTGCAGAACTCTGCCGCCTGCACGACCAGACGGTCCAGGCAGAGTCAGTGGATTGAAGAACGCAGCAGGAAAGAAAACTCCCCAGAGCGTAGGGGCCACACAGCCAGCTATGCAGCAGCAGCAGAGACATGAAAAGACAAGATCCAAAACGCCCGCCGCAGCGGGGGAACGTGAAGGAAGGAGTGGAATCCCGACCGGTGAGCGGAACTCCGCGTTGGAGAGAAGTACCTCGAAACAGCAACAGGACCAACAAGCAGAAAACTCGTGCAGCGTAGGAACCAAAGACAGAGAGAAGCCTCAGACTTCATCACACCCAGACGGTGCAACCCACTGCCACCGAGTGGGAAGAAGGAAATACCCGGAGCGCAAACTGCCGCTAGGTACTGATGGAGAAAATGGATCGAACAATGGGTCCTCCTCGAAGAAGAGATAGTGGATCAGGGGACCAGAGGACCCCAGAGAAGGGGAACAAGTGACACATGTCTCATGGGACAACGCTATAGGCCCAAGGCCGGTACTGACAGCAAGAAGACGAATGGAGCGAAGGAACTCCGCATCCCCAACATAACAGAGAAGATCGCCAGTTGCGAAACAGAACCTGAGAAAAGTACCCGCCCTGGCAGCACATGGTGCGTGGACGCTGAGAGAAAACTGCCCTGTTCCAGGACATGGAACAAGCATTATTACCAGCAATGCGAGTCAGCTGCTGAAGGACAGAAAGTAACACTGGTACCTCCGGCGTAGGGAACACGAAGGCGATACCTACAAGCGAAGGGTACTGGGGAAGCCCGGCAGGGAGAAAGAACTAGGAGCGTCCACTGAATATCGACTTGGTAGGCGAGAAAAACGCAGTGAACAGGCGCAGACAGTAGTACAGACAGGGAGTCCGGCAAAACCGATCCCATTGGCACACAAGCAAGGGTGCCCCGTAACCACAGAAAGTGGAGGAGCAGAAAATCAGACAGAGTAACCGAAGGGCCCAGCATCCGACAGATGCAGGGGCGAAGTCAGATAAAATGCGTGCCTATATCGCCACCGGAGGAAGAGTTCCACCATCCCAAGAGAGGGGAAATACGGTAAGCAAAACCCAAGGACAGACGGCATCCGAAGGAGCAGTCCCCAGCAAGAACCACATCAGGGAGGGACGTAGAAGGGTTTGTGGCATAACGCAATGCCACACCCCACCGTACCAAAGGAAGACGGCAGGTGCAGAGTAAACAGCCATGAGGGTAGAGAGCAACAAACCTCGAGACAGATGAGGCGTCATAGTGGTTACACTCACTACCTCAGACCGAGCAACGGAATACCAGTACAGGAAATAGAAGGGCCAAGCCCACAGTTGGACCCAAAATGGCAAGGAGTAGAAGGTAAGTACCAAGGCACTACAACTACCAAGGATCCATGCTCTGGAAGTCAGCCCACGGGAAGGCCAGAGTACCACCGACCACCGCCTAAAACGGAAAAACCCAATCTCTCACCCAAGTGGGAGGACAGAACGCGGTAGGCACGGAAAAGGGGAACACTGCCGGAGCAACTAATGTGTGCGAGAGAGACTGTCCGAGGCCCCAACCGGAACTCCGGAAGAATCCGCAGGAATGAAGTCTGGAAGACAACAATCCTATTCTCCCCTGAGGAGAGAGCTGTGAAGGAACAGCCGCTGAAGCCTGGCCAGGGCAGAAGCCGCCTCGGAGGTGGATGAAGCCCACAGGAACCAGCGAAAAGAAGCAGTCTAGGCAGGACGCCGGCAGCATAACTCCAATCAAGAAGCAGGAGTGGGAAACAGGGTAGCTAGAGCCAGAGTGGGACAGCTCCATGGTAGAACCCACGAAAATCCGCATGTCGTACGTCATACCACCTTGCAGAAGACGAACACCGTGAAAACTCAAGATGGAGATCCCCGGAGCTGGCAGAGGGGCGACCCGCTAGAGGAGAGCAGCCGGAACCTGGCGGAGGAGCTGAAGGGCGACCATAGGAATACTCATACTACCCAATATCCGAAGGAGAATGGTAGGATATGAGGGAGCAGCTATGATAGAAGCAACTGCCAATGAATATGGCGGAACGAACGGACCCGCAAATGTCGTCCCGACCAGGGAGAAAAAAGGAGGAGGCGTATACGGCCTGTACCATGTACAATGCGCGCGTAACTTAATGAAGGGGGCCGCGCTAGAGCCCACAGCCTCATGCAATATGTCCCTATAACAGGGAAATGCATAGGACCAGTAGCGCAAGCAGTCCGCCTAAAAAAAAAGGAAATACGTGCATTGCAAACACTGCATACACAAAGAGCGTAACAGCCCGCCGGGGGGGAGGTGCACGAGAGCAGTGCTGCCTTCCGATGCCACAGTCCGCCCGAAGGGGCTCATACACATGGCCGCATTGCAACCAGCAGGAAGTCCGCCTAGGAAAGGGGAACATGCACTGGACAGCATCGCTTTAAGCGAGAGTGCCAAGCTACCAACTAAGGGGTGTACGCGTGCGCTAGCACCGCATACATGAGAGTAACTACTCCCCCAGTGAAGCGTGGGGACATGCACGCCCCAGCACCGCAGTGCGCGAGGGTGAAAATGACGCCCCCCCCAAAAAAAAAAAAAAAGGGGGCTGTCCAAGGCCAGCATGTGTGTCCCGTGAGCGCAAAATTCCACCTCTGGAAGGGGGCATACACAGGTCCAGTGCCGCATCCCGTGAGAGTGCAAGTATTCCCTTAAGGAAGAGGACCATGCACATGTCTGGCAGCAAATCCAGAGAGAGTGCGGTTTTCCACCTATGGAGGGGAGACCTGCACGTGACCAGTACCATATTTAATGGAGGAGGGTCACGCACACCTATACTTACCGAATCCCGGTTACTCACCCCATCTTCATCCTCTTCTCTTCACCCTCCTCAAGTGAACCATAAGGTCACATATTCCAGCAGGGTCACCTCCTCAGCTGCTGGCACCGAAGTGGCAGGAGTCTGGATGGCGGAGGGCTGGCCGGTTTAGGTGACCCCTTGGCTGGCGGGAGCAGGGGAGCGAGGCTGCCCTGGTCCTCCTTTTGCTTCTTGGGGGGGAGGAGGCAGTGAGGCGAGGCGACACTGGCGTGCTCCCCCGGGATAACAGGGAGACTAGGTGTCCACTGTTTTCCCACCTGCAAGAAGAAAAATAACAAACTAAAATAAAAAATCTTCAAGGAAGCCACCCTGCAGAGCAGGGATGTCTTGCCTCCTTAGACACTAAGCTAAAACTGAAGCTCCTTCTCCAGGCTGGAGAGGGTATAGCTGCCGGAGGAGGAGCTAACAATTCTAGCCTAGTGTCAACGCCTCCTAGTGGACATAGCTATACCCACGGTTTCTGTGTCCCCCAATGAATATGTGCGAGAAACACACGTCTTTGTAGCTTGGTGCGCAAAGATTTTTCCCCCATGCTCACACATGGGGCCTCATTTATCAAAACTGACTGAGCATAAGGCTAGGGCTACACGATGAGGATAAGTCGCACAACTACACTGCAACATATGTCGCGCAACAATTTTTATAATGATAGTCTATGGGTTGCAGTGCAACACCGTAGACTATCATTATGAAAAATTGTTGCACGACTTTTGTGAGACAACGATCACCGTGTAGCCCTAGCCTAAAACTGTCTTAGTCGCCCACAGCAACCAATCAGAGGTCACAGTTCATTTCCTAAAGGACTCTCAATAAAATGAAATCAGAGCTCCCATTGGTAGCTATGGACAACTAAGACAGTTTTTAATAAATAAGGCCCATGGGGTTTACCGCACACAGAAAATCCACAGCAAAGTAGAGTACAATGAATGTGAATACGAATACGAAAAACTCATTCTCATGCAAAAGGGAAAAAAGAAATCAGCACAGATCTGAGAGCATACAGTGCATTTGTTCTGTATTTGCTGAGAATTTCAACTATCGCTATGCAAATAATCAGAAATCATTGAACAGTAATGCTTAAAGGGCTATTCTCCAGGTGGGGAATGAACAGAGTTGCATCATTTCTATAGGAGTTGCATAAACGGCTGAGCAGCCACCCATTTCTCCATCATACTGATGAGGGTTTTCTATATGCTGATCCTCTGTTTAGTTATATGCTAAACATTACCTACTCCTACACACTGTATATAATATGCTATATGCTAAACATTACCTACTCCTACACACTGTATATAATATGCTATATGCTAAACATTATCTACTCCTACACACTGTATATAATATGCTATATGCTAAACATTACCTACTCCTACACACTGTATATAATATGCTATATGCTAAACATTACCTACTCCTACACACTGTATATAATATACTATATGCTAAACATTACCTACTCCTACACACTGTATATAATATACTATATGCTAAACATTACCTACTCCTACACACTGTATATAATATGCTATATGCTAAACATTACCTACTCCTACACACTGTATATAATATGCTATATGCTAAACATTACCTACTCCTACACACTGTATATAATATGCTATATGCTAAACGTTACCTACTCCTACACACTGTATATAATATGCTAAACATTACCTACTCCTACACACTGTATACAATATACTTGGGAAAGGGGGTGATTTATACTTAATATTTTGGTGTACTTTTTTTTTTAAACTTTTTTTTTTTTTTTTTTTTTACAGTTTATTTATTAACTTTTCCCCCCTTAGGGGCTAGAACCTGGGACCATTTTTATCCTATTCACCCTAAGGCCTAATTCACACGTCTGCTTCCGTTCCGCAAATTTGCGGAACGGGTGCGGACCCATTCATTTTGAATGGGGATGTGATGGATGCGGAGAGCACACACTGTGCTCTCCGCATCCGCATTTGCGGAGCGCGCCGCCGATCTTCCGGACAGCGGCTCCACAAAATATAGAGCATGTCCTATTCTTGCCCGCAATTGCGGACAAGTATAGGCATCTCTATAGGGCTGGTGGCAAGGTGTTTTGCGGATCCGCAAAACACTACGGACATGTGAATAAGGCTTAATAGAGCTCTATTAGGGTGAATAGGGCTTCACCCTCTCCCTGCTGCCCTGTGCACAGTACACAAAGCAGCTGGGAGCTGACCAAGGCAGCCAGGACTTCAGTAGCGTCCTGGTTGCTATAACCGATCGGAGCCCCAGAATTACACTGCTGGGGCTCCGATCACTGCCATCAACGAGGAGGAGGTGAGGGGACCCTGTGGCCACTGCCACCAATGACTTCAATACTGGGGGGGGAGGGAAAAAGGGGGGGGATGGGGAACTGGCCACTCTTATCTTTAATACTGGGGACAGGGGGGGCGCACTGGCCACCAATGTTTTAATACTGGGCGCGGAGAGCACACTGGCCACCAATGTCTTTAATACTGGGAGGGCGGGGACTGGCCACCAATGACAAGTAACCATTCGTATACAAACGCAGGCAGCAGGAATACACTGCCGGCACCTGCCTGTGACCGAGCGCTGCGATCCGCTGCAATTAACGCCTCAGGTGTGGCACCTAAGGGGCTAACTGCCACGGATCGAGGTGCTCAAGGACAGGCTGGTGCCGGCAGTGTATTCCTGCTGCCTGTGTTTGTATATGAATGGTTACTTGTCATTGGTGGCCAGTGCCCTCCCGCCCCCCAGTATTAAAGACATTGGTGGCCAGTGCGCCCGCCCCTCCTCCTCCCGTCTCTCCCCATTGGCAGCGGCAGCACAGGGGGAGGGAGAGACTGCCTCCTTCTCCCCGTGCTGCAGTGCAGAACATGGACCCGCTGAGAGCGGCGCAGCCACGCTCTCCTATACTGGGCTGTGCAGTAGCAAAGCCCAGTATCGATAAAACACCAATCCTGGTATCGAGCTCGATACCAGAGAAAAGTATCGATTGGGTATCGAAAGTTTGATACCCGCAACAACCCTAATATGCTATATGCTAAACATTACCTACTCCTACACACTGTATATAATATGCTATATGCTAAACATTACCTACTCCTACACACTGTATATAATATGCTATATGCTAAACATTACCTATCCCGAAACTGTAACATAGGAAGCCTGATAAAAAGTCTGACAGCCTTTATGGTAGCTGATCGGTCTGTTTCCTTTTGATGGTAAATGCTCTTTAATCCAAGTCTCATGCTTCAAATAACAAGCAATGGAAATCCCACATACCTGCTGGAGCAAAGGCGGTTTATAATCTGCTTCTTGCATTCTTCTCCTGTTATCTCACCTTGGAGAAAAAATAAAAAGCACTTCTTAAATTGCATCAAATGGTTGATGAGAATAGGGATGAGCGAATCCGAACTTTACAGGTTTGGGTTCGTTATGGATTCTGTTATAACGGAATATAAATGAATTCTATGACGGAATTCAAAACAGAAGCATTTTAGAGGAACTATGTTTTGAGCCGTCATAATAATAGAAATCTAGGATCAAGCATAACGGATTCCATTATGCAGGATAAAAAATAAACTTTCGAGAATTGCCTAAGTTGTGAAAACCACAACCTCTTCAGCCAGGACGGTATGATGGCTAGATGTCCTTTTATAGGCTCAGGGTCTCTAGTTAATTAATGCTTAATTTGATTAAAGGGGTTGTCCAAGTTATTCTTTTGTACTTTGTATGTTTCTAACTAAGCAAATGTAAGGGGTTTCAATTCACTTACTTCATCTCCTGTGGCCCCCATTGTGGTTAGTGGAGTGTCAAATGACCTGTAATGTCAGCTTCTTTCCCAAATATTCATGTTGTTACATGCCCCCACAGCTCTGCAACTGCATGTCAACAAAGGGGCCAGAACAGAACTAGGGAAATTAGGAAATATAATTGTTTTTTTTGCCTAAAAGCTTATGTATATATTGCAGACCATCAGGTTTACAGTGCTTTATTTTTTTTAATATAACTCGGAAAACCCCTTTAATTAAAAATTCCATCTGTCAGAAACATTCCAATATTGTGCAGCTGGTAGGACATGACGGATATGCAGAGTACGCTGATGCTGACTCCATTACATTACCATTGCCATAGACCAAAGTCTCATTTGATGACAGAGCTTTGAGCACATTTGGAAACAATTCCAAAGATTTTCCACTGGACATCTTTCCAGATTTCACGGAATCAAGAAATATATTAGCCAGTTCAAGAAGAGATGGTCCTGGCAGCGGATGAACCTGAAAGTGACAATAGGCAGAAAAGAATAAGAATATATCCAACAAAAAAAAGCTTGTCCCACGACCACTCCCCACACCCAGGGCTTTGCCTGCCCAACTGTGCCTAGAGCATTGGAAGCTATTGGTCACACAGAATTTTACTGATGTCCCGAGCAATTTAGAGGGGTTATTCCAGAAGAAGTATTACTATGGAATGAAGGATTATTGCAATATACATATAATAATATTGTTCTTTTTTTTTAATGTGTTACATTTTCCTCTCTTGTAGCATCACCTGCTCTTCATCTTTATGGACCACCTTATTTACTTGCTCTCTATATAGATATAGATATATATATAAGTGAGGGACTATTTCCCATAGAGGGAGGAAGAAGATCACAAGAGCTGATTGCAATGCATCCTGGCAGGTACTTGATGAGCTGCTGTCCACCCACAGAAAGGGAGGAAGGTTCTCCAAATAAGTGGGTAACAGAATTTTAAAAAGAGTTTACCATTTGTGTGATATCCCCTCTAAGTCAATTGTTTTAATGACATTTCTGCATGGTCCTGGGCTCTAAACCGGCACCACTGTGAATGCACAGCATGGCTTTAGAGCTCTTGCAATCTAACATGATGTCAGATGATCACTGCGTGCCCTCCAGCATGGTGCCAGTGACTAATGTCACTACAGGAGCCAGTTCTGCTTTGTAACTGGGGCTCCTACAGAATCGCCAGTTACAGTGGAAAATTGCAAATATCAGATCGGTGGGGGTCCGACACCCAGCACCTATCAGCTGTTTGAAGAGAAGCAGGTGTAATTACAAGCCGTCCCATTCACTTCTATGGCATGGGACTCCTTCCTATACACTTGAATATGAAGGAGCCGCCCTATTAAAGTAAATGAGACGTCTTGTAATTACACCCGCTCACCGTTGCGATGTCGACGGCGAGCAGGTAAACAATTTAGGGAAGGCAGTGCTGGCAGTGGTGGTGCCTCAGCCGAATGTGTATTCTATGAGGAGAGCTGCTGCCAGACATTTATCTCCCAGGAGAACAAAAGAATCAGGTGAAAATATTCATTTTGCCAGACCCTTATGTGTAACATCTTTTGGTGGGGGAGTCGGTAGTATCTCACATTAGAGCAGTGGTGGCGAACCTATGGCATGGGTGCCAGAGGCGGCACTCAGAGCCCTCACTGTGAGCACCCATGCCCTGGAAAAAGTCTATGGTGTACCAATATGTCAGACTTTTCCTGCCATTTATCAGCGCAGGGCGCACTATGAACAGCACAGGCAGCGCATTGAATGCAGGCAGGCTATTATAGCTAAATGATAAAGTACATGGAAGATACTATACTGGACTGTAGTATTCAGGTTAAATTGCTGTGTTGGCATTTTGAAATAAATGAGTGGGTTTTCGGTTGCAGTTTGGGCACTCGGTCTCCAAAAGGTTCGCCATCACTGCATTAGAGTGTCGGCTGAACCCACCATTCTCAGTGGATTCAGCTGACAAGAGACTAATGTGTATGGCCACTCTTAGAATAAGCCTTGAAAATCTTTAAAGGGGTATTCCCATTGTCTGATAGGTGCGGGTCCCACCACTGGGACCCGCACCTACAATGAGAACGAAGCGGGGAGCGCTGTGGCTGTCCACCACCAAGCGCTGCTCCCATAGAAGTTAATGAAAGCGCACCACACATGCGCGGCCCATGCTCCCATTCATTTCTGTGGGGCAGACGGAAATAGCCGAACCAGCGCTCTGTTATTTTCGGCGGCCCCATAGAAATGAATGGAGGGCGGCTGCGCATGCACAGTGCACCCTCCGTTTATTTCCCCCGCTCCATTCTTATTGTAGGTGCGGGTCCCAGCCCGCACCTATCAGACAATGGGGGCATATCCTAGCGATATTCCCCCATTGTCTGAAATGGGAAAACCCCTTTAAGAGGCAATTGCTTTCACTATTTCAATTTTTTTTACCTCAAGCATTAATAGGCCCACCATCTCTGCTGCCACTTCTTTCTGCAAATCTCCCGACTCCACGAGTTCTATACAGTGCTTATAGATGGCAATCCTCCTGCACACCCCTGCGTCTTCACAACATGGAGACCCTGCACAGATACAATGGGGGTCATTTCTTATAGCTCTATACCAGTTTTCTGACATAAAAAGTCACATATTTTGAGTAGATTTTTCTGACACCCTCCCACATTCCCAAAAAGTGGGCAGATCCTGGGGAAGAGTAGATGGGCCACAAGCGGACTTCCGCAGCCTGACTCATTTAACAACATGTGGGTCAGAAAACTGGAACACATTACACCAAAAATCTACTCCATCTCCTAGCTAGAGAAGATTTCAGTTCCGGCGCAGGAACAGCAGAAGGAGCGCCTCTTAGGCTCCATTCACACGTCCGTAAGTGTTTTGCGGATTCGCAAAACACGGACACTGGCCATGTGTACATGTCCTGCACTATAATAGAAAATGCCTATTCTTGTCCACTATTGCGGACAAGAATAGGACATGTTATATTTTTTGCGGAAACGGAGGTGCGGATGCCGACAGCACTTAGTGTGCTGTCCGCATCCATTCCGGCCCCATTGAAAAGACCCATTTTGCGGACGTGTGAATGGACCCTTAAAAAACTGTTTGAATCTTCCTCCAGCAGGGTTTTAACTAAGACTGGTGTGTGAAACACTGGTCTTTAGTAAATGACCCCCAATGAGTTTTATATCAGAAATAATCAGTTATTCCATTACTGGAGACTGTTTGCCATTTTATGAGCGAATGAAAATAAAATAGACACGATTAATGCAGCTAGAAAATAGATATTTACCTTTAAAAATACCACGTAATAGCGCCCCAAGTTCTTTACCATTCACTGCATGTTTAGTGATGATGCTCAGCAGCTGAAATAAAAGATACAGCACTGATGAAGGGCTCCAGACGGTAAAATTACTAGGACTCCATTGTATTCACTATTAGCCACTTGGCAGGATAGTACAGTACCTGTCCACAAACTATGTGGCCCCTTAGGCATCTTTCACACGGGCGTCATGTTTGACGCCCAGATAAGAGGCGGGTGCGTTGCGGTAATATGCGCGATTTTCCCACGCGGGTGCAAACCAGGGCTGTGGAGTCGGATTCGGAGTCGGAGTCGAGGAGTCGGAGTCGGAGGCAATTTTGGGTACCTGGAGTCGGAGTCGGCAAAAAATGGACCGACTCCGACTCCTACTAGATTTAAATTGGAATAAAAAAAAATTGGAATAAAAAAAAAGCAAGTTTAAATGTCCCAATTCAGATAAAGTTATAATTAATTACTTCTCTACTGTAAGAATAAAGGCCAATGCATGCAGTGCGTCACGTTACCGCTAAACAAAGACGTTAAGTGACCGTGAAGAAGCATGCTTTTCATATGCTTCACTATGCAGTTAAAGGGACACTGACAGGCTGATTTACCGGCTAAAGATATATCTGCTGGTATTCATCAGAGGATTAGGAATACAACTAGACGACTGTTACCCCCAGTTGAGGTTTACTTGTGTTTAAAAATGTTTTAATCAATATGCAAATTCTCTACCTTTGTGCCCAAGGGGCAGGCGCACATGTAGAGTACTGGCAGCACTAGACAGGACTAGGTAGCGAGGAGGAAGAGAGAAAGCTGGCACAGCCTCAGCATAGCCAGATGAGGCTGCTGCCAGCACTCTACACGTGCGCCTGCGCAGGAATTCAGCGCTCGGCTAGCCTGAAAAAAAGGCCAGTGCAGTGAATAATAACGAGGGAAACAGCGCTGGGAAAATGTACTGGGCAAGGCTAAGCACAAATCCGCAGGGAGACGCTGCCCCATTGGGCACAAAGATAGTAAATTTGCATACAGATTAAAATGTTTTTTAAACACAAGTACAGTTTAACTGGGGGTAACATTAGTATAGTTTTATTCCTAATTCTCTGATGAATACCAGTATATATATATCTTTAGCTGGAAAATCAGCCTGTCAGTGTCCCTTTAAGGAGCGGCAATACTTACACTTTCCATTGTCTTGTGGTCTGCTGTTACAGGGAACCCATGGTTATCCTCGCCTCTCACTGATAACTGATTAAGGACTGGAGACACTTGTATAAGTGAAGGGAATGGAGAGTCAATAGTTCAAGACTGAAGCTGTAAACCATTTGAAAAACTGCTATCATTCAGCTAAGGCTATAAAACATGTAAACTCAGATTGTTAGCTTAAATTTTAAACATGACTATGGGATTCTACTAGGAAAATCATGTTTTAAAATAAATGCCCCTTCCCCTGCCCCTTCCTGGATCCTCCCACTGCTCTATCTTAAGCAGAAGATCAGCACACAAAGGAGAAGGCAGCAGCTTCTGCTCAACTACCTCTCTATGCTAGAGGAGATTAGAAAAACTTGGTGGAACAGCTTCGTATTTGCATATTATATACAGAGGAGTCGGAGTCGAGGAGTCGGAGTCGGAAGTTTCAAAATCTGAGGAGTCGGAGTCGGAGTCGGACAATTTATCTACCGACTCCACAGCCCTGGTGCAAACGTTTGTAATGCGTTTTGCACACGCGTGAGAAAAATCGCCATGTTTGGTACCCAGGCCTGCCGGACTTTATCACTGAAGTCCGGTTTCGGGTCTTCTGGAGAATTTATTATTTTCCCTTATAACATGGTCATAAGGGGAAATAATAGCATTCTTAATAAAGAATGCTTAGTAAAATGAAGAGGAAGGGGTTAAAAATAATAAAAGTTAACTTACCTTAGCCACTTGATCGCGTAGTTGCGATCTCTCCTCTCTTTCCCAGCATCAGCTAAGATCTAAAGGACCTGTGATGACGTCACATCACATGGCCCAATCACATGGTCCATCACCATGGTAAGAAGGACCATGTGATTGGACCATGTGATGTGATGTCATCACAGGTCCTTTAGTTCTTAGCTGATGCAGGGAAAGAGAGGAGAGATCGCAACTACGAGGTAAGTTAACTTATATTATTTTTAACCCCTTCCTCTTCATTTTGCTATGCATTCTTTATTAAGAATGCTATTATTTCCCCTTATAACCATGTTATAGGGGAACAAAATAGAGATCTGGTCCCGTTGCTAAGCAACCATGCGGGAAAATCGCACTGCATCCGCACTTGCTTGCGGATGCTTGCGATTTTCCCGCTGCCCCATTCACTTCTATGGGGCCTGCGTTGCGTGAAAAACGCACAATATAGAGCATGCTGCAATTTTCACGCAACGCAGAAATAATACGTGAAAATCACCTCTCATGTGCACAGCCCCATAGAAATGAATGGGTCCGGATTCAGTGCGGGTGCAATGCGTCCTCCTCACGCATTGCACCCGCACGGAAAACTCGCCCGTGTGAAAGGGGCCTTATTCTCAACATGAGGACAAGGGGCCACAAACTAAAATTAGTCAGGGGGTGATCAGAAGCAATGTCAGAAAATTTTATTTTGCTGAAAAAGTAGTAGATGCTTGGATCTAACTTCCAGCAGATGTGAGTGGAAAATTAACAATTAACCCTTCTGCACCCGTCTGGATCCGTTTTGCGATCCACAAAACGCAGGCCTGCAAAATAAAAAGTCGGGTTTCTGAGACGTGAGTGCGGTGAGGACGGACGGGGGAAGGTGGTCCCAGCACACTGATCTTTTACGCCAGGTACATAACATGGACACCATATCACAAAGGTGTCGGCAGAGGACAGAAGGGCTGCTTTTAGTGCACTGTATTAGTAAGTAAATTGGTTTCTCTTTTTTATTTCTAAGAAAAATTACTTTTTCTTAATATGCAAAAGAGGCCTTTAATGCAATGACGGTGTCATCATTGCCCTTGTTGCACCCAAACTCAAGTGAACCTGTGTGTTTGTGCAGCCAGTTATACAGGTAGATCCCTGGTGACAGTGTATGGCAATACTGAGAACTGGAGCGCGGCGCTGGTCGCATGTATCCCACATTTACCTCTGCATCTTTCAGGCTCTGGAGGTAACGCTGAAGTCCATCCGTTTTCTTCTCAGCAGATAAAGACAGTATTTTCTGGTCCATACTGTGTAGAAAATACCCTGGGAAAAATACAAAACTCTGTTTACTAGAAATGATCCCCACAGAAGAAGCCCGGGCTCTGGGTGTCCTGGTAGCAGATCCGATATACACACCGAGTGCGGACGGAGATTTATCAAAACTGGCCTAGCTGCCCAAAGCAACCAATCAGATTCCACCTTTCATTTTCCGAGGGACCCCTGAAAAATAGAAGGTGGAATCTGATTGGTTGCTATGGGCGACTAAGCCAGTTTTCCTTTACCCTGGGTTCACACCTGAGCGTTTCTGAGACGTGCGTTTTACACACGTTTTTTCCGCGCATATTACAGCGCGTTTTTGCAAATAGGAAACGCGCGCCATACGCACGTTCGTGACTCTGGAGACCAATTGAAAAAGGCATATCTACACTTTAACATGCGTTTTACGTGCGTTCCCATTGAAGTCTATGGGTGCAAACGCGCGACAAAACGCCCCAAAGAAGCTCAAGAACTTCTTTGAGCGTAGGGCGTTTTACAGCGCGTTCAAACGTGCTGTAAAACGCTCAGGTGAGAACCATGCAGTTTTGATAAATCTCCCCCAGTGTGTTTATATACCGCTCTCTATCCATCGGGATACATGTATATATGTACGTATGTATCCCGCAGCCACGGAGGCGTCATACAGACCACCTCACCCTCTCAGAAGCACATGGATCCACGTGAGAGCAGACGGCACTCAGCCGGGCCACACCACTTTACCACAAGTGACTTCAGGAGTGCGGCCTGCTCTCCGCCTTCTATAAAGTTCTACTTTTAGTTGCAGACTATAACACATTGGCATAGATCCTAGAAAAGCAAATGAGCTCTTCACTTCTGGACCAGTGTCCTCCGTGGTGACTGGCTGTGTGTCGCCTACGTCACCGCTGCAGCCAGGGGCGTAGCTAACGGCTCATGGGCCCTGGTGCAAGAGTTCAGCTTGGGCCCTCAGTGCTTTGTGTGTCTTCTTATGTGGTATAAGGGTCTTTGGGCCCCCTCAGGCTCCTGGGCCCGGTAGCAACTGCTACCTCTACACCCCCTATAGCTACACCCATGGCTGCAGCCTAGAAAACGCAATCCAGACATGAGGACCACTGGAAACTGTGGCGCCAGACCACCCCTTTAAGCCTAATATGGCCAAATACAGGCTCCAAGGAGTCATATTACATGGTTTCCTAAATTTTACTTCAGCCGTTGTTCACACCACATGTCTACGTGGGCCGAGGATCTCCCGATGTCCAGCTCCGATGCTAGGCTGCGGTGTGCCCTTTGTATGGGATTGTGTAGGGTATGGCGCTATTCTATACCACAAAACTTATACAGAATGGCCCTCCAGGGGGCGTCGCTCATGTGAATGGGGCACACGCTGGGAACTTTCCTTTGACTCCATGTGCACAGACTCCCTGTAGTTTCAGATATGAGAGACATTTTGAGGGCTCCTGGGCTCGGTATGGCGGCACATGTGCATGTGGCAGTCACTGTCACCACCGCCCCTCAGCGGTAATGACAGCGGGCAGTGAGAGGGGGCGCTCTGTCACACAACCCGATGGCTTGGTCTTACTACCGCCAGAGGCAGGGCCAGGAATAAGCCATTGCCCTGCAGAGGGAGCCGGGGCAGGTGAGGTAATAATGCCTTCTATCACTAGAGGACGCTAGAGCGCCGTGTACTGCCGCAGCGCCCCTCCTGAAGTAAGGCGGTGAGGGAGGGAGCTCCTGTGCTGCCGCATATACCTGCAGGTCTGAACACTAAACTTCAGCCCTGCGGCACTGAGCACGTCCCCAGAAGACGGGACTCCTCTGCCCTGCGCTGTCTATGGCGCCGTTCAACCCCGTTCTATACTGTGCAGAGCACTTCATCACGTCACAACTGTCCACAGTGCGCTCACCCCAATCCGGGCACCGGCGGGAGACCAGTCCTAGCGATCCTAATACCAGAGCGCGGGTTCTGAATCTGGCGCGCCTGACGTCATTTCCGCTTTGATGTAACGCGACCTGTGACGTTCTGTTGCAATACAACACTAGGGGGGCTATGCACTCGTACGGGCCAGTGGCGCAATGGATAACGCGTCTGACTACGGATCAGAAGATTCTAGGTTCGACTCCTGGCTGGCTCGGATTTTTTTTTATTAATATAATTATTATTATTTTTAAACTGTCCTGTTAATTGAACTAGTCTGCAACTGACATTTCATGAAAGTCATCTTCCAATAATCGGCAGAGGTTCAATGAAATCTAGATGACTAGTGTCTGCTATGACTTTTACTATGAGATTCAGCATTCTTGTGCTGACAAACATGTGGGGCCAGTGGCGCAATGGATAACGCGTCTGACTACGGATCAGAAGATTCTAGGTTCGACTCCTGGCTGGCTCGGCTGAATGTTTTTCTCTCATTGTGAATTTAGTGCGTTTTAATTACTGCAACAAAACCCATAGCACTTTAACCCTCTCCAGACCAGGTTTGTTTAGGGCTTTATGACTACAGGATTTATTATTATTTTTTTTTTTTTTTGCATCACTGTATTCAGAAGGCTTGTGTGCTGTATGTGGCTTGTGTTTCTTTTCTTCTGTTTTAATACTTTCAAAAATTAAAACTTAAAAAAAAAAAAAGTTTTTCTTTGTATCGCTAAATTTTGATCCCAATAACCTTTTCATATTTATATTTACAGAGTTGTTTGAGGGATCTTTTTTTTTTTTTTGCAGGTTGGTCGATATTTTTTACTAGTACCATATTGGATTGTGTATTTTTGTTCAATTTTTGGGGAGGTGAAGAGACCAAAAATGGCGAATCAATTATTTAGATTTTTTTCCTTTGTGCCATTCAGTGTACAGGATAAATATTCTTATATTTTAATAGTTTAGCTGTTTTCAGATGTGGCGATGACGATGATCTTTATTTCTTGTATTGTTTATTTGTAAAATGGGGATGATTTGAATTTTTATATCTTTTTGGTTTTTAATATTTAAAAAAATATATATTTTCTACATCTATTTTTAGTCCCCCTAGGCTTCAACATGTGGTTGTATAGATTGCAATGGCTTACTATTGTGGTCTGCGTCTATGCGTTCCTATCAAGTCCTGCCGCAGGCCAAACTTTATAGGAACTTTGCTGTGACAGGCCTCAGAGCCTTGAGAAGGTCCCAGGCTGCCAGGCTTATTGTGGGCGAACCCTTCAGACACTGGGAACGCAGATCGCCCAGTAAATAACCGCTCAGTTACCGCGTACGTCTCTCTTCCTGTCCGCTGCTGCAGTCTATAGTCTTTGCCCCTCCCCCCGGCCGATGTGATATTGATGAGCTATCCTGAGGATAGGTCATCATAGTGAAAGCGTGGACAACCCCTTAAAGGTCATGATGTCATATAGCGACATCACATGTGATGTTTGTCCATGGAGTCACAATGTGACGGGCTATCTACTGCGTCTGCAATGTAACTGTCACAAAAAAATCGAACACTGTTGCGGCAGCGTGTGACTGCCATCGATCATAAAGCACATTGCGTGTGACTTATGTGCGACTTTTTGTGATTTGGCTGTTTTCTTCTTATTCGTTGCAGAAAAATCGTGCAAATGCTTTTGGTGGCGCAAATTGCTGTCGCGTGACAACAGTAGCCCCTGCATTATTTTGCAGGTCAGTGCAATTAGGACAATACTAAGTATGTATATGGGTTTTATCATTTAATAATTTTGCACAAAAAAAAAATTATTATTTGTTTTACGTCACCAGATTCTGCAGCAATAACTTTTTCCTTACCCGTCTTAGGGCTTGTTGTGTTTTTTACTGGTAATTAATATTTTGAGGTATATATACTTTACTTCTTTTTTGAAGGTGAGGTGGCCAAAAAAAACATTGTTTCTGATTTTTTAATTTTTTTTGCAGCAAGTGGGATAGATTATTAATTTTTACTTAAAAAACAGTTTTAAATGAGGGAAAAGTTTTTTTTTAAATATCTTCATGATTTTTAGCTGAAGTAGAGGACTGTATCATGCAGTCTTCTGATTAACGGTATATTACACTGTAATACTTATGGTAATCCATATAATAGAGAAGAGCACACATACGGTACTCACCACCGCCGCAGCGTCTTTATTCAGTAGTCCTCTTAAACATGAATACATAATATAGTACACAATGCATAGACTCCTGCAGGCTCCCATTTCCAGATCTGGGTGGTCAGTGCCTTGTATTTGCTTTTCTCTATTATATTTATTACAGGACTTTGTGTATACACTGAGCACCACTAGCGGAAGAAGGTCGCCCTGGGACCTGTTGTTCTGCTATATAGGTGTCACAGACGTTCCCGCGACAGGTGATCGATGAGAATGGCAACACGTGGTTTGATTTGACATTTTCCATTTGGATCAAATGACGTCTGTGTTGTTTCTGGTGCTTGCTACGCCTTCTTTCCTCAGGTGTGGCTATTAGGGTCATTTAACCTTCTCTATTTATTGTTGTTTCTCCCACAATGCTATGCGGTTTATAGCTTCTGTTGGAGTTGTGGATTGCTGGTGTGTGGATCTCAGCTGAGTTCCTGGTGCTGCCACAGCTACGTGAAGTTAAGCGTTTTCTTTCCCTTTTGTATTTTGTTTGGGTTATTTTGTGTGTTGCATTTCCCTGTCATTTGTATTAAGGCCTGAGGGAGACTCCTGTTCGTCCTTCCTTTTGGAGGAACAGGTTGTCTCAGTCCTGACATTAGTACAAGGGTCCTATAGGGTGAGTTAGGACACTAGGTATTCCTGTGTATGAACTCACCTACCTCTGGGGTCTGTTCATACTGGTATTTAGTCAGGACTTTGATTAGGGTTTTACTAGGACATGTCCATCTTCTTTCCCTAGTTTCCAGGCCTTATTCCCTCACCCCTTTTCCTCCTAGGCTCGGTGTGTTGTTTCCCTCCCACACCTGAACGTGACATTAGGGGTGTAATTCCAATCGCTATCTACAGAAAGGAGTGTCACTCTGTACTATACCTATCATCATAACACTGACAGGCATCCAATTGGCCCTAATGTACACAGATGGCAGACCTAGGGGCTTTCATTAGGCCCCCAGCTGCCATAATGACACATTGGCACCCCACAATTGCGTTCTGGCAACAAACTGAACCAATACCAGGGAACAAGTTGAACATTTTAAACATGTGTTGTTTATTAAAGGGCTTGTTGGAGTTAAATAAAATCTCGTCAGCATCTGTCGGGAAGCCATTAAGACAACCCCTCTAAGATCTCATTTTCATATAAGCCTCTTAATAAATTTGTCAAATATTTGTCCATCTGTGAAAAAGTCGCGATGATAAATCCGGCTAAAAATGTAGCCCCACCCACATAAAATCTGTCCGCCCCTTTGTTAATGCAAACTGTCAGGCATGACACAAAAACTTCATAAATTTAGTACAAATGCCTACTCCACTGAAACAAAAACAGGCAATATTACCACACTTTTCTGGCACGGAGCACTTGATACATTACCCCCATGTCTTGCTGTGGACAACAGTGGCTTATACTCGTTCACACTATCATTGTATAGTCGGGACGATATATTCAAAACGTTCTGGAACATTTTCTTGTGAGGTTATGTACTGTGGTGAAGCAGTCTCACCAGTAGGGCTAGTGGCGCAATGGATAACGCGTCTGACTACGGATCAGAAGATTCTAGGTTCGACTCCTGGCTAGCTCGAAAATATTTTGAAACCTGAAAATTTAAATGTAATTTCAAAAATTTCAAGAAGGACTAAAATAAATAAATAAAAGACTATGCTTCATATAGAACATCCAATGATCAGTGCTTTTAAGAGGACAATGTGGTACACATAAAATAGTGCAGTGGCCAAACTGGAGCAAGGGGAACAGTACACCTCAATGTAACACTTCAGCCTTCACAATGTCTTTAGCATACGCAATCAATATCAGTTCAGTGGGTGCTGAGAGTCCGTATCCCCACTATCTGCTGTCTCATTACCAGGCACAGTGCCATACATTCTGTAGCAGTGGGTGTGATACTCCACATAGCTCTGTCCCATTCACTTGAAAAAGTTGGAGTTGCAGTACCACACACAGCCACTACAAAATCTACAACACTAGGGCAGATTTACCAGTCCTTTAGAATCTTTTTGGGCTTTTTTTTAAAGCCATTTTTGCAACAAATTTACAAAATGTTTGCCATTTGTTGAATTTGTCGCGCAAAATACAATTATATACAAATATAATTTTTCGGTCTAATCATATTTATTACAAAGATTCCATCAGTTTATGCTCTACTCGTGAATTGGCGAACACAACTTTTTTGCCACTTTTCGCAAAAAGTCACATAAAAAAATCTGGCCACCCCATAAGCTAATGCAAACTGCCAGGCAGTGCACAAACCGCGCTAAAATGGTGTAACTTCTTCACTAATTTTTGTGCAAATGCCTACTCCAATGTTTACGATTGTTACTAACTATTTTTAATTTCAGGTAGAACCTGAGATGGCAGAGGCACAAGGAAGTTTCACGTCTGTGGAGCTACGGGCCGTCATGAAGTTTCCTTTTCTCCAGGGAAAGGACATTCACACTGAGGACACTCCTCCCCTAGTGTCTGTGACATCTTAGTGTGAATGTCCTTTGTAGACTTTCCCTGGAGAAACAAAAACTTCACGATGGCCCGTAACAGACGTGAAAATTCCTTGTGCCTCTGCCATCTCATGTTCTACCTAAAATTAAAAATAGTTATAACAATCATAAACATCTGATATTTGCACAGTTAAATAACAAGATATCAAGCTTTCATATGGTACAAAATTAATTTTTCAATTCCAACTGGAAGGGGACAAAGCCAGGAACTTCTCAGCATCCCCTCGTATATATACACTACGCACAAAAAGTTAGGGATATTTGGCTTTCAGATGAAATTTATGGAAAATGTAAAAGGTTCACGCTGCAGTAATATTATATCATGAAAGTAGGGCATTTAAGTAGAAGCATGCAATAGTGATTTCTCATCTCAAACAGTCTATTGAAATAAAAGCCAATGACAGTGGTGGGTATGCCCCCACAAAAATGTCAGTTTCTCAATAACTTGTCATGTGGCCTTGAGCATCAATTACAGCTTGCCAACATCTCATGCTCTTCACAAGTCGTCTAATTGTCTGCTGAGGCATGGCTTCCCACTCTTCTTGAAGAGAGGCCCTCAGGTCATCTCTGAGGTTCTGGGGTACAGAGTTACAAGCCTCTACAAGGCGACTCAGCTGATCGCATAAGTTTTCAATGGGATTCAGGTCTGGAGAAAGTGCAGGACACTCTATTTGAGGTACCCCAGTCTTCAGCAGCTGTTCCCTAATGATGCGACTTCGATGATCTGGCAAATTGACATCCATGAAGATGAAATTAGGCTTTTGTTGTTCATGCACAGGCACAATGACGGGGTTACTGATGTTATTCAAGTAGTATGGGCTTGTCACTGTATCATTCACCACCACCAAAGACAAACAGTGGCTGATGTATAGCACTCTACTTGATGTCTCCAACTTCATTTGCGGCCATCATTTCTGCTCAGCGTGAATCGACTTTCATCAGTGAACAGAACTGAGGCCCACTGGTCCCTCGTCCAGTGTAGATGCCCCCTGGCCCATGCAAGACGATGACACCTGTGGTCAGGTACCCTTACAGGTCGTTTAGCACTCAGACCTCGCTGATGTAAACGGTTTTGAATGGTCTGATGTGACACTTAGGTGCCTCTCATCTCCCTTAAATGTGCCTGCAGTTGTGTGGCATTCATCATTTGGTTCCGCAGGGCTTTGTTCACAATGAAGCTGTCATCAGTGTGGGATGTGGCCAAAGACCGTCCACTTCTATGCCTTTCTGTGACTCTTCAGTCTCTCTTTATCTCTGTTGCGACCTGCTGATGACACTCTAAGCTCAGTGGCCACTGCCATCTGAGAACATCCTGCTTAAAGCCTCATAATGGCGAGGTACTGCTAATCAATTGTTAGGTGTCGTCTTGGTCTAATGATGTCAAAATGTGACCAGCATGATGAGGAGGACTGTTTAAATACCAATTCTAATTGAACCAGGAAATGTATTGGGTGATTTATGGATCAAACACCTGTTGTGAATTTTGCCATTAAGCTCCTTGTTATAGAACAGCAAGTTGTGCAAAAAGTACTGAAACATTGAACCGTTGGACATGTGCATTCAAAAGTTTAGAGAAGGTCGCATTAATGTCACCTATAAAGGTTAGAGGGCAACTGAAATTTCACCCACAAGGCAAATATTCCCAAACTTTTTGTGAACAGTGTGTGTGTATATAAAATATATATATATATATATATATATATATATATACAGGGCTCGAGTCCAGGGGGAACGGGTGGGAACGGCGTTCCTGCACTTTTTTCACAGCAGGAACGCCGTTCCCGTTCAGGGCAAAAGGACCAGGAAGCAGTGAAGGCTTTGTACTCACCACTTCCTGGTCCTCGGCAGCCTGGGCACAGGAGTGAGTCGCTCGGTGACTTCACGCTGTGCGCAGCATTCACAGCACAGCCGACAGCAGCAGAAGAAGAGCGGCGACGTCCAGGAGCAGGAGAGGATAAGTGTTTTTTTTTTAATATATATTTTATGGACTGGTGAGAGGTACTGACTGGGGGCTGGTGAGAGGCACTGTGGGCTAATGGAGAGGCACTGTGGGCTAATGGGGAGGCACTGTGGAATAATGGAGTGGCACTGGGGGCTAATGGAGAGGCACTGGGGGCTAATGGAGAGGCACTGGGGGCTAATGGAGAGGCACTGGGGGGCTGGTGAGAGGCACTAGGGGGTTGATGAGAGGCACTGGGGGGCTGATGGAGAGGCACTAGGGGGCTGATTAGAGGCACTGGGGGGCTGATGGAGAGGCACTGGGGGGCTGATGGAGAGGCATTGGGGGCTGATGGAGAGGCACTGGGGGGCTGATAAGGAGAGGCACTGGGGGCTAATGGAGAGGCACTGGGGGCTGATGGAGAGGCACTGGGGGCTGATGAGAGGCTGAGAGGCACTGGGGGCTGATGGAGAGGCACTGGGGGCTGATGGAGAGGCACTGGGGGCTAATGAGAGGCACTGGGGGCTAATGGAGAGGCACTGGGGGCCTGATGAGAGGCACTGGGGGCCTGATGGAGAGGCACTGGGGGCTAAAGGAGAGGCACTGGGGGCTAATGAGAGGCACTGGGGCCTAATGGAGAGGCACTGGGTCCTGATGAGAGGCACTGGGGTCCTGATGAGAGGCACTGGGGGCCTGATGAGAGGCACTAGGGGGTTGATGAGAGGCACTGGGGGGCTGATGGAGAGGCACTGGGGGGGTTGATTAGAGGCACTGGGGGCTAATGGAGAGGCACTGGGGGGCTGATGGAGAGGCACTCGAGGGGCTGATGGAGAGGCCCTGGGGGGCTGATGGAGAGGCACTGGGGGGCTGATGGAGAGGCACTGGGGGGCTGATGGAGAGGCACTGGGGGCTGATGGAGAGGCACTGGGGGCTAAAGGAGAGGCACTGGGGGCTGATGGAGAGGCACTGGGGGCTGATAAGAGGCACTGGGGGGCTGATGAGAGGCATTGGGGGGCTGGTGAGAGGCACTGGGAGGCTGGTGAGAGGCACTGGGGGCTGGTGAGAGGCACTGGGGGCTGGTGAGAGGTACTGGGGGCTGGTGAGAGGCATTGGGGGCTGATGAGAGGCGCTGGGGCTGATGGAGAGGTACTGTGGGCTAATGGGGAGGCACTGTGGACTAATGGAGAGGCACTGTGGGCTAATGGAGAGGCACTGGGGGCTGATGAGAGGCACTGGGGGCTGATGAGAGGCACTGGGGGCTGATGGAGAGGCGCTTGGGGCTGCTATGAGGCTACTGGGGGCTTCTATGAGGCATGGAGATCTTATCTGAGGTCTGATTGGAGGTCATTCATATTGGGGTCTGATCTGAGGTCTTATTGGGTCTTATTAACTTTGGGGATCTTATTGGGGTTGTCAGCTGAGGTCTTATTAATATTGGGGGTCTGATTGGTGGTCTGACCTAAAGTGTAATGAAAAATATTTTTTTCTTATTGTCCCTCTCTAAAACATAGGTGCATCTTATAGGGCGAAAAATATGGTATTTGCTTGCTGCTCCTACCGACCTTCCCTGCCCTTTGCGTCAGCCGCGCACTGTGACGTCACGCAGAGGCACTTAGGTGAGTTCCCAGGACTTGACCCCTGTATATATATATAGAGGGAGAGAGAGAAGAGAAAAAATGGACAGCACTCCAAGGTTCCAAAACGTGAAGAAATGTATTCACCCATGTGGTACAGTACAGGAACGTTTCGGCTCATCAATAGAGCTTTTCTCAAGCCTCTATTGATGACCCGAAACATGGGTGAATAAATTTATTCACGTTTTGGAACCTTGGAGTGCTGTCCATTTTTCCTCTTCTATTATTGGGTAAGAAGCTTACAATTGCTTAGTCAATGCTACCATTTTTTCCCCCTTACACCAGATGTATCACTTTGAGTATCAGTGACTGTGATTGGAGCTGACGTAGGGAGCATTCCGCTCCTGAAACTCATAGTCCTAAAAATATGAACGTCCAACACCAGCTCCTGACATGATAACAACTTCTCTAGCAGCGCAATTGTAGGAACCGGATAATTTTTTTTACTTGCTGATCATACCCACTCCTATACTATTGGTGTGAGGATCCATAGATATGCAACAGCCTCCTATAACTATATGCCGTGAATAGAGTTTTGCCTAACTGTACAACCAACAAAGATGGGCAATAATTTGTCTTCTACCTTTAACCCATGTATAGACTACCTGCTTGTAATAGTCTCTGTATGATTGATAGCTGCCCCACATTGGTCAGAAACACTGATGCAAAGCACCGAGGGCTCAGGCACAATCGTGTTCAGGATGGTAACGGTCTGAAGTCAGTGTGGACAGCAAAGGGTCAACATGGAGCTCAGGCACAAGTCAAGTCAGGCAGGGGAAGGTGCCTTAACCACCCCAAGGTGGCCAGTCATTGGCTGGTGAAAATTAGGGAGCGTGCTAACTCTTTAAGAGCCAGGTAAGTATGCTTCCCTTCGAAGATCTGCGCAGGAGGGAGGTTTGCCAACCCCCTCCCTATAGGTGCACAACCCCTTTAAGGTCTACTTTTTATATAGGCGCATATATATATATATATTTGCATGTATATGTTTGAAGGCCGATTTATTGGCCTGTATTTCTGGGAGGGGCGTTTGTAGCACATTTATACCAGGCAGGCGCCTCCCTTGGGTGTGACGACGGAGTTGCGTAGTTGTGTGCAGTCTGAGCCACCTGTTGCAGCACATGGGCTGAATCAGCAGCTTCCATACCCAGTCGGCCTTTCAGGATCCCAGTTGAGGTCATTCCGGTCAGGTGAGGGTTTGCAGCTAGCTCGTGCAGCATCGTCCCGTTACAGTCCGGCTGGTGATGTGTCGGCTCCTTTGGTGAGGAGGAGCAGCACTGCACCGGAGTGATTCTGCCTGGCAGCCCACGCTTGGCACCCACGCGGCAGCACAGTTAGTCCGCCCGGCGGTGTGTCGCGCCTGTGGTGAGAAGGAGCAGCACTGCATTGGAGCGATTCTGCCTGACAGCCCATGCTTGGCGCCCACGCTTGGCGCCCACGCGGCAGTACAGTTACGCAGCAGGGGTCAGCGTGATTCCGTCTCGTTTTCTCGCACATTTCTATCTCTTGCACAGGCCACCTTGCTTAGTTTGTCTGTGTAAATCTGTTTGTCTTTCTTGTCTGCTTTCACTTCACTGCTCACCAGCTAACCTCTCTCGTTATCCGCTATTATTTCTGCAGACAGACTAAGGCCTTGTTCACACTGACATCCAGCATTATCCCCTTACTTGCATTATAGAGGGTGAGGTAGCTGATTAATCCAGGTGGAGCAGAGTTGCTGTTTACAAAGTGTTATTGTTTCTTTAGTATAAATTATATTTTGCTATATGTATATCGAGTAGACGGTAAGCTCCTCTGTGTTGAGGTATCCTCCCAGCAAACCTCTCTCACTATCCGCTATTATTTCTACAGACAGACTAAAGCCTTGTTCACACTGACATCCAGCATTATCCCCTTACTTGCATTATAGAGGGATAGGTTCAGGCAGCTGATTAATCCAGTTGGAGCAGAGTTGCTGTTATCAGTGTTATTGTTTCTTTAGTATAAATGCTATTTTGCGATATGTATATTGAGTAGACGGTAAGCTCCTCTGTGTTGAGGTATCTTCCTTTGTCTTATTTCATTTGTTTTGGAAATATAAAATGTGTGTGTGCCACTTTAAGGTGGTGAACCTGAGTTTGTGTATTTAAAAAGCACCTGTGCAAGGTGCTGGGGATCCATCTTCAGTTCAGAGTTTTAGCTGGACACTGGGAGAGCTACTTGTTACAAAGGTAATTGCAGAGACCCATGAGGACCATTTATTTTGTTATGAGCTTGGCCTTCGCCAAGAACTAAGTTTAGTTTGTTTTACGGCATATACACCCACATCTCAACAGGGAGCATGTGCATACGTTTGTATGTACTTACCTATAGTAGCGTGGTGTGGTGCAGGTGGTTTATATTACTGCATGCCTCGTGTTAGTGTCAGCATACTTCCACAGTCTGGATTGTCTTTACATGTCATTTTTTGCTTTTTAGGTCACGTCACATCTCGCCATTCTCAGTTGATGTGGTCAATCACATCTTTTGCTAAGGTAGTAGAAGGAAAAAAAAAAAAAAGGTCATATTACAGGTGGATTTCCCATTAGGTTACGGGCTTTGCTACTTGACGTTTTATTTTTAGGTTGTTATAGGTTCAGAATGTTGGGTTAGTCACATTTTCATCAGTTTGCGGTGTCACAACATCAGACCTGACCTGTCACTCAGGCCTCGGCGGTTTCAACCATTTCGTTGGTTTCTGATGCCTGCATGCCTCGTGTCAGTGTCAGCACACTACTACAGCCAGGGTCATCATTGCATGTCATTTTTGCTGTTCAGGTCCTGTCACAGCTCTCCATTCTCTGTTGGTATGCGCTATTACGTCTTTTGCTCATGTAGGAGAAAAAAATTAAAAAATACAAAAAAAAAAATTTATAAAACTTTATCAGCTTACAAACTCGCTACTTGACGTTTCTTCAAAGGTTGCTATAGGTTCAGAGTGTTGGGTAAGTCACGTCTTCATCAGTTTGCGGTATCACAACGTCAAACCGAACACGTCGCTCAGGTCACGCCGGTTTCAACTATTTTGTTTTCTGGTGCTTCCGCCGGCACTGGTTTTATTGGCATTTCTTGGCCCCCAATATAATCATTTTCTTTCCGACTTTCCATTAAGGGTGCCCGGTTCGTGTCTTTCAGCAATTAATGGCATCAGTAACAGACCAAGGCCTTGAGAGTACTCTGTTGCGGTTCCCACGGCACCACTCGCCACTGGTGTTGGGCACGGGTATTCGCTGGGCGTGTTTTGATCTTGAATATCGTGAGTACGAAATTTTTGCAAATATGTCGAATACATGACCCCATATTCGCAATTACGTATTCGCTCTTCAGATAGATAGTGAGTGATAGGGAAACTGTATCTTAAAAAAATAAAAATTTCAGACATAATTTCCCCAACCTTAGTTGCTTCTTTAACAATTTCCACTGTTCCGGTCAGAGTAAAGATTTAATAGGTAAAACTGTCCTGCAAATGTTCGTCACTTGAATATTCGCATTAATCTATTCGTGGTTTGTATTCTCTTACCTACCTAGCGTTAATAGGTTGTGTGAGACTCCAGTACGCTGAATGTATTGCGAAAATTCGGATATGTCTTTTCGCGCCCTTCCATTTGCACAAACTACTTCCGCCATTTCAAGCTTTCAATACGTGTAAAGCTGTTTAAACATTATTAATAACGTACAGATTCTATGCGCACGCGTATATAACTTAAGAATGAATCGCAAATCATGATATTGAATGCGAAATAACAAATATTGCGAAATCGCGAATGTGATGCGGGTTGTTCGTCAAATGTTGCGAAGTCGAATGGGGGTCTATGCGCTTATCACTACTCAACACCTCTCAGTCGTGCGGCATGTCCTTATGCCGGTGTCCAATTTAGGGTTGAAACCAACAGCTATCGGGCCTTTCCTTCAGGTGAGGTGTGGCATATGCTGCCTCTAGGTACAAAAGTTCTGGCCCATATTATCCGGAAGCTAGGTAGGTGGCGCTCTGCATGTTCAATAGGTTCATACCTCAACCTAGTCGAGAGATGTTCTTGCATTCCAGAGGTTGGTCGTGTTAGTGTTGTTGCTGGCACTGGTTCCGTTGCCATTTTTGGCCCCCAATATTATCATTCTCTTTCCGACATTCCATTAAGGGTGCCCGGTTCGTGTCTTTCAGCAATTACTGGCAGCAGTAACAGACCAAGACCTTGAGAGCACTCTGTTGTGGTCCTTACGGCACCACTCACCACCTCTCAGTTATGCGGCATGTCCGTATGCCCCTGTCCAATTTTAGGGTTGAAACCGACAGCTACCGGGCCTTTCCTTCAGGTCAGGTGCAGCATGTGCTGCCTCTGGGAACATAGTTCTTACCAGGTTCGGACTGGCCCACAGGGGTACAGGGGAATCCCCCGGTGGGCCCCTGAGCAAGGTGGGCCCCTAGTCTCCCACCCCCTGCACAAGTGGCACATAACACATTAGATTTGCTGCACTATACATATTCAATGTACAGCACCTCAACCAGCCTATGTGCATATAAAAAAAACTTGTTAGATTATTTATTATATTTGAATGTATTTGTATGGTGGGCCCCCAAAATAAATTTTTTGGGCCCTAGGTTACCCAGTCCGACACTGGTTCTGACCCATGTTATCCGTAAATTAGTTCCTCTGCGTGTTCAATAGGTTCATACCTCAACCTAGTCGAGAGATGTTCTTGCATTCCAGAGGTTGGTCATGTTAGTGTTGTTGCTATAAACTATTGTGTATCATTTAGATGTGGGTTTTTTGCCCCCTTTCAGGCATTCCTCCTACGCAGCGGTTATGGCACAACTCAAGCCGCTTAGTTTAGTTAGTTAGGCAGGTAGACGGTTACGTGTCATGTAGCCCCGACCACAAATATATATATATATATATATATATATATATATATATATATATATATATATATTGTGGGGAGTCGCTCTGGTAGTCAGCGGTGCGGGTGCAGTTTAGAGGCAAAACCAGGAGTCCAGATTGTGCAACAAACAGTGTTTTATTCACACTTGCACACAAAATGAAAAACAGTCTCTTGGTGACAGTTCACACACAACGGAAATAACGTAGCCAAACAAAAACAGTCCAACACAGGTTCAGTCACCTGGGAGGTGTAGGTGCAGGTTCGCACCACGCTGTCGGCCCAGCCGCAGGAGAATCCAGCTTCAGGTAGCCAGGAACACAACACCTCCTTGCTGAGCGCTTTCCTCCAGGACAATCACACTCACAGCTGGTGGTGCTGGCTGAGTTTATAAACCCAGCCCAAAACTCGGACTGGACCGTGGGGAGCAGCCACCCACCCTACTCTTTAGCTGCTCCCAGTAAGAGCCGGCCCGGATCGGCTTTGCAGCCATGCTATTTAACAAAGTCAAACAGCACTAGCTGCTGCAGACAAAAACCCGGCTCTCACCTCACCGAGGCCAGCAACCTCGGTGACACGTACCTGCCATCTAGGACGGCACCCTGCACCTTACCACATACCCCCCTTTGTTCAACCCTGAGGGGTGGACACAGGACAAACAGTGTACCCGGGAGAGCACGTCTGCATTTTTTAATAACCGGCCCGCTCTGTGCTCCACCGTGAATTTAAAATTCTGTAGAGACAGAAACCACCTGGTGACCCGGGCATTCCTCTCTTTGGCTTGGGACATCCACTTGAGTGGGGAGTGGTCGGTCACCAGGCAAGCTTCTGCCCAACAGGTAATAACGGAGGGCCTCGAGTGCCCACTTGATGGCCAGGCACTCTCTCTCGACTATACTGTACCTAGTCTCTGCTGGGGTGAGCTTGCGGCTGAGGAAGACAACGGGATGCTCCTCCCGTTGACTTCCTGCGACAGTACCGCACCAAGGCCAACTTCAGAGCGTCGGTCTGGACTACGAAATCCTTCCTGAAATCGGGTGTCACCAAAACCGGGGACCCACACAGGGCCGATTTCAAGGCGGAGAAAGCCTTTTCCGCCTGCTCATTCCAGCGGACCATCCCTGTCTTACGCCCCTTTAACAACTCTGTCAATGGCGAAGCAATAGTAGCAAAGTGGGGCACAAACCTCATGTAATACCCCACAATCCCCAGGAACGACTTTACCTGCCTGGTGGTGACCGGTCGGGGCCAACTCCGTATTGCCTCTACCTTATTTACCTGAGGCTTGATGACTCCCCGCCCAATTACATATCCCAGATATTTTGTCTCCTCTAACCCTATGGAGCACTTCTTTGGGTTAGCGGTCAGACCGGCTTTCCTCAGGGCATCCACTACCGCCTGCACCTTGGGTAAATGGCTTTCCCAGTCGGTGCTGTGGATGACTACATCATCTAAGTAGGCCGAGGCGTACCGACGATGTGGTCGCAGCACTATGTCCATTAACCTTTGGAAAGTGGCGGGGCGCCATGCAGGCCAAAGGGTAACACCTTGTAGTGATACAGGCCCTGCGGGTAACAAATGCGGTTTTTCCTTAGCCGACTCCGTTAAGGGTACCTGCCAGTACCCTTTAGTGAGGTCCAGCACAGAAAAATAACGGGCTTGTCCTAAACTTTCAACAAGCTCGTCTACTCGGGGCATGGGATACGCGTCAAACTTGGATACTTCATTTAACTTGCGAAAGTCGTTGCAGAACCGCAACGTCCCATCCGGCTTAGGTATTAGGACTATGGGACTGGCCCACTCACTTTTCGACTCCTCAATGACATCGAGCTTCAACATTAATTGCACTTCCTCCGCGATGGCCCGTCGCTGAGCCTCGGGTACCCGGTATGGTTTTAACCGGACCTTGGCCTGAGGCTCAGTGGCGATGTCATGTCGGATGAGAGACGTGCGGCCAGGGAGGTCCGAGAACACATCCGTGTTCCGACTGAGGAACTCCTGACTTCCTGAACTTGTTTGGAAGATAGGCTGTCTGCAATTTTACCGTGGTTACGGCTTCACAGGCCTCGAACTGTGGGGCTGGACCCTTTTCACCTAGAAGCCCTGGCCGGGGGCTGTGGTCGTCGGCCGCGTCCCTATCTTTCCACGGCTTAAGTAAATTCACGTGGTACACCTGCTCCGGCTTGCGCCGCCTGGCTGGTGTACTTTGTAATTTACTTCCCTACCTTCTCGATCACCTCACAGGGGCCCTGCCACCTAGCTAGGAATTTGCTGTCAAGGGTGGGTACCAGAACCAAAACCCGATCTCCCGGATTGAAGTCCCGTACCCGAGCCTGACGATTGTACACCCTACTCTGGGCTTGTTGCGCTGCCTCCATATGCTCCCGGACCAAGGGCAACACCCTTTCCATCCGTTCCTGCATTTGGGCGACATACTCAATGACACTTTTGTGGGGACAGGCTGTTGTTCCCATGCTTCCTTGGCGATATCCAACAGGCCCCGAGGGTGTCTGCCATAAAGCAGTTCGAAGGCGAGAACCCAGTAGAGGCCTGGGGCACCTCTCGCACTGCGAACATAAGATAGGGCAGAAGCAGATCCCAGTCCTTCCCATCTCTAGACACCACCCTCTTTAACATATTTTTTAGAGTTTGGTTAAACCTCTCCACAAGACCGTCTGTTTGCGGATGGTAAACGGACGTCCGTAACTGCTTTATACGCAACAATTTACACAGTTCCCTCATTACTTTAGACATAAAAGGGGTCCCTTGGTCTGTCAGAACCTCTTTTGGCAGGCCCACACGGGAAAACATCTCCATTAACTCTTTGGCAATGAGCTTAGCTGAGGTATGTCGCAGAGGCACCGCCTCCGGATACCGAGTGGCATAGTCGAGAACTACCAGAATGTGTTGGTGGCCCCTGGCAGACTTTGGTACAGGCCCAATTAAATCCATCGCGATTCGCTCAAGCGGTACTTCAATAATTGGCAGAGGTACCAGAGGACTACGGAAATGTGGCTGGGGGCTAGTTATCTGACAAGTCGGACAGGACTTACAATAATTCTCTACCTCCTTGAACACACTGGGCCAATAAAATCGCTGCAGTATGCGGTCCTGGGTTTTCTGCCACCCCAGGTGTCCCCCAAGAACATGTTGGTGGGCAAGCTCCATGACAAGCTTGCGATACGCTGTGGGCACCACCAACTGTTCAACAGGTTCGCCTCGGATTTGGTTCACCCGATACAACATATCCTGCAGAACAATAAATCGTGGGAACATTAATTCAGCCCCTGGTTTCTGGGGTTTGCCATCAATTTCCAGCACATTCTCCCAGGCCCTGGTTAGGGTTTGGTCCCGGTGTTGTGCGGTCCCAAAATTTTCCCCGGAGACATTGAGGTCTGCCAACTCAGGTCCCGGTGGCAAGTCCTCCGTGTCTCCCACCATTACACTCAGTGGGGTTGTCTCCCCCTCTACCGCTGGAGCAGTGGTCACCCCTACCGCTGGCCCGTCAGACTCGGGCTCCCAGGGTTCTGGCCTTCCAGTGGTATCAGGCCACTCCACTAGGGTCACCCCTGTCTCGGGTCCCTCAGATACCTTTATTACCGGCCACAGCGCCGGAAAACCGGGGAAGTCCCTCCCAAGTATCAGTTCGTGTGGGAGTTTAGTAGCGACAGCCACCTCGTGGGTCCACCTACCAGCCGCGGTGGACAAAGTCACTAGTGCAGTGGGGTAGTCTTTCAGGTCTCCGTGGATGCACAGGACCCCGACTTTACGGCCAGTATACTCCGCAGGACGTACAAGTGCAGCCCTTACCAGGGAGACTAAACTCCCGGAGTCCAGCAGAGCCACCGCCAGAGAGTCTCCCACCTCTACCTGACACAGGTGGTTATGGTCCTGCACCTCACGGGTGCCAGTTGCGCACAGCTTCCGTGCATACAGGGAGTGGCGACCCCCGTAGGTCATATCCATCGGCTCATCCCGATGCGGACAGTCGGCCCTGATGTGGCCTGGCTCCTGACACCTCCAGCATACCACGGGAGGCGGACTCGCAGGGGGTATATTCCGGGCAGGCCGCTCTGTCGCCGGACGTCGGAACTGGGGCAGAGGCCTCCGGGGTTTGACTGACCCCTTCCCGCAAGAGTCCCCTGCAGGTTTCTGGTGGCCTCGTAGCGCTCTACCAGGTCGACCATCTCCAGGGCATTGGTGGGCGATACCTGGCCGATCCAGTGCTGGAGGGGATAAGGCAGGGCCCTCCAAAGATGTCCGCCAACAGTCGATCCAGCATGGCAGTGGGACTTAGTAGATCGGGCTGCAGCCACTTTTGCAGCCTGTGCAGCAGATCGTAGAACTGCGGCCTAGCGGGTTCAGTCGTTTTAAAGTCCCACTGGTGGACTCTTTGAGCGCGGACCAGCACGTTCACGCCCAGTCTGGCTAGGACCTCTCCTTTCACAGTGTCATAATCTGCCGCTTGGTCGTCCGACAAGTCAAAAACACCTGCTGGGGTCCGGAAGCCAGGAACGGAGCGACCACCTCAGCCCACTGGTCACGGGGTAACTTTTCCCTCACGGCGACCTTCTCAAAAACCGCCAGGTACGTCTCAACGTCGTCTGCGGGGGTCATTTTTGGATCGCCGCACGGACCGCTTTCCGGGCATCATGGACGTGGTGGGACGCTCCTGCCGCCTGTAACGCCATCACATGTTGTAGCAATAGTTGGTTGGTCTCCCGCTGCTGCACGTTAGCCTCTATGAGAGCCTTCACAGCAGCCTCCATGTTGTCAGAAACTCCTGCTTGCAGCTTTGCTGGCTTAATATATTCCATACACTTTAGAAAAACAAAACTTCGGCGTTCACGCCAGCCTCACTGCGCATGCCCGCATGCGACACCAAATGTGGGGAGTCGCTCTGGTAGTCAGCGGTGCGGGTGCAGTTTAGAGGCAAAACCAGGAGTCCAGATTGTGCAACAAACAGTGTTTTATTCACACTTGCACACAAAATGAAAAACAGTCTCTTGGTGACAGTTCACATACAACGGAAATAACGTAGCCAAACAAAAACAGTCCAACACAGGTTCAGTCACCTGGGAGGTGTAGGTGCAGGTTCGCACCACGCTGTCGGCCCAGCCGCAGGAGAATCCAGCTTCAGGTAGCCAGGAACACAACACCTCCTTGCTGAGCGCTTTCCTCCAGGACAGAGAACTCCCAGCCCTGTTAGCAGCTCCAGGATAATCACACTCACAGCTGGTGGTGCTGGCTGAGTTTATAAACCCAGCCCAAAACTCGGACTGGACCGTGGGGAGCAGCCACCCACCCTACTCTTTAGCTGCTCCCAGTAAGAGCCGGCCCGGATCGGCTTTGCAGCCATGCTATTTAACAAAGTCAAACAGCACTAGCTGCTGCAGACAAAAACCCGGCTCTCACCTCACCGAGGCCAGCAACCTCGGTGACACGTACCTGCCATCTAGGACGGCACCCTGCACCTTACCACAATATATATATATATATATATATATATATATATATATATATAATAATTTGTCAAATCTTTGGCTGTTTGTGTGACTTTTTTCCAAAAGTTGCAATGATAAATAAAAAAAATTAGCCACACCCACAAAACATCTGGCCGCCGTTTTGTTAATGCAAACTGTCAGGCGTGATGCAAATAGGTAATGGATTTGGTGCAAATGCCTACTCCACTGAAAAAAAAAAAAAAGGTAAAATTACTCCACTTTTGTGGCACAAAACACTTGATACATCATCCCCTATGTCTTGCAGTGGCTTATACTCACATATAATACTAAAAGAAAAATGTAATATAAAAACAGGCAAGTCCCAGGTATTTGTGCCATTCTTCATGGTTGCGACAAGCATTGATAAATATCATACAGCATTAAATCAGGTAAAATGCTGGACTGTGTTTTCCTTCCATCCACTGTTTCAGTGGTGATGGGACTTAAGCTGTATAATATCTCGTTCACAATATAATTGTATAGTGGAGACAATATATTCAGAACATTTTTTTTCTGTTATGTACTGACACTATTTCGGCATTCAAGCAATCCCACCAGTAGGGCTAGTGGCGCAATGGATAACGCGTCTGACTACGGATCAGAAGATTCTAGGTTCGACTCCTGGCTAGCTCGAAAATCTTTTTAAACCTCTTAATTTAAATGGCATTTTAAAAGTTTCAAAAAGGGCAAAAAAAAAAGACCATGCTTCATATAGCACATCCAATAATCAGTACACAGCAATTTGTCACCTTTCTGACAGCCTATTTTTGCGAATCTGATATGTGTTTATTTGGTAATAACATTGGGCCACTTTTACTTATCCAAGCGATTCTGAGATTGTTTTCTTGTAACACATTGTACTTTATGTTAAAGGTAAATCTGAGTTGATATGTTTTACCTTTATTTATAGAAACAAATCCAAGATTTACCGAAAATTTGGAAAGATTCACTATTTTCAAAATTTGAATTTCTCTGCTTTTAAGATTGATAGTGAAACCTCATAAAATATTTATTAATTTAACATTCACCATGTGTCTTCAAGTTTGCATCATTTTGTGAATGTAATTTTATTTTAGGATGTTAGAAGACTTTGAGAAGCAAATTTTCACATTTTTAAGGAAATTTACAAAATCTACTTTTTTAAGGCCCAATTGCGTTTTAAAGTCATATAGTGGGACTGACATAGAAGAAATCACCCATGAATGACCATTTTAGAAACTACACACCTCAAGTTATTTAAAACTGATTTTACAAACGTGGTTAACCCTTTATATGTTTCCTAAAGATTTAAAGGAAAATGAGGTGAAAGTTTCAAAATTTCACTTTTTTTCAGATTTTACATTTTACTAAATTTTTTTCCTGTAAGGCAGAAAGGGTTAACAGCCAAACAAACCTTAATATTCATTACACTGATTCTGCAGTTTACAGAAACACCCCATGTGTGGTCATAAACTGCTGTATGGACACACAGCAGGGCTCAGAAGGAATAGAGCGCCATATGGTTTTTGGAGGACAGATTTTGCTGGAATGGTTTTTGGGTGCCATGTTACATTTGAAGGAACACTAAGGCACTTCCACAGTAGAATCCCCCAAAAAGTGACTCAATTTTAGAAATTGGACCCCTCAAGGAATTTATTGATGGGTGTACTGACCACTTTGACCCCACAGGCTTTTAATATAATTTAGAAACACTTGGGTGTGGAAATGAAAATTTTCCTTTCTTCCAATAAAATTTTACATAAGCTCCCCATTATTTATTTTCACAAGGGGTAACAGAAGAAAAAGCACTACAAATTTTGTTAAGCATTTTCTCCTGAACACGGCAACACCCCATATGTAGTCGTAAATTGCTGTGTGGGCACATGTCAGGGATCAGAAGAGAAGGAGTGCCATATGGTTTTTGGAGGGCAGATTTTTGTGGAATGATTTACATACTCCATGTTGCTATTGATCAGCCTCTGGAGACCATTATAGGCATTTTCTGACAACCATTTTATTTTTCTCTCAACAGAGCTTTATCATTTGTTCTATTATGGGGTACATAACATGCAACTTTGTGATCACTTTTTATTTACATTTTTGGGATGCAGGATAAAGATAAGGCGGCAACTCTGCCATTGCTTTTTGGGATTTCTTATTGGGGCAAACACTGCGGGAAAAATAACTCATTATCTTTATTCTGCTGGTCAGTATGATTACAGAGATACCAATCCTGTTTTTGTGTCACCATATTCTGAGAGTCAGATTGTCGTATGGGGGCTCATTTTTTGCTGGATAAGTTGACGTTTTCATTAATACCATTTTGGGGTACATATCGCTTTTTGACCGCTTGCTATTACGCTTTTTGTAAGGCAATGTGACAAAAAATTACCGTTTTGACATAGTTTCACTTGAAGGGGTAGACCATTAGATATTTTTATAGAACAGATCATTACAGATGCAGCAATACCTAATATGTCCATTTTTAAATTTATATTACACAATAAAAGCTTTTTTTTTTTTTTAATGCTGTTTTTGTTTTGCCATTTTTTGAGAGCCATATTTATATATTTTTTTTTTTTTCTGCCGATCATCTTGTCTGTGGGCTCATTTTTTGTGGCTATTTTGGCACGGTCTTTATTTATTTTTATGACGTTCATCTGACAGGGTAGATCATGTACTATTTTTATAGAGCAGATCATTACGGATGCAGCAATACCAAATATGTCTATTTTTTACATTTTCTGAGAGCCATCCCCCTTAGTTAATGCAAACTGCCAGGCATGGAGCAAACCACCAAATGGTGGAACTTCTTCACAAATTTCTTTCCCTGGAACATTTTCTTTTGAGGTTATGTACTCACACAGTGACACTATTTTGGTGTTCAAGCAATCCCATCAGTAGGGCTAGTGGCAGAATGGATAATGCGTCTGACTACAGATCAGAAGATTCTAGATTTTACACCTGGCTAGCTTGAAAAAAAATTTAAACCTCTACTTTTAATGGAATTTCAAAAATTTCAATAAGAAATAAAAAAATAAATAAAAGACCACACATCATATAGCACATCCAATCAACAGTACTTTAAAAAGTCAAATACAATGTGGTACACATAAAATACTGCAGTGGCTAAACTTGAGCAAGAAACAGCACACTTCAGCATTCACATTGTCCTTAGGTCATGCCATCAATTTTAGGGGCTAATGTATTATCTTTTTGGGCTTTTTTTGCTGCGGATTTGTCTTCGGCCAAAAAATGTTTGGGTACTGAACGGATGACATGCTGATGCATCCTGAACTGATTTCTCTCCATTCAGAATGCATTAGGATAATCCTGATCAGTAGATTTCCGGTATAGAGCCCCGACGATTGAATTCTATGCCAGAAAACAAAAACGCTAGTGAGAAAATACCCTTAGGGCTCTTTCACACTTGCGCTTTTGTTTTCCGTCCTAGAGTTCCGTCCTCGGGGCTCTAGGACGGAAAGATACTGATCAGGATTATCCCAATGCATTCTGAATGGAGAGAAATCAGTTGTCTTGTGTTCAGTATGTGAACGTTTTTTGGACATGTACAAAATCGCTGCATGCTGCGGATGTGTCTCCGTCCAGAAATCCGGAAGATATGCCGTAACGCCGGATTCAGAATTTAAGGCCCATTGAAGTGCATTAATCCGGATCTGGCATTAAGGTAAACGTCGTTTCGGCGCATTGCCGGATCCGACGTTTTAGCTTTTGTGAATAGCGTCTTGGCTGCCATGGTAACCAAAGTCCCGGCTGCCATGGTAAAGTGTAGTGGGGAGGAAGGGGAGAAGTATACTTACCGTCCATGCGGCTCCCGAGTCTCGGGGCGCTCCACAATGACGTCAGAGCGCCCCATGAGCATGGATCACGTGATCCATGCGCGTAGGGCGCTCTGACGTCACGGACTGTAAGTATCTGCTCCCCTGGCTCCCCACTACTTACTATGGCAACCAGGACTTTAGTAGCGTCCTGGCTGCCATAGTAACACTGAAAGCATTTTGAAGACTGATCAGTATTCAAATGCTTTCAGTTGTCTTGCGTTGTGACGGATCCAGCGGGCATTTCCGGTGACGGAAGTGCACGCCGGATCCACACAACGCAAGTGTGAAAGAGGCCTTACTGAAGTGACAAACCAGTCTGCAGAGGCAGTGAAACTGAAAGCTGTAGAAGACAAACTATTGGAAAAAAAATCAACTGAAAAAAATGAATTTTATCCCAAAATAAGTAGAATGCAATAATAAACAAAAATGCCCCCAAAGCCTATAAGAGCTCACCTGCAGTGATTTTTCTGTTAGTCTATACGTAAGTACTGAGATGAGGTAGATGGACGTTAGTGTTTAGGGTACTTTCACACTAACGTTAAACTTTTCCCGGTATTGAGTTCCGTCCTCGGGGCAAAAATGCTTCAGCAGTTATATCCTAATGTATTCTGAATGGAGAGAAATCCGTTCAGGATGCATCAGGATGTCTTCAGTTCAGTCACTGAACGGCGTTTTGGCCGGACATAATACCGCAGCATGCTGCGGTATTATCTCAGTCAAAAATTCCGGAACACATACCGGAATGCCGGATCCGGCATTAATTTCCATTGCAATGCATTAGTGCCGGATCTGGCATTAAAAATACCGCAATGACGGATCCGGCATTCCGGTCTGCGCATGCGCAGACCTTTAAAAATGTGAAAAAAATTAATACCGGATCCGTTTTGCCGGATGACACCGGAAAAACGGATCCGGTATTGCAATGCATTTTTCTGATCAGTCTGAAAAATGCCTGATGAGTCAGAAAAAATGACATGCGTTTTCATACAGTTTGCCTGATCAGGCAGGCAGTTCAGGCAACGGAACTGCCTGCCGGAATCAAACAACATGAAAGTACCCTAAGTCTGACATTACTCTATACATGAATGCTTGTTTTCAGTGGTACACAGAGACCCCCATTGACCGCCTGGGAGTTAGTTATAAATTACTGGATCTGAAATAATGAGGTGGTCTAGTTAATGAAGGCATAACAGCCTTTTGGGGGTCTCACAGTAGGGCCAGTGGCGCAATGGATAACGCGTCTGACTACGGATCAGAAGATTCTAGGTTCGACTCCTGGCTGGCTCGAAATTTTTTTGAATACTCCTTAAGATGATAATATGAAAGTTAAATCCTTAAGAACATAATATGAAAGTTAAATTCATAGAAAAGTACAAAAAAGAACATGTATTTTAAAAGGTGCTACTAAAAGGCACCATAGTGCCACCCCCTAGCACGAGAGGGTAGATATGGACTACTACCTAGTTTTCAAAAGCACATGGTTATGAAGTGTGTGCATTGTGGTCCTGCAGCCCTTGTGGCAGAGTTACTTGGATGTTTTACATTTTTTCCTAATGTATGTATTCATGTTCGTTGTTCTGTAGCAGTAGTATCTAAATAAGTAACATTTCTCCGGCTTTTACCCCCTCCCCCCTCAACATACACAGAGCCGAGCTCGACAGCACTCTCCAATACATTCCTGGGGGAAGGGGAAGTCTGAGCCATCACACAAAGTACAGAAGCTCAGTGTGTTTTTCCAAATAATTATACTCTTGTTTTTTTTTTTAACATAACCAACTTTAGACCACAGCAGAAACACGTGTGACTAGACAAATACCAGTAAAGATCAAACTAAATTTATGACCAATATACACTGCTGTTGCATGCTTACATGAGGCACTAGTACACATTTTGATCAAAAAAGATAAGCCCACTCACCACGACAAGGTTGCCTCCTCGAGTGGGAACTTACTCTAAATTTGGTGCGGCACTGCGTGGCAACCACCGACGCCACAGCACCGCACCAGCAGACGGCGATCAAAATGTGTTCTAATGTGTACTAATGCCTCATGTAAGCATGCAATATAGGGGCCTGTATACTATTTATGGCACTGAGAAGCGATTATTAGATCAAAGCATAGCATGAGGAGGTGTGATCCAGGTTCATTCTTGTTTTTGGACACTTAAACAACACAATGTAACTCCAAGTCAATCACCCTTCTGTGAAATCAACCTGTCCAGTTATGAATCAACACTGATTGTGACTCAATTTCTCCTGCTTTTGTGCAAATTGAACAGACAACAGGTGGAAATGATAGGCAATTAGCAATACAACCCCTATAAAGGAGTGGTTCTGCAGGTGGTGACCACATGCCATTTCTCTGTTCTAATCCTTTTTAGCAGTTGTTTTGGTCTCTCTTGCATTTTGTCATTGTGCAACGAGCCCACTAGGCTGCGACTGGGGTATCCCCTGCCTCTTAGAAGGTATCTACGAAATATGTCCCTCTTATAGAGCAAGTAATCGTGACGCCAGCTGCGGTTAAGCAGCAAAGACTTGGAGTTCCCTTTGTAGATGGTAATGTTGGTACCCAGGGGTAGGATTGCCAGAGTGGTGCACAGTGGCCTACAGTCTCTGTATGTTATATATATGTGTCACAGTGTTCCTACCTGGATACGGTTGGATCCCAGACGTGATGTGGTCCAAAACAGTGCAAAAAGGGTAGTTGAACTTGGATGATGGTTAGGTAGAATAAATGGAGTCCAGACTTTGTGGTAATATTGAACACAACTTTACTTGGTATAAACAGTAATCCAAACAGTTTCCAAACGTTATCTTGGTCATCAGCTGGTATTGGCTTATCTGGCAAGCAAACACTTTTGTAACAATCTCAGCTCTGCTATCGGTAGCTCTCTCTCAGCTATGCTTGGGTGGGTAAAAAGGAAACTCTTCCTCTTCTGCTGGAATTTAGGTTAGCTGTAGTCTGTCTCTTACTTTAATCCCAGGAACTTCTTGCCCTGGCATCAAGCTGGGTTAGCTTGGGAGGCAATGCAAGCCCAGGAGGGGACAAGCAACCATCTAGACTTCAGAGGCAGGGGCTCTGAGGCCTAGCAGAGCAAGCAGTGCTCTGCTGGCCAACAGACAACTTTTCTCCTTGATGATTAAAACAGGTAGCTAAAAATTTTCCTTAAAGAGGACCTTTCACCTGAAATTGCATGTTAAACTAAACATATACCCTTACTTGCTGGCCCCCGGTGGTGCTGATTCTCCTCTTCTTTTTTCGATATGTGCCCCCGTTTGTCCGCGGTGCCCCCCTCAATATCTCCCGCCGTGTATGCTAATGAGCCATTCGGCTCAACTGGGCGGGCCTGCAAAAGTTCTCCGAGGCGTGTCTGCCTTCTCCCTGGCACGGAGCGCAGCCAATAAGCGCGCTCCGCTCTTAGCCAGGAGAAGGCGCTCAGATCTCGCGAGATTGCGAGAACTGGAGCGATTTCATCCATCCTGAGCCGGCGCCATCTTGGATTCCCGCAGCCAGCATCGGCTCAGGATGGATGAAATCGCTCCAGTTCTCGCGAATCTCGCGAGATCTGGAGCGTCTTCTCCCTGGCTAAGAGCGGAGCGCGCTTATTGGCTGCGCTCCGTGCCAGGGAGAAGGCAGACACGCCTCGGAGAACTTTTGCAGGCCCGCCCAGTTGAGCCGAATGGCTCATTAGCATACACGGCGGGAGATATTGAGGGGGGCACCGCGGACAAACGGGGGCACATATCGAAAAAAGAAGAGGAGAATCAGCACCACCGGGGGCCAGCAAGTAAGGGTATATGTTTAGTTTAACATGCAATTTCAGGTGAAAGGTCCTCTTTAAGTCGGTGCGCAAGGCCTTAGGACACAGATAAGTAGGTATTCTCCCTTCTCCCCACTGAGGATTTTTTCTTCAAAACACACAGCAGCAGCAGCAGGTCACCCCAATGGTGTTAGATTTGCTTGGAACATAACCACTTGGTCTAGAACCATCAGTTTCACATGTACTCAGCTTAAGCACATAACCACTTGGTTTGGAACCATTAGTTCAAATTGTACTCAGAGGCAATCGATAATGAGCAATACAAGATAGGACATGCTTGAAATGTACCAGCCGCACTCAGAGGCAGTCCAAAATACTAAGCAATGCATAAAGTGCGTACTATCTGGTGATCTGAAAAGGTGCAAACATAGTCCATACAATACTGCATTTACAATCACATTTGGTACCTGAAAGAGAAATACACAATGGGCACAATTCTCGAACGTTGCTGAAAATGTAAAACGTTAGTGCAAATTTTAATAAGGCACACTTTTAATAATGCAAAATAGTGCAATAAGACAATAGAGTCACTTGAGAGTCTCTTCTTCTGTTCCGGAAGATAAAGTGCATTACATGTCACTTCAAGTGCAACAAGAGTTTCAGATAAACAAGCAATCGCAATCCACAAGGCACATAGTCATCTGTAATTCACATGGGTACAAACAGTATTTGCAATCCACATGGGCATAAAGTAGCAGCACAGGTCATGAGAATCATTAGCAGAATCTCCTAAACAACCCGAAAAGGGGGAAAAAGAAAACAAAGGTAGGTGGCGCTGTTGAGAGCAACCTGGAGGCATCTGCATTTGGGGGGAGTCCCCACCGCACATGACCTGCGGGCAAAGGCAAAAAGGGCAACCTGGAAAAACAAGAACATGCCAACAGGCCCTAACCCGACAGGGTCAGTTCACACCGTGGCTCGCAGAGTCAATGTTCTTTTAGGTAGAGATGATGTTGCTTAAAACTGGAGTTGACCAACTGGCCTACTCACTGTTGCTGTGACTTGACTAGGCCGCCCAAGGACGGTCCAGCCTGGGGCAGTTCATCCTGATGGTCATGCTGGAGTGCCAGCTCTCTTTCTCAGCTATGCTTGGCTGGGTAAATAGGAAACTCTTCCCACTCTGCTGGAATTTAGGTTAGCTGTAGTCTGTCTCTTACTTTAATCCCAGGAACTTCTTGCCCTGGCATCAAGCTGGGTTAGCTTGGGAGGCAATGCAAGCCCATTGTATTCCATGTCCAGGAAAAGCACTTTTATTCTGCTGGAAAACAGCTCCTAAGTGTCCAGCTCTGCTGCTGTAAGTGCCCAAAGCAAACCAGACTGAAGAGGGGAGAGCTGCTTTAGGGCTCTTTCACACTAGCGTTTTTGTTTTCCGGCATAGAGATCCGTCGTCGGGTCTCTATGCCAGAAAAATCCTGATCAGGATTATCCCAATGCATTCTGAATGGAGAGAAATCAGTTCAGGATGCATCAGGATGTCTTCAGTTCAGGACTGGAACGTTGTTTGGCCGGAGAAAATACTGCAGCATGGTGCGCTTTTTGCTCCGGCCAAAAATCCTGAACACTTGCCGGATCCGGAATTAATGCCTATTGAAAGGCATTAATCCGGATCCGGCCTTAAGCTAAACGTCGTTTCGGCGCATCGCCGGATCCGACGTTTAGCTTTTTCTCAATGGTTACCATGGCAGCCAGGACGCTAAAGTCCTGGTTGCCATGGTAAAGTGTAGTGGGGAGCAGTATACTTACCATCCGTGCGGCTCGGGCGCTCAGAGTGACGTCAGGGCGCCCTACACACATGGATCACGTGATCACATGGATCACGTGATCCATGCGCATGGGGCGCTCTGACGTCATTCTGGAGAGCCCCGGGAGCCGCACGGACTGTAAGTATACCGCTCCCCCGCTCCCCACTACTACTATGGCAACCAGGACTTTAATAGCGTCCTGGCTGCCATAGTAACCTGAAAGCATTTCGAAGACTGATCAGGATCCTGATCAGTCTTCTAATGCTTTCAGGCGACTTGCGTTCTGACAGATCCGGCGGGACGGAAGTACCTGCCGGATCCTCAAAACGCAAGTGTGAAAGAGGCCTTAGTTGCTCATATCTTGGGATTGGTACCAGCTAGAAATATGAACCTGACCTTGTTTGAAAGCTGGCATTCCAACCATTCAAGCGATACCAGAACCATAGCATTATATCCACTATATTAGAAGATATAGCCGTTAGAAATCGAGTCAAGAGTGAAGGCCATTTTTACTTTCACTTTCAGCTGGACACCTGGGAGCTGTTTTCCAGCAGAATAAGGCTACATTCACATGTCCGTGTGTGTTTTGCGGATCCACGGATCCGCGAAACACGGACACCGACAATGTGCCTTCCGCATTTTGCGGACCGCACATCGCTGGCACTCTCATAGAAAATACCTTTTCTTGTCCGCAATTGCGGACAAGAATAAAACATGTTCTATATTTTTCGGGAACGCGATTGCGGATCCGCAATTGCGGACCCGGGCGGGACATCGTCTGTCCCCATAGGAATGAATGGGTCCGCAATTCCACACAATTGCGGATGTGTGAATGGGGCCTAAAAGCGCTGGAATTTAGGTTAGCTGTAGTCTGTCTCTTACTTTAATCCTAGGAACTTCTTGTCCTGGCATCAAGCTCGGTTAGCTTGGGAGGCAATGCAAGCCCAGGAGGGGACAAGCAACCATCTAGAATTCAGAGGCAGGGCCTCTGGGGCCTAGCAGAGCAGGCAGTGCTCTGTTAGCCAACACACAACTTTTCCCAGGAGGGGTAGGCTAGACTGATTTACTGGCGAACTAAACTTCTCCCTCTCTAAAGAGGGCTGGAAGGAACTAGAAGGTTCCTCTCCAGAGAAACCATCTCTCCTCAGATTTGCTGCCACCTGCTGGTAACCAGGCACATTACGCATAAACATTACATTTGCAAGGAAATGCATATCATATACACATTGCAGGAAATTACATAAAATATGAGAGATGACACAGGATTACACATTAAAGATAGTGGGGGTACAAAAGGAGGTGGTAATGGCACTCCAGGACATTACGATTGCTCTTACCCCTAGAGGTAGCATAAGGCAGTGTCTACAACCCGCAGAAGTTGCACAGGTAGTGATGCTCATCCAGGATGGCACATTATTGTGTAAAACTTAAATAAATAAATAAAAAGTATACATATTATGTATCGCCGCGTTTGTAACAACCTGGTCTATAAAACTTACACATGATCTAACCCCTCAGGTGAACACAGCAAAATAAATAATATAAATACCGTATCAAAAGCCATTTTTACACCTTACATCACAAAAAGTGTAATAGCAAGCGACCAAAATGTCATATGCACCACAAGATGGTGCCAATCAAACTGTCATCTCATCCCACAAAAAATGATCCCCTACATAAGACAGTCGCCCAAAAAATAAAAACAAATATGGCTTTCAGAATGTGGAGACACTAAAAATTTTTTTTCAAAAATGCTTTGTTATGAAAAACTGAAACAAAAACCCCCCAAAAAGTAGTCATATTTGGTATTGTCGCGCCTGTAACAACCTGCTCTATAGAAATAGCACACAATCTCACCTGTCAGATCAACTATGCAAATAACAAAAAATAAAAACGGTCCAAAAACAGCTATTTTTTTGGGCAAATTTTCCATTTTAATCCATTTTTCCAGTAATAAAGCAAGGGTTAACAGACAAACAAAACTCAACATTTATTACCCTGATCCTGTAGTTTGCAGAAACACCCCATATGTGGATGTAAACTGCTGTATGGCCAAATAGCAGGGCATAGAAGGAAGGGAACGCCATATGGTTTTTGGAAGGCAGATTTTGCTGGACTGGTTTTTTGACACTATGTCCCATTTGAAGCCCCCCTGATGCACCCCTACAGTAGAAAATCCAAAAAAGTGACCCCATTTTGGAAACTACGGCATAAGGTGGCAGTTTTGTTTGTGCTATTTTAGGGTAAATATGATTTTTGGTTGCTCTATATTACACTTTTTTTGCGGCAAGGTAACAAAAAATAGAAATTCTGAAATTTCATCTCCATTTGCCAATAACTCTTGTGGAACACCTAAAGGGTTAACAAAGTTTGTAAAATCGGTTTTGAATACCTTGAGGGGTGTGGTTTCTTAGTCACTTTTATGGAGTTTCTACTCTAGGGGTGCATCAGGGGGCTTCAAATGGGACATGGTGTCAAAAATCCAGTCCAGCAAAATCCGCCTTCCAAAAACCATATGGAGTTCCCTTCATTCTGTGCCCTGCCGTTTGGCCATACAGCAGTTTACAACCATATATGGGGTGTTTCTGCAAACTACAGAATCAGGGCAATAAATATTGCGTTTTTTTGGCTGTTAACCCTTGCTTTGTTACTGGAAAAAAATGGATTAAAATGGAATTTTTTTTTTCCATTAACTCTTGTGGAAAACCTAAAGAGTTAACGACGTTTGTGAAATCAGTTTTAAATACCTTGAGGGGTGTAGTTTCTAGAATGGGGTCTTTTTTGGGTGGTTTCTATTATGTAAGCCTCACAAAGTGACTTCAGACCTGAACTGGTCCCTAAAAAGTGGGTTTTTGAAAATTTCTGAAAAATTTCAGCATTTGCTTCTAAACTTCTAAGCCTTGTAACATCCCCAAAAAATGAAATGGCATTCCCAAAATGATCGATACATGAAGTAGACATATGGGGAATGTAAAAAAAAAAATCACTTTTGGCGGTATTACTATGTATTATAGAAGTAGAGAAATTTAAATTTTTGGTACATTTGGTATTTTTTTATGAATAAAAATGTAATTTTTCGACTGTCATGAAGTACAATATGTGATGAAAAAACAATCTCAGAATGGCCTGCATAAGTTAAAGCATTTAAAAGTTATCACCACATAAAGTGACACTGGTCAGATTTGCAAAAAATGGCCGGGTCCTTAAGGGGTTAAATCCTCCACCACCAGTATCTCTTTACATGGCAACAGTAATGCCTGTAAATACTGAATATTATCACTACCGCCATGTAAACCATTCATGTCAATACTGGAGAATGTGACCACTTTTCAGAATTTTTCAGTCATAAGTCCAACCCCCTTTGCAGGTCATACCCTTTAACAAAGCCCAAGCAAAGGTGCTCGAGGAGCAACGTGATCAAAGGACACAAATGGTGGGTCATAACTGAAACAGAGGCATTAGGGTCAACTGAGGCAGGGTAGTAGTGTGGATCCTGGAGCAGGGGTAACTGGAGAAGAGGCAATATTAGCGGTGCATTTAGAGTGGGGGCATCTGGAGCTGGGACACTAATGGGGGTGCACCTAAAGCAGAGGCATTAGGGTCGCCTGAGGCAGGGTAATAGTGGTGATCCTGGAGCAGAGGTATTAGGGGGGCAACTGGAAAAGATGCAATATTAGGGGTGCATTTAGATTGGGGGCTTTTGGAGCTGGAGCACTTATGAGGGTGCACCTAAAGCAGAGGCATTGGGGGGACCTAGGACAGAGTACCCCCAATGCCACTCTGAACTATGCAGAGAGCAGCAATCATACACAGATCTGAGTCTACTATAAACAAATCCCCTATTTCCCCCTTACAGTCTCGTAAGGCTGACTTCTGTCACACACCTGAGAAATCAGTCCAGCACCGCAGAGGAGTCCTTCTCTCCAGCAGCCAGTTTTCTGACAGCAGGGAAGGCAGGAGGATGGCCAGACATGTTCTCTCCTCCTTCACTGCCAGCAGTCGGAAGTTTAGAAGATACTGCGGGGCCTGCTGTACAATTTACACCAGTAGGAGGCTGCATCGCTGTGTGATACTGCCACCTAGTGGTTACAATAATTATCTCTCCTGAGAAACAAGAGAAATAATTACCGTACTCCTCTGTCTTATCTCCAGGCGCAGGAGACTGGGGACCCACCGAGGAATCCCCCGGTGGGCCAGTCTGAGCCTGTCAACCACGGATCCTTCACGGACGAGTTACTGACACGGAAATGGGAACGAGGCCTAATATCCATGTGTCTGCTCAAACTGTCAGACACAGACTCCATGAGGGTGGTATAAAGGCCCGATGTCCACCCACACCATCCGTGCAGGGCGATTGGCATTTGCCAGAGAACACCAAGATTGGCAGATTCGACATTGGTGCTCTTCACGAATGACAGCAGGTTCACATTGAGCACATGTGACAGAGTCTGGAGACACCGTGGAGAATGCTCTGCTGCCTGAAACATCCTCCAGCATGACCGGTTGGGCCGCACAGCCCTCCATATGCTAGCCAGAGGTACCTTGACTGCCATTGGGTCCTGGGATGAGATCCTCAGACCCATTGTGAAACCATATGCAGGTGCAGTGGGCCCTGGGTTCCTTCTGATGCATTACAATCCTAGACCTCATGTGCCTGAAGTGTGTCAGCAGTACCTGCGTGATAAAGGCATTGATGCTATGGACTGGCCAGCCCGTTCCCTAGATCTGAATCCAATCGAGCACATCTGGGACATATTGTCTTGTTGCATCCACCAACGCCACGTTGCACCACAGACTGTCCAGGAGTTGACTGATGCTTTAATCCAGGTCTGGGAGGAGATCCCTCATCAGGAGCATGCCCAGGAGTTGTAGGAAGGTCATACAGGCGCGTGGAGGCCACACACACTACCGAGCCTCATTAATGTGCACATAATATGGTTGTATTAAACGGGCCTAAGGGACATTCTATCTGCGCATGCACAGACTCACTGCATCAGCACAGACCTCATGCACACGCTTGCATAATGGTTCCGATCCATGCCTCTGTTCCACACCACACCGTATCTTCCGGGTTGCGGACCCATTCAACTGTTAGTAGCAGGTCCGTGCCCATATTACGGCCTGCAGTCGTGTTCATGAGGCCTAAAGAGGAGGGAAGATTTTTATCCCAAAGGATTACAGCCCATACACTGCACTGCAACTATGCTGGTCCTGGAAAATACGTTCCTGTCTATTCCAGGGACAGAAAGCTTCAGCAGTAAGAAGATGGAGGTGATGCTGGCCTAAAGCGGTTGTCTGGGTTCAGAGCTGAACCCGGGCATAAGCTCCCCTTCAGTGATTTACCATGTCTGAGTGGAGCATCAGAGCATTTCTAGCTCTGATGCTCCCCTTGCCCTAAAAGGCTGTTTGTTTACTGCCGGTGACGTACTCGGCTTTTCCTCAGTATGCTAGGCGGAGGCTTCCGCCTGTAAAACAGCATAGGGCAGCCCTAAAGAACTCCTATTTGTGCCGGTGACGTCACCGGGCTCACTGCTTGGCAGAAACCTCCTCCTAGCATACCCATGATTGCAGAGCTATCCCTGTCCAATAGAAGGTTCACAGAGCTGTGTAGTCCCAGCACAAGCTTCCGGCGAAGGAGCTACAGATGAACAGCAGAGCAATGGGGTGCAGGGTGTCAGACCCCTCTGATCAGCTAGTGTTGGCCTTTCCTGAAGATAGGCAATCACTTAATAAAGGCTGGGCAACCCCTTTAACAGATAACATCCCCAATAATTATCGTTGGGTGTACAAACACAGCATTAAAATGAATGGACAATCCTGCATTACATGGTCATGTGAAGTCCTCCATAGGAGAAGCCACTATTTCCAGTCGTTCTCCAGACTAATGAAGGTCTCTCTTGGATTAGAAAACTCCATTGTTTGGAGTCTTCTGTTTTAAGGCGTGACAGACAGCTTTTAGTGGCAGTTTTTGATACAGTTTTTTGACCAAAACCCAAGAGTAGATTCAGCAGGAGGAAAAATTATAAGTCCGTCCTTTAAATTTCTAATTCCACCCAAACCACTTCTGGCTTTGGCTAAAAAAAACCTCCATGATAAGCTTCAACAAAAAAGCTGTCTGTGACACCACCTTTAGGCTCCCGCCATCTGTAGGTGTACGTAGGTTGGTAGTGTAGGAAAACAAAAAGGCAATGTATTACAATTGTGCAGGTCCCTTCTCTGCTACATTTATCTGCACAATTCACTGAACTCAAAGTTTAAAGTTCAGATTTACCAGAACCGTAAAATAACAAAAATCACATTTTAAACTGTAGTTTAATGTATTACAAACATACAAAAAATAGAAAATGTATGTACAGAAGTAAAAATACATATGTACACAAACTACAACTGCTGCACAGCGAGAAAAGATTTATACAGTGTATTATGTATATTTTAAGTGTTATTCACAAAGTGGATTTTCAAGTGTAAGTGTCCACTATACAAACTGGAGGTAGCCTATGAGTTAAAGGGGTTTTCTGGGATTTTGATACTGTATGACCTGTCTTCAGAATAGGTCATCAGTATCTGATGGGTGGGGGGCCGACAACCGAGACCCCCACAGATTAGAGCCAAACATGGTATAGTGGCTGTGCTTGGTATCGCAGGCCAGTCTCATTCACTTCAATGGGGCTGGGCGCGATACCAAGCACAGCCACTATACGGCGCTGTGCTTCGTAAGCACAGAGAAAGCTATGGCACTCACAGGGACACCAATGTCTTCTCAAACAGCTGACTGGAGGGCGTCCTGGGTGGATCCCCACCGAACAGACAAAATTCCCGAAAATCCCTTTAACTGAACCATAAAGAAGCCAATGCATGAACCAAGATTTTGTAAGAAGTTGTGGTAAAATCATTAACTCATAAAAAAAAAAATATTAATAATAAGGTCTCAGCTGGAAAAATACAGACAGCACATTTACATTATACTGTATCTGTGGTAGACAGGTCCAGGGGATAAGATATTAAAGAACTGCACGTCTACAGGTACCCAATACATTCTCACCTACTGCAGGCAGAAGCAATCTAAAGTTAGGCTGCTTTCACATGGCAGTAATATGGGCGCATGTATGCAATGCTGCTCCGTTCAACTGTATGGAACTGCATGAGATAGCCAAGCAATTGTACATTGCCATCTCCTGCGGTGTTGTCTCACTTTAGCAAATGGCATTTATCATGTTCGGAAAGTTAATACAAGGCACTTACTAATGTATTGTGATTGTCCATATTGCCTCCTTTGACTAGATCCATTTTTACGTCACATTATACGTTGCTCGTTTTCCGGGGTTACAGCCATGCTGCAGCGCAGATACAAGGTGGCCAGGATGGCAGTTGCTGTACTCCCATGGTCCCAGCAACCAGAGGCCAGTGCTTTTTCCTATAGTGTACAAGCATGGCCACATCTGCTGGATTGTAGGGTGGCCATAACCCCTAGATATGAGCAGTGTATAATGCCTTGTATTAACTTTCTCTACATGATAAATACCATTTGCTTAAGTGAGACAACCCTTTTAAAGAGGGTGGCAGTGTGCAAGTGTGACCACTGCTCCATTTAAACTGGAAAACACAAGAACCCCCCATTCTTGTGATCAGTGGGGGGTCCGAGCGGTCAGACCCTCACTGATCAGACACTTATCCTCTATCCTGTGGATAGGGGATAAGTCTTTGCAACAAGAGAACCAGCCGAATCCCAGTCAGAAGGAGGTTTACCATAACTGGCCTGGGAGCTTTGATAAGGCCCCAGTGTGCCATGACAACCAATAGGCATGCTGTGATTTTGCTGCTGGGGGGAAGCTGTTCAGTGGCGTATAGAGGGGGCTCACTCTGCTAAGATGTCGGTCTCAAGGTGGTGTCCCATGGGTTAAATAACTGGGATCAGAGTTATCTCTGATCCTCATCGCTGCAGGCGTGTGTCAGCTGTACAACACAGCCAGCACCGAGTGTATGGAACGAGTTCAGCTGCCGACCCAACTCCACGCTTCATGTCGTAATTGTAAGGAAAGTGCTAAGTATACAGCAGGCATGCTCAACCTGCGTCCCTCCAGCTGTTGCAAAACTACAACTTCCAGCATGCCCAAACAGCTTACAGGTATCCGCCTACAGCAGGGCATGGTGGGAGTTGTAGTTTTACAACAGCTGGAGGGCCGCAGGTTGAGCATCCCTGGTATACAGAATACAAATGCAAAAAATACAAGGCATCAGTACCCTGCAGCCACTGGGAATCCATACGTCGGATGAGAAGTCCATAATGATCGAGCACGTTATATGAACTGCATCTGAAACTTTGAACACTGGATAACCTAACCCTAAACACTCCCAACACATACTCAAGTGGTTTTATGCAGTCTGTAGCCCTCTACTGCAGTGGGTACCTTCACACTTGTACAGGGCTAAAGTGGGTTTTTCCGCACATCAATCATCTCAACATTAGACATGAAAGGCATGACACTTATGTTACATCTACGAACATCTCTCCGAGCTTTGGGATGGTACATAAGAGTTCTCTGACAAACGCCTTCGCTTGGCTGTACCACTCTGGGATTCAGTGTTTCAATGACAGTTTCTCGGTGCCTAAGATCCTCTAGAGCAGTCTGTTCTTCAGAAGGCAGCGAGGAACGTCTCCATATGGGCGGTAAAGGGACATGTATCAAATCTTCCCTTGGCCTCAGGTTTCGATCGGGAGCCTGAATATTTATGTCTACAGCAACATTATTTTGCTCTTCTGTTGAACCAACTAAGGAGACTTGTCTATCTGTGCTGCTGGGAAGAGTTCTTCCATCACCTACTGGCACTGAAGAAAACAGCAGAAGATGAGTTTGCATACTATTAACATCAAGTGTCATGTCAAGCTTCAAGTAATCTCTTACCTTTCCCATGGGTTCCTTGAGGATTAACAGCCATTTTGTTTAGTCTTTGACTCAGCTCCTGATGTGCCCACATATACCAGCCAAGTTCCTTCTCAAGCATCTGTATTCTACCTTCATATTGTCTCTTGCTACCAGCCAGCCCCTCGCCCATTTGGTCTGAAAATACAAAAATAAATCATATATTAGGCAAGAAAAGTATTGAAAAACTTATTACACTTTATCACTGAACTATTTGACATTCCTGGGATACTTCCTATAAAATGGTACATATGAAGAAGACGGTACATTTTGGCGCTAAAATCTTTCTATGACAGACCCTATTGACTAGAATGGAACCCGGCGGAGATCCATCCTGTTTCCAGCATTAGTGCCAGGATTTATCTAGACAATAACCTGTTCTTGCAGCAAAAAGGCCAAGTACCATTATAGTCCATGGGCTCCAAAGGAGAAAGGTATTATCTGGCTATGCCACATACGATGAACTCCGTCAGGTTGTTCCTCTGCCAGAACAGCCGAAAGATTTTAGCACTAGTGTGAAAGAAGACTTAGGCCTCTTGCTCACGAAAGTATGGCTTTTACAGTGTTTTGCGTTCCGTTTTTATCGGATCCGCTTTTTCGTTTTCCGTTTCGGTTCCGTTTTTCCGTATGGCATATACAGCATGCAGTAATTCCATAATAAAAATTAGGCTGGTCCTTAAATTTTCTATAAATTGTTAAGCAAAAACGTAATGGATACGGAAGACATAAGGATGCCTTTCCGTAAGCTTTCTGTTTTTTTTTGCGGACCCATTGACTTGAATGGAGCCACTGAACGTGATTTGTGGACAAGAATAGGACATGTTCTATATTTAAACGGAACGGAAAAACGGAAACGGAAGGCATACGGAGACACCAGTATTTTTTGCAGACCCATTGAAGTGAATGGTTCAGTATACTGAACTGAAAAAACTGCCAGTATACGGTCCGCAAAATAGTGTCGTGTGCAAGAGGCCTTAGGGTCCATTCACACGTCCGTGTGTGTTTTGCAGATCCGCAAAACACTGACATAGGCGATGTGCGTTCCGCAATTTGCGGCACTATATAGAAAATGCCTTTTCTTGTCCGCAATTGCGAATAGGACAAGTTCTATTTTTTTCGGGAACGCGATTGCGGACCCGGAATTGCGGATCCGCAATTGTGGACCCAGCCGGGATATAGTCTGTCCCCATTGAAATTAATGGGTCCGTAATTCCGTTCCGCAAAATGCAGAACAGAATTGCGGACGTGTAAATGGACCCTTACATGCGCAGTCTGAACAGGCAAGGATTGTGAAGGAACAGTCCTTTCCTGATAACTGCCAAGAACTGCATTTACATGCACAGTCACTTCCACTGTATGGGGGTGAGCGATCAGTACTGCAATCGCTTGTCCTGATACAGATCAATTGATTCTGGGACACAAATGATAATTTTGGTGTCAGCATAAAGATTTTTTTGCCAGATGAACACTCATTTACTAGTTCATCGGGTCATTGACGGCAACTATACAGGGGGCAAGTAATGGGAATGAGTGTTTGTACAAATATTCAATACCGATAATCAGCCCGATAGGAGTCCTGTGTAAAGAGACCTCAAGATCTGCATTGGTCTTCATGCCGGAAAATTGGGTTTAATCTATTTATTTTCCTTATATAGTGCTGACATATTCTGCAGCACTTTACAGACATTATCATCACTTGTTGTCCCCAATAGGGCTCACAATCTAAGTTTCCTATCGCTATGTCTTTGGAGTGAGTACCTGGAGACAACCAACACAAACACAGGCCCATTTTTAGTTTTTTTCCAGGGCAACTTTAAGTTTCCGGTCCTCCCCTGGCAAGGCACCAGTGCTAACCACTGAGCCACCATGCCAGTCATAACCTATGATAATGTAGAATTAGAGCACATAATAAAAATAGCTGAGGCGTGTGGGGACAAATGTTTGCACAATTGTACATGGGGAACAATTGCAATGATGACAGTGGCCTTAGGTTTACAGAAAATAACTCCATGTAACTTTTTGCTATGGTTCTCTACTAAGCAGTGTCTATAACTTGGCACCTTGACACTGTTTCAGCAGGAGTTGTATGTTGCGTTCATGATCCTTTTGCTGCAGGGTAAGCTGACGATCCATTTCTAGGCGTTGCCGTTCCAACGCAACCTCAAGCCAGCATACCAGCCGGTGCTGCTCCTCCAACTTCATTTCCAGCTCTGAGAAGGAAATCTGTAATTTGTGCTCCTCCTCACGCAGTGTAACTACCTGCAGACACAATGAAAGGGACATTTATCTAATGTTTTATGCCACTATTGTGGCACATGCCATATTTGTGGCATAATCTGTGACTTCTCTGTGATCTTCTCTTGCTGCTTTTCAAAAAAAGGCGAGAATAGTGGACAAGACTTAGTGACAGAGCTACCGATTTACCAGAAGCATAAACCAGCATAAATTATTGTTCAAATCCACGTCAGCTCATGGCGTAGATTGGAATTTCTGGTGCACAGACTGCCAGGAGATGCTCCAAATTTATTAAGAGGCCCGTTCGTCTTAATAGATCTGGCGCATTTTGTGCCAACAGACTTTATAGTAAGACTTGATTTTGTACATCCAGTCTTAGTATATCTGCCTCAAGGTGTCTGAAGAATGGGCCCATCAATTTTAAATACCGGTCGTTTGCGTAAACTACAGTCATTTTGTTGGCCTAAGCCTGTGATGGCTAACCTCCGGCACACCAGCTGTGGTAAAACTACAACTCCCAAGATGTACACTTGCTTGGCTGTACTCAGTACTCCATAGAAATGAATGGAGCATGCTGGGAGTCGTGGTTTCACCACAGCTGGAGTGCCGGAGGTTGCCATCACTGGCCTAAGCTGTGACTGTTAAATGTAACTTATAACAAGTTAACAATTTAAACCGGCTCAAAACGTTAAGATGTCCATAATAAAACAAGCATTTTTAAGAAGTCTGAAAAATTTTTGATAAATGAACCATAAGGATTGTAAAATAATTGGGAACATCCAGGATAAGCTTTTTATCTATGGCCAGATATAGATTTGAGAGAAGAGACAAACGTTAGATGTCTTGGTTCTGGGGCCCCCCAACAGGATTCTCATGACAATCTACTCAAATCCATTTTATCCAGGCCCTCACCAATTACATAATGATAGTCTATCCTAAAGATAGGCCCTCACTGTATAGCTTCAGTCTGAATGTATCTGACACTTGGATTCTAGAATCTGAATATCTATATTCCATTTGCAATCTTTTTACTCTGTGTTAACACCTTCAAACATTTCTTCCAGACACATGGATGCATACCTTGTCAAAATATTTGCAGAGCAGAGCCCTAGTTTCCGAAGACGACAGATAACTAAGCTTAGCCATGAGGTTCATCTCACACTGGGAGAGCAGGCTGGCGGAGGCACGGAGAACCCGCTGTCTGCGAGTAATGGATTCATTCTTGTATTCAATTGCAGCATCGAGCGCTTCTATGGCCTCATCCAACTGGAACAGGATCCTCTCTTCCTAAACAGGGAGAAGAGAAAGGAGTGACTACACAGAACATGACACTGGATAAAAACGGTCATCATCATCATCGTTGTCGTCGCCTCAGGTGTTCAAGATCACACAAGAAATATAATTGTTCTGTTTATTCTTCTTTTACTAAACCATGTTAACTATAAAAACATGAAAGAGAATGGGGTTTACATTAGAATAAAAAGTGAATCAAATAGCCATAGGTGCTTATGGGCACAAGACAAATGATTAGGTGGCTGACTGCTTAGGACAATACCTTTGTCCATTGATAAGCTGATCACCAGTTTGGACCCCTGGCGAGCAGCTACAAATCTGTGGGGTAACCCAGCAGCAAATATTCAACCCCCCTGCAGCACTACAATGGGCAAAATCAAGCGTGATAATGGAACGGGATATCCAGAAGGAGATGCACTCTGTGTAACCATTCTGCTCTCTGCAAAATGCAGATCCGCAAAAATCAGTATCACGTCCGTGTTGGATCCGCTTTTTTTGCAGACCCATTGACTTCAGTGTGTCTGTGGTCCACATTTTGCGGTCAAGAATAGGACATGTTCTAACTTTTTGTGAAACGGACATACGGATAACACACGGATCATCCATGTTCTTTCCGCATCCGTATGTGCAATCCGCAAAAGATAGAACATGTCCACTACTGGACTGCCAAATGCAGACCACAGAACCACTAAAGTCAATGGGCCATAACAAAATAAAACGGATTCTTGAAGAAAAAAAAACTGAAAAATACAGCACATGCACTACGGATAAAATCCATTCTCTTTATTATAATCCTTTAAAATTCCATGAGCTCATCAGAAAGCTTTACGGTCTACGCGTTTTGACAATCTGCCTTATTCATGACCATACTGTGTAGCCAAATTCTTTGGTTTAAAAAACCCTTCACCCACCTCAGACACTCGAAAAGAAAAATGAATCAACACTCGAGTCTCTAAACGGGCATATTGCAACACTGAGAGCCACTGACAATTTGCAAAAGAGTTTGCTGCTCACCGAGCAAGCAGTCTTTGGGGTAGATGTGGGGGAGGGTGGAAGCGAGGAGGCTGAGGAGAGTGAGGTAGCTAGCTGGGTGACAGTAAGAAAGCGGGGTAGAGGGAAGAGTGCCAGGGAGGCTAGCCCTGATCTGACACACCCCAACAAGTTTGCACGTTTGGCAGATGAGGGGGATGGCAGCTCAGAGACAGCACCGCTGCAGCCAGACACTTCCTCTGCCGGTCAGGGGAATGTCAGCTCCAGTAAGCAGGGGACCAGGAGAGCAGGGCAGGCCAGACAGGTGCTGGTAGTGGGAGACTCAATTATTAGGGGAACAGATAGGGCGATCTGTCACAAAGATCATGATCGCCGAACAGTGTGCTGTCTTCCTGGCGCTAGAGTTCGACACATCGCAGATCGGGTTGACAGATTACTGGGAGGGGCTGGAGAAGATCCAGCGGTCATGGTCCATATCGGAACCAATGACAAAGTTAGAGGAAGGTGGAGCGCCCTTAAGAATGATTTCAGGGATTTAGGTCAAAAGCTTAGGGCAAGGACCTCAAAGGTAGTATTTTCCGAAATACTGCCTGTACCACGGGCCACACAAGAGAGGCAGCGGGAGATTAGAGAGGTTAACAAGTGGCTCAAGAACTGGTGTAGGAAGCAGGGTTTTGGGTTCATGGAGAACTGGGCCGACTTTGCTATCGGCTACAGGCTCTATCGTAGGGACGGGCTGCACCTCAATGGGGAAGGGGCAGCCGTGTTGGGGAGAAAGATGGCTAGAAGGTTGGAGGAGTGTTTAAACTAGGGACTGGGGGAGAGAAATTACATTATAGGAGGGGAAGATAGTGCAGATAGAGACCGGGGGCAAGGTAGTGGGACTGGGGGAGAAATGGAAGGAGGGACTAGAAAAGTTCAGAAGGAAAGGTGTAGGGCAAAAAATATACATAAACCTCTTAATTGTATGTATACTAATGCCAGAAGCCTGACTAATAAAACTGGGGAACTGGAATTAGTGATGTGTGAGGAGGATTATGACATAGTGGGAATAACTGAGACATGGCTGGATGATAGCTATGACTGGGCAGTTAATGTACAAGGTTACAATCTGTTCAGAAAGGATCGTCAAAACCGGAGAGGGGGAGAGGTCTGCCTTTATATAAAGTCCTCTCTAAAGCCCACACTCCGGGAAGACATCTGTGAGGGACACGAAAATGTGGAGTCATTGTGGGTGGAGATAAATGGAGCCAAAAACAATAATAAATTACTAATAGGAGTTTACTATAAACCACCTAATATACCAGAGTCCGCAGAAAATCTATTACTAAACGAGATAAACAAGGCGGCAAACCATAATCAGGTGGTTATTATGGGGGACTTCAACTACCCAGATATAGACTGGGAAACTGAAACCTGTACATCCCATAAAGGAAACAGGTTCTTGGCAATAGCCAAAGACAATTACCTTTCCCAAATGGTTCAGGACCCGACTAGAGGGACGGCCATACTGGACTTAGTATTAACCAATAGACCTGATAGAACAACAGACGTGCAGGTTGGGGGACACCTGGGAAATAGTGACCATAAAGTAATAACCTTCCAATTATCCTTCAAACGAGAGTTTCTACAGGGAGGAACAAGAATACCGGACTTCAAAAAAGCAAAATTTAGCCAACTAAGAGAGGCCATAGGCCCAATTAACTGGGACATAGTCCTCAAAAATAAAAATACAACCATAAAATGGGAGATTTTTTAAAAGCATTGTAACATCTAATTGTGAGAGGTACATACCTTATAGGAATAAAAGGCTAAGGAACAATAAGAGACCAATGTGGATAAATAGAACCGTAAAAAAAGCAATAAATGACAAAAAGAAAGCATATAAATCACTAAAACAGGAGGGGAGCCAGGAAGCACTGATAAACTATAAGGAAAAAAATAGAATATGTAAAAAACTAATAAAAACTGCCAAACTAGAGACCGAGAGATTAATTGCCAAAGAGAGCAAAACTAACCCTAAAATGTTTTTCAATTATATAAATGGTAAAAAATATAAACCTGAAGGAGTCGGCCCTCTACATAGTAATGAGGGGGGAGTTGCAGAAAGCGATGAGGATAAAGCCAAGCTATTAAATATTTTCTTCACCACTGTTTTCACTGAGGAAAATAAACTGTCAGATGAAATGCAAAATGTAAAAGTAAATTCCCTTTAAAAGTGCCCTGTCTGACCCAGGAAGAAGTACAGCAGCGACTTAAAAAATTAAAATAGACAAATCGCCAGGACCGGATGGCATACACCCCGTATCCTAAGGGAATTAAGTGATGTCATAGCCAGACCCTTATTTTTGATATTCACGGACTCCATACTGACAGGGAATGTTCCACCAGACTGGCGTATAGCAAATGTGGTGCCAATATTCAAAAGGGTCCAAAAACAGAGCCTGGAAATTATAGGCCGGTAAGTTTAACATCTGTTGTGGGTAAACTGTTTGAAGGTTTTGTAAGAGATGCTATCTTGGAGTATCTCAATGAAAATAAGCAAATTACACCATATCAGCATGGCTTCATGAGGGATCGGTCATGTCAAACTAATTTAATCAGTTTCTATGAGGAGGTAAGTTCTAGACTTGACAGCGGCGAATCAATGGATGTCGTATATCTGGACTTCTCCAAAGCATTTGACGCTGTACCACATAAAAGGTTAGTATATAAAATGAGAACACTTGGACTAGGAGAAAATATCTGTATGTGGGTAAGTAACTGGCTCAGTAATAGAAAACAGAGGGTGGTTATTAACGGTACACACTCAGATTGGGTCACGGTCACTAGTCGGGTACCTCAGGGTTCAGTATTGGGCCCTATTCTCTTCAATATATTTATTAATGATCTTGTAGAAGGCTTGCACAGTAATATATCGATTTTTGCAGATGACACTAAACTGTGTAAAGTAATTAACACTAAAGAGGACAGTTTTCTGCTACAGAGGGATCTGGATAGATTGGAGCCTTGGGCAGAGAAATGGCAGATGAGGTTTAACACTGACAAATGTAAAGTTATGCACATGGGAAGGAATAATGCAAGTCACCCGTACATACTAAATGGTAAAACACTCAGTAACACTGACATGGAAAAGGATCTAGGAATTTTAATAAATAACAAACTAAGCTGTAAAAACCAGTGTCAGGCAGCTGCTGCTAAGGCCAATAAAATAATGGGTTGCATCAAAAGGGGCATAGATGCCCGTGATGAAAATATAGTCTTACCACTTTATAAAATCACTAGTCAGACCACACATGGAGTACAGTGTACAGTTCTGGGCTCCCGTGAACAAGGCAGACATAGCAGAGCTAGAGAGGGTTCAGAGGAGGGCAACTAAAGTAATAACTGGAATGGGGCAACTACAGTACCCCGAAAGGGTATCAAAATTAGGGTTATTCACGACTGAGGGGAGATCTAATAACTATGTATAAATATATCAGGGGTCAGTACAAAGATCTCTCCCATCATCTATTTATCCCCAGGACTGTGACTGTGACGAGGGGACATCCTCTGCGTCTGGAGGAAAGAAGGTTTGTACACAAACATAGAAAAGGGTTCTTCACTGTAAGAGCAGTGAGACTATGGAACTCTCTGCCTGAGGAGGTGGTGATGGTGAGTACAATAAAGGAATTCAAGGGGGGCCTGGATGTATTTCTGGAGCGTAATAATATTTCAGGCTATAGCTACTAAAGATGGGTCGTTGATCCAGGGAGTTATTCTGACTGCCTGATTGGAGTCGGGAAGGAATTTTTTCCCCTTAAGTGGGGAAAATTGGCTTCTACCTCACAGGGGTTTTTTGCCTTCCTCTGGATCAACTTGTAGGAAACAGGTCGAACTGGATGGACAAATGTCTTTTTTCGGCCTTATATACTATGTTACTATGTTACTCACATACAGTTGTACAGAATACAGATTAATATTGAAAGATGAGATCGTGTCTATTATTCATGCCCTTTGGAATCCTGGTATGCAATAAGATCCAAAAAGACTCCCTATCATAAAGAAGTCTGTTTAGATCTCCTCCTCGTAATGTTTTTTTTTTAACCCTTTCGAGACAACATGAAAATGTTCACTACCTTCAAGTTTGAGATGTCTGAAAGGTGTTTCCTTAGGGTACTTTCACACTAGCATTTTGGATTCCGTTTGTGAGATCCGTTTCAGGGCTCTCACAAACGGTCCAAAACGGATCAGTTTAACCCCAACGCATTCTGAATGGATAAGGATCCGTTCAGAATGCATCAGTTCGGCTCCGTTCCGCTTCTATTCTGTTTTGGAGGCGGACACCAAAACGCAGCATGCAGCATTTTGGTGTCCGTCTGAAGAGGCGGAGCCTAACGGACTTGTTTTTTTATTACAATGTAAGTCAATGGGGACGGATCCGTTTTCAATGACACAATATGGTGCATTTGAAAACGGATCAGTTCCTCATTGACTTTCAATGTAATTCAAAACGGATCCGTTTTGGACTTTGTCATTTTTCTTTTAACTAATGCAAACGGATCCGTTCTGAACAGATACAAACGTTTGCATTAGAGGTACGGATCCGTCTGTGCAAATAAACAGACGGATCCGCACCAACGCAAGTGTGAAAGTAGCCTTACTCTGGTTTTCAAACCGTTTGAAGTGCAACCCACATATTGAACGTTACAGCTGCTGCAGGTGGCTAAATAAATCACATAACTTGTGTTACAGTTTTTATACGATTTAATTTTAAATTCTTCTCCTGTAGTACTCGATTTAAAACTCTTGCTTGTTTTAATAAATTGACAGGTTTTACATACATGATGTCCGCATCTGTAGCAGCCAGTCACGTTCAAAGCAAGTGAGAACTTGCTAAAACAGACTGTAGAAAAGGTGAACCTTTTGGATAGAAGAAACCTAATCTCCCAGGAAACAAGTAGGAATAATAAAATAGAATTACAAGAGAAAAAGGGTGAGAGTGACAACAACTTATAGCACAGTTTAATGAGGTACGGAACATCATCACTAGGTATTTACCGATTCTGAATCAGGATGATAATTTACTGCAGATATTGGAACCAGGAATTCAAGTTGTGAGCAAAAGAGCTCCAACTATATGGACAGTACTGTCTCAGAGTTTATTTTTGGAGAAACCAGGGTCTACAAGTAACACCTGGTTGAACGTGACTGGCTGCTACAGATGCGGACATAACGTATGTAAATCCTGTCAATTTATTAAAATAAGCAAAAAAGTTTTAAATCTAGTGCTACAGGAGAAGAATTTAAAAGTAAATCATATATAAAGGGTCCATTCACACGTCCGCAAAATGGGTCCGGATCCGTTCCGCAATTTTGCGGAAAGGGTGATGACACATTCATTTAAAAAAAAAAAAAAAAAAAAAAAGAACATGTCCTATTCTTGTCCGCAGACACGGACAAGAAAAGGCATTTCTGTTAAAGTGCGGGCCATGTGCGGTCTGCAAAATGCGGAACGCAAAATACTTGCGGATGTGTAAATGTGATTTATTTAGCCACCTGCAGCAGCTGTAGCGTTCAATATGTGGGTTGCACTTCAAACGGTTTGAAAACCAGAATAAGGAAACACCTTTCAGACATCTCAAACTTGAACTTAGAGAACATTTCCATGTTGTCTCAACATTTTAGAGACGTACATGGAGGTAACACAGCAGATCTTGAAGTCACTGGTATTGAAAGGGTTAAAAATCCATTGCGAGGAGATCTAAACAGACTGCTTGGATCTTCTTATTACATAGCAGGATTCCAAAAGGCATCTCATCTTTGAATATTGATCTGCATTCTGCACGACTATATGCGAGTGTTGATTCTTTTTTCCTTTCGTAGAAGCTTGTCTTTGCAAGTAGTTTTGTATTTTATGATGTCACCAGACACACACCCCCATTCCAATTTTGGTGATTATTCACACATGGTAATGGAGGAGTGTCTGAGGTGGGTGAAGGGTTTTTTAAACCAGAAAATTTGGCTACACAGTATGGTCATGAATAAGGTAGATTGTCGAAACGCGTAGACCGTAAAGCTTTCTGATCAGCTCATGAAATTTTAATAGATTATAATAAAGAGAATGGTTTTTCTCTGTAGTGCATGTGCTGGATTTTTCCGTTTTTTTTTAAGAAAGTGTTTCCCTGATCCGGGGTTCCTTGCACGCCTATGGAGTCGAGCAAGTGGGCTGGAAATATTTTGCTATAAAATAAAATGGATGCAACATAAATGTCATCCATATTTTGCAGATCCACATTTTGTGGACCGCAAAATACATACGATCATGTGCATAAAGGAGTTTTCCGGGAGTACAGTACTGATGGTCAATCCTTAGTATAAGTCATCAATATCAGATCAGTGGGGTCAGACACTTGCTGTTAGTCCCATTCAATACAATATGCAGCACATCTGTTACTAGTGTAGGGTCTGCAGGTGTGAGGACTACAGCACTCACCCAAACACTGCGGACCCTTCCAACAGCCGATCGTTGGTTTCCAAGAATCCGGCCCCTACCAATAGGATATTGATAGCCTATCGTACAGATAGGCAATGACTATTGTAATCCCATAAAACAGATTAGACTATAGTGTGAAGACTTGTTATTAATGGCATCAAACCCCACAGAACATATACCAAAGAAAACCACCTCAGCCGAAAGTAGGTTGCCTTGGCGCAGCTTTTCATCTATGTCCACCCTCTGCTTTAACAGCAGCTCCTTCTCTTGTCTCAGATTGTTGATTTCATCTCGTATACGTTGCTGGTCATAAGCGCTGCCCTCGCGAAGCTGGCCATTTTTTTCTGACAACTCCTTCTCTAAATCTTCGATGCGGCTCGACACCCTGACAATATCGTTGCTCAAAGCCTAAACGTTGCAGAAAAGACCAATCCATCAAAAATAAGAACATTTGTTTTACAGAAACACACACAGTGCCAATAAAATTGTGTTCTGTTTGGACAGCGATATTGTCTGTCATTGAATAAGATACAGAACACATGACATCGTAATCATACAATAGACAGCTCTTTCAAAGGAGGCAAAAAAAATTATATATCCACAAGGTAAATAATAGAAAAATAGATAAAAATACACACACAGTCTATTATAAACCTGACACTGTATTTGTTTGACATGAATAAAAAATGTCCTGCCATTTTCATGCAAGGGTGGGAAATGTACAACAGCAAATTATTAAAATACATGCATTTTTTCACCAAGGACTTGTGTGTGCATAATTGGGGTGAATCTCTCCCCTGGTAAGTGGCGTCTTCTTGTACACTTATAACCGAGTACAAACTGTCTGCTCACAAGTAATGACAGTAAGGAGGAATGAAGAGGAGATGAATGACTATATACAAGTAGTGTGTATAAGTCAGGGCTTGACAAATTTCCTTGGTATCTAGGAGTCAGCTGAAAAAGTTAGGAGCCGTAGATAAAAAAAAAAAAAAAAAAAGCCGCAAATCAGTGAATCAACTTGCACGTGTAACATCAGACTAATAGTAATAAGGATGGCAGTATTAATAGTAATGGTAGTAATAATAATAAAGGCAGTAATAGTTATAATAAATGGCAGTAATAATAGTAAAAAAAAAAGGAGAGAAAAAAAAGGATTAAATTTACATTATACTTTTCTGTTTCCCCTTTTTTTTCTTTTACTACTATAACTGCCATTATTATTATAACTATTACTGCCATTAGACTTGCTATTACTGCCATTAGACTTGCCTAGATATCACGGATTTTGAAAAGTCTATGTTTTCCGTTGCTAGACGACCACGCACTCTCAATGATGCGATCACGCATGTTACGTCACCCGGAGCCGCGTCATAAAGCCCCAACATGGATCTTCAAGGAGAGCAACGGCAGGCCAACTGGTATGCGGTGGATGCGGGCACCTTTGAAAACGGGCTGGCAAATACCCAAGCGCCAGGACCAAATTTCTGATCGTCATGGCGACATGGGATTTGTGAAGCCTTGGTACAAGTGGATATTGTGGCTGTTACTTTATGTGGGATCCAATTTACAAGAGAAAAGGTGGCCGAACCCTGTCTTATGGACACCAAATGCTGGAGGAAAGAAGGATCATGATGGACTTCAACATGCCAGAATCTTTGTTCCTACAGGAGATAAGCCCCTGCCTGTGATATCTGGCACTGACTTAAGGCTGTATTACACAGCCCAATGTGGCGGACGATTGTCGGGAGGGAAGTGTTCCCTCCCAGCAATCGCCTGCTATGTCATCGCTCATCCCCATGCTGTATGGTGGTTTGCCAGCGGCAGATTGTTATTAGTTAGCACATGGAATTACAAAACATTTTTCATTGACTGATTGAATGAGGTAGTACACAAGTGGATCTCAAGAGAAGTCCTAAGGTGTCCAAACACATTAACTGGTGACTGAACAACTTCAGACCTCCTCATACACATGGTTTGGACAAGTGTGTATATGTCTGCAATAGAAAAAGAGGAGAAAGGCATTGCCAGAGACTTCTGGAGACGGCTAATCTCCCGAAAAAAACAGAGATCAGGTGCTGAAATTCAATGCACTCGATCCTTCTCTACTTGGACAGATTAGGTCATGAGCTTCTATAAGACTGGTCCAACCGAAAATGCTGGGTTTGGCCGAGTCCAATGTGTATGAGGGCCTTTAGCGATGTAATAAGTTGTGATAATGAAAAAAGAAATAAAAAGTCTTCTCATCTTCCTCATACATTAGAAACTCTTTTTTTTTTATAATCGACCATAATTGAGTGCTCTGTAGCATCTACTTCCTTCTTAATAACGTCACTTTTATATTTATAAAGGTTCTTAAGTGCCCATTAAGGCTACATGCACACAACCCTATTTTGTTTCCGTGTCTGTTCCTTTTTTTAGCGGATAGGATGTGGACCCCTTCATTTCAATGGGTCCGCAAAAAATGCTGACAGCACACCGTGTACTATCCGCATCCATATGTGCGTTCCGTAGCTCCGCAAAAAAATAGAGCATGTCCTATTCTTGATAGGCATTATTACAATGGATCCGCAAAAAAAAGATGCCAAACGGAAGTCATCCTTTTTTTTTTTTTCGTATCCGCAATTTGTGGACCGCAAAACATATACGTTCGTGTGCATGTAGCCTCATACTGGTCCAATTTCTTAGTAACATAGCAGAGTTAATAAGCGAGTGTTCATTTCTTTGTTAATGTCAAGAATTAGGCTGACATATAAGTTCTGTTCTGTTCAACGAACAAACAAAGATGATGAATGTTCTGATCCGAATAATCCCAAGTCTCACCTGGCTGGATCGAAGCCTTTTGATCTCCAAATCATTCTTCTCCTGTAGGAGTGCTTCTCTTTTAATCAATATACCTTCCTTTTTCTTGAGCTCCTCTTCTAACTCATCCAAGGCACGGCGCTGCTCAAGTACCTTATCAATTTCACTATCCAGCCATTTCTTCTGCTCTTCAATTTTCTATCAACACATAACACAGAGATGACATATGTCCAGGAAGATGCGGACGCTAAAAAGCAAGATTTCTCAGAGCCGTTTTAAGAATGGTTAACGTGTTAAAGTCAAAAACAAAAAAAAAAGATTATTTTGCCTCAGATTCACCAAAAAAAAAAAAAAAAAAAAGAAGAAGAATGCACAACAGATAAGTACAGTGAGTAGTCTATTCGAAAATGACTGAACAATTACCTAGCCCCCTGGGATGAGGCAAGCTCTGTTCTAGCAGAGAGCATGAAATCCGCTCAGCCTACCTGCTGCTGCTCCAGACTGATAACTGATCCATTGCTCCCACTTCTTCTCTTCCTTTGAAAAGCTGCAATTTCCTCCGTTTTGATCCGCAGTATCTTTTGTTGTTGTTCATGCTTCAACTCCAGCTCCTAAAGACAAGGCAGGCGATCTTTTGTTAATTGGACTCCTTCCTACCTAACCACCCGCTGGGCTATTCTAGGCCCACTTTGCATTTCTTACCACAACAAGGAAACTGGACCCTTTTAGAAAAAAGACAAAAGGATAACTTTGCGTTCTGTAGTGATTAATAGGGATTGTACATCATGTTTGCCCTGCAGGTGTCTTCAGTATGCCCTACAGACTAAGGATGCTTTTTAACCCCTTTATTAATATAGGTTCTTGTCCAAATGACTGTATTAAAAGTGTGTATATATGTCGCTGCACAAACGAACACAGTCACCTTCACCCTGTGTCTTCTTTTCTGCATCTCACTCTCAAGACGCCGCTTCTGATCGGTCTCTTCTTTCAGCTTCTTTTGTAGCTGTCCTTGCTGCTGCTTCATTTGCAAGATGTTTTTCTCAAGTTCCTGAACACGTCTCACGCTCTGGACAGAGAGTGAAGCCAATTTTTCGGTTGCTTGTTTCTTCTCTTTAAGAACCTGTGAGGATGAGGAGAGAAGAAAGTGCATTTAGCGTGCAGGTTAATTCCAAGTATCAGTGCGTAAGTACCCACCTCAGGGTCCTGGCCCTCCCCCATTCTCAGAGCAGAGGTAACCACAAAAGGGCAGGCCGTCACTCTCAATTAGGGCAAGTTCAGAGGCGGCAATGTAATCAAATTGCGGATCTAATCGCTATCTAATGCCGCAATATCCGGAATTGTTACATGCAGATTTTGCAAAAGCTTCACCATGGATTTCATCCTAGGCACTGCAAAAGATGAAGTCTGCTGTGAAGATATGTGGCCTTTCTACGCAAGAATGAGTAGGAATGCCGATGCAAAAATCCACTAGCTCCAATTACCATAATCATTTTTTCCACTACATGTAAATGGGGTTTTGACAACCCAATCTGTACATCATGTCAATGACACGCACCTGCACTTTACTCTCAGCAGCTGCTATCTTCTTGCGGCACTCTTGCACCTTGCATCTTTCAACTGGATCTCGGGTCTCTTTCCCTTCGAGCTCCTGCAGCTGGCGCTGGTTCTCACTGACTTCCAACCGCGCCTGTTCTGCCTCAGCCTCCAGCCCAGATATCTTCATACAGTACTGCTTATTCATCGCTTGAGCTTCTCTACCTGTCACCAAACGTAATGTCAAACATTTCAAAACATCTAGTTTGGTTTTATTAAAAGAATATCATTATTCCTGCAAAAAAGAAGCCCACATATGGCTACATCAATGGAAAAAGAAAAAGATGGCTCTTTAAATGCAGCAAAATAAGAACAATTTTTTTTCCATAAAATGTCTTGCTATCGTGGCAAAGTGGTAAAACATAACAAAACTATATATATTTAATATTGCCGTCATTGCACCAACCCATAGAATAAAAGCAATTTGTTATTTCTGTTTCGCATTGGAAGGCATATTTTAAAACAGAAGAACAATAACGGAATTGCAGTTTTTTTCAACATTCCTTACACCCATAAAAAAAATGAAGATATTTGCAACATGCGCCTCAAAATGGAGCCACTGAAAAATACGCCGCATCGCACAAAAACATGCTATCAACTATTTTGAAGAACAAAAAAACTTTTGCCAAAATACGCTTGGTAATGAAGTAAACTCTGAAGTGGTTAAAAGGGGTTGTCTTATTTCAACTTTTATAGCATATCACCAGGATATCACAGAAGTGTCAGACAGTTGTGGGTCCCGCCTCTGGGACCTGCTCCTCAAAGTGCAGGGAGAGCAGCTACACATGCGCAGCACCCTCTCCCTTCACTTGGCAAGGGATTTCCGAGCGAGCGAGCACTCTGCCATTCTCAGAACTCGAACAGTGGTGAAAAAAGGATGGCCGTGCATAGGCAGCTGCTCTCCTTTCACTTCAGGGCCCTGTTATGGAGATAGGACCAATTCCCAAAGGTGGGACCCGCTTTTATCCGACGCTTGTGGCATAGCCTTGCAATATGCCATAAATGTTAAAATGGGACAACCCCTTTATGATTTAAAGTGGAAATAGCACAATTTCTGCATAAATTGATTTGTAACTCAAATGAATTCCATTAGTGTGCGCCTCTGTACGCCAGCCTGAGTCTATTCATATAGCACCTCCTTTATCTATAAACTCATCAAGTACCACCTCCGACAATCAATGATATCATTCTGATGACGTGCCCAATACACACACATTAAATAATTTGCAACTATGGCAGCAAGTAATGTTACTGGAAGTGCAAATTCACTCTTTGATGGTTCTTACTATTAAAGGGCTCATTCAGACAACCGTATCCATTTTTGCAGTCCGCAAAACACAGATACCGGCTGTGTGTTTGCCGTACTTTGCGGATTGGAATGGACAGCCCTATGATAGAACATGCCGGACAAGAATAGGCATTTCTATCGTTTTTGCGGGGCCAGCACACGATGTGCAGGCCATACATATTGATGACCTATTCTGAGGATAGTTCATCAATATCAGGCTGGTGGGGGTCCGACACCCAGCACCCTGCTGATCAGCTGTGTGAAGATGAGGTGGCGCTCTATCTGAGCACCACTTCCTGGTCATTACATTGCAAGCTGTCTCCTGTGGAGCGAATTTAAGTGAATGGAGCGAGTATTTGTCATTACACTACACTTCTGAGACGATGTGCAGTGTAATAAACGGGTGTTGGACTCCCACCGAGCAGATATTGATGACCTATCCTGAGGATAGGTCATCAATACAAATCACTGCACAAGCCGTTTAAAGGGTTAAGGCCCCATTCACACGTCCACAATTCTGCGGAATGGATGCGAACCCATTTATTGTGAATGGGGCCGGACATGATGCGGAGAGCACACTATGTGCTCTCCGCTTCCGCATTTGCGGAGCCACGGCCCCGAACTTCCGGGTTTCGGCCCCGAAACATCCGGCCGCGGCTCCGCAAAAGATAGAGCATGTCCCATTCTTGTCCACAGCCTGCGGACAAGAATAGGCATCTCTATGGGGAGTGCCGGCATGGCGTGTTGCGGATCTGCAACACACTACGGACCTCTAAATGGGGCCTTATACAGGTTTTTTATATTCCTGGTCTATCTTTAGATTATCCACATCTAGCTGCCGGAGGTCCGACTCCCAGCACCCCCACTTAGCTGTTATGCAGCAGCTCCGGCTCTGGAAATTGGCATCAGAGCCGTTTACTGCAGTCCTCCTCCCATTCACTTGAAAGCTGCAGTAACCAGCTCCATCCATAACACAATGGACGTAGCTGTGTAGTTCTAGTGGCGGAGCTACTACAGAACAGCTGATCACCAGGGATGCTGGGAGCTGGACCCTGCCGATCAGACATTGATGAGTGAACAATACATTCCCCCATGTAAAACCTGGCACTGAATGCAGTATATCTGTGCTTTCTGAGAGAAAAAGCATCTTTTTTTTTTTTTAACGGATATCAATTTAATTTCTTTCCAAATGTGTAGAAATTGAGCACTTATCAGGACAAATAGTCGAGCCGCTTGCACTACACAGAAACCTAGCAGACCTAGCCATAAGGTGTGATTCCATAAAGTGACTACTTTTTGGACTGATATCTGCAAGTTAAATATGAAGTGCATAGTCAATCTTGCATTTAAGAACATACAGAATTGACAGCTCAATATTAGAGGGACGTGCTGTTCTTGCCTGAGTGCATTTAATAAGTGTTTAACAACTGAGATCAAAGCAGTCCAAATCTCACCAGTTTTTACCAGCTCTTTAATAAGCTCTTCTTTCATGCGGATGTTGATCGCTAGCTCCCGGATCTTCTGCTCCGCTTGACGCAGTCTCCACTTGGAGTTCTTTCCTGGACTAGAACTCTCTCTTGGTACATAGTGTTCTCTCTTCTTAGCTGGAGCTGTGAATCACAAAGAGGTTGACACAACCATTCGATAGTTTCAAGACAAATATTATTGAATAAAATGACTAAGAAATGAAAATTGCTAACAGAAAAGATCAGTGATAAACTTCAATTTGCAAGTAACATCATGTCTATCAGTACTGTACTGTAAAAGAAAAGTTACACCAACAACTTCAATTTCCTTCTTTATGATTCCCTGAAAAGCATACAGGCAAGCAACATGTCAACCCGTAATGGCTATGTACACATTTGGAGACTTTTTTATTATTGCATTGTACTTGAACTACATTTTGAGCTAAAAATCATTTTTCAATTGGTCTTTATTAAAAATATATAATCTTTTTTTGTGTACATAGCTGAGATGCTCTACTAGCTGCCTGTGGATTCTCTGTCTTTTCCATCATCTGGGGAGCTGACGGGCTCCTTATCTCTGCTCTCTGACATTAGGTGAGCTGATTTCAGTGGTCTGTCATTTATAAGTTAAAAGTAAGTGGTTGCCGAGAACCAACATCACAATCATTGCAGACTGGGCCTGGAAAAGAGTCACAGCCACCTGAGAAGAGTCCTGGTTATTCATGAATTCCTGCTCTCCCTGCCCACCTGCTGATGACTGACAGTCTTCTGCCTAGTTTTCTCCCTTTCTGTCTAGGAGAGAACTGACAATCATCAGCAGATGGGTGAGAGTGTGGGAGATTATGAATAACCAGGACTCTTCTCAGGTAGATGACTCTTTTCAAGGCCTGGGCTCCAATTATTATGATGCTGATCCTCGGCAACCACTGACTTTTAGCTCACGAGTGACACCACTGAAAACAGCATTTCTGTCATTATTTTATACTGCCGTCAGTGAGGTCAGCATAAAGTTGATGACGGGTGTTCATGACCTCTCAGTAGTTTAGAGATAAGGTTTATACACAAAGTGAAAGTACCAGTCACATAGTTAGAAAAACAGTTAACTCTTTGTGACTGAATGGCTCAATATTTTTAATAAAATGCCAATTGAAAATATGATTTATAGCCAAAAATGAGTATAAAGCAACCATAAACAAAAATTACATTCAATTACATAGCCTTTAAAGGGGTATTCCGGTTGGTTAAAGTTATCCCCTATCCACAGAATAGGGAATAGCTATTAGATCGGTGGGGGTCCTACCACTGGGACCCCCACTGATAAGAACGGGGAGCCCGTACCCCCTGCAGCCCCCTGAAATGAACAGAGCAGCCAGCCGTGCATGTGTGCGGCTGTTCCATTTATTTTTTAGGAGTTCCAGATAGCCGAGTGCTGTACTCGGATATTTCCAGAATTCCTATAGAAATGAAGAGAGGCCATGTGCAACCGGCCGCTTTCTTCATTTCGGGGGCTGCAGGGGGCCCCCCCCCCACCAATCTAATAGTTATCCCCTAACTTCAAACAACCAGATTACCCCTTTAAAAGGGTTGACCAATCCTTTACAAGTGATGGTTTATCACTAGGATATGCCATCAAAGTCAGATAGGTGTGCATCTCAGTGAAGGAGAGCGCCCTCTCCACTGACTTCCATGGGATTTGCGAAAACAGCCAAGCAAGCTCGCTTTGCTGTTTTAGAAAGTCCCACAGAAGTGAATGGAGAGCGCACTGGGCATGCACGGCCATCTCCACATTCACCTCTATGGGACTGCGGGACTGCCATAGTGGTGAATGGAGGGTGACCATGATTGCACAGTGTGATCTCCTTCACCTCAGTGAGCTTGTTCTGAAGATCAGCGCAGGTAGGCAGTGCCATCAAAGTTGGAGTTGAGATGGATCAGATCCTATGCAGTGCCATATTTATGTTACAGTTTGTCAGAACAGAGCTAGTTATGTTCAGTACATCAAGTGCTGACAATTTGTATTGTACCAATGCTATCAAAGTGGCCCCTGATCGAAGAACTGCTCCGTATAGACCTGTGTGTGTCTGGTGACAAATGTAGGTCTACAGTAAATTTATTTGCCCAGTGTTATTAATGCAAATGCTATAATGTAACTTACATCCAGACGAGTTTCTATCTAGCAAGGCATCCTCTTCATCCTCACTGTCTTGAACTGGTGTTGGATACCTTCTAGCTACATTTTTTACATCCCCTTTGGACAGCCTTTTAGACCTACAGTGAAAGCAAAAGACAAATAAAAAAAAAAAAAAAAAAAACACACAAGAAAAACCCATATCTAACAAACAACAAAAGTAGGCGTGAGCTAATCGAGCTTCGGATCATAGATCCGAAGTCTATTTGTTCAAAAACGTCAGTGTTAATGCTATTTCCGTACAGCATTAAAATATTTTGGCTCCGTGGACATAACTTAGTCTCGGCTGAAGTCGCACTACACTTCGGTGAATCGACAAAATTATTTTGCGTCGACAAAACTGCTGACAGACCCCTTTATACACATATCCCTAAATAACTTGAGAAACGTGAAATGGAAAAGCTTACCTGTTTGGAGGGAGAGACTTGTTAGCTTCCCTCTCAAACTCCTCATTCTCCTTTGACTCTTCTTCTGACTGTCCTGATGGATCAGAGTCCTCACTGAAGTGTCTGCGCAGCACGGTGTCTGCCTCCTCCATGCTGGACACCAGTTTCTGGGTACCAGATTGAAAATTCCTTGTAAGCTCCTTAGACAAAGAAGCAACACTTTCTGAAATCTGGAATAAACACAACGAATACCAGGCACTAGAATACACGTAGATAGTGAGAGGCGCTCCTTAAAAAAGTCACCATGCAAAAGATGCATGAGCATGATGGCTAATCATTGTAAGATGAGATTAGAAAAATGGCTGCTTTCCTGTAGAAAGTGTACAACTCTCGGCCAACAGATTTGCCTTGTATTGTTGTTCAACATCACTCGACATATTTTTCCAAGTTTAAACAACCCCTTTCATCTCCGTTCGGGTAAAGGTGATTGGAAAAAGCGAAGGAAAAAAGATGACTAGTTCCACAGGGTATAACCACTATTAACATGCAGTCTGAGAATGTGCCCATGTTGTAGTAAAATTAAAAGGAACCAAAAAAAACTAAAAACATTGTTGCTTTCTTCCTAAAACACCACATCTGTTCACAGGTTGTGTGTGGTATTGCAGCTAAGCCTTATTCGCTTCAATAGGGCTAGGCCGTAATACCCGACACAATACCAGAAAGTAGCCAGATTTTCATACTGGTAATCTCCCTTCAATTTCTAAAAAGCTGTTTGTCATGAGCGGAGTCTACACTGACCAAATGAATGTCCAACATTTATTATCATGTTATGTTTAGGTCGTAGAGTCGGTGTTGATTCATTTCATATTACTTTATACTGGACAGAGCTTCGTTTCTATCATACAGAATTTCAAATTCCCTTCACATGTCATAATGATATATTCTAGCTGACTGCAGCTGCCACTGTGTGAGACTACAACTCCCATCATGTACACTTCCTTGGCTGTTCTTTTAACTTCCATAAAAGTGAAAAGAGCATTCTGGGAGTTGTAGTTTCAGAACAGTTGGAGTGCCAGAGGTTGATCCCTACATTAAAGGGGTGTATAAAATGTCCCCTCATGTGCTGGGCACCCCACAAGGAATATACTTACCCTGGTCCCCGCTCCCGGTCACTGCACACGAATGAAAACATCCGGTGTCAGGGGGAGCAGCCAATGGCAGGCGGGGATGGGGACGAGCCTCTGTAGCATCACCTGAGATGCTATGGGAGCTCGTCCCTGTCCCCGCCTGCCATTGGGTGCTTCCCCCCTGACACCGGATGTTTTCATCCGTGTGCAGGGAGAAGCAGCAGCGGCAGTGCGGGGACCAGGAGCGGCGCCGGGAGCAGAGTAAGTATATGTGGGGTGCCTGGCACATGAGGGGCCATTTTATACTCTTGGAGAACCCCTTTAAGTAAAGCTCAGTCAAAGTCATATGGATAATTCTGCAGAGCTCCCCCTACTGGTAGATAGACAGCATTTACTTAATCATTAAACGGGTATTCACATCTTAGACACTATGCAGTTAAAGGGACTCTGTCAGCTAGTTTGAGCCTATAGAGCTGAGGACATGTGCTGCTAGATCGCCACTAGCACATCCACAATATACATCTTCCATAGCTCTGAGTGCTTTTATTCAATCAAATTTTTATATATATATATATATATATATATATATATATATATAGATAGATAGATCTATATATATATAAATATATATATATATATATATATATAAATAAAAATTAAGGCTAGTAAGAAGGCCAAGGGGCTGTTACCAACGTTTCAGGAGCCCAGCCAAGCGCACTGTGAAGGAGCCCAGCACCACCCGCATCCTCCAAATCTCCTCCATACTCCCTTGGTGTCACAACACAGTTGAATCTCGCTGTAATCTCGCACATGGCAGCTAGCGCAGTTCATTTCCTGAGGCTGATGCCAGCACACGGAAGGAACACTATGCGGGCACTCACATGCGGGCCTGCAGCATACTCGCGCATACGCGAGATTACGGAGCTTCAACTCTGTGACGTCAGGGGAGCAAGGAGGAGATTCGGAGGATGCGGGCGGTGCTGGGCTCCTTCACAGTGGGCCCACCTGAGACCCACTCATATTTCCAGAATAGGGCCGAATTGAAGGAGAGCACAGTGCACGTGCACTTTGATGTGAGTTTGCTTTGGAAATCGCATAGAAGTGAATGGAGAGCGCGTCACCCCGCTCTCCATTCACCACTATGGGACTGCCTGAAATAGCCGAGCCGGCACTCTGCTGTTTTCCAACTCCCATAGAGGTTAATGAAGGATTCAACACAAAAAGGTTCCAGCACTTGTGTTGAATTGTATGCTGAGGCTGACCTGCCTGTTCCGTGCACACGGGTGATCCAAGTGAATTGGTGAGCTGGAGGTTTTACTGTTACTTATCGTTAATGTAGGATGGTTGCACTTGCACGGTGTGCTCTCCATGACTTTGGGGGCCCATTATGGAGATAGGGGCTATGTCTGGTGACGTGTCCTAGTGATATGCCACCAATGTTTGACATGGAAATACCCCTTTAAAACCATACAAAAAATATTAATGCACCACATGTAAGACTAACTGATGACTCTTCTAGGAGGTAACTGCCATATAATGTGTGTTAAGAAATGAAAATGTTCTTGCATACCTTCTTCTGCGTGGCTTGTGAACATTTGCTGTATAGAAATCTATTCTGACCCGTTATGAGTGAAGGCTTCGTAACCAAAGGAGCCGTACTCGGCCTTGCCCCTATCTGTAGCAAATGTACATCTTTCAGCAGAGCCTTGACGGATAGACCGGGCCTCAACTGCTCCAGATGGGACTGCAACTGGGCAATTTCATCTTGTCTTTCTTGAAGTTTATCACTCTAAAAAACAAAACTACTGTCAGCACTGTGAAAAAAAACCACACACAGTTATCCACTCATATAACTCACAGGAGAGGAAACGGGCTGACGACCTACTTTAGGGATTTACATATCCAGAAGGTACTCAGTGGGAGGATTTCCTAATGTACACCTCTGACGGATACCACGGTCAGGCGTACAGTTACATGGGCTGCCATTAAAACAAATATAATTTTTATCAATTGATAAAACAAAGCTGAAAATAGAAGTTATATGTGTTTCTACCGTCTGCTCATAATTTCGATATAGATGTCCTATTTAAGGTAATGCCGCTGGGCAAACCCTTGGCGGATAGGATAAATTTATATGTTCTACTATGTTTAACCCTGTACCTGGAGATATTGTGGCTTGTGCAGTATAATATCCTATCGAATCCTCCAAAAGAGACATGGTGGAAGAGAACAGGGGCAAATCTGCAGAGTTTTACAGTACCAGCAAAGTGGATCAGATTTTAAGGAAATCCACACACTGCTAAAAAAGGTCCACAGTCCAAACTGACTTGCGGTGTGGATTTTAAATTTACAGCATGTCAGGATTTCCCCCGTCTGCAATGCACAGGCTGATTTTGCCACGGATTTGTTGCAGATTTTTGTACCAGAGATTTCTTGCCTTGTGGATGTACCCTAAAGGGGTTGGGCAAAGAAAAAAAATCCCTAGGGAATATGATAAAATACCATTATTTACCTGTTTATTTTCCCACTCCTATTTTTGTCTTCCAGCCTGGTCTCCCTTTACTTGACTGCAGATGTGACGCGGCCATATACCCACATGACTGATCCCAGCAGTATTGGGGTCCATTCACACGTCCGTAGAACGGGTCCGGATCTGTTCCTCAACACTGCGGAACAGATCCGTACCAATTCATTATCAATGGGGCCGGAAGAGATGCGGACAGTGTGCTGTCCGCATCCGCATTTCCGGTGCTCGTCCCTGCAATAGCGGACAAGAATAGGCATTTCTATAGGGGTGCTGGCCCGGTGTATTGCGGATCTGCAATACACAATGGACGTGTGAATAGACCCTTATGCTGTATACAGCAGATGCACGAAGAGGTCCTGTGGGTACATCCCTGCTGCAAACATATAAACAGAGACTGCCTGGCAGAACGGAGCGGTGACTCTGGAAAGGCAGGGGAATAAACAGGTAAGGAATGGATTAATCACACACTTCCTTGGGAAATTGTTTCACCAAACTCTGGCAACCCCGTTAAATGGCTTTGTCTTGACAGACATATATAGCATATACTGGTGGGAAACCGGGGTACACAGTGCTCAGAATACACTCTCTAGTGACAGTGACATTGTGAATGGGAGGATTGGTGCCAGTAGGACCCCATAATCAATACATGCCACAAATGCCCCTTTAATGCAGCACAAGCAACGAGTTACCACTAGATACCTGAATTTTGTACTGCTCCATGGCATCCTCCAAAGCAGCCAAGAAGTCTCTATTCTCATCCTCCAACCTCTGGATTTTATTCTTCAGCGTTTCAATGCATTTGTCCTTCTCTGTGTCACTTTCAAAACGTAATGTTTCCTGCAACAGCCAGACACAACAGGGTGAGATGGGAAATAACTCCACAGGAGAAAGTCTGAAACCAACTGCAAGTCCTAGTGAAACCTCTTTATTGTGAACTTTAGGCCTAGTTCACACTTCAGTTAGGCCTCATGTACACGACAGTATGTATTTTGTGGTCCGCAAAAAACAGATGCGCAAAAAATACAGATGACATCTGTGTGCATTCCGTATTTCGCGGAACGGAACAGCTGGGCCTGATAGAACAGTCCTATCCTTGTTCGTAATGCGGACAATAATAGGACATGTTCTATTTTTTTGCGGAACGGAAATACGGACATACGGAAACATGTAAGGGTACTTTCACACTTGCGTTGGTGCGGATCCATCCAAATGTTTGTATCCGTTCAGAACGGATCCGTCTGCATTAGTTTTAAAGAAAAATGACAGTCCAAAACGGATCCGTTTTAAATTACATTGAAAGTCAATGGGGAACGGATCCGTTTTCAAATGCACCATATTGTGTCATTGAAAACGGATCCGTCCCCAATGACTTACATTGTAATTCAAAATAGATCCGTTAGGCTCCGCCTCTTCAGACGGACACCAAAATGCTGCATGCTGCGTTTTGGTGTCAGTCTCCAAAACGGAATAGAAGCGGAGCGGAGCCTAACTGATGCATTCTGAACGGATCCTTATCCATTCAGAATGCATTGGGGCTGAACTGATCTGTTTTGAACAGTTTGTGAAAGCCCTGAAACGGATCTCACAAACGGAATCCAAAACGCTAGTGTGAAAGTACCCCAACTTCTGTTTTTTTTGCGGACCCATTAAAGTGAATGGTTCCGCATACAGTCCGCAAAAAAACGGAACGGACACTGAAAGAAAAAATGTTCGTATGCATGAGCCCTTATTCAGTCAGTGATCTTCAGCAGTTATTTTGAGCCAAAACCAAATGAGAGATCAGAAACACAGAACATGTGCAGATCTTTCCATTAGATCTCATCTCTCTGTAGCTTCCACTCCTGTTTTCGGCTCACAATCACTGATGGAAATCAGTGAAGTGTGAACTACGCCAAAGGCCTCATGCACACGGCAGTTGTTGTGGTCCGCGTCTAGACCCATTCACTTTAATGGGGCCGCAAAAGATGCGGACAGCACTCCGTGTGCTGTCTGCATCAGTTGCTCCGTTCCGTGCCCCCGCAAAAAAAATAGAGCATGTCCTATTCTTGTCCGTTTTGCGGACAAGAATAGGCATTTTTATAATGGGCCGCGTTCCGTTCCGCAAATTGCGGAACGGAACGCGGAGCAGCTTCCGTGTTTTGCGGATCCGCGATTTGCGGACTGCAAAACACCAACAGTTGTGTGCATGTAGCCTTACAGTAAGGCTTTACAACAAGGCAATGCGATGCTAGGGAGGCTCGTTCCCGTCACGACCTGCTATTGGCTGTCGTGCGGGCATCAGAAGCGACGCAGGGGCCGGGGAGAGTATGACAAATATGAGGGGCCCGAACATTATAGGGGACCTTAAGGACCTTGCCATTTTTAACCCTACCATATTTGCCTATACCAAATGTAAATATGCAACCAAATGTGGCAAAATACACAAAAAAATAAAAATAAAATAAATGAAAAAATTATAAAAACGCAGATGCGTTTTTGATGCGTTTTCTATCAAAAACGCCCAAATGGCCCCTGGGGGGTTCAGATATCTTGCTTTGGAGGCAGCAGAACGTTGGTGGTAGTCATAGTCAACCGTCATATACAATCAAATAGAGGCATCAAATGGATTCGCAAAGCGATTAATAATTGTAAGTATTATTCGCATTGCGATTACAACTTGGAGCTGAGTTCCTAATGGTTGTATTGCTAGAATATAATATATAACATATAATCTAGCAATACAACAACCATTAGGAACTCAGCTCTAAGTTTAATTCGCAATGCGATTAATATAAACTGCAATAATCGCATTGCGAATTCAACTTGGAGCTGAGTTCCTAATGGTTGTATTGCTAGAATATAACGTATATTCTAGCAATACAACAACCATTAGGAACTCAGCTCTAAGTTGAATTCGCAATGCGATTATTGCAGTTTATATTAATCGCATTGCGAATTAAACTTAGATCTGAGTTCCAAATGGTTGTTGTATTGCTAGAATATAATGAAGATTGAGAATATAGCGCTATATTCGTTATCTTCGTTATATTCTAGCAATACAACCATTAGGAACTCAGATCTAAGTTGTAATCGCAATGCGAATAATACAGGTTATATTAATCGCATTGCGATTTACAATTACTATTACTGCAGCTTCAGAATGAATCTAAGACGGATGCTGTCCTTGCGTTTAGATAGGAGGTGAGAGGGTCTGGGAGGGAGGGTATGCTGATTAGCTGGAAAGTGTCTGCTGACTGTGAGGTACAGGGTCAAAGTTTGCTCAATAATAAAGTATAGGGGCAAACGCGAACATCGAATATGTTTGCCCGCCGCGGCGGACGCGAACAAGCTAGGTTCGCCGGCGAATAGTTCGGGCCATCTCTAACAGTCACCTCTTGGAAGTGGGTCCCAGCCAGCCAGATCCTACTCTGTACTAATGAGGGAGTGGGGCAAGCACCCCGAAACAGCTGTCTACAGATGGATATCTGGCTATTTTCCCTTGTCATGTCCAAAGGCTTGTTAAAAAGTCAGATTTTAACTCAGTGACTTCCACAAGGTAGCACTAGCGAGATGGTTCTTTCTCAAGAGACACCTCTTTGCATATCGTTTTCCCACGGAGCATTGACTATAAGTCTCCGTAACAGGGGGCACTTCCAGTAAGTTTCTCTTTAAGGAGACCCACTACCCAGCCTAAGCTGGAAGCCGCTTAAAGAGATATGCCTTTTCCTAATGGGATACAGATGTCTAACATTATAGAGGCTAATGACTTGCATGCCGCTTTCATTTACATTCTTCTCGCTCCCATACTTATACAGCGGAGAACATAACTTCACTACAAGTTATCATGACACCAAGTCACTTACTAACAATTACAAGGGGGATAAGGCTATGTTGGTATGTGGCCAATATATTAAGGCCTGCAGAAAGTTTACGTTGGGACCCAGCCTACAGAATTATCAGCTCAGCCTGCTTTCTGGATTTTAGAAATGTGCTTGTTGTGAATTCTCATTACTGCAGACACAGAAGTGATCCTAAGGCTTATATTAACATCTTAAACAAGAGATCGGCTCAGTTGCCCTCCAGCGTGATGGAGAAAACTAGGGAGGGTTCGTTCACATACATCCGGCACATCAGTTATGACGCCAGACGGAAACACCCTGCCTGCTAGATTTTTCTGTCTGGAAGCCAAACCTGTGCTCTTAAGAGCACAAATATCATTCGTGTTCGGCTCCGAGCCTAAATCAACTAACTGGGCGCAACTGATATATGTGAAGAAGGCCTCAAACTTTTTTCCAACAATTGCAAAGTGAAGAAAAAAAAAAAAAGGGGTAAGTCTTTATAGCGGTATGCAGTGCAGTCAGGAATGCTCAGCCAGCCAGATATTGGTGGTTATACACATAAGATTAAAGGGGTTGCCTCACTCCATCAAATGGCATTTATCAGGTAGAGAAAGTTAATACAAGGCACTTCCTAATGTATTGTGATTGTCCATATTGCCTCCTTTGCTGGCTGGATTCATTTTGCCATCACATTATACAAACTGCTCTTTCCAGGGGTTATGACCACCGCTGCAGCGAAGATTTAAGGTGGCTAGAATGAGAGCTGCTGCGCATGCGTGCCTATGTGCATTCTCACAGTCCCGGCCACCAAAGAGGATGACGCTTTTTTGTATGGTGCTCAAGCACGGCCACCACGGATCGATTGCACGGTGGTCGTAAACGCTGGAAACGAGATGTAAATGTGATGGAAAATTTAATCTAGTCAGCAAAAGAGGCAATATAGACAAGAGTTGTTTCGGTACCAAAATTTTGATTCGGTATCGATAACATAAAAAGGTATTGCGATACTCGATACCACGCGAAAAAAATAAAAACGCCAAAAAAATCCACGTGCATTTCACATTTTATGGAACGCACTGGCCACCAATAATGTATTTTAATACTGGGGCAGGGGGGGGGCACACTGCCCACTAATGTTTTAATACTGGGACAGGGGGAGCCACACTGGCCACCAATGTTTTAATACTGGGGAACTGGGGAGTGGGGTGGTTTGCACTGGCCACCAGTGCCTAGTAACGTTTCATATATAAATGCAGGCAGAAGACACATGCTGCCGGCACCTGTGACAGAGCGCTGCGATCAGATGCAATTAACCCCTCAGGTGCCGCACCAGCACAGGGGGAGGAAGAGACCGCCTCCTTCTCCCCGTGCAGCCGAGGAGAACATGGCCATGCTGAGGGCGGCGCAGCCACGCTCTCTGATACTGGGCTGTGCGGCAGCGCAGCCCAGTATCGATAAAATACTAAGAGCTCGATACCAGAGAAAAGTATCGATTGGGTATCGAAACTTCGATACCCGAAACAACCCTAATATAGACAATGACAATATGTTAGTAAGTGCCCTGTATTAACTTTGAGACAAGCCCTTTAACATAGGCTAAACTAGGGATGGGCAAACTGCAGCTCTCCAGCTGTTACAAAACTACAACTCCCAGCATGCAAAGACTGCTTACAGCTATCATCCTACAGCAGGGCATGGTGGGAATTGTAGTTTTACAACAGCTGGAGAGCCGCAGTTTACCCATCCCTGGGCCAAACCCACCAATTCCAGCAGGACTGACCATCTAATATCTATATGGGTGACCCAACTAAATCAATGGCAAATAGTGGGGAAAGGAATCATCGTGTCCAATCATCTGTTCTCACGGGTGATAAATCGCTGCCACAGGTGTTTGACAGTGACTCTCCTCTCGGCCTTGAGAACACAAGCATATCCGGGGAGACCTGTCGCTGTGCTGGGTTGGTCAATATGTTGCACACTGCTTAGAAAATGAATGCTGGTGACGACACTATCATTGGACTCATACCTTGCCTTTCGTTGGTCTTCTGATTTCCTTTGTGGGTTCCTCCACAGAAGAGCTCTCAATCCCACTGTCTAGTCCTGAAGCTGATGTCACTTCACTCCTTTCCTCTTCTACAGAACACATCCAGTCCTTCACGCTCTGGACCTGAGAGGGAGACAGCCCTCCCTCTGACAGAAGGTCCATAAGGAGGAGGTAACCCGTGTCTGTACAAGTCCTGTAATGTGCACACTCTGCCATTAGCCGGGACACATGATCTTCTGTAGACCTTCGGGCCGCACACTTGGAAGGGTCAAATCTATTCAGTATTCGCGTTTCTGATCGGTGTCTCTGCTCGAGTGCACGTTGCAGTGACTTTATCTGATGCTGCAGGTCTTCCACTCGCTCGACATCTTTCTTGCAGTTGACTGTTGCCTTGTTCTTAATATTCTGCGCGCGGTTGGCATAGTTTAGGGTGTTCAAAGTCTCGTCAAAGTCTGATGCTGAAGGACTTATGCAACAAATCATAACAGTCTTGGCATTTCCTCCAAGGGAATCCTTCAAGATCCTATGGAGAAATGACATGCGATCCACTCATTTCAAATTCCAACGTAGACACGACAGATGAACAAGAAATATATAACGCAAAAATTCTGAAATTAAACAATTACAGAGATGAAAGCAGGAACGTGTAGTAAATGTGGGGACTGAACACTAATACATATTCATAGCTGTCAAAAACTGACAAAATTGCTGGCCCAGGACCACATTCATGTGTTCACACTGCTGCACTTCTGTATATTTTTTTTAGATATTTGTTACTAGAAACTGAACAGATCCTAATATCCACAAGTAGGGAAACCTTGCCCAAAGAAATAGAGGAGTACGACAACGGATGTAGAAGGATGCGGGATTTTCAGAACAGGAGAGTCACATGACCAGGTTCCCGAGGGGCCAATTCATGCAACTTCAGGACGGTAAGTACATTCATTGACAATAATAAAATAATAATGCACAAAGGAGTTGTTGGAATGGAATGAAACTGTGTGTGCGTGTGAATGTAACGATAATATATGTAAGTGATTACAATATTAGAGCAAAGGGATACGTTTATTGGGGAAAATGTTGGATCGCCTCTAGCCTGGATACAAGATGAGATACGTTGGACATGGAGGCATACAGGTTTCGTATGGTATCCTGTAGCACATTTGCCCATAGATGTTGCTGCTTGGCATTTAGATCCTTAACACTCATAGGTTGCTGAGGCTGACATCCCAGCTTGGCCCATAAATACTCAATGGAGGATAAATCTGATGACCAGGCAGGCCAAGAAAGTTTTGCTATCTGGTGAAGACATTCCTGGGAAACCTTTGCTGTCTGTGGGTGAGCCTTATCCTGCTGAAAAATGCCAGCTAGAAGCCTTGCCATGAGAGGCAACACATATGTGCAGGACATCCTGTGGCCACATCGCTGATGTCCCTCATATCACTACTAGGGGTGACAGTCGCATGCCGTGGCTCCCCAGCAGTTGATGCAGTGTGTCTCTTCACAGGAAAGGCAGGATTGAAGCGCTCACCATGACGCTTCCATTATGGAACCCAACTATTGTGAAATCCCAGAACCCAGAACAGAACCTGTATACGTCGCTAAAGAAGATATGATTCCAAGCCGCAGTTGTCAAAGTTCTTGTTCACGACACTGCCGTAAACGGTGGCAACAATGGCTGTCTGTTAATGGCAGGACATGTAATGTCCTGTTTCTCTTGGTCTAATGATGCATCCCCTCTTAAAGTCTGCCGACTGGGCAAAATGTCTTTGAGCGCACCATAACGGCCTGTCTAGCAGGTAACGTTCTCTCACCAAGAAGTACACTACCCAAAAGTAGCCTCTGAGAGACAGTGGGGGAAGCACAGAATAGTACCCAGGGATTTTCAGTTCCAGGGCCGGAAGACCCTTTAAATACGGAGAGCAATAGGTAGCCATGTGTTGAACGATACGCCCACTCCGATTGGCAAGTGGCTGAAGACAGAAGCAAACACTGGTTCCTCATCACGTCCTCCAGTGCATGCCCACAAGGATGAGGGCAACAGGGTATTATCGGACAGTAAAGGTTAGAGTAAAAAGTCATGATGCACAGAGAAGGAATAGCTGGAGTTCTCGAATAACACCAAAAAGTAGTCTCTCCAGGAAGATTATAAGGTAAAATGCTCATAGAAAGGAAGCAAATATAGTATAAGCTGATGAAGCTTTAGAAGGTAAAAGATTTCTAAAAAAAAAAAGATAAGGTTTTCCAGCTATACATAAATGCAACATTCTAACAAAAAAACATGCACACATTGTAACCAATAAGCCACTTGCTATTACCTGGTGATCTTGGAATCTCTGTATGGGATATGGCTCCCCTTCCTCTTGGGGTCCCCAAGAGCACTGATTACATTACCCAGGGCTAGCAATCCAGAGTTGATCTGAATACTTTCCTTTAGCCTCTCTCCAGTATTGCCCGTTTTCAGTATACGTTCAGAACCAGCCAAGTCTACAAAGTGGAACTTGGAAGACAGGACCTGGCCAATTGCTAGACCAGGACCATCCTCACCAAGGGTCATTCTGGTGACTCGGCCAACTACTCTCCTCTGTTCCATTGTGACAGTGAAGATTGTATGCGAGCGGCTAGACTGAGTGTTGACTTGAGTAGCTCCTGTATGTTTAGCAGTGTTGCCCATTTCTAGAAGACTAAGCACTTCATCAAGTCCTTCCACTTCTGTCTCCTTCACTCCAGACAACACTAGAGAAAAGAAACACAAAATATGGGATGAAACTATAACTTAGAAAATGTCGCTTGTATTTAGATAACCACTTGTTGTATGATAATAACATGGTAATGGGGAGGGGGCAGGGAGTAAATCCACATGCAGTATGGATCCCAGGAGTTTGTAGAAAACCACTGACGCATGCTGTTTTAATTGGTCATTTTTACAACAGAATGCGGAGGCTCAGTGGCCACATGGTGTTTTTGCACACATGCCCACTGAGGCCAGTGATTGGCTGCAGTGGTCACAAGGAGGAGAACAGAACGTCAATGCTTCAAGTCCAGAGGGAACCAGAAACATAAGGGATGGGAGCTGCTCCACTGAATTTAGGGGACCTTAAAAAGGTGAAAGTCATACAACCACTTTTGACTAGCAGTATATGGAAGGCAAACACAAACTCCTTGCCCTTGGTCACACTGGAAACCCAGGCCCCTTGATTTAGCAGGGCTAGCCACTGAGAAATTGTGTTGGCCAACATTTTCTTTATATATTTCCACACCGATGATTCATTTCCAGAAACCAAATAAATAACCTCAGCATGTTTTTCCAAGTGTGGGACAAAAAGTGCACGAAGACCACTTTAAAAGGGTTTCCCACAATTGAATGTTATCCTCTATCCACAGGAGAGGTGATAAATATGTAATTACTAGGTGCCCTCCACATCACTAGAAGGTAGGTCCTGAGCCCCTGTTCCTGCATGGCTATAGCGGGGATTATGCACAATGCTCCTCCAATCAAAGTATATGGGAGTGAGTATAGCTCTCCTGTGGATAGATAAACGTCCATCGAATATAACAAAAGCCTACAAATATCTACAGATGTTACCCAGGTAGGAATTCAACATCAGGACTCCAGTGCTGTATTGCTGCAGAGTTCTACGCTTACAATAGTGTTTCCTATCATTTTTTTCATACAATATCAAAGAGGTTGTCCACTACCTTTACTGATGGCCAATCCTCAAGATAAGTCATCAATATCTGATTGGCCAGGGCCTGACATCCTGTATTCCTGCTGAGCAGCTGTTTCAGAGTGGCTCGGGTGTCAGAAGTAAGCGCCCAAACTACTCAGCTCTGTCCATTGTATAGTAGACCGAGCTTTTTACTACAAAGCTGCTCCCACTGAAAGTGAAATGGCGCAGCGCTGCAGGTACACAACGGACGGCGCTGTGTTGTTCTGGCGCCGGATATGCTCTGAAACAGCTCATCAGTTGGACCGATATTGATGCCTATCCTGGGAATGGACTATCAATGGTAAAGAAATAGAAAAGTCATTTAACGCTGCCCATGCATATCTGAAATAAGCGTGAAAAGATGACAATGACCGCGTAAATCCCAAGAAATTTTCCAACATGTCTGATATCAGGCAGTGAGTGGCAAAAGTGCCAAACAGCTTCCCAAATGACAAAAGAAAATAATAAGATCATTAAAAGGATAAATAACCAATAAGATCATTAAAAGGATAGGTCATCAATATTAGATCAGTGGGGATCTGTCTCTGTGCACGTCAACCAATCAGCTGAAGAGGGCGAGATGCCCATGTGCATGTTGCATCCTCATCAAATTTGACCTGCATGTCGATGTGGTGGCAGTGCACTGTGATTACGGCTTCCCCTCCAATTCACTTGAATGGGGGCGAACAGCTGTAATCACACTGCACCGCCAATGCAAAGTAGACAGCGTACAGGTAAAGAAGAAGTGGAAGGAACACTTGCAAACAGCTGACTGGCGGGTGTGCCGAGAGTCGGACCCTCACCGATCCAATTTTGACGAGCTATCATGAGGAAAGGTCAGTCAACAACTGCAGCCACGACAATGCCTTAAAATGTCTAGTCACTACTCGCTACAACCTATCTGTCTAGTTAAGGGCTATGGGCATCCTTGTACTGAAAGTTTTATTGTTCGTTTGCTTTCTATCCTTCAGAAAGGTTTCTACCATTGTGCTTCTGCAGATTGTGTGTAAAGCCTGTATTACACAGGTTGATTGAGCAAGCAATTGTCGGGAGGGAAGTGTTCTTTCCCGGCAATCGCCTGCTAGATAGCGGAGGAGACTTCTGTTATTACATGCAGCGATGTTCCCCGCAACATGGGAAGGAGCGATCGTTATGCCATCACTCGTCCCAATGCAGTCTAGTGGTTTGCCGGCGACAGATCGCAATTAGACAGCATGACCTACCGCGACAAACAAGGATTCTTCAGCGTGCTTAAAAATCACAATTGCCCAATGAATGAGGCTCATTCATCGCGCAATCAGCGGCAGTATTACACTGCAAGATGATCGCTACAAACGTCCATACGAACACCGGTTAGCGATCATCTGCCGAAAAATTGGCAGGTGTAATGCAGCCTTAAGTCCTTCATCTAGCTGGTGATGATTCTGAATCTGACATTTATCCACCACTAGAGATGAGCGAACTTTAAAAAAAAGTTTGGCGTTCGGGTTGTGGTAATCGCCGCATCCCGTTATGGATTCCACTACCGCGGACTATCGCGGCATATGGAATCCATAAGGGGCGGCTTCCACCAACCCGAACTGTTGAACAGCCGAAGGACCTGGGGTGACGTCACCGTCATGTGATCAGTACAGGGGGCGTGGCTCAGCACTGGATTTGATCGCGTGCTGAGCCATGCCCCCTGCACTGATCACAACGCCAAACTTTTTTTTAAAGTTCGCTCATCTCTATCCACCACAGAACTGCTCCTGACTGCTCTCCACTGTCCTTCTTCAGTGATGGATATAGCAGTGGGGGGTTGAGAGTAGGTTGTACAGGGCAGAAAGGATCCAATGAGGGTGGAAAGCTTCCAAGGAGGGCAGCACATGCAGGCTTTAGGGAAAAAAGCACAAGCAAGGCAGTCTGCAAGGGGAAGAATCCCCCAGCCTTTGTACAACTGAACACTGAAAACAGGGCACCCAGTCAAACTCTGCAGTTGGGAGAATGAGAAATCAGTGCTGGAAGCTATGAGGGCTAGTGTGGACAGCAGACTCCTGGACACATAGATCCAGCATGTAATACTGGGAGTGACAAGAACACATGAGAAAAGTCTGAAATTAGGAGCAGGACACAAAATGAATATCAGGGAGACTGGAAATGAATTAAGGAGTGAAGTGTGGCACCGGAAATGAAGCGCAACTTTTATTTACTCAAGGTAACCACGTCCTTTACCAGGTTTCCAGTCTGGTCCGACCCTAGCCCCATCCACAGCACCTCCCCGGTCCTGGGCTGTGGAAGCGACATCTCCTTCCATCGACCGGACACCTGGTAAAGGATGTGAGGCTGGCGAGTGTCACAACTTACCAACATTGCCTTTATCATCCTCTCTTATAAGAATGTCTTTATTAGATGTCTGCACTTCCAGAAGATCTCGGAACTCCTCTTTATACACCTCCAGGTAAGACACTCGAATTGTGTAGTCAATCAGATCATTTTCATCAACCAGTTTAAAGATTTCGGCCATGGCACGTGGAATAATGCCTTGCTCATCATCTGAGATAGAAGCTGAAATGGGCAGTAGGTAAGTGACAGCCCAAGTTTTATAACCCAATGCAGAAAACTCTTTATTACAACAGTTAGTAGCGACAATAAAGAGCATGTAGGCGATACAAGGCTCAAAAAGTCTTTCTGGGTACGTCCACACGGGATGCACTTTAGTGGAGAAAATCCACAGAGGATTTTTCCGGGGGCTACGATAAATCTGCAATAAAGCCACATAAAATTGCTATGCTGTGGATTTCACCTTGTACATTGCAAAGGGTAAACACTGTGGCAGCAATCCTCAGTAGAGACTGACATGCTGCAGATTTAAAGCCCAAACTGCATATCCATTTCTGCATGGATTCTTTACACAATGTGAATGAGGTTTAAATCACATTCACTTTGCCGCTGCTGTAAAACGCTGCAGATTTTCCACCAGCAATTATGTATATGCCCAGTATGAACAAAACCTTTAGGCCTATTTCAAACGAACCATACGGATTGCCTCCAGATGCGTTGAGTGAAACTCACACCCTTTTGCAAGCAAGTTCAGTCGGTTTTGTCTGCGATTGCACTCAGTTGTTCAGTTTTTCCGAGCGGGTGCAATGCGTTTTGATGCGTTTTTCACACGCGTGATAAAAAACTGGAGGTTTACAAACAACATCTCTTAACCGCTACAGGACCGCCTAACGCAGGGATGCGTCCTGCGGGCGGCCCTGTAGCTCTGATACGACGCATCGGCGCGTCATCTCGCGAGAGGCGAGATTTCCTGTGAACGCGCGCGCGTGCCCGCGTGCGTTCACAGGGAAGCGCGGCACAGCAGTTCGGCTACAGCCTGCCAGCGATGATCCATCGCTGGCAGGCTGTAGATGCGAATAAAATCGCATCAAACTGCTATATCAGACGCTGTTTTATGAACAGCGTCTGATATAGCTGCTACCTGGTCCTCTGGTGGTCCCATTTACTGGGATCGACCACCAGAGGACCAGGTAACACAGTAAAGTTGCACCAAACACTACACTAACCCCCACCCCCTCACCTATTAACCCCTTGATCACCCCATCTAGACCCCTGATCACCCCCTGTCATTGATCACACCCCTTGTAAGGCTCCATTCAGACGTCCATATGTGTTTTGCGGATCCGCAGATCCGATCCGCAGATCCGATCCGCAGATCCTCAAAACACGGACACCGGCAATGTGCTTTCCGCATTTTGCAGATCCGCACATTGCCAGAACTATATAGAAAATGCTTTCTTGTCCGCAGTTGCGGACAAGAATAGGACATGTTCTATATTTTTGCAGAACGGAAGTGCAGACCCGGAGCGCGGATCCGTAATTCCGGATCCGAGCGGGACAAAGTCTGTCCCCATAGAAATGAATGGGTCCGCAATTCCGTTCCGCAAACAGAATTGCGGACGTGTGAATGGGGCATAAGGGTCCCTTATCACCGCCAGTTAGTTAGCTACTTGTTAGGTAGCTAGCGCCAGCCCACTGCACCGCAGTCACTGATTTTGGCAGAGATTTTTCATCCACATTGACCGATGCGAATGAAAAATCTGTGCCGTTCATTTTTTTTTTTTTTCAGCGCAGAGGCTGAACGGAAAAAAAAATCTCATTACCCGTATGCTCAATATACGGAGAATCGCAGAAACTCCTAATGCTGGCCATACGTGTAATGATTGCGGAGACCCTCAAATGCCAGGGCAGTACAAAAACCTCACATGTGACCCCATTTTAGAAAGAAGACACCCCAAGGTATTCCGTGAGGGGCATGGCGAGTTCATGGAAAATTTTATTTTTTGTCACAAGTTAGTGGAATATTAGACTGTAAAAAAAAAAAAAAAAACAATTTCCGCTAACTTGTTCCAAATTTTTTTTTTCTGTGAACTCGCCATACCCCTCACAGAATACCTTGGGGTGTCTTCATTCCAAAATAGGGTCACAATTGGGGTATTTATACTGCCCTGGCAATTTAGGGGTCCTAAAGCGTGAGAATCCAAATGCGTAAAAATGGCCTGTGAAATCCTAAAGGTACTCATTGGTTTTAGGGCCCCTTTGCGCATCTTGGCTGCAAAAAAGTGGCACACATGTGGTATCGCCGTACTCAGGAGAAGTAGGACAATGTGTTTTGGGGTGTATTTTTACATATACCCATGCTGGGTGTGAGAAATATCGCTGTAAACGACAACTTTTTAAATTTTTTATTCAAAGTTGTCAATTTACAGAGATATTTCTCTCACCCAGCATGGGTATATGTAAAAATACACCCCAAACACATCGCCCTACTTCTCCTGAGTACGGCGATACCACATGAGTGACACTTTTTGCAGCCAAGATGCGCAAAGGGCCCAAATTCAACGAGTACCTTTTAGGAGGGCATTTTACGCATTTTCTTCTCACGCTTTAGGGCCCCTAAAATGCCAGGGCAGTATAAATACCCACATGTGACCCCATTTTGGAAAGAAGACACCCCAAGGTATTCGCTGAGGGGCATAATGAGTCCATGAAAATTAAACTTTTGTCAAAAGTTAGCGGAAACGGAGACTTTGTGAGAAAAAACAATAAAAAATCAATTTCCACTAACTTGTGCCAAAAAAAATCTTCTATGAACTCGCCATGCCCCTCACGGAATACCTTGGGGTGTCTTCTTTCCAAAATGGGGTCACATGTGGGGTATTTATACTGCCCTGGCATTTTAGGGGCCCTAAAGCGTGAGAAGAAAAATGCGTAAAAATGCCCTCCTAAAGGTACTCATTGGAATTAGGGCCCTTTGCGCATCTTGGCTGCAAAAAGTGTCACACATGTGGTATCGCCGTACTCAGGAGAAGTAGGGCAATGTGTTTTGAGGTGTATTTTTACATATACCCATACTGGGTGAGAGAAATATCTCTGTAAATTGACAACTTTGAATAAAAATTTTTAAAAGTTGTCGTTTACAGCGATATTTCTCACACGCAGCATGGGTATATGTAAAAATACACCCTAAACACATTGCCCTACTTCTCCTGAGTACGGCGATACCACATGAGTGACACTTTTTGCAGCCTGGATGCGCAAGGGCCCTAAAACCAATGAGTACCTTTAGGATTTCACAGGCCATTTTTATGCATTTGGATTCTCACACTTTAGGGGCCCCTAAAATGCCAGGTGAGTATAAATACCCCACATGTGACCCCATTTTGGAAAGAAGACACCCCTAGGTATTCTGTGAGGGGCATGGTGAGTCCACAGAATTTTTATTTTTGGCACAAGTCAGCGGAAATTGTTTTTTTTATTTTGTTTTTACAAAGTCTCATATTCCACTAACTTGTGACAAAAATAAAATTTTACATGAACTCACCATACCCTCACAGAATACCTTGGGGTGTCTTCTTTCCAAAATGGGGTCACATGTGGGGTATTTATACTGCCCTGGCATTTTAGGGGCCCCTAAAGCGTGAGAAGAAGTCTGGAATCCAAATGCGTAAAAATGCCCTGTGAAATCCTAAAGGTACTCATTGGTTTTAGGGCCCTTTAGCATCTTGGCTGCAAAAAGTGTCACACATGTGGTATCGCCGTACTCAGGAGAAGTAGGGCAATGTGTTTTGGGGTGTATTTTTATATATACCCATACTTTGTGTGAAAAATATCTCTGTAAACGACAACTTTTAAAAATTTTTATACAAAGTTCACAATTTACAGAGATATTTCTCTCACCCAACATGGGTGTATGTAAAAATACACCCCAAAACACATTGCCCTACTTCTCCTGAGTACGGCGATACCACATAAGTGACACTTTTTTGCAGCCTGGGTGCGCAAAGGGGCCCAAATTCCAACGAGTACCTTTAGGTTTTACATGGTGGCTCACAATTTAGCCCCGCCCAAAATGCCAGAACAGTAAACACACCCCACAAATGACCCCATTTCGGAAAGTAGACACCCCAAGGTATTCACTGAGGGGCATAGTGAGTCCGTCTGAGATTTTTTTTTTTTTTGCCAGAAGTTAGCAGAAATTGAAACTTTTTTTTTTTTTTTTTTCTCAGAAAGTGTCATTTTCCGCTAACTTGTGAAAAAAAATGAAATGATACATGAACTCACCAAGCCCCTCCGTGAATACTTTGGGGTGTCTTCTATCTAAAATGGTGTGATTTGGGGGGTATTTATACTTTCCTGACATTCTAGCACCTGAAGAAACATGACAGGCGCTCAGAAAGTCAGAGCTGCTTCAAAATGCCGAAATTCACTTTTTTGCACCATAGTTTGTAAACGCTATAACTTTTACCCAAACCAATAAATATACACTTATTGGATTTTTTTTTATCAAAGACATGTAGAACAATAAATTTAGAGAAAAATTTATATAGAAATGTAGTTTTAAAAAAAAAAAATTACAACAGAAAGTGAAAAATGTCATTTTTTTGCAAAAATTTCGGTCATTTTTGATTAATAGCAAAAAAAGTAAAAATGTCAGCAGCAATGAAATACCACCAAATGAAATCTCTATTAGTGAGAAGAAAAGGAGATAAAATTCATTTGGGTGGTAAGTTGTATGACGGAGCAATAAACGGTGAAAGTAGTATAGTGCAGAATTGTAAAAAGTGGCCTGGTCATTAAGGGTGTTTAAGCTAGGGGGCTGAAGCGGTTAACAACCATCAGTGAAAAACGCATCGCACCAGCACTTGCTTGCGGATGCAACGCTTTTCACTGAAGCCCCATTCACTTCAATGGGGTCCGGGCCGCGTGAAAAACGCTGAATATAGAACATGCTGCGTTTTTCACGCAACCCAGAACTGATGCGCATTGCACCCACGCGGAAAAAAAAACCTGAACACAATCGCAGACAAAATTGATTGAACTTGCTCGCAAAATGGTGCGAGTTTCACTGAACGCACCCTGAATGCATTCAGAGCCAATCCGGATCGTTCGCGTGAAAGAGGCCTTATACCAGTGCTTTTCATACTCACATATACTCGCTTCTCCAATGGAATAGGTCTTCCCTGATCCAGTCTGCCCATAGGCAACCACAGTAACATTGAAGCCCTGAAAAAATGATTCAAGCAAAGACTGTACACAGCGATTGTAAGCACTCTCCTGGCTGCAGGCTTCATCCAGCACATCCTGAAACTGAAAATGTCTATTGGTGCCAAGCGTCAGTGTCTTCTGATCAGGGTCAATACGGACGCAGGACTGCTGACCGTGCAGAACCTCCTTTGGCAGCAGTGGCCGGACCCTGACAGCCACACACACTGCAGTCTCTTCGGCACGAACATGCTGAGGTTTGGGACCCATGAGCACCCGATCTGTGGAAAAGGAAAACCAGATGTGATACCGACTAGTGAGAGTAATCTACATCCTAAAGATACTATAAAGAAGTCACAGAGAACCTTTATGATATTAATGTTCTCAGCCACAGGTTACATGCTTTATTACATTAGCCTCATCTGCCTTATTAGTGTATGCGAACATGGTGGAGAGTCCGCTACTTTAACCCAATCTATTAGCTAGAGCCATATCGAGGGCAGCTTCTGACCCTGGCGGACCAGCAGCACCCAATGAAATCAATAAATGCCCAATCACTTCAGTGGGGATGTGAAATGTATATCTTCAAGTTAGACAAAGTTAGGCCCCTTTCACACGGGCGTGATTCCCGCACGGGTGCAATGCGTGAGGAGGACGCATTGCACCCGTACTGAATCCGGACCCATTCATTTCTATGAGGCTGTGCACATGAGCAGTGATTTTCACGCATCACTTCTGCGTTGCGTGAAAATCGCAGCATGCTCTATATTGTGCGTTTTTCACGCAACGCAGGCCCCATAGAAGTGAATGGGGCTGCGGGAAAATAGCAAGCATCCGCAAGCAAGTGCAGATGCAGTGCGATTTTCCAGCAAGGTTGCTTAGCAAAGGGACCCGATCTTTATTATTTTCCCTTATAACATGGTTATAAGGGGAAATAATAGCATTCTCAATACAGAATGCTTTGTAAAATGTGGATTAAGGGGTTAAAAATAAAAAAAATAAACTCACCTTATCCACTTGATTGCATAGTTGCCGATCTCTTCTTCAAGCATTAGCTGCCAGCTAAAGGACCTGTGGTGACTTCACATCACACGGTCACATCACATGGTCCATCACCATGGTGATGGACCATGTGATGAGCTCGGTGACGTCACCACAGGTCCTTTAGCCGGCAGCTAATGCTTGAAGAAGAGAGAAGAGATCGGCAACTACGCGATCAAGTGGATAAGGTGAGTTTATTTTTTTATTTATAACCCCTTAATCCACATTTTACTAAGCATTCTGTATTGAGAATGCTATTATTTTCCCTTATAACCATGTTATAAGGGAAAATAATAAAATCTACAGAATACTCAACCCAAATCCAAACTTCAGTGATGAAGTCCAGGTTCGAGCATGTGGACCAAACATGCCAATTTTTCCCACGCGCGTGCAAAACGCATTAAAACGCTTTACACTCGCGCATTTTTTTTTTGCAGAGCCAGATGTTACTTAATGGCCGTTTTAGGCAAATTTTGCATTAACGTATTTGAAGAGCTGTAACTTTTTATTTTTATTTTGCCGTCAATGTTGATCTTGTAGGTCAAGTTGCGTTTTTTAATAGCACCATTTTGCGGTGCAGTGGGCCTGCAGTGGTCATGTGCTATTCATTGGTCACCTGACAGCTGCAGCCAATCAGTGGCCATAAAGGGGTTGTCTCATCATGGACAATGAGGGCATATCGCTAAGATATGCCCCCATTGTCTTATAGGTGCGGGATCCGCACCTATATCGAGAACGGAGCCCCACAAGGTGGTGGCTGGAGGACTCCGGTCCGGCCACCACCAAGCTGGCTCCCCATAGAAGTGAATGGGAGAGTACCGCGCATGCGCGGCCCCTTCTCCCATTTATTTCTATGGGGCCGACGGAAATAGCCGAGCCAGTGCTCAGCTATTTTCGCCGTCCCCATAGAAAATGAATAGAGTACGGTTGCGCTTGCGCAGTGCGCCCTCCTTCACTTGCGGGGCTCCGTTCTCGATATAGGTGCGGGTCCTGCACCTATAAGACAATATCCTAGCGATATGCCCTCATCATCCATGATGAGACAACCCCTTTAACCGACATGTGATCACTACAGGCCCCGTGGGGAGTGGCGCGGCATCGCAGACCAGCAGGACACTATCTGGAGCAGCAGTGTGCATGTGTGTCTGCCACTCCAGTCAAACAGAGTGCTTGGGTTGCAGCAGTCACACCCCCGCCAATCAGACACTTATCACCTATTCTGTGGACAGGGTATGAGTTTTCATTATGGAACAACCCCCTTAAAGAAAAAAAACATATATGTGTGAAAAGGATATGTGTGAAGGAAGCTTTAGTGTGGTTTCCGTTTTTTTTCTTTTTGATGCAGCTTTTCATGCAGTTTCCAGCAGGACAGAGAAGCACGAGTCCTTCAGACTGTCGTTTAATTCATCTCTGTAAGGCTACTGGAGAACAGTGCTTGGCTAGCTCTGGCAGTCCCAGTTTGAATGGTGGCTGTGTACATGGCTAGCGTTGAGCAAACTTCTGTTTTCAAGTTCGGTGTACAAGGTTCGGGTTATCTAAGAATTCCGTCGTGTATTTCGCTACCACGGACCACAAGTTATGGTCCATCGTAGTGGAATCCGTAACAGAATTGTTGGATAACCCAAACCTTGTACACCGAACTTGAAAACAGAAGTTTGCTCATCCCTATACATGACCCGTTCAAACAGTGGAGATGGGACCCCTGCGCTTATGAGTGGTAGCTGGTCTGAGCATACCCATTGTACCCCCACCAATCTAACAATTAGCATTTTCCCAACTATATCAGATGAATATGTATCATATAAAAATGTACTCCCTGAAACCAGAGAACTGTTACACGTCCTAGCACTTTTGTGCAGGTCGGATATGCACCCATTTACTTCAATGGGTCTGCAAAATATACTTACATAGTTAATACGGTTGAAAAAATACATAAGTCCATCAAGCTCAACCAAGGGATGGGTGGGGACGTGAATCTCAGAAGGAAGTCAGGTTCAGATTTCTACACGTTTTTATTAGCATTTACTTTCAAGAATTCATCTAAACCCTTTTTAAAGGGCTTCTGTCACCCCCAAAATGCATTTTTCATCAGCTGACATTAGCTATTTGCTAATCTCAGCTGATCTCAAACATACTTTTCTTACATCCCCCTGTGATTTCGTTCTTTTAAAATATCTTCACTAGCAGCAAGTTGGGCGGTAACTTGCTGGTAGCCACTGCATCCTCCAGTATCCACAGTACACACATGACGCAATTGGCGCAGGCGCACTGAGGACGGAGCTGACGTCCTTCACTCAGTACGCCTGCGCCGATTGAAGAATGTTACGGCGCAGGTGCGGGACTTAATGAGAGGACAGGGCCAGCGGCAGGTGAGCACTCGCTGGCCCTGTTTATCAAGAGGAGAGGGGGCGTGTCGGCAACTGGAGGATGCGGCGGCTACCAGCAAGTTACCGCCCAACTTGCTAGTAGTGAAGATATTTGCATATAATAAAAGTAAGAATTTTAAAAGAACGAAATCACAGGGGAATGTAAGAAAAGTACGTTTGAGATCAGCTGAGATTAGCAAATAGCTAATGTCAGCTGATGAAAAATGCATTTCGGGGGTGACAGAAGCCCTTCAAAACTGGCCACTGTTCCTCTATGACCGCGTCCTGAGAAAGTCTATTCCACAGGTTCACAGTTCTTACAGTAAAGAAACTGACGCTTCCGGAGACTGAACTTTTTCTTCTCCAGTCGGAGGCAGTGCCCCCTTGTCTTTTGAGGGCATTTTACATGGAACAGTTTTTTTACCATATTTTTTGTATGGCCCAATTATATATTTCTATAGGTTAAAGAGGACCTTTCCTGGGTCCAGACATTATGAAATAGCTTGCAGGATGTATAGGGCGCCGCTCCACTTGCCCGCTGTGCCCCCCTGCAGTTTTCCCGGCTGGTATGCTAATGAATAGCATCAGTACAGGGAGGAGGAGACGGCCCTGTTTCTCAATGGGCGTCTCCTTCTCCCTGTAGTGTGGTCCAATCGCAGTGGAGAGCGTCACAGCCAGGGAGAAGAAGATGCCCACTGAGAAACAGGGCAGTCTCCTCCTTCCTGTACCGATGCTATTCCTTAGCATACCAGCCGGGAAAACTGCAGGGGGGCACAGCGCGCCCAGACAAACTAGTAAGCGATATTACATCCCTGCACTATGCCCTACACATCCTGCTAGTTATTTCATAATGTCTGGACCCATGAAAGGTCCTCTTTAATCATGTCCCCCCCCTTAGACGTCTCTTTTCAAGACTACATAAAGACCCTCCATGCCCCTTATCAGTTTAGTTGCTCTCCTTTGTACTCTCTCCAGCTCCAGGGCATCCTTTCTATGGACTGGTGCCCAGAACTGAACTGCATATTCCAGATGAGGCCGCACCAATGCATTGTAAAGTGGTAATATTACATCCCTGCCCCACGAGTCCATGCCTCGTCTAATACATGACAATATCCTGGTGGCCTTAGAAGCAGCTGATTGACATTGTATGCTGTTATTTAATCTACCATCTACAAGGACACCCAAATCCTTCTCTATGAGTGACTCTCCCAGTGTTACATCCCCTAGGACATATGAAGCACGGAGATTATTACTACCAAGATGCAGAACTTTACATTTATCCACACTGAACCTCATTTGCCAAGTTAATGCCCAATCACTCAGTGTGTTGAAGTCAGCTTGTATTTTATAGACATCTTTCACAGACTGCATAAACTACAAGCTGACTTGGGCATCAACTTGGCAAATGAGGTTCAGTGTGGATAAATGTAAAGTTCTGCACCGGGGTGGTAATAATCTCTATGGACACCGTGTTCTGCCCCGTTGCATTCTGTGGCACCACAAAATGATAGAACATAGTATAATAGTATACTATTGTCCATTTTACGGACAAGGATAGGACAGTTCTATAAAGGCCAGGATGTTCCATTCTGAAAAATGCGGAACGCACACGGCCGGTATCCGTGTTTGACAGATCTGCAATTTGCAGACCACAAAACAGGCTTCGGTCGTGTGCATGAGCCCTAAGGGTCCAATTCATAAACTTTAGAACTGCACATATATAATCAATTATTCACAATCTCTCAACAACCAGCAAAAGTTTGGAGAACCGCCACTAGACAAAGACAAAAGCTGCTCATATAGAGGATCCGTGATACCAGGCATGTGCTCCTGCTGCCCCTCAAAAGATCTCCCCCACAATGCTGGGTATATTTCTGCACAGATTAGAAGCCATTTTTTGTTGGGGTACATGGCGTGCCTGATCTGGCACAACTGCCGGTTGCATGCAATGTTTTTGTCTGGCCAAAACCTGGCATTTACGGATAGATCACTGCCGGACCTCATTAGGGCTCTTTCACAGAAGCTGATGCCGTGCGTGGAATCCGCTGTGTGAAAGGGAGCCAAGCCCCGATCCGGACAGCAGAGACACGGAGTAGTAACATGATTGATAATGCTCTGTTCCTCTCTGTGACCTTTTTACTACAAAATCACAGTGAGATAAAGTTGTCACCGCGATTTTGTAGTAAAAAGATCACAGAGCGGCACGGAGCATTATCAATCATGTTACTGCTCCGTGTCTCTTCTGTCCGGAGCGGGGCTTGGCACTCTCTCACGCAGCGGATTCCACGCACGGCATCCTCCTGTGTGACGGAGCCCTTACAGTCAAAGGGGATCCGGTGATGAACTGTAAAATCTGGCAATGCCAGACCCCAGGAATTCTGACCGGCTCTTCTCTGCGGGTACGCTGCCGCAACTGTGAATTTTCATTGACAACAAAAAATAAATAATTCACAAAAATTGTTGCCAGCTTTAAGTATCTAAGAGCGGTGGCTCCCGGAATTTGCGCAGCCCCTAAAACGCCCCTGGCGCAGATGGAGCCATTCAGAAGTCCTGACGCACACTGACTGTACCCCCAGTGCTCTGCACTAACGACACGCCAACACTTACCTTTCCTCAACTAGGAGGGTGCACTGCATCCACACATCCTGAGGGTAATCCCTGCTGCGTAACTACAACTCCCAGAAGACAATGAAAGCTCAGGGCATTCTGGGAGTTGTAGTCTCACAAAAGCTGGCAAGTAACAGGCTGCTCACACAGTACGGTGACCATAGGGGAGCGTTGTCTATGGGGATGCACGGCGAACTAGTACACAACTTATGATTGGCTATAAAGTTCAGCCTCAGTATGCTGCACGGGACTACTGTACTGAAAGGACCCCAAATACCTCCTGCGCCCCTCATTATTAACCCAAAGGTATCCGGATCCGCCCTGCCAACCTGCACTAGAGAGAACCCCGAAATCCCAGTCCAGGGGGATCCTGAACAGCATCGAACATCAGGACCAGCGCTCCATCGCATCCCTCCACAGCAGCTGCGCACCAGCGGCCTCTAGCGGTGTGCACAGGAGTCACAGGTCCGGCCGGAAACAAGTACCGGACTCTCACGGGCCCTCGCTTCTGTAGTTCCGCGGTGTTCTCATTTCCATTCTCATAGATCTGACTGTAGAATCCATCCCTTCATTCATCCATCCAATGACTCGCCCTCATATCTGATGTTCTAAAGAAAGTTTCAATATTGTCTTTTATTTAAATATGTGTCACCTGGGGCGTACATAGACATGCCTGCCATGTTTTAGACGGACAGTCCCTCTTTTTGACCCAAGCCCATGTGTCACTCTTTGATCCTTAAAGGAATTTTCCCATCACATACAATGGGGGCACATCGCTAGGATATGCCCCCATTGTCTGATAGGTGTGGATCCCACCACTGGGACCCGCACCTACATGAAGAACGGAGCGGGGAAATGAATGGAGGGCGCACAGCGCATGCGCAGCTGCCCTCCATTGATTTCTATGGGGCTGGCGAAAATAGCCAAGCGCTGGCTCAGCTATTTCCGTCTGCGCCATAGAAATTAATGGGAGCAGGGGCTGCGTATGCACAGTGCCCTCCCATTCACTTGTATGGGAGCAGCGCTTGGTGGTGGACGGACCCCGGGGTCTTCCAGCCACTGCTCTCCCCGCTCCGTTCTCCTTGTAGATGCAGGTCCCAGAGGTGGGATCCACACCTATCAGACAATGGGGCATATCCTAGCGATATGCCCCCATTGTATGTGATGGGAAAACCCCTTTAAATGTCCCTCTTTTTGACATGGGAAATGAATGCATAAATGTGCATTAATAGATTTACTAAATTCCTCCTTCCTAAAGTGTCTGTATGGTTTCTACCTGTACATTAGACCATAACTTCATTACTTGATGCAATTTGGACCTTAAAATATCTATAATCCGATGATTTATGAGCTAATATTTAAATGGATATTGAAGTGCAAGAAAAGAATTGTCCCAGAGGCTCCACATGCTGTAAAAAAATAAAGGGCCTTACACGCACCTGATCCCCAACTTCTGCAGTTGTGATGGAGTCAGTAATGATGTTTTAGAAACATAGAAACATAGAATGTGTCGGCAGATAAGAACCATTTGGCCCATCTAGTCTGCCCAATATGCTGAATACTATGGATAGCCCCAGGCCCTATCTTATATGAAGGATGGCCTTATGCCTATCCCATGCATGCTTAAACTCCTTCACTGTATTTGCAGCTACCACTTCTGCAGGAAGGCTATTCCATGCGTCCACTACTCTCTCAGTAAAGTAATTCTTCCTGATATTACTTTTAAACCTTTACCCCTCTAATTTAAAACTATGTCCTCTTGTAGCAGTTTTTCTTCTTTTAAATATTCTCTCCTCTTTTACCGTGATGATTCCCTTTATGTATTTAAAAGTTTCTATCATATCCCCTCTGTCTCTTCTTACTTCCAAGCTATACATGTTAAGGTCCTTTAACCTTTCCTGGTAAGGTTTGTCCTGCAATCCATGTACTAGTTTAGTAGCTCTTCTCTGAATATCCTTCTGCAGATATGGTCTCCAGTACTGCACACAATACTCCCAATGAGGTCTCCCTAGTGCTCTGTAGAGCGGCCCGAGCACCTCCCTCTTTCTACTGTTAATGCCTCTCCCTATACACCCAAGCATTCTGCTGGCATTGCCTGCTGCTCTATGACATTGTCTGCCCACCTTTAGGTCGTCTGATATAATGACCCCTAAATCCCTTTCCTCAGATACTGAGGTTAGTACTGTATCACTGATTTTATATTCTGCTCTTGGGTTTTTACGCCCCAGGTGCATTATCTTGCACTTATCGACATTCAATTTTAGTTGCCAGATTTTTGACCATTCCTCTAGTTTTGGGGGAAGTTAGAGCCGTGGTCTAATATGAAAATAAAACCGCCATGATGCGCGCCGATTACTCCCCATAACAGGGTCCGTGTAGGAATGACCTCCAATATAAGGGGTGAGGCTGTGGGGTTGTATCTGCTTTTTTGCAGCGCCAGCGGGACCCGTGCAGTGACTGTATTCTACTACACCCCCCCCCCCACACACACACTGTATATAATCTTAACTATATAACTGCAGCGATTTACTACAGTTATATAGTTAATAAGATTATATCCAGTGAGCGGGGGGGGGGGGTGCACGGGCCCTGCTGTCATTATGAAATAGCATATGTGACCCCCACCTCTTTTATTGGTGGTCATTCAGTAAATTAACCCTGTTTTGGGGGTGTGGGGGGGTGTCTGTGGATGACAAATATGTGTCATCCACAGATTCTCCCCATAACAGGGTTCATTTAGTGAATGACCACCCAAATTGTGGTGAGCCAATACATGGGAGTTGCATCTGCAGAGCTTTTGTATACTGCCGCCCCACACTGTAGTGTCCCCCACACAGTAATGTCCGCCACACTGCCCCCCACACAGTAATGTCCGCCACACTGCCCCCACACAGTAATGTCCGCCACACTGCCCCCACACAGTAATGTCCGCTACACTGCCCCCACACAGTAATGTCCGCCACACTGCCCCCACGCAGTAATGTCCGCCACACTGCCCCCACACAGTAATGTCTGCCACACTGCCCCCACACAGTAATGTCTGCCACACTGCCCCCACACAGTAATGTCCGCCACACTGCCCCCACACAGTAATGTCCGCCACACTGCCCCCACACAGTAATGTACGCCACACTGCCCCCACACAGTAATGTACGCCACACTGCCCCCACACAGTAATGTCCGTCACACTGCCCCCACACCCCTCAACCACACAGCAGTGCCCCCACATAGTAATTTGTCATGCTCTCCCTCTCTTGTCATTCTCCCCTCTTGTCATAATCCCTCTTCTTGTCATGCTCTTTCTGCCCCCTGTCATTCTCCCCATCTTTTCATGCTCTTTATACCTCCCCATGTTGTCATGCTCTTTCTGCCCCCATGTTGTCATGCTCTTTCTGCCCCCTGTCATTCTCCCCCATCTTTTCATGCTCTTTATACCCCCATGTTGTCATGCTCTTTCTGCCCCCCATGTTGTCATGCTCTTTCTGCCCCTGTCATTCTCCCCATCTTTTCATGCTCTTCTGCCCCCCATGCTGTCATTCTCTTTCTTCTGCCCCCCATGTTGTCATGCTCTTTCTGCCCCCCATGTTGTCATGCTCTTTCTTCTGCCCCCCATGTTGTCATGCTCTTTCTGCCCCCATGTTGTCATGCTCTTTCGCCCCCATGATGTCATGCTCTTCCCCCATGTTGTCATGCCCTTTCTGCCCCCCATGTTGTCATGCTCTCCCCCATGTTGTCATGCCCTTTCTGCCCCCCCATGTTGTCATGCTCTTTCTTCTCCCCTCCCATGTTGTCATGCTTTCTGCCCCCCATGTTGTCATGCTCCTTCTTCTCCCCCTCCTCTCCTCCTACCTCTGCTGTAGCGTGGCCGAGCTCTGCATGGTCTGCGCCTCCGCGGGTACAGGAGGAGGAGCTTTTGTCTCCTGTACCGAGCCGACTGACTTGAAGTGCAAACTGTGTGCGCACTTCCTGTCAGTCCGGCCGGGTACAAGAGACTGAAGAGACTGATGCTCTCTGTACCTGTGGACCGGACAGAGCTCGGTCACGCTACAATCAGGGAATGACAGGAGGGAGCGCTGAGCGGTTCCCCCCTGTCAGTCCCTCTCCCTCTGGCCGGCCCTGCCTGCGCCCTGAGGCTGGAGCGCCCTGAGGCTGGAGCCTCCCCAGCCTCTGTGTCGACCCGGCCCTGTCCCAGGGGCTCCACATGGTGTAAAAACTAAGAAACTTACACCCTCCTAAACGATCCCCAGCAGCTGTAGGTGTGACGGAGTCAGTAATTATGCTTTGGGCGGAGTTAGAGGCGTGGCCTAGTATGTAAAAAAAACTGCTGAGATGCCTGCCACGCATATTGTCCCACTTTGTGAGTTTTCAAAAGTTGGGAGGTGTGATGCACTCACGTAACAAAGTACAATTTTAGGCAATTTAGAATAATTAAAAAATACATTTTGAAATAAAAATTTGTATTACTGTAGCATACAGAAAGAAACAAGTTTAAATTCACTATGGTAGAGACTGGCAGGTAAGTAGATCTCTGACAACATGGATGCTTCAGTCCACAGTCTTGAACGCTAAGAGAATGTGTTAGCGAATGTGTAACTGAATAATAAGCCCTACAAAACTGTAAAACAATCAGAAGTGAGCATAAAGCTTTTAAGCCCGTTCTATTCATAAAATGGACACACGGGGGAGCTAGCACCTTCAATGCATTCGAAACCAACTATAATCACACATCACAACTTTTTTTTTTTTTATTGATTTATTTCCCGTTGCTCATGTCCTGTTTTTTTTTTATAAATAAAGGTAAAACATATCGACCCAAATTTACCAGTGTGAAGTGTCGCAATACAACTCTCTCAAAAACGCTTGGATAAATAAAAAGCATTTGAAAGTTATTGCCGCATCAAATGACACTTGTCAGATTAGCAAAATTAGGCTGTATCCTGAAGGTGAAAACTGGCAGGGTCCTGAAGTGGTTAATGCCCCCTCATTTCTGCATGTAAATATCCCACCGCTGCACCCAGAGGCGTTGCTAGGGTCTGAGGATATCCGGTCCACGAGCCCCCGTGAAGCCATGCCTCCACCCCATGAAGCCACACCCTCGTCACCACTGGGGGGGGCTTTCACAGTAGTTATTCACCCTTTTCAGCAGTCCCCCCTTCAATGAATGGGAGACTACTGAAAGGGGTTAATAACTACAGTGATAGGCCTAGCCATCTGGGCAACCCCACAGATCAATTTAAAATGAAGCAAACCCCCCAACTATAAACTAATCACAGATTGTGCTGCTGGGATGCCCAAGAATCAGTTGTAATCTGTGAAGGAACCCATCAACAAGTGTAGGAAGCTGGAACCCATCAACCCCCCCTTGTACTTGTTCCGCTACTTGCAGGCTGCGCGGGCATGAGTTCAAAACTCCACTCACTTCGGTCCGCAATTCTGTTCTGCTGCACGGGATCCCGCGAGACCCGTGATCTCCCACGGCGGGTCTCGCGGGATCACGTGCCGCAGAACAGAATTGCGAAGTGACTGAAGTTCTGAACTCATGCCCGCGCAGCCTGCAAGTAGCGGAACAAGTACAAGGGGTGTTGGGGGATGATCTGTGGGATTGCCCAGACGGCTAGGAATTGCCTAATAAAAAAATCCCACCAGCATAAACATTTGGGGCAATGAACAAAACATCTGGGGCTCCAGCCCCGAATGTTTTTACCTAAGGACACTCGTGGCTGCACCCCATCACTATGGCAAGTACGGATGAGCTGTACCGTGTACAGGCACCTTTGCAAACAGAGGTCCAGATTGGGACCAAAACACAGAACCTGACCAAATCTTTCCATTACGCCTTAGGACTGATGCACATGACCATATGTTCGGTCCGCGTCCGATTTCTACATCTGTAGAAATATCAGCATTTCATCTTCATTCAAACAGTATATAAAGGTAAAAATGTAATTGACCACAAACAAAAAAATCCACAGATATGCTATTTTCATCTGTGGGTCTTATACCTCATTAGCACAAGCTACCTCCAGCAGCCATTTCTTGCCCCTCTTCTCTAGCACCGATTGTGAGTACTTTGTGCAGTGTGGGGACTGCTCTGACGGGCCAGTGCTAGTGTCCTGCAGGGACAAAAAATAGCAGCAAATTTTAAGATGCAGTAATAGACTCTCAAATCTCTAATGTAGTAGATATCACCTGCAGTCATACGTAACCCCACAGATAAAACAGTTATAACTCTCTGAGTACAGATAATGTAGTAGATGGGTGTGAGCCTCCAGAATTCAGAACACGAACAGTGTGACCTGAAGTATGGGGCCGAGCTGCGACAGTGTGGGCCAAATTCTTTATATACCCCCCATCGCTACAGAACATACAGGGTAATACAGCGCCCCATACCTCTTACATCCAGTGACGTCTCCTTTGATGTAGATGTTTTATTTCCTCATCTTCTCCTTTCAGACCAGACCGCCATTTTTCAGCCATTTCTCGTCTCTGCAGTTTAACAAAAAAATCTTAGTTTACTACTTTGCCATCATCCTCCCATCTTCTGGACAAACCATTCTACTACCTTCAATATTGCGCTGCTGTGCTCACCAATACTATACTGAAGAAACAGGTAAACCCCCTGATCAGCCCCCAGTGCCTCTACATTAGCCCCCAGTGCCTCTCCATTAGCCCCCAGTGCCTCTCCATTAGCCCCCAGTGCCTCTCCATTAGCCGCCAGTGCCTCTCCATTAGCCGCCAGTGCCTCTCAATTAGCCCCCAGTGCCTCTCAATTAGCCCCCAGTGCCTCTCATTAGCCCCCAGTGCCTCTCACCAGCCCCCAGTGCCTCTCACCAGCCCCCAGTGCCTCTCACCAGCCCCCAGTGCCTCTCATTAGCCCCCAGTGCCTCTCAATTAGCCCCCAGTGCCTTTCCATTAGCCCCCAATGCCTCTCAATTAGCCCCCAGTGCCTTTCCATTAGCCCCTAGTGCCTTTCATTAGCCCCCAGTGCCTCTCTCACCAGCCTCCAGTGTCTCTCCATTAGCCCCCAGTGCCTCTCACCAGCCCCCAGTCAGAGTCAGTGCCTCTCACCAGCCCCCAGTCAGAGTCAGTGCCTCTCACCAGCCCATAAAATATATATATAAAAAAAAAACACTTACCCTCTCCTGCTCCTGGACGCCGCCGCTCCTCTTCTGCTGCTGTCGGCTGTGCTGTGAAGGCTGCGCACAGCATGACGTCACAGAACGACTCACTCCTGTGCGCAGTCTTCATAGTCGACAGCCGAGGACCAGGATGCGGTGAGTACAAAGCCTTCACTGCTTCCTGGTCCTTTTGCCCTGAACTGGAACAACGTTCCTGCCATGAAAAAAGTGCAGGAATGCCTTTCCCTCTCGACCCTAGTTATGTAAAAAAAAAAATATCCACAGTGGCCGGCCAGCACCCCCCTGCAGTGTGGCACCCGGGGCAACGGCCCCCCTGGCCCCCCTGGCCCCCCCCCCCCACGCTACGCCCCTGCGATGATGGTGAGAAGCAGTACTATGAGCACCTGAGCCTGAAATTTGCACTCAACTCCCAGAACCAATCACAGGAAGACAGAGCAGACACAATCCTCAGGGACATTGCCAGAACATCCAAAAATCGCTGGCCAGAAGTGCAACCACTTTCCCCAATAGAGAGAACAGCAAGCTCTAATCTTGGGTTGTTAGTCTAGAGCATGAGAACCAGAGTCTGCAGAACCTTCAGATGGTCTCCTCCAAATTGGAAAGTCTGACCAGTATGCAGAAGAAGACTGCTACCTCACAAGCACCAGCCCCATAGCCTCCAGTTGTAGGCAAGCTTCCGACCCTGACACCAGCCCCTGCCTGCCATAAACAAACGCAGAAAGGGACTACACTGTCCTGTTCGGTAGGGATGAAAAAGAAAATGCAGAGTCCGTAAGAATCAGAGAGGAGAGATTGCCTCAGTACATCAAGAAGAAATCTAAAAAACGTGGACTGATTGCCAAATCCTCCACCTTGTTGGATGTGAAACCGTGGGATGATGAGACAGTCATAGCAAAACTGGAAGAATGCATGCGCAGCATTCGGATGGACAGGCTGCTGTGGGGATCCTCCAAACTGGTGCATGTGGGTTCCTGGTAAAAAGCTGCACATCCAGTGTGTGGTGGAGGATGACAAAGTCTGCACAGACACACGGGAGGAGATCACTATGGCTTTTAACAAGATTTAGCCTGAAGCTTACAGACTGGAGTGTGAGCAACCTGTAACCTCACAAAAAAAAAAGAAAGAAAAAGCAATGGGAAATGGTAACGTACATTTCCAGAAGGAATAATGGTGGGACAACACAATGAAAAGGTGATCTGGCAGTGTTATTTCATATGGAATACAAGTATTTACTAAAAGTGACACAGGAGAAGAATGAACAGATGAGTTAAAGGGGTTATCCAATGCTTAAAAAGACCTCAGAGAGTGGCCGCGGTGGGGTTCATACATACCCTGCCACTCGGTTCGGGCTCCTTTGCTCCCCAGGTGTTTTGGCAGCTTTGTGATGCTCTGGCATTAACATCCTGTTGACCGGCACCACATGACTGCTGCAGCCAATTACCAGCCGCAACGGTGACCTATCACCCATGCTGCATGTGACTGGGCCACGTGTCTTTTTAAAGGGAACCTGTCACCATGAAAATGCTAATTAATCTGCCTTCAGCATGTTATAGAGCAGAGGAGACTATATATAGTTTTGTGGGAAAAGATTTAGTAAAACTTGTAATTTTTCCATTTATATCCCTGCTAATTCTGGGCCTTGACGTCAGGAGGCGGTCCTATCAGTGATTGACAGCCTTCCCTCTATGACTGTGTGTAGAGATAGCCCTATTGACTTCAAAACCCAGAATGAGCAGGGATATAAATGAATGAAATACAGGTTATACTGAATCTTTTCTGATAAAACTATATACATGCTGTCTCAGCTTCAGTTCAGTTCATCGTGACGGGTTCCCTTTAAATCTTGGATAACAAGGGTCGGGACCAGGTAGTTCGGAGCCCTAGGTAGAGCAGGCAAATTGCGCCCCCTTCCCCCCAATGAATTTAAAGTGACCCTACTTTCTTATAAAACGATTAAATCACGGCCAGACGTCGATAGTAATTTTTTTGCAGCCCCCTCTGCCACATAAGAGTAAGAGGACCCCAGTATTGCTATATGGCACATGGGGGACTGTTACAGATTTTGCAAATCAGCCCCCAGATTTATACAATTCACTGTCATCCTGCTGCTACTCCAGAAACTGCGCCTGCTGTGCTTCCTCATGCCCAAAAACACTATACTGTCAGAAATAACAATACCATACAGATAATCCTCCCACCCCATAGTAATCCCCCCCCTCCCCCATAGTGATAATGCTACCCAAGAGTGGTTAGTAGCAATGTCATCCATAATATGCTCAATAATAATAATGCCCCTACAGTATGCCTAGTAGTATTAATATAACCATAATGCCCCCTATATTTATAATCCCTCTCCTGCAGTGCCCCCTGTAGCTCTAGTGCCCTCTTGTAGTTATAACTCCCCTGAAGTGCCTATATATATATATATATATATATATACATACCCCCTGTAGTGCCAGTATATAATGATGCCTGCCTCCGTGTCAGTATATAATGCTCCCCCTTAGTACCAGCATATAACGATGCCCCCCAGTGCCTGTATATAATGATCCCCCTTATAGTGCTAGGATATAATTCTGCCCCCATTAATGCCAGTATATAATGCTTCCCCCTAGTGACGGTATATAATGCTAACCCCCAGTGCCAGTATATAATGCCACCCATAGTGCCAGTACATAATGCTCCACCTTAGTGCCAGTACATAATGCCCCCCCCCTTAGTGCCCGTACATAATATCCCTCCCCCTTAGTGCCAGTAGGCCACTGCTTAGTTTAAAAATAAAAAATAAACATCTCATGCTGTTCCCCCGCCACTGTCTGTGCTGTAGGCCACAGACCTCCTCCGATCTGTGGCCTATGTTACTGCTTCCCGGCACAGACAGTCCACATGACATCCTCGCTCCTGCATCGGGTCTCGTGCGACCTCTTGCACCTCTCTAGACCCTCATAGGCTTCACGGCCGCAAATGCATCCATGATTGCACCCCCATCGTGGGTGGCAAGCTGGTGCCCTAAGCAGGTGCCTACCCTCACTCATCCCTTGTTCTGACCCCTTTAGAAGCTTTTTATTTCTTAAACTCATTTATTCATAAATAATATACATCAAAAATAGTTAAAAAGAATCACATCGCTACAGCCCCTGAGATTCAGGTAACTAACTACAATATTCTGGAACTGAGGTTAAACATCTGCTTTTACTTTCATGTCTGCTATGTGTTTCGTTAGTATCTACCCTAAGACTCTTCTGAACCTCCAATTATCTTGTATCCATAAGCATTTAAGAACCCATGCTTGACCATCCAATTACATTTTGCTTATTTAAGCGACTAAAGAATGATAAGTATGCTAGACTATAATGAGTTACAGTATATTCTAGGATACAATGAAAGCACTGATGAAACCAAGTAATAGATACGGGATATAAAATCCAGAGACTCGGAGCAATTATTCCCATTATGGCTCTACTCTTTCATAATTCTTTACCGAAAATATGTCCCTAAAATTCTGAGAAAAGGCTAGCTGTATGACGATCGAGTCAGAAGAGAAATTAGCTTCAATCGATGTCTCTGCTGACATCGGCAAGGGCAATTTTTAGGGCACAATTAAGAAATGTTGTGCACAGGAAGAATGTGCTGCTGTCACGGGGAAGCACAACCTGCCATTTCTTTGGATCATCCAGCCAGTGACGTTGGTAGCCACTGCATCCTTCTGCAAAACTGTAAATCTAGTATATATCTATATAGAAGCTTTTTTTTATTTATATTGAAGCCCGGCTACATTGTGTACGTAAGTTGCAACAAATTTATGACTGCATTTGCCTTCTTTGATACACTGAACAAAAATATAAACACAACACTTTCGGTTTTGCTCCAATTTTGCATGAGCTGAACCCATTACTCTCAAATATTGTTCACAAATCTGTCTAAATCTGTGTTAGTGAGCACTTCTTTGCCGAGATAATCCATCCCAGCTCACAGGTATGGCATATCAAGGTGCTGATTATGAATGATGATCATGAATATTGCACAGGTGTGCCTTAGACTGCCCACAATAAAAGGCCACTCTGAAATGTGCAGTTTGATCACACAGCACAATGCCACAGATGTCACAACGTTTGAGGGAGCGTGCAATTGGCATGCTGACTGCAGGAATCACCAGATTCTACCAGAGCTGTTTCCCGTGCAATGAATGTTCATTTTTTCTACCATAAGCCGTCTCCAAAGGCGTTTCAGAGAATTTGGCAGTACATCCAACCGGCCCCACAACCGCAGACCACGTGTAACCACACCAGCCCAGAACCTGCACAGTAACTACTCACCTTGTCCCGCTCCTGACACTCACATACCTCTCTTCCCTGCAGGCACAGATCGCTCTGCAGCACGATGTGGGCGGAGCTTATGCAGATTACCGGGCTGCAGGCTCCGCCCACACAGATAAGCAGCACGATCTCTACCTGCAGGCTGTATGGTGGAGCGGGGAGAAGTTTTCCTGCTTCACCATTCTGTGCGCCGCTTAGCACATTCTTAGAATATTCTTCAGGTTTTTTTTCACGCACATGAGAATGTACGAAAACTGATGACACCCATAGATGCAACACAGTGACTGCACACAGGAACACGTGATGACATCATCGATTCTTGTGATGGTTGAAACGTGGTGTGTGATTGCGGAAATGATGGGATAAATAACACAAAAAATTTGGATGCCGACTCTCTTGCTTTTTATGACCTTATTCACATCTCTGGCGAACATTTCTAGCAGAGAATATCCTGCAGGAGTTCACTGGATCTGGCATTGCCAGATTCTACAGATCACCGCTGGATTCTTATTGACTATAATGGGATCTGGCGGTGATCCGGGTGTTTTCCGGCATAAATGCCGGGTTTCACCTGGACAAAAACTGCAATGGTTTTTGGTCTTGCTAATAGCCGGCATTTGTGCTGGTACCATGCAGCCGGATCATCTTGCTGCACATGCGAACAAAGACCTCTTGCAAATGACCATATGTATTTTGCGGTCCGCAAAAAATACGGATGACGTCCGTGTGTATTCCGTATTTTGTGGAATGGAGCAGCTGGCCCCTAATAGAAGAGCACTATCCTTGTCTGTTATGCGGACAATAATAGGACATATTGTATCTTTTAGCGGAACGGAAATACGGAAATGGAATGCACAAGGAGTACCTTCCGTTTTTTTTGCGGACCCATTGAAATGAATGGTTCTGCATACGGTTGGACACGGAAAGAAAATAAGTTTGTACATTTCTTTGTTAGGCTACTTTCACAATCGTGTTTTGGCTTTCCGTTTGTGAGATCCGTCATGGGCTCTCACAAGCGATCCAAAATGGATCAGTTTTGCACTAATGCATTCTGAATGGATAAGGATCCGCTAAGAATGCATTAGTTTGCCTCCGATCAGTCTCCATTCCGCTCTGGAGGGGGACACCAAAACGCTGCCTGCAGCGTTATGCTGTCCACTTGACGAAACTGAGCCAAACGGATCCGTTTTCTCTGACACAATCTGGCACATTAGAAAATGGATCCGTCTCCCATTGATTTTCAATGGAGTTCATGATGGATCCGTCTTGGCTATGTTACAGATAATACAAACGGATCCGTTCATGACGGATGCACGTGTTTGTATTATTGTAACAGATCCGTTTTTGCAGATCCATGACGGATCCGCTCAAAACGCGAGTGTAAAAGTAGCCTAAGATCATGCAAAATGTAAAGGCTGTGGACACCTCTGGATATTTTTCTTATTTTATTGCATGTATTTTGGGACTAAAATCCTTTTTTTTTTTCAGTTTAAGAAATCTGACCATTTCATTCTGCAGGCTGCAGAATGCCATACAAGGCAAACGCTGTCAGTCAGACTATCTGAAGGTTTGATCTCATCTGAGCTCCTGAATGCTGATCTAATCTCAATAACGATCAAATCAGAGTTGATCAACTGCAGAATGACAACAGTACAGTCCTTATAAAAAAACTAAAAGGTATTTTTAGCCTAAAATATATGCAGTATAGCGAATAAACTATAGTCATTTAGCATGGCTGCTACATTACACTACATCAGTGAATGATCAGGACCTGTTTGCAACAGAAGAGGGATTGAATTTTGAGTCCTTAAATGGTCTTTCCCACTAAAAGAACGTATTCCCTATCCACAGAAAAACGGTTAAGTATCTGATCAATAAAGGTGAGACCATTGGGACCCCCACTGATCACAAGGATAAGGGGACGGAATCCTGGGTTCTGATCAGGGCCGGACTGGGGATAAAAACCAGCCCTGGAAAAAGTTGCATACCAGCCCCACAGTACTGCGTCATTATTTACTTGTTTATAAAACATGTGTATTTTAAAACATGTGTGTAAACAAGAATATGAACTTTGCCCCACAATAGCTCTTTTTTAGAACCCCCAATGTTCATATTATCACAGTAGACCAACTTTTCCCAACCAGGATGCCTCCAGCCGTTGCAAAATTACAACTCTCAGCATGCCCAGACATGTTATGGTTGATCTGTGGATGACACTGTCATGGGGGATCTGTGGGTGACACTGTTATGGGGGATCTGTGGCTGACACTGTTATGGGGGATCTGTGGATGACACTGTTATGGGGGGATCTGTGGAGGACACTGTTATGGGGGATCTGTGGCTGACACTGTTATGGGGGATCTGTGGATGACACTGTTATGGGGGATCTGTGGATGACACACTGTTATGGGGGATCTGTGGATGACACTGTTATGGGGGATCTGTGGATGACACAATGTTATGGAGGATCTGTGGATGACACTGTTATAGGGGATCTGTGGATGACACTGTTATAGGGATCTGTGGATGACGCTGTTATGGGGATCTGTAGATGGCACTGTTATGGGGGATCTGTGGATGACACTGTTATGGGGGATCTGTGGATGACACTGTTATGGGGGATCTGTGGATGACACTGTTATGGGGGATCTGTGGATGACACTGTTATGGGGATCTGTGGATGACACTGTTATGGAGGATCTGTGGATGACACTGTTATGGGGGATCTGTGGATGACACTGTTATGGGGATCTGTGGATGACACTGTTATGGGGATCTGTGGATGACACTGTTATGGGGGATCTGTGGATGACACTGTTATGGGGGATCTGTGGATTTCACATTGTTATGGGGGATCTGTGGATGACACACTGTTATGGGGGATCTGTGGATGACACACTGTTATGGGGGATCTGTGGATGACACTGTTATGGGGGATCTGTGGATGACACTGTTATGGGGGATCTGTGGATGACACTGTTATGGAGATCTGTGGATGACACTGTTATGGAGATCTGTGGATGACACTGTTATGGGGATCTGTGGATGACACACTGTTATGGGGGATCTGTGGATGACACTGTTATGGGGGATCTGTGGATGACACTGTTATGGGGGATCTGTGGATGACACTGTTATGGGGATCTGTGGATGACACTGTTATGGAGATCTGTGGATGACACTGTTATGGAGATCTGTGGATGACACTGTTATGGGGATCTCTGGATGACACTGTTATGGGGATCTGTGGATGACACTGTTATGGGGATCTGTGGAGCCATAGCTCCATCCCCTGCCCCTATTATAGTCAATGGGGATAGAGCAACAGCACGGCAGTGCACGGGTACTTGCGGCATGGCGGATCCGGTGGTGAACAGCCCGGATAGGCCGGATAGCTGTGCCGCAGGTGTGAAAGTACCCCCATAACAGTGTGTCATCCACAGATCCCCCATAACAGTGTGTCATCCACAGATCCCCATAACAGTGTGTCATCCACAAATCCCCACAACAGTGTCATCCACTGATCTCCCATAACAGTGTGTCATGCACAGATCTCCATAACAGTGCGTCATCCACAGATCCCCCATAACAGTGCCATCCACAGATACCCCATAACAGTGTCATCCACAGATCTCCCATAACAGTGTCATCCACAGATCCCCCATAACAGTGTGTCATCCACAGATCCCCCATAACAGTGTCATCCACAGATCCCCCATAACAGTGTGTCATCCACAGATCCCCCATAACAGTGCGTCATTTGCACTTATCACATGTATTAATTGTAAAAGGAAGGCTGCCTTATACTGTGAGGCAGGATGGAATCATGGCAGCGGCCAGCAACAGTCACTTACTTGATGATGGATTGGTGAAGATTAATAAATAATTCTTCTAGTCTTTGGGGGCTGGGGCAGGGGCCAGTGGACACAGGGCCTCAGCATACCACCTCACACTAGACCAGCTATCTAGCAGGGCACTGCAGCACGCGAGGCACGTCTTGAGCGGCGCCACACACAGCCCCTGACCTCTCTGTGCTGTGTCTCTGCCGGGTACGACTCACTGGGACTCCGCCCCCCATGTGGATGAATGAAGATGTCTGCTCTGCAGCGGCCGCCCGCCCCAGTGCCTGCAGCCACACCAGCCAGGTATTACTGCACGGCCGGGGGCCGCCGCCGGGCACGGCCATCAGCAGCAGTAAGTAAGGGGCCAGCCACAGCCGACCCGGCAGCCAGAAACACAGGGGAGAGCAGAGCGGTCCAGTGCGCACACTGCAGGCGCAGAAGGCATGATCACATGAGACAGCCTGAGCCTCCTCACAGGTCGGCCGGCCGTGCGGCAGTCAGGGTTACCGGCCTACCGGGAATTTTCCCGGTATCCCGGTAGGCCAGTCCGGCCCTGGTTCTGATGTACCTTTCAACTGCTGAAGTGGACCTGAGAACAGTGCTTGGGTGTCTCCAGCAGTCTCACACAGTCGAATAGAGCACCAACATATATGTGTGACCACCCCTCCATTCATTCCAGGGACTCTGCACCGAATAATTCTAATTGGGGCTGTGCCCCATTTGGGGTCATTGCGTGCTGTACAGAGAGGTGGATACCCAAATCAGTCGTGTTTGGCTCGGGTATAAACAACTGGCTATGCACAAATGATATACAGTGGATATAAAAAGTCTACACACCCCTGTTAAAATGTCAGGTTTCTGTGCTGTAAAAAACTGTACCACTCAATTGAAAAACAAACTGAAATCTTTTAGGTAGAGGGAAAGAAAAAATATAAAAATAAAATAATATGGTTGCATAAGTGTGCACACCCTTAAACTAATATTTTGTTGAAGCACCTTTTGATTTTATTACAGCACTCAGTCTTTTTGGGTATGAGTCTATCAGCATGGTACATTTTGACTTGCCCACTCTTCTTTGCAAAAACACTCCAAATCTGTCAGATTGCGAGGGCATCTCCTGTGCACAACCCTCTTCAGATCACCCCACAGATTTTCAATAGGATTCAGGTCTTGGCTCTGGCTGGGCCGATCCAAAACTTTAATCTTCTTCTGGTGAAGCCATTCCTTTGGTGATTTGGATGTATGCTTTGGGTCGTTGTCATGCTGAAAGATAAAGTTCCTCTTCGTGTTCAGCTTTCTAGCAGAAGCCTGAAGCTTTTGTGCCAATATTGACTGGTATTTGGAACTGTTCATAATTCCCTCTATCTTAACTAAGGCCCCAGTTCCAGCTGAAGAAAAACAGCCCCGCAGCATGATGCTGCCACCACCATGCTTCACTGTGGGGATGGTGTTCTTTTGGTGATGTGCAGTGTTGTTTTTGTGCCAAACATATCTTTTGGAATTATGGCCAAAAAGTTCAACCTTGGTTTCATCAGACCATAACACCTTTTCCCACATGCTTTTGGGAGACTTCAGATGTGTTTTTGCAAAATGTAGGCTGGCTTGGATGTTTTTCTTCGTAAGAAAAGGCTTTCGTCTTGCCACTCTACCCCATAGCCCAGACATATGAAGGATACGGTAGATTGTTGTCACATGTACCACACAGCCAGTACTTGCCAGATATTCCTGCAGCTCCTTTAATGTTGCTGTAGGCCTCTTGGTAGCCTCCCAGACCAGTTTTCTTCTCCTCTTTTCATCAATTTTGGAGGGACGTCCAGTTCTTGGTAATGATTCTCGGATTAGATGCTGTCTCATTCACTTCTAAGGGCCCTTTTCTTCCATTGCACGGCTCAGCAAAAAAAATGAAACATGTCCTATACTTGTCAGTGACAATCAGGACATGGCCCTATTAAAGTCTATGGATCAGCAAAAAAACGGAATGCAATCCGTTTTTTTTGCGGACATGCTGAACTGTCCGCAAAAAAAACGGATCCACATTTTTGCGGACAGCATACAGCCATCTGAATGAGCCCTAATTCTGAACACAGCTACATCCCCAGTTATAAGAGGGTGTACACACTTATGCAACCACATTATTTTATTTATTTTTCTTCCCTCCACCTAAAAGATTTTAGTTTGTTTTTCAATTGAGTGGTACAGTTTATAGGGTGGAAAAAGTTCTGAAATGATTTATCTTTGTCTCACTTTATTACAGCACAGAAACCTGACATTTTAACAGGGGTGTGTAGACTTTTTATATCAACTGTATGTGAACCGAGCCTAAAGCCGGTCATACACGAGAACGACTGTTCTGTCTACAGCTCTTTCTCTTGGCTCTCCAATACATATGGAGGCACACTTCAGCCGTTGGGGGAGAGTCTGGAGCCCCTATACACATTACGTGGTCGGCTAAGTCGCTGAGATTGGTGGGTTTGGCCGACGTAGATCTAATATTTATGGATGAAATGAGTCTGTGCCTGCCCTTATAGCTCGAGGGCCACATGTGGTCATTGATACCATTCTGTGTGGCCCCCAACTGTCTGGTAACAGACATGTATGTCTATATCTTGTGGCGGCTCACATGTATTTTTCATGTATTTCTCCCATTAGATGCGAGTCCTGGAAGTGTAACTAGACATTAATGGTATATATACTGTGTATTCATTATGCCATAAATAAAGTATTTCAGTTGTCAATCCCCCTCTAAATGTTATTTTCGGCCCGTGTCATTGGTTCAGTCTGGCAATGTGGCCCCCAACCAGAGAATGTTGTGCACCCGTGCTCTACATACTGCGACCTAACCCTCCTGGGAGCCCATACATACATAATTGTCCCTCTACTTGGAGGAAAGGGGATGTCCTGGTCCTGTTATTTTTGTAGTATTGTAGAAGTCTAGGGTAACAGGGAGAAGGCTCTCTTGGCCCTAACATTTTGGACCTGAGTAAGTGGTAAAGTGCAGCAACTTGTGCAGAGGACACACTCCTAGAGAACTGCCAGTGATTGTGAGGACTGTCCACACCACACCACTGCACTGCTCCAGAATACTTAGCCCTGGGATGTACCAAAATACTGGAAGATTAATAGTCTCCTATAAACCTCTATGTATTGTTTTCTCATATTTATCATATTTAGAGAAAGTGACTGGCCTAAGCTTATTCCTATAAGACGTCCAAAGTGAATCACACGTCGCTTCTTCCTCTAATGTTACCCCCCACGTCTGGTGCTGAATGGTATGTTCCATTGAAATGCCTGTGCAGCGCTCGGCTAGTCCGGGGCTCACAGAGACGGAGCGCTCGCTGAGGGAGGGCAGGTCCTGCCGGGCATTCACTGTGGAACTCATCTGCAAATGGTTCTAAAAATCCCGCTTCGGAGATCTGTCAGCCTGAGCCCGGAACATCAGCCATCTGTGTCCCCAGCAGACATGACTGGACCCACTGCGCTGAAAATGGAAGCAAATATCTTAGTCCTTGGGGCAGACGGGGTTGGCAAATCAGGTGAGTGGCTTTAACAGTGCTTTGCAAACTGTAGTGGCACTACAACTCCAAGCATGCTCTGTCAGTCGCAGATCTGTGTGATATGTTGGGAGCTGTGGTTCCCCTATAGGCGGAGGACGTCAGGTATCACAGAGGTGTGATTTCAGAGGGATCTGCTGTATTACTACATAGATGCTCCCACAGATCTCATCACATTGTCATAGGCTATATTATATAATCACAGTCATTAATAAGTTTACTTTCCTGCCATTTGGACATCCGATTTTTAGGCTACATGCACACAGCGCATTATAGTAACCGCAAAGTAGATGTGATATTAATAAAATGTCATCCGCGTACAACAGAAATCGTCAATGTGGATTTTAAAATGTATTTTGCAGATTGTCACTGCGGATTTCACCTTTACTGGTACAACCACACGGCGCCATCGTGATGCGACAGCAGCGGGCTCCAAATAACGAATTAGGACTGCATCAGGGATGGGCAAACTGCGGCTCTCCAGCTGTTGCAAAACTACAACTCCCAGCATGCAAAGACTGCTTACAGCTGTCAGCCTACAGCAGGGCATGGTGGGAATTGTAGTTTTACAACAGCTGGAGAGCCGCAGTTTGCCCATCCCTGGTGTAGTCAGTCTTCATTGTTATTGGCGATGCATTACCTGCAAAACCACCTGCACACGTTGAGGAATACGTGCGGTCTTTCCACGTGGATTCCCGTGCAGAAAAAACACCGCCTAGTACAATACTTGCAAAGTGTATGCAATAACACAAATCTCAAGTACACTTTGCAGATTTTTTTTTTTTTTTTTTTTGTGGATTTCAAAATCTGCAGCATGTCAATTATGTTTGTGGTTTTAGCGGCGGATTTTACCCTTCTCTATGGAAAGCGTGAGATCTGCGGCAAAACAGCATCTGATCCGCGCCAAAAACCACGATTAAACATTGTTGATTTTGATGTGGATATGCTGCAGAAACGCACATAAGTCTGCACGGAAATTCGTACGGATCTTATGTGCGTTCACCCACTCCCGTGTGCAGGTGGCCTAAAGGGGTATTCCGATTACATTAGGTTATCCCTATCCACAGGATAGGGATAACGATTAGATCGGTGGGGGTCATTTATTTCCGGAGATAGTTGAGTGCAGCGCTCAGCTGTCTCCGGAATTTCCATATAAATAAGTGGAGTGGACATGCATGCCCGACCAGCCGCTCCTTTTATTTCAGGGGCTGCAGGGGGTACAAGGCCCCTACTGTTGTGATCGGTGATGGTCCTAGCGGTAGGACCTTCACTGAACTAATAGTTATCCCCTGTGCTGTGGATAGGGAATAATTTAATGTAACTGGAATACCCCTTTAACAATGAAGACTGACTAAACCGTGTAGTCCTAATTTAGTTAATTGTAGTTTACTGCAGCTTGTGTGGTATTCGGCCACATCGTAAGCATGGCACGGCTACCCTGTGTGGTCATACCCTAAGGCCTCGTGCACACGAACGTTGTTTGGGTTCACATCCGAGCCACATTTTTTGCTGCTTGGATGCGGACCCATTCACTTGGGTATCTGTTGCGGATCCACAGCAGTTTTTGGTCAGTGATTCCCATCGGTGATTTTGAGCCAAAACCCGGAGTGGCTCTAAACACAGAACAGGAGCAGATCTGTCCCTTATACCTTATGTCTGTGGAGGCTCCAGTCCTGGTTTTGGCTCACAATCACTAATGGAAATCACTGACGTGTGAATGAGGCTTAAGGCTGCTTTCACACAGTCAGTGATTTCCATCAGTGATAGTGAGCCAAAACAGACGTGGGTCAGAAACACAGAACAGGTACAAATCTTCCCATTACATCTTATTTCTGTGTAGCCTCCACTCCTGGTTTTAGCTCACAACAATCACTGACCGAACACTGACTGTGTCTAAAGGTCCCTTTACATGGGATAACAGAGCAGCAGATTATTGGGAGGGAAGTGTTCCTTCCCCACAATTTGCTTCTCCCTGGTGGAGGAGACCATTACATTTCCATGCAGCGATCTCCTCCAGAGTATGGAAAGGAGCGATCACTAATGCCATCGCTCTTCCTCACAATGGCGCGTTGTTTGCCGAACGCAGATCCTGTTTACACAGCGCAATCTGCTGCCGGCAAACTATGACTTTTGTGTACGCACAAACCTGATTATCCCATGAATGAGCGTTTCGCTCCTTCATCGGGTAATTGGCGGTACATTTACACCGCAAGATATTCGCTAACAAGCATTACTATGATTCTTTAAGATTCTCGGCCTGTGTAAAGGAGCTTTTAATGTGAAGGGTGAAATCCGATGCAAAATCTGGGCGACACACGCATGTCATCAGTGTGCTTCTCTGTGTCCGTGTGTCAATGTCTTATTCTTGTCTGTTTTGTGGACAAGAGTAGCCATTTCTATTGGGCGTGAAAAAACTGAAATACACACAGCCGGTACGTGTATTCTGTGGGTCCTTGGATTGCGGATCACAAAATGGATAAGGTCATATGCATGAGGCCTTATGATGAAGTAAAAATTCTCTGTGCAGTGCCAAAGGGTTTCACATTCCCTTCGTTCCTGTCTATAGAACCCACGTTGTCCTAAAAACATCTATTTTTGATAATCACATTATATATTGCATATTTGCCTATTTTTTTTTTTTTTGTCACATTTTCATTTTGCCATTTCACAAAACTGTTTGTGATTCACCAGCTACAGACTACAGTAAGAAAAAATAAATCCTAATGGCCCTGCAATTGGTACCATTCTTCCAAAACCGGGAATGCCCAACCTGGGGCCCTCTGGCTGTTGCAAAACTTCAACTTTCATCATGCCTGGACATCTACAGCTATGAGGGCAAGCTGGAAGTTGTAGTTTTGCAAGAGCCGGAGGGCCCCAGGTTGGGCATCCCAGTTCTAAACTGCCCATGTGAGTCAAGCTAAACATTTGCTCCTCTTTAAAGGGTTATTACCACAAAGTGGTGACGTATCAACGGAATATGCCACTACTTTATAATCCGTTGGAACTGTTTGAACTCAACAAGCTGCATTTTAAGAAAGCACCATAGAAATGAAAACCAGCACCGATTGGAAAAATAATGCTATCCGGTTAAAAAAAAAAAAAAGCTTTTGAGTCCTGCATTCCATATTTCTCATAGACGTTCAGCTAACATCTGGAACTAGTGTTTTTGCAACAAAAAAATAAAAAACTCGAACGTGCTGAAAAATGGCACAATACTTGTATGAGAAGCCATGATGTCTATGTTCGGCTCACACTTGATTCCTGCTAATTGTCACCTTTTGGGGATTTTTTCTCTCTACAGCACTGACTGTTCGATTTCTAACCAGACGTTTCATTGGAGAATATGGTGAACTTGGTATGTGTGTATTTTATGTTGTGAAATGTGACACATCTGTGTGCATTATTGTAAATCTGTTCACCTGTTTTAGTGATCTTCCTCCATTATTTTTTATGCTTGGGGATATACTTTTCCTAAGGCCCCTTTCACACGGGCGTTGCGGGTGCACTCCGTCAAACAGTGCGGGTGCGTTGCGGGAATCGCCGCAATTTTTCCCTGCGAGTGCAAAGCGCTGTCATGCGTTTTGCACGCGCGGGAGAAAAATTCTGCACTTTTGGTACCCAGACCCGAACCTGCACTTCTTCACAGGAGTGCATGTTTGGGTCAGAAATTGTCCCGCTGGTATTATTTCACATTATAACATAGTTATAATGTAAAATAATACCCTTGGCCATCTTCCTAATGTTTAAACAGGTGCAGAATGGGTTAAAAATAATAAACTAATATTAACTTACCTGTCCCATTTGATCGCGAAGCCCGGCATCCTCTCCGTTAGCTTGCCAGTAGGAAAAGGACCTGTGATGATGTCACATGGTCACATGGCCCAATCACCTGCTCCATCACCGTAGTGTTCCGTTAAAAACGCAGAAGATAGAGCATGCTGCGATTTTCACGCATCGCAAAAGTGATGCGTGAAAATCAACTGTCATGTGCACAGCCCCATAGAAGTGAATGGGTCTGGATTCAGTGCGGGTGCAATGCGTCCTCCTCACGCATTGCACCCGCGTGGAAAACTCGACCGTGTGAAAGGGGCCTAAGCCTACATGCACACGGCAGTGGTTTTTTGCGGCTCCGATGGTTTTCCATTCATTTCTATGAATCCGTTAAAAATGCGCATGCCTCTTCCGTTGCCTGTCCGCGTCTGCAAAAAAAAAATGTCATGTCCTATTCTTGTCCGCAAAAAATGGTTTGCGGACCCATAGAAGTCAATGGGTCCGCAAAAAATGCGGATGACCAATGGAAGCCATCCTTTTTTTTGCGGATGGTTGCTTGGAAATCAGGGCACTTGTACAGGTACTTTAAGAGACTGGTTCAAGCCTTCCGTTTTTTTTTTACGGATCTGCAAAAAAAACGGAAGACACACGGAAACACAACCTACAAAATTTGCAGACACACGGAACGGATGTGGATGTGAAAAAAAAAAGGAAGACTGATCCGCGATTTGCGGACAGCAAAAAACAACTGTCGTGTGCATGTAGCCTTAATTGAGGGTATTTTCCAGGACTTGGATGTTGGTGACCTGTCCTCAGGATAGATCAGCAATAACATGGTGGGGGTCTGACAGCTGGCTCTGATTGGCTGTTTTGGGCAACTTTACAGTGGATGAAGCTGGAAGTAGAAGGCTCTGCCTATCCTGTAGTGGCAGTGCCCGGGTACTGCAGCTCAGCTCCCATGCAAGTGAATTGAAGCTGAGCTCCAATATGCCAGCAGTGGAGCCTTCTGTATAGTATCCTGCGATGTCAACTGCCCAAAGCGGCTGAGGATAGGTCATCAGCATCTAAGTCCCAGGAGGCCCCATTAACGTGAATAATTGGCAAATCAATCTGTAGTCTGAAATGTCTGATCAACAGACCTCTGCATCCGGTGAATGGATTTGCTCCTTATACACTCTTATGCTATACACGGATGATAAAAAAAAAAAAAAACACACACACATCGAAAACCCATAAATGTCTGATGAAAAGGTCAAGTGATTTACTGTGGTGGTTTTAGACCGAATCTGAAAGCCTTGCATCGCCTTAGGTGTCCGCATTTTATTGCTCAGCATTCAGGTTAAAGGTAAGGCCCCGTTCACACAAGCGAGTTTTCCGTGTGGGTGCAATGTGTGACGTGAACGCATAGCACCCGCTCTGAATCCTGACCCATTCATTTTAATGGGTCTGTGTACATGAGCTTTTTTTTTTTTTTCTTCACGCATCACTTCTGCGTTGTGGGAAAAACGCAGCATGTTCTATATTCTGCGTTTTCACACAGCCCTGGCCCCATACAAGTGAATGGGGATGCGTGAAAAACGCATTGCATCCGCAAACAAGTGCGGATGCAATGCATTTTTCACTGATGGTTGCTAGGGGATGTTGTTTGTAAACATTCCGTTTTTTTTTTTTCCCACGCACGTGCGAGTTTCACTGAACGCATCCCGAGCCAAAAGAGGCCTAAGTTTCCAGAGGAGAGTTTAAGGCCGAGTTCACATCAGCGTTCGGCCTTTCTGTTCTCCTGCTCCGTTATAGGAGCAGAAGAACGGAAAGGGCGGATTCGGCACATAACTGAGCCAAACGGAACCTAAGGACCCCATAGACTATAATGGGGTCCGTTAGTTGTCCGCTCCGAAGATGATTTTGGAGCGGAGACTTTTGTCTCCGCTCCAAAATCCTCTTCGGAGCGGACAACTAACGGACCCCATTATATTCTACGGGGTCCGTAGGCTCCATTTGGCTCCCGTTCAGCTCACTTATGTGCCGAATACGTCCTTTCCGTTCTCCTGCTCCTATAACTAAGCAGGAGAACGGAAAGCCCGAACGCTGATGTGAACTTAGCCTAAGACCTATAGTAAAACGCATGAATCCTAATTTAAATGATGTAGCACCAATATATCATACGTTGCTGTACTGTGAATGTATTCCCCTATACCTCACACAGGCGGTAAAGGCTATTTGATGATAATATGCCATAGACAGACAGAAATGGGTTGGCAGCGCGAGAGGGTTGTATGATATAAACAGAATAAAAGAAATATATAGTACAGTAAATATTGCATGCAATGTATAGTGTTTTACAGTTTGAATAGTATGTAGTATATAATACACTGTTTATGCAGTGCATAGTATAGCGGTAGAACCTGCTGCAGGCCACCTCTTCCATTTTCCGCAAGCCTAATGCCTGGGAAACATCACTAATGTAATAACTACAAAGTGCCTTGTACTTGTCTTCCTCCGGTTTGATCCAAACGTCATAATGAATCTATTTTTAGAGGCTGCCATTCATGTAAAATAAAGAAGCCGCCTAATTAGCTTAGAAACTGTGGGCTAACATCATTTGTCTGCGGTTCTCCGCAGAATCCTTCATATAGATGTAATGAAATAAAGGCAGACTATTAAGGTGAAAAGAAGCAGATGTGGCTTAGTGGATACTGATATATTCAAGTTCTATCGAACACGCAAACCGGCTGTCCTGCAGCCCACGGTATTAATCCTGGAGAGTCGGCATGCTATGACAGCGCTTGTGTTTTCATTGCAGAATCCATATATAGCCATAATGTGTTGGTGGATGGAAAGGAAGTCGTCTTTAATATTTGGGATTTTCCATATTCAAAGGTGAGTTTTTCACATTTTCTCTGAACACCGTACCCTTTGTTTGCATAGAGTGGACGCTAAGATCTTGGCGTCAAACCAGATTCATTAAAGGAAATCGGTCACCGCCTTTATGCTGTCCTCTCTGTGGGCAGCATATGGTGCTGACAGACATGTTGACTTGTAGGTGTGTGTGTCCTGTAGTTCTGGACACATTAACATTTTATTAGCTGCCACACTCGTGAGAAAGTAGTCCTCACAATGGTGAGTGCAGGCGCCGTGGCCATGTGCAAGCTAACAGATTGACGGCTTTCTCTCACGTTCCCCCTACCCTCCACTCTGGTCTTCATGTCTTCTCATTCCTACAAAGATTCAGCTGGAGATCTTAGCAGGTGTATTCAGGATCATAATCCCTGCCAATTAGGAGAGGAGGATGAGGCAGCTCTTTACCTCAGTGTTGTGAAGTAACTTGTCCTGCTGTGTGATTAGGACAGATTTTGTGTGTACTAATAGGACGGGGGCCATTTTATTTTTTCTAAGGATTGCTCCCCAGACAAAATGAGCCATTATAGCTAATGAAAGGTATTTCGAAATATATTTATAATAAAGTAATATTTTAATATTTATTTTCATTTTCCTAATTTCCGGAGAACCCCTTTAACCCCTTCCCGCCCGATGACGTAGCTGTACGTCATCGGAGCGGTGTTTAAACATCGTGCCCGCTCCTGCCCAATGTTCGGCGCCATAGCCGCGGGTGGCCGTCTGCTTCTTGTAGCAGACACCCGCGGCTAATGTCCGTGACTGGCAGTAATGCTGATCGCAGAAATGTAACCCCTCAGATGCGCGCGATCCAAACCAAAAGTAAACTTTCCGTTTTGCTCCAGCTCCCCTCGCTCTTTATGAATGAAACGCGGCTGCTGCATATTATTTTCTATTGAGCCCTTGTCTGTAATAGGGCTCCATAGGAAAGTAGTAAAATCATCATAGACTCCAATACAAGTGTATTGGAGTCTTTGATAATGGCAATCAGATGACTGATTGTTATAGTTCCCCATGGGAACTATATAAAAGTGTAAAAAATAAAATAAAATTCGAATCCCCCCCTTTTCAGAAAATTAAAATAAAAAAAATAAAAAAGTTAAAAAAATACACATCATGGGTATCGCAATGTGTGAAAAACGCCCATAGTATAAAAATATATTCACCATACGGCAAAATTGAAAAAAGCATCCAAATAGCCGATTTGCCATTTTTGGTTGCTTCATTTTTTACAAAAAATAATAAAATAAAAAGTGATCAAAAAGTCATACACACCCCAGAATGGTATCAATGAAAAGCTCAGATTGCGCCGCAAAAAATGAGCACTTGTACAGCTCAGTACACATAACTACAAAAAAGTTATAGGAGTCAAAATATGGCAACAAAAAATGAAACTTCTTTTTTTCCCACTTTTGAATTTTTTATCACTATCAAAACGCAAGAAAAACTATACATATTAGGTATCGCCGGATTCGTAATGACCTGTAGAATAAAACTAACTGGTCAGTTTTATCGGGCATCGTACGTCATAATTTAAAAACCCGTAATACTGTGGTGGCATTGCTTTTATTTTGCAGTTTTACCCCATTAGGATTTTTTTTTTCCCGCTTCCTACTACATCATATGCAATATGAAATGGTGGCGTTGGAAAGTACAACTTGTCCTGAAAAAAAACAAGCCCTCATATGGCTATTTGAACCGACAAATAAAAAAGTTATGGCTCTTAGAAGGCAGGCAGCGCAAAACAAAAACGCAAAAAAAAAAACAACCTCCGGGCCTGAAAGGGTTAAGGAGGCCAGCTGTGTATGGAGACTTGGTAGCACGGTACTCCATGGGGAAAATACTATTCATAAAAGTATCTTCCAGAGAAAGAGAACTGTATCACTAATGCCACCTAATGGACGTGGCTCCCTATAGGTCAGTATTTGACTTCTCAATAGGCTTTGGAACATTACAGGAGAAAATAACTAAGCCATATACTCATCTGCAGACAGCGAATTCAGGGTGCTTACCTCTGATAGGAGTCCTATCAATGTATTTTACAGCGTCAGAATACAATTGAGTAGAACATAAAAATGACATAATCAGACTCTGCAGAGCTTGCATTATAGACTGCTTACTCTAGCTTGGAGGGTGTTTTGGATCTGACAGATTCCCTTTAAAGCACGGGCATGGATAGAATTAAGAAAAGCTAAACTTTGACCATTGTCATTGACCAGACACATTCATCTTGTATGACAATAAAGTAGTAATACAAGGCGTCACATGGCTTGTTTAATAAGTTACTCTTAAACATTTAATACATGACTGAAAGGCGCAGAGAAAATACCAGTGACTTTCCATTGCCTTCTCCTCAGATCCACAATAACATTGATTGACGCTGTAAAGACATCTGAAGAGACTAGCATGTAGAGATGTAAGCCTGCTGTGTTTGATCATGTATAGAATGTCAAGTCAGATGAGGAGATTACTACCACCTGCCGGACTACTGACAAGTGTCTTATCTTCATGCAATTTCACAAATGGTTTTCACATATTTTCCAGTTTGATCCATGATCGAGGAATGTACTAGGAAGGGAAAGTACAAATGCCATATGGATTAAGCTCTGCTCACACTCAAGGTCCTTTTTCAGAGACTGATCATTGGGTCAATTATCAGGGATGAGCATTTGTAGAAACACTCGTTCCCAATAATTGCACCACATAAAGGTGCCAGAGATCACTCCATAAACAAGCAAACCTTTATTTATCGGATGATTGTGCATTTCCCTGTAGTAATCGCTGGTCCTTATAGAAAGTAGACGATTGCTAAATGTATATGCAGCTCCCACCGCCTCTGATGTCCCAATAATTGCCTTAGTTCATCCTGCGTAAAAGGAACATAAGGTTGGATTTCTATTTTGAATGGATCAAAAAGAAGAACCTGATTTAAAGGGGCTGTCTGAGTGTTTAATACTGATGACCTACACTCAGGATAGGTCATTGGTATCTGATCAGGGGAGGTCCGAAACCCCCTCTGATCAGCTGTTTGAAGAATTCATGGTGTCCAGTGAACGCCACAGCTCCTCGCAGGTTAACGAGCATAGCACCGTCCATTGGATAGCGGCAATGTGCAATTTGCGGTCGCCAGTGCATGGGCAATGTCCGTGTGGCAGCCAGGACGAATCGAGACCCATTCAACTTGAATGGATCCATGATCCGTCTGCACTGCAAAAAAAAAATAGAGCATGTTTTCTTTTTTTGCAGTGCAGAGGCACGGAGAGAAACCCCACGGAAGCACTCCATAGTGCTGCGGAGGGGGTTCCGTGCCTCCGTTAAGCACGGCAGGTCCGGATTGCGGACCCATTCAAGTGAATGGGTCAACATCCGTGATGCGGGGAGCGCACGGCTAGTGCCAGCATATTGCAGACCAGCTGTTTGTGGGCCGCAATATGGCCACGGCTGGGCAACGGCCGTGTGCTTGAGGCCTAATTCAGAGCACATTACTGCAGGAGGTATAACAGAAGAGGACTATAACTCCCAACATGTCTAAGCCATGTTTTAATATCAGCACATTACAAGGGGAGGTATAAGAGGATGAGAATACAACTCCCAGCATGTCCAAGGCGTTATGTAATATCAGAGTACATTATAAGAGGAGGTATACAACTTCTAGCATATCCAGGGTGTTGTAATGTACCCTGATATTATATAATAATGGCCTGGACATGCTGAGAGTTGTAGTCCTCTCCTGTTATAACTCCTCTTGTAATGTAATCTGATATTACATAACAAGCTGGACATGCTGGGAGTTGTAATCCTCTCCTCATACCTCCTCTTGTAATGTACTCTGATATTACATAACAGTAGGTATAAGAGGAGAGGACTACAACTCCCAGCATTTCCCTGGCACTTTCATTGAATCCATCTTCCCATGCATCACTGGTGTTCTTCTTTACTTTACTGCTGAGCTCCGCCTCCTGCTCTGGTCACATGATGGTGAGGTCATCGCAGGTCCTTCATCTCCTCTTCTCTGCTGAGCTCCGCAGGTCCTGTCAGCACTGGGGTAATGATTTCTCTTACATGTGAGGGAGGGGACCGTACACTGCATTGTAAAGTGCAGCTGTTCACCTGTTTGCTTCCTCGGATGTTCAGCTGAACAGCAGCACTGAAGCAGGGGCCCCTTAGACAACGGTGGCCCTGGATAGGACAACGTCTTTGAAACATTACAGTAAATGGAGCCTAATGCTCTGTTTACATCTTGGTTGAATTTTCTATCATAAACCTAAAACATGATGCAGCATCAGATAGAGTGGTGACCAACGAACCTCATTGACTTATAGTGAGTTCCGACGGGTGCTGCCGCAGTGTTCGCCATTTTTGATAAGAAGGATAGCCCTACACACAAAGCGATCCTTCCTGTTGTGTGACCCAGGGGCGTAGCTATAGGGGGTGCAGAGGTAGCAGTCGCTACCGGGCCCTGGAGCCTGAGGGGGCCCAAAGACCCTTGTGCCGCATAAGGAGACCACAAAGCACTCAGGGAAGGGGGCCCAAGCTGAACTCTTGCACCAGGGCCCATGAGCCGTTAGCTACACCCCTGGTGTGACCACTTGTGATGGAGGTTGATGATGGAGCCTCTGATGCAATATGAACATGGCCACGAGTTGTAATACTCAAGAACTGCCCTGTAAATTGAGCCATGTGAAGGTGAATACTGTATTCAGTTCATTCAGTCACCATGGGTTGGTGGAAAAATCCAGGTGACCTATAAGTGTAATCTCTCAATATTAAGGCATATTGAGGTCATTGAAGGGTCTCACTCCAGTGAGAGTGAGGGCAAAGGGCTGCTAGAAAGAGTGCCTGTTATGCAGAACAGAAGTCATGCCCATTGGTTTCAATCAAAGTGATAAGACGTTGGATGGATCGGGTGAACTTTGGGGAAAGCAGCATTAAGATTGATCATTGGAGGACCTTCTACGTGAACAGGGCTTGTTCAAAATGTAATTGATTATGTGCTTTCTTTAGCATTTAGGTTCCTCTTCTTTTCTACGCTGAGCAGTTCTGTGAAATCAATTATGTCTGTGGTGTTTACTAATGACATTTCCTTACTCTGCCTTACTAGGAGCCTACAGAAGAAAGCTGTGCTGAGGAGGAGAAACGTATTCAATGGGCAGATGGTTTTGTCCTTGTCTACAGCATTTGTGACCGAGCAAGTTTTAACATTATCTGTCAGACAATCCAACTCATCAAAGCTTCCAAAGACTGTTTAGGGCCGGAGAAACTGCCCATTGTCATTGTGGGTAACAAACGTGATCTTCATCATCTACGAACAGTGTCTAGTGAAGAAGGAAGGCTCTTGGCTCTTTCTATGGACTGTGACTTCTATGAGGTTTCAGCAGCAGAGGCCTATCATGGTGTCCTCATGGTATTTCATGGATTAGTAGACAAAATTAAGGAATCCAAACTGGTTACGAAGAAGGGGACGGGAATACGAGGCATCGTAAAGAGTATGTCAGCAGTGTTTGCCAGGAGAAGAACTGACTCTCTGTAATACCAGAGATATTTTGCTGACAGGGACACAGGACATCTGGAGTGCTTGTGCCTACTTCCTTTCTGTCTTGACTGCGCAGTGTACAGGCCATCTAGGACGTCTTTCGCTGTACTGTTGATCATTGCCCTTTCACGTGTGGGTTAATGGTTTACTTAACAGCTCCTGAAGTTGTCACTAAAATACAACAGTGGTAAGAATGGAGAAGTCAGAAAAGCTCGATGCGAAGCGGTGGAAATATCAGCCTGATGAGATTAACCACAAATTAGGAAGATCAAAAGAGTCCTCAGCTTTCATCTTCCTATTATCTCTTATCAGGCCTGTTGGCTCTTGCTGCTGTCTGCACCGCCGTTTTGCTTTAAGTCATGTATCTTGGCTCCATCATGTCGACCTACATACACAGTGAAAGGTACATGGATATGAGCAATGGGATCCTGCTTGTTAAAATGATTCCACACGTTTTACTATTTGTGCCTTATTTATGAGCTCTTTGTGTTGTCACAGCAATGTCCCTTGTGTGCACTGGGAGGAATGCACTTTTTATGAGGGTAAGGAATGTGTGGAGCAGACATACCATGCTGTGACCGTACAGGAGCACCTCATGGCTAATTGCAGAAATCACAATAAACAGATGTCTGTATTCTTTGCTGTGAATCCAGAAAGTGAACTTGTTCATTCCCCAACCTGTGAATACAAAGCTGAGGGGCTCCATGCTGAACCAGTTCAGCCACTTGGACGAGGCGTTTTGACATCAGCAGGATCTCCAGTCTAATGTGTATGGGCAACTTCAAGCTGGTTTCACGTAAGATGGGGCATTTTTAAAGGGGTTATACCAGAATCTAAGCTTTTTTAGCCCTGTGCCCTAATAACATATGTAAACCATGTCCTCATATTTACTAGCTAATGTCAAGCTAGTCTTTTCCCTCTGGTTCCTCTGTGCCTCGTTCTCCCTCCTCTGTGGAAAGTGGGCAATCAGTGAATGGGACCTACATGTCCACTGTTTGCTTACGGGAAATGTCTCCTCTAGGCTCCCTGTATTCTACTGTTCGACAATGTTGTAAAATATACTCTGTACTGTCAGTGGCAATAGGAGCGTTGCCTACAGGAAGAGTGCAAAGTCGCAACCAAGCAGCGCCACTGAAGGGGCGAGGAGCTGTTTGTACATTGGGGAGCAGTGCGCATGCTGAGAACAGTGTAACCGTGCATGCACTCGCTCACCAAACAGAATGAGGAGGATGCTCACACATGCTCGTCTTCCTGAGCAACCAGGTAGACACAAGTTCCTATGATGGTTCGAGCAGCGCTCTTTTGTGGCAATCACTTGTATTTGACAACTTTTTTTCGTTTCTGGGAATAAGATGTATAGAACCATTGTTATGTTAGGATTATTAGGTTGCTGCCACACTTGGGGAAAGCCGAGAAAGCTGCTGCCAGACACCTCTGTCGGAGGCTTATCCCCTGGAAGAACATAAGGATCAAGAACTTCACCCAGTCCTTCTTCCCCATACACATTAGTATTTTGGGTTAACTCGCCAATACATGAATGTGTATGGAGGCCTTTAGGGTGTAGTAAGGATAAGAACAATTACATTTGATTAAAGGGCATCTGTCAGCAGATTTGTACCTATGACATTGGCTGACCTGTTACATGTGCACTTGGCAGGTGAAGACATCTGTGTTGGTCCCATGTTCATATGTGCCCGTATAGCTAAGAAAAATTAAGTTTTAATATATGCAACTGACCCTCTAGGAACAAGGGGGTGTTGTCATTACACTTAGAGCCTCTGCTCTCTCTGTATCTGCTATACGCTCATCACTTTGACAGGGCCTGGCAATGAAAAAATCATCACGCTTGACCCTGTCAATCAAGGTTCAGAGGGTGCGACAGCTGCAGAGAGAGCTGAGCCTCTAGGAGCAATTGGGGGCGTCGTCATTACACCTAGAGCCTCTGCTCTCTCTGTATCTGCTACACCCTCATCACTTTGACAGGGCCTGACAATGAAAAAAGAATCACGCTTGGCCCTGTCAATCAAGGTTCAGAGGGTGCGACAGCTGCAGAGATTGCTGAGCCTCTAGGTGTAAAGAACGCCCCCGTTGCTCCTAGAGGCTCATTAGCATATATTAAAACTTCATTTTTCTCAGCAATGCAGGCAAATATGAACATGGGACCAACACAGACGCCTTCAGCTGCCAAGCGCACATGTAGAAGGTCAGCCAGTTTCATAGGTACAAATCTGCTGACAGATGCCCTTTTAAGGGATATAATTCTGCTATTAGATGATTGTAATATTGAAGAAGTTTTGTAAAAGGAACCTTGTGTTTGCATTAATAGCCCAATAGGTTTGGTGATTTGAGTAGGAGGTGAGCAAGATGTATATATTCCCGTGACCATATTAATCCAGGAGCAGTAGCCAAAGTGAGTCACTTAGTTCTGCATTTGAACTGTTCTAATGGTTGTATTTCATCCCCTGTAGTAGGTTCTGTCATAACTATGAATGCCGAAAAGTCTGTGCAGTGTTGTATAATATAAGTACAGCCTTAACTATATGGTTTTCTGTCTAATGGTGTCTGTCCCCTGTCCATTAATGTGCACTGATGCCCGTTATGGTAATATTGTGTGGTGTGAAGAAAAGCAAAAAATATACCTGGTGCAAACTGAACGAGCACAAATCGTAAATTGCTAAAATGAAACCAATGTGCTGCAGCTTTCAATGTGTAATGTCCATAGAGATCCATTAATAACCTCTCTGGAACGAGTGACTTTGTCTTGTGTTGCGATATCTGACAATCTGTCCTGTAATATACCCACTAGTTTCTAGAAGTGTAATATATTGTATGTACATATGTAATTTGTATAGAGCTGTGTCCTTTTATTGTATGTGTGAGCAGGTCACGAAATGTATATGTACATTGCAAAGTCAAATATTTAAGATGCTGTGTATAATAGTCTATATACAAATAAAATATTCTTAAGACGTATGCATGTCGTATCTGTGTCTTGTAATATCCTTACCGATGATTATAATGTTCTACAATACTTCACAATCAGCAGTGAATAGTCATTCACTGCATGTAGCAGCTTATAATGTAAGTAATTACTACGTAGCTCTCGTCGGATACTTCAACATCTTCTGTGCTTGGATAGAAAAAGATGAAATGAGCAGAAATGTAGAAAGGTCGTATGCCTGGTCTGAGGTTGTCCCGTGGACCCCTGTTCATGTGCCCTGGACGTATGGACTTCATAGCAGGAAATGAGTAATGGTGAATGCTCATAAGTATATCTACAAAATATTACATGGGTGGTCTCCTCTGGATAATTGGGGTCATATGTCAGGACCGATTGCTATCTCCAGAACAGGCTGCAATGAATTTACTGCAGCGCACAACGGTCCTCGAGATAGAAATGGGTTCTAGATCCAGAGGTGGAGCCCATTCCAATCGGACCTTTAGGGCATATCCTGCTAATATTCCATTAATGTCCAAATGGGAAAACCTCTTTAACTCCTTAATGACCAGCCTGCTTTGGGCCTTACTGACCAAGCGTTTTTCTTCCTTTTTTCATTGTTGCCTTCAAAGAGCTATAATTTTTAAAATTTTTTCCCCATCTATATGGGGGCTTGTTTTTTGCAGGACGAGTTGTAGTTTTTAATGGCGCCATTGTGGGGTACACAACTTTCTGATTAACTCTGAAATGAACATTTGCCGGATGAGAAATATGCCCAGATGTATGACCAAACAACCACAACCGTTCTTGGATTCGTGGGGGACAGATCACTGGGTCCATTAGATGTGTCAAATATACTTCTACAGGATCAACTTATTTTAAACTAACAATTCCACTTTGGTTGAGTGCTTGGTAATCTCCCACTTCAGAAAGGATACCTTATCTGCAGTCTTCTGTCTCTTCCTCCTCGGGGCATTCCTACAGATTGATAACTTTTCTTACTGAATTCTCTGCCATTGCAAGTAGATAATAGTTGGAAATGTCATCCAGAGCTGAAATGCAGGCCTGTATGGGGTTATTTAAGGTCAACCATATGTGAGAGACCCGTCGGCTGTATGCTCATGTGGCTGCCGGCTATCTCGCCCCCCTACACAATAATGAAATTCAACAGCCTAATCCTTAGATGGATGTCCAGTTGAAATTGGTGGGTTGGGGCTGTAAATAGCTGAGCTGGCGCTCTGCTGTCTTCAGAACATGGTGGCGAATGGAAAGTGGCCACGCATGTGCGTCTTCTATGCCTTCAGTTTGGGCTCCTTTCTGGAGATAGGTGTGGGTTCCATCTCTGGGACCCGCTCCTATCTGATATTAACATATCGTAGGACAGGGGTGGTGAACCTATGGCACGGGTGTCAGAGGCAGCACTTAGAGCCCTCTCTGTGGGCACCCTCACCCTGGAAAAAGTCATTCGTGCAGGGCGCATTATGAACAGCACAGGCAGTGCACTGAATGTAGCCAGGTTATTATAGCTAAGTGATAAAGTACATGGAAGCTATACTATATCAGACTGTAGTATTCAGGTTAAATTGCTGTGTTGGCGCTTTGCGATAAATAAGTGGGTTTTGGGTTGCAGTTTGGGCACTCCCTAAAAGGTTCACCGTCACTGTCCTAGTGATATGCCACTATCAGATGAGAATATCCCTTTTAAATGTATAAAATACAGATTGAATATTTTTCTATAAAACTATATATCAATCTGCTCAGCAGCTCCTGCTCTTTAACATGCTGTCTGCACATTGCAATTAACGGTGACATCTCCATACAAGATTGTCCCTACCCTGTACAGCAAAAACACACAAGCAGAGAGGTTTAAAAGGCCCCTCTGCATTCTCCACCGTCAGTGTTTTTCCTATCTCTGTAAGGGCTCATGCACACAAACGTATTTTTTGGGGAGTGCTGCAGTACCTAGCTTAGAATCGCCTTACCTGGTTTGATATGAATGGACCATGTACTGCATCTAATCCAGGCTTGCTGTATTATGCTTGAAATTAGCATTTATACAATACTATAGTTGTCATTCCTCTCTGGCTAATGGTTTTCTTCTACCTAGGAGTCCGATTTGATCCAATGGGAGCACACCCATGGCTGTATGTTGTTAGGGTTGTCTCCCATGTTCTACATGTTCTACATGCAGGTAGAAAATATTTGGCTGCCAAATAGCATTTATCTTAAATTTTGGCTTACAGCCTCTGAGCTTTGGCCTGTGCACTTTGGCCTGTGCACTTTGACCTTTGGCTTTTCTGCCTCAGACCTTTTTTGGCCTGCTGCTGTCTCTGAGCTTTTGCTTTTCCACCCCTGAGTTTACTGGGTAAAATAAGTATTTGTATCTGCCTAATTGGGAGTCTTACAGCAACCATCAAAAATAGCGAGTTACCCTATCACATTTTCCAAATATTGAAAAAAAAATAGTCCTCACAAAAGTTATGTTTTTTTTTTTCCTTTCTGCTAAGTTAAAAGCACTTGCTTGGTGATGTCTATCTCCTGGTAGAAGGGATTAAAAGGTAGACGCTGAATTAGAGTGTAGGTCCCTCCCTATGGTTAATCTGTTGGTAGTTCTCAGGTGTGCAGTCATAGAGACAGCTGGGGAAATAGGCAATTACACTCACCAGTAATTGGATTTCCTGGAAGTCTCCACGACAGCACCCATAATTTCTACCCTATGTTTCTTGGATTTAAATATTATAGTTTGCATGTCTTCTTTCTTGGAAAATTACTGAAGGTGGATGATGAGTGTCTGTTTTTTATGTCCAAGTAGGATGGGGATAATCTCAGCTGTGCTGTTGTGGAGACTAACAGGAAACCCAATTACCGGTAAGTGTAATTGCCTATTTTCTTTACACATGTGTGAAATACATTTGTTTCAGGCCTTTTTTTCCCCCCTATACAGAAGGGTATGGAAAAACACCAGAAAAACGCATTTGCTACAATGCTGGGATAAAATAAAAAATAAAAATACTCAATGAACACAAAAATGTAGCTCAATTGAAATGCCAGTGGCGTTACGTCCATAAGTCACATGGCCCAGACACAACTCCGTTCTATTCAAGTGAATGGGGCTGAGCTGCAGTACCACGCACAGCCATTATCCAGTGAATGGCATTGTGCTCAGTAAGCTTGGAGGAGGTACGAAATCCGTAAGGAAAAAACGTGCATAATCTACATTGTGTGCAGGCACTCTAAAAGCCCCTTTGATATGGCAAGTTTAATACGGAATTTGGGTGTGGACAGCTGCACCGAAATTCCGCAAGAAATCCGCTGGCAGCCACGTCTATTCTGCTCCAATACATATCAATGGGAAGAGTCACTGAGGATCGCGGAGCAGCGGCCTAAAGCCGCGGCCGCGCCAAGAAGTGACATGTTAGTTTTTGGCGCAGTCATGGCTATAAACCGGCACTCTGCGATTCTTAACACTTCGTCCCATTGAGATGTATGGAAGGCAGAAATACATTTGTTTCAGGCCTTTTTTTTCCCCCTTTACAGAAGGGTATGGAAAAACACCAGAAAAACGCATTTGCTACAATGCTGGGATACATTGAGATGTATGGAAGGCAGAAATACAGACACGGCCACCGGTGGGTTTTTGGCGGAATTTAGGTACAGCTGTCCACACCAAAAATTGTGTGGCAAAACCACCATGTGAATGGGCCCTAAGAAGTGTGTGCAGCACCTGATGTAGCATTCTACAATGGGACACGGAGTCCTGCACAGAACTGTGTCCACGAGGCATAACTTTGGCTGAACGTGTATATCACGTGTCATATAGTTTATTTACTGGAAATGTCGGCCTTGGCCGTGGGAGAAGTTTAAAAGTCTGAGGATCTGCTTGACAAATTAAAGAAATCTGGCAGGTGCCCCCCAACTAGATATATTGCTGAAATAAACAAATTGTCAGGAATTGGGTTAGCCCGACGCTGAAGGGAAACAATCATGTTTCTACAGAGTATATTCACATGGGGTAGTTCTGTTGTGGAAATTTCCATGACTATCCCATTCATCCAGAGAGAAATATATTATATATATATATATATATATATATATATATATATATATATATATATATATATAGGGTGCCCGCACACAATGTGGATTATGAATATTTTTTCCTTACGGTTTTTAAGGGTTTAGTTATAAAATAAATCTGGATGTCATATAAGTTAGTAATTACAAGTCTGCCCCACCTCGTCCTGGCTCCAAAAAACACTGAATTATGTTCATTTTGTTCCTTCTGTCTTAAAAATATGGAAGGCATTACTGAACTTAGCTATTCTGTTCTTTGGCAATGATCTGTAGTCTGTTATTCAAATGACTTTTTCAGGCTATCATTGAACCACATGTGACTAACAACCAAACAGATTGTCTGTCTGTCTATCCATCTCATGTCTGTCTATCCATCTCATGTCTGTCTATCCATCTCATGTCTGTCTATCCATCTCATGTCTGTCTATCCATCTCATGTCTGTCTATCCATCTCATGTCTGTCTATCCATCTCATGTCTGTCTATCTATCTCATGTCTGTCTATCTATCTATCTATCTATCTCATATCTATCTATCTATCTATCTCATGTCTATCTATCTATCTATCTATCTCATGTCTATCTATCTATCTATCTCATGTCTATCTATCTATCTATCTATCTCATGTATCTATCTATCTATCTATCTATCTATCTATCTATCTCATGTCTATCTATCTATCAAATTAAATAAGCTTTATTGGCAGGACTAATTACAATTTAGCATTGCCAACGCAAGTGGGATATAATTGGGTAGGGTTGGGGGATGGGGACACATCCAGGGTGGGGATATAGGAGTCCATGTTACATCAGGCCCCTCTCAGTCTATGGCAGGCAGTAACATATTGTGCTGCTATGGCCGCCGTGTTCTTCCCTTCCCCCAGCAGTATGGAGAGTCTCTCTTCCTCCTCCATGGAGGGGAAGTCTGGGCAGAGATCAGACAGTCTCCTGAAGTGAGAGTCCCTCACTGCTGAGTATTTGGGGCACCGCAGCAGGAAATGAGCCTCATCCTCCACGGCCTCCTGGTCGCACTGTTGGCACAGTCTGCTCTCGCTGGGATGGTACCTCTGTCTGTGACGCCCAGATTCAATGAGCAGGCTGTGGGCGCTCAGTCTATAGCGGCTCAGGATCTGTCGGTCTCTTGGATTGGGGAGTTTCTCCAGGTATGGGGCCAGTTTGTACTCCCTCTGCAGGCTCTGGTATACCGTCAGCTTCTGTCTATCCTCTCTCTCTCTCATGTCTATCTATCCATTTCTTTCTACCTGCCTATTCATATCCACCCTCAACAGTTATCTATTTATTTTATATTGATGTATGATTATAAATATACTATTTATTCCAAAGCGTTGTACATATGCATAGGGAGTTTACATACATAATATAAAACAAAACGAGTACAATGAGCATGAACTTAACAGACTGGTACAGAGGGGGTGACAGGACTAGGAACTTAGTCACCCTGAAAAAAAAAAAAACCTTAAAGTGGCCCCATATTATAGAGGTGCGAATTGACAGAAGGCTTATCTCTGAGAGCTCATTATGTAACAGGCCAGCGGCAGAGAGGAAGGCTTGGGCGGCCTCTTGGGCATCGGCCCACCAGGAAATTTCCCTGTGAGGTCAATCTGCCCCTGGGGGTGAAGACCCTGCCAGCGAGGGCTTAAAATCTGCAATTCCCTTGTAGGACATAGTAGGTGAGGATAAAATCTGCTCATCTGGCTGTGGGGTGGAAGAATGCTCATTGTAGGTGGTACGCTTTCCTAAAGGGGTGGGTTTTAAGTTTGGACGTTGGGGGATAGTCTGATGTGTTTCAGTAGTGAATTCCAGAAAATGGAAGATGCACATGAAAAATCTTGAAGACGATTTTGGGAGGAGCAGACAAGAGGAAAGGAGGAGATGTAGTGGGAGATTAAGTCAGCCATGTATGGGGGGGAAAGTTTGTGGATGGCCTTGTATGTTGTTGCTAGTATCTTGAACAGAATTTACTGTAAATCATGAGGGACTGGAAGACGGAAGAGTTGGATTAACTGGATAGCAGAGCTGAGGATGGATTAGAGGGGCACAAGAGTGTTAAATAGGAGGCAGGAGGTTGTAACTGTTTGGACGTACAGTATGACGGAAAGAGCAAAATCAAATGTTATCCCAAGGCAGCGGACTTGTGACAATGGGGAAAATGTGGAGCCATTAGCTGTGATTGATAGGTCTGCTGGGATGGTGAAAAGATGATGAAGTCATTTATTTCCATGACTAGCTTTATATATAAAATTCCCAAAATTAAACCATGTGAATGACCTATATGTTACAACATGTCTGTACTATGTTGTAGGTACAAAAAGGAAAAATGAAATGTTCATCAGCTCACCACACCAACACCTTAGTCAGCACAAACAGGGAATTCAGGCGGTGCTGCAGAGATAGCATTCGAAAATGGAATCCAATATAAAAACTACTTCTTCATTGAAGAAATACCTACGTGTTTTGAACAAACAGATGGCGTCCTTCATCATGGCATATCATATAATGTGCACACAACAGATTTAAAGTAAAAAGCATAGGTGGATTCAATACATTGGAAAAGAGGACACACTTCCCCCACAAATCCAATTTCATAAGCATATTCAAAAGAACCCATTTTAACCCTTTGTTATATGAAAAAGAAAGAAAAGAAACATATTTCACTATTCTGCAAATATGACATCTATGTTTGCAAAGCCACAAACAATATGACAATGAATATAAATTAAACTCGGATAATACCTAGTAAAATAAGCAATATCTGATCTCAAATTCAATGTTTCATATAACAAAGGGTTAAATTGGGTTATTTTGAATATGCTAATGAAATTGGATGGGGGGGGGGGGTGTCTCCTCTTTTCCAATTTATTGAATCTACCTATGCTTTTTCCTTTATATATGTTGTATGCAGGTTATATAATATGCCATGATGAAGGGCGACACGCATTTGTCCGAAACGTGTAGCTTTTTACATACACTTTATGGATTTTAAGTGATCAATAAAGAAATATTTTTTATATTGGACACTGTGCTGGGTTCCATTTTTAAATACTAGTATAGGTGTGTGATGCGCTGGAGCAGGGATACTTTGAAGTCTGGACATTTGTGGACATTTGCCCCTGTTTCCCCTATGCAAAGTTACTCCTTACTTTATTTCACTTTAAAGGGTCGACTTGCATTGAGTTATACTGTTTAATACTGTGCATTTGCATTTTATATGTATGTTGTGATATCTATCCTCTTTATTTCCACTGTGTTTGCATGGCACTGTGGAAAGGGTTAAGAACACGGAGAGACTTTTGGGACTTTATAGCAAATACTGAGAAGCTAGTCATTTTTCACAGCTACCATAATGTTTAAAGAAAATGTTTTGGAGGGAAAAAGCAGACTGACCTTTTGTATGTCTGGTTTAGCTCTGTTATTATATCTGAAAATGTTTTTTTGTCTGGAAAAACTGCTGTGTCATTGCCATTAATTATCATCGAAGCTCTAATGGAAATCTATAAGAGATGGAAAATGTAACATTGTATTTGTTTGTTCTGAGTTTCTCCACTCTACCCCTCCCTCGAGAAGGTTCTAGTTTAGCCAGAGAGCAGTCAGAGACCCAAGTGTTCTGCTATAAGGGAACAGTGCTTAGAAGAGGAGACTCTGCCAGCCTACTTGAGTGACCAGAAGAAGACGCTGAGAAGACTCTGCCATAGACCCCGGGCCTCCCGCCTTTGGCCAGGGTACCAGCCTTCTGAAGAGAAAGAGGGACAGCTAGCTCAGGCCTTTCCTCGGCATCAAACCCTTCTTCTGCCAGGGAGGAGACTGGAGAAGCCAGCCCTATGCCTCGCCTGTATTGTTTTGCACCTGAATTCTTCCAGTAAAGAAGCACCCTGGTTTACTGCAGACTCTGATTCTCTGGACTTATTTCCCATTGGGGTGCACCACGCCTTACCATCCCTTTCGGAGAGCAGAAACACATGGTGACACCGCAAACCCGGTCACTGCAGGTGCTTCTGCCACCATATTTTAACTTGACCTATAAAACGACCTATTAGGGCCACATAAGAAATATACAAAACCTACAAATAAATTGCGCATGCCCAGGGTTTTGAACTACAAACAACCCTATTATTAACCCCAAAAAATCTTTATTAAATACATTCCCATAAAAAACATACAATGGAGTCCACACTATTCAATGGGATAAAAAGTACATACAAGGGGGACTTCTGGGATGGAGCTAGTAGTTAATTGTATACATGGGAGAAGCATAAAACTAGTAAACATCCTTTCCAACTAGCTCTGTTGGGCACACACAATTTATTTGTAGGTTTTGCATATTTTAACTTGGTAGCAATACTTCTAGGCGAGATTAACATGGCATTAACTCTCAATTTACCAAACATTTTGGATTATTGAACTATAATAGTATACATAAACAATATTTTACTTTATGAATCTCATTATTTCTGCTCAGTCTTCTGCTTACAGTATTTTATCATCCCAGATTATTTTAGGGCTCTTTCACACTTGCGTTGTTCCTTTCCATCCTAGAGTTCCGTCCTCGGCTCTAAGACGGAAAGATACTGATATTATCCCAATGCATTCTGAATGGAAAGAAATCCGTTCAGGATGTCTTCAGTTCAGTATTCAAACGTTTTTTTGCCATGCGACGTTGGGGCGTTGTGACGTCATTGTGGAGAGCCCCGGGAGCCGCATGTATGGTAAGTACTTCTTCACTGCTCCCCACTACTTTTCCATGGCAGCCGGGACTTTAGTAGCGTCCTGGCTGCCATGGTAACATTGAAAGCATTTTGAAGACTGATCAGTCTTCAACTGGTTTCAGGTGTGTTGTGTTGTGACGGATCCGGCAGGCATTTCCGGCAAAGGAAGTGCACGCCGGATCCTCACAACGCTAGTGTGAAAGAGGCCTTACTTTTCTTTGCTGGAAAAAATTCCTTACATTTCAGGACTAATAGATGATGGAATAAAGAAATGTTACTATACATATACATGAACGTAGGATAGTTAACACCAGTACCAGGTCTGTATATCATACAACATAACATAGACTGCTTTCTGCTTGAATTACTTACAGCTGTAAAAAGGCGAGCATCACGTGCAAAATAAATGAGCCCACGTACAAGTGCAGGCAAAGGGCCTTGTTTACTTTCAGCTTCATTACTGCAGAACCAAACTGTGAAAAGAATGCTTTTGTACGACTGCATTCTACAGCCATCTGACATGTTCTTAGAATTCACTATTGCCCCACAAGTTTTGTAAATACAATCCTAGTTGACTGGGATGTTTTGAAAGTAAGACTCACGTTAGATGTAGACGCAGAATTGTCGTGACCGTGGATAGTTAACAGCTTCTAAAAATGTAGTAAAAAAACAACAAATAGCGCAGCAACAGATAGTTTATTCACATAAGAGATGGAGGCTTGTCCTGCCTGAGCATGGTCTGCAGCATCTCATATAGTAACCAATCTCTCCTAAAATTCCCCTGCGTCTTGCTAACCTACCAAATGCATGTCAGAAGTAGGCAATAATCATTAGAGACTAGGGCTGCAGGATCTGACTACACTGTTTGCTGTCTGTTACCATGGAGACACATAGAGCTGCATAACAGCTACAGGCACAAAATGACAGGAGATTTTTTCAGTAAAGTCAATGAGGAATTTATCAATACATGCATTTCATTTACCGGTCTTAGCTAAAAATGCAGTGGAGTAAGATGCAACAAATTTATTTTCTGGCATAAAGCCATTGCTAAATTCTCCCTGAAGTATACATCATGAAGGCAGTTTAAAGTGGACCTTTCACGGGTCCGGACATTATCATATAACTAGCGGGTTGTGTAGGGCATAGTGAAGTGATGTGACAGCGCTTACTACTTACTATTTTTCCTGCCCTGCTCCAATCGCCCGCTGTGCCCCCGTACTGGTTTCCCATCTGGTATGTAAATTCATACCATCGGTACAGGGAGACGGAAACGGCCGGGTTTCACAATTGCGTCTCCTTCTCCCTTGCTGTTAACTGTCCAATCGCAGCGGAGAGAGTCACAGCCAGGGAGAAGAAAAAGCTAACCTTCTCCTTTGCGGTGACGCTCTCTGCTGCGCCTGGACCGCGCTACAGCAGGAGAAGTAGACGCCCATTGAGAAACAAGGCCGTCGACTCCTCCCTGTACCGATGGTATGAATTTACATACCAGATGGGAAACCAGTATGGGGGCACAGCGGGCAAACAGAGCAGGAAAAATAGTAAGCGCTGTAACATCACTTACCCTACACAACCCGCTAGTTATATGATAATGTCTGGACCCGTGAAAGGTCCTCTGCACCAAATATATGCACCAAATTAATCAAACACCATGCAACATTTGACGGGTATCACGGTAGCGCACATTGCCGGTGTCCTTGTTTTGCGGATCTGCAATTTGCAGATCCACGAAACACTTACGGACGTGTGAATGGAGCCTTAAAGAGGACCCATCACCTCTCCTGACATCTGTTGTAGTAACTACTTGCATTCCCCATGTAATGACAACTCTGGGACATCTATTCTTATCTCTCTATGTTGTGCCATTCCTTTATTATTTCTTCTAGAAGTTTATGAATGACTTGTCAGCAGCTTGCAGTAAAGGTACAGATGGATGTTACCAGTTGGGGGTGTGTCCCTGCACAGTCTGACACTGGCAGCACTGATTGGACAGACACACCTTCTACTGGTAACACCCAGCAGTACCGTTACTGCAGACTGCTGGTAATTTATTTGTAAACATCTAGCAGGAATAATACAGGAATGGCACAACATAAAGCCGTAAGAATAGATGCTTTTTTCCCCATTGTTATTACATGGGGGATGAAAGTAGTTAATAAAACAGACATGTCAGGAGAGGGGACAGGTCCTCTTTAACTTGGCAGCTGGATTCTGATGAGATGCTAGAGATAACACCATCATCATTGGCAATGTATATAAAGCAGTCGGAGAGCTGATGAAAAAAATCAAATATTCCTGGAACTGATTTCATAGTGAACTGTAACATTAAAATGTGACATTGAATATTACTTAATAATTGACCCTTGTATGCTTCTCCCATGTACCACTGGCCTCTGCAATAAAAACCACTTGTGACCAGACAAGGTGTGAATGAGCCCTGTGGATTGCTATGGCTCAGCGTCTGATTTCCAGTGCATTTATTTGCAGTGGGAGACCGCAGGTTAAGTACAGTAGACAGGACTGTTTTTAATCTGCAGCTCAGTGATGGATGAGCAGTCAGTAAAGGTTAAGAAACATCTCCTAGGAATCAGCCCAAGAGCAGGAACACGTCTTGGAAGGACAAACTGTTTCCAGTGTTGCTTCAGGACCTGTTTTGACCAGATTTTATCAAGGGTTTCTCCCTTCACACACTGTGATTCAAAAATCTTTTTTTTTTTCCACATTCAAAATATAAGGACTAAGCCTGAGAGTTTTCAGAAAGTACAGTCAGCACATTTATTATGGAGTTATGAAATTACAATCACCAGCCGACACTGACTGAGCTCTTGTGTGTGACAAAAATGTACTTAAAGGGGTTATGCTATAGTTGATGGATAGATGTGAAGATTTAAACTGAGCGCGTGCGACCACCTCAGTGAGGTGGATGGAAAAATAAGGAAAATAGCAGGTGGCGCTATACAGATACATTTTATTAAATAACTCAGTGCCTATACTAAATGTTTAATTACATGTACAATGTATTCATATGATCCAGGTGCTGGTTTGAAAACTGTTATATTGGTCGTGGCAGGCTGTTTACCTTTGAAGACCATTTTATACTTTCCATACAGAAATAATCAACACAAAAAGTTGAGTAACTTTGTAAGTACATTGCATTATTTATACATAGTTCCAACCTGTATTATGGACCATATCAGTTTTCTCTGGTCTGTTGATGTCACTGGAAACAGTCAGCAAGCTTGTTATGACTAAGGCTGGGAACACACCTAAGCGTTTCTGAATCGCGCGTATGACGCGCGTTTTACGTGCGTTTTTGGATGCGCGTATTTGTAACTAAGAAACACGCGTCATACGCGCGATTCAGTGATTCTCCCCTATGGCAACATTGTCCATAGGCACGTTAAAACGCCCCAAAGAAACTCATGTACTTGTTTGGGCGTTTGGTGTTTTACAGCGCGTTCAAATGCGCTGTAAAACGCCCAAATGTGAACCATGCCCATAGGGATGCATGGCTTTTCACATGTTGAGCTTTTTTCAGCGCGTTTGAACACGCTGAAAAACGCTCAGGTGTGTTCCCAGGGTAAAGGTGGCCATACACCTTCAATAACTGCTTGACAAATGCTCTTTCAGCTATTCTTCTCAACCCTCATACACTTGGTTTTGCCCCGGGGTGTACACATATCTCATAGGACCCCCCTGCCCCACCTTGGTTCCCGGTACAAGGGCGACAATCACTCCCAGGTAATGTAAAGCGCAACGCTCGAGATTTCTGATGAATTTATGAGCTTTCTTTTTTTTCTGCTCGTGCATCTGGCATAGCACTTTTAGGGTCACTTATCAAACTGGTGTAAAGTAGAACTGGCTTAGTTGCCCATAGCAACCAATCAGATTCCTCCTTTCTTTTTCCAAAGGAGCTGTCAAAAATGCAAGGTGGAATCTGATTGGTTACTATGGACAACTCAGCCTGTTTTACTTTACACCAGTTTTATAAATGACCCCATTAGTTTTTTTCTTGGAATTACATAAAATGGCAGCATTTGTGACAAATTCTGAATAGATCACATGCAATTATAATGGTGATAAGCCTGTATGACAGATCTAGCCTGTAGGCACATCATTTCTGCTCAGAGTAGCCATGATGCCATGTTTAGAAAGCTCTCAGAGCTACTGCCATTGCAGAAAAACTGACATGCTACAGTGATACAAATCATGCGCATTTTCAGTATAAATATTTCTCTCTTTCATTCATATCATATTCTATACAGGAACATTTAAGGGCCTAGAAAATCCCCACTGAATGCAGTGAGGGCACTGTGCATATCTGAACCACCCAACTTTTTTTTTTGTTCCTTTTTAAACCAATGAATAGTGGAGTGGATGTATGCAGGGCGGACTTTGCGTTTCTGGGGCCCCAAGCAAAGTTATGTCTGATCGCTATTCCTGGCCATTTGTCCACAACTATCTCTGCATCCTTAGGCCCCTTTCACACGGGCGAGTTTTCCGCGCGGGTGCAATGCGTGAGGAGGACGCATTGCACCCGCACTGATTCCGGACCCATTCATTTCTATGGGGCTGTGCACATGAGCGGTGATTTTCACGCATCACTTCTGCGTTGCATGAAAAATCGCAGCATGCTCTATATTGTGCGTTTTTCACGCAACGCAGGCCCCATAGAAGTGAATCGGGCTACGGGAAAATCGCAAGTGCGATTTTCCCGCATGGTTGCTTAACAACGGGACCAGATCTTTATTATTTTCCCTTATAACATGGTTATAAGGGAAAATAATAGCATTCTTTATAAAGAATGCTTAGTAAAATGAAGAGGAAGGGGTTAAAAATAATAAAAGTTAACTCACCTTAGCCACTTGATCGCGTAGTTGCAATCTGTCTTCTCTTTTCCAGCATCAGCTAAGAACTAAAGGACCTGTGATGATGTCACATCACATGGTCCAATCACATGGTCCATCACCATGGTAAGATGAACCATGTGATTGGACCATGTGATGTGACGTCATCACAGGTCCTTTAGTTCTTAGCTGATGCTGGAAAAGAGAGGACAGATCGCAACTACGCGATCAAGTGGCTAAGGTAAGTTAACTTTTATTATTTTTAACCCCTTCCTCTTCATTTTACTAAGCATTCTTTATTAAGAATGCTATTATTTTCCCTTATAACCATGTTATAAGGGAAAATAATAAATTCTCCAGAATACTCTACCCGAAACCGGACTTCAGTGATGAAGTCCGGCTTCGGGTCTGGGTACCAAACATGGCGATTTTTCACACGCCCGTGCAAAACGCATTACAAATGTTTGCACCCGCGTGGAAAAATCGCGCATATTTCCGCAACGCACCCGCCTCTTATTCGGGCGTCAAACATGACGTCCGTGTGAAAGAGGCCTTAGGGGACAGATAGAGTTGAAGGTTAGAGCCGATTCTACCTTTTCTGCTGCCTAATGTGAAAACTGGAAAGACACACTAACCCCAGTGCCAAATTCTCAATCCAATCCCTCAGCCCCACTGTTAAAGGCATATTTGAATGGGTGATTACATACAGCACCACATATCTGTTACATCTAGTCAAGTCTCCTCTGATGTAGACGTTCTCTTTTCACATCTCCATTTGGACCAGACAACACATGACGAGTTCTTTCAGCTATGTCTCATCTCTGCAGAGTTTGCCACACAGACATCTTAGTTTCCCCACTTTTCCATCATCCTTCCTCTTTTGCTACCCCAACAGTGTTATCCTGCTGCCACCTACAATACTGTCTCTGCTGTGCTCTCCAGTACCCCAAATGCTATACTAAAATATAAATGACAGTGCCATACAGATCCCCAAAGTGCTCTCAAAAGTCCCACCAATTATAATAATTCTCTCCCAGAGTACCCGCATTAAAAATAATGCCCCCCAATACTTATGATGCTTCTCAAGAGTGCCCCATTACTAGCAATGTCATCAACATTGTGCCAATAATAATGCTCCCTCTAGTGCACCCAGTATTTATAATACCCCCATTGGTGTCCCTAGTATGTTAAATGCCCCCTGTAGTGCCCCCAATATTTATAATTGACCCCTGTAGTTCCCCCAGTATTTATAATTGCCCCCCTGAAGTGCCCCTAGTATGTTTAATGTCCCCCAGCCATTCCCTTTGTTTTTTTATGCCTACCTCTGCACTACGCCCCCAGTAGTGCCCTCTGTATTATTATAATGTCCCCCAGCAATGCTTCCTGTATTTAAAATGCCCCCCTTTGAACTAGTTCCAGTAGTGCCCCCTATATTATTATAATGTCTCTCAGCAATGCCCTTCTGTATTTATAATGCCACCCTCTGTACTATCCCCAGTAGTGCCCCAGTATTATAATTTCCTGCAGCAATGCTCCCTGTATTTATAATTCCTTCCTCTGTACTATCCCCAGTAGTGTCCCCTGTATTATAATTCCCCCCAGCAGTGTCCTCTGTATTTATAATGCCCCCCTCTGTACTATCCCCAGTAGTGCCCCTGTATTATAATTTACCCCAGCAGTGCCCTCTGTATTTATAATGCTCCCCTCTGTACCCCCCAGTAGTTCTCCCTGTATTATAATGTCCTGCAGCAGCACCCCCTGTATTTATAATCGGAAATAAAAAAAAATAAACCAAAGTACTCACTTGTGCTCCATACCAACTATTTTGCAGGCCCGAGTTGCCTGTGTCCCGGCGCTGATGGCACAATGACATAGTCACCTACTCCGGATAAATCAAAAACTTCACCAAAGTGCCAGGTGTGAACCTGTCCTGATTACAACAAGCCTTTAACTAATAGGATCGTTATTAATTCATCTGTAATACAAGAAGATATCGGATACAGGATATTGGATATGTTCCAATATCCTGTATATTCAGGAAAGGCCGAAATCCATTTAGAGAGGCAAATACTCAATAATGCAGCTGCTATATTGGAGCCTATTTCAACAATTTTGTATTTTAAGAAACTGGACAATATAGGTCAACTATTGGGAGTTCTGAGTACTGTAAGTAAGTAGCATGCGCATACTAGGGTACATGTATGGAACATGTTTGTGGTGGGAAATAATTGCAATGGCACATACACTCACCTAAAGAATTATTAGGAACACCATACTAATACGGTGTTGGACCCCCTTTTGCCTTCAGAACTGCCTTAATTCTACGTGACATTGATTCCACAAGGTGCTGATAGCATTCTTTAGAAATGTTGGCCCATATTGATAGGATAGCATCTTGCAGTTGATGGAGATTTGAGGGATGCACATCCAGGGCACGAAGCTCCTGTTCCACCACATCCCAAAAATGCTCTATTGAGATCTGGTGACTGTGGGGGCCATTTTAGTACAGTGAACTCATTGTCATGTTCAAGAAACCAATTTGAAATGATTCGAACTTTGTGACATGGTGCATTATCCTGCTGGAAGTAGCCATCAGAGGATGGGTACATTTAAACAATGGCCAATTGGCACTAAGGGGCCTAAAGTGTGCCCCGAAAACATCCCCCACACCATTACACCACCACCACCAGCCTGCACAGTGGTTACAAGGCATGATGGATACCTGTTCTCATTCTGTTTACGCCAAATTCAGACTCTACCATTTGAATGTCTCAACAAAAATCGAGACTCATCAGACCAGGCAACATTTTTCCAGTCTTCAACAGTCCAATTTTGGTGAGCTTGTGCAAATTGTAGCCTCTTTTTCCTATTTGTAGTGGAGATGAGTGGTCCCGGTGGGGTCTTCTGCTGTTGTAGCCCATCCGCCTCAAGGTTGTGGGTGTTATGGCTTCACAAATGCTTTGCTGCATACCTCGGTTGTAACGAGTGGTTATTTCAGTCAGCCTTGCTCTTCTATCAGCTTGAATCAGTCGGCCCATTCTCCTCTGACCTCTAGCATCCACAAGGCATTTTCGCCCACAGGACTGCCGCATACTGGATGTTTTTCCCTTTTCACAACATTCTTTGTTAACCCTAGAAATGGTTGTGCGTGAAAATCCCAGTAACTGAGCAGATTGTGAAATACTCAGACCGGCCCGTCTGGCACCAACAACCATGCCACGCTCAAAATTGCTTAAATAACCTTTCTTTCCCATTCTGACATTCAGTTTGGAGTTCAGGAGATTGTCTTGACCAGGACCACACCCCTAAATGCATTGAAGCAACTGCCATGTGATTGGTTGACTAGATAATTGCATTAATGAGAAATAGAACAGGTGTTCCTAATAGTTCTTAAGGTGAGTATATATTTACAGCATATGCATAAAGCCAAATTGATAAGTTGTAGATTGAGACATAAATCACTCGCCTGGGAAGAAACATCTCCCAGGAGCAAGAAACTAAGGTTTGATACATTTTCCGTGTATATTGTTGGCTTGTTTCTAGCAAGTTCTCCAACTACAGCAGACAGAGTCTAAATCTTAACTCGTATTTACTGTTTTCCTTCCTTCTTTACTGTTTATCCCCATTTAAACATGTTCTCCATGGACAATGCTACTAAGTTTGTGTCCTATGCAATGTATGCGTGCCTTGAAGAGCCATTCGAGGGTGAACACATTTGCACTAGATGCAATCATGTTGCATATTTGGAAACCCAGATCTTGGATCTAAATAAGCAGCTTGAAATACTTAGTGGCATCGCAAAACTGGAGAGAGGCTTAGACCTCACTGTGCAGGCACTGATTGGAGTCAGTGAAATGGAGGTGGGAGGAGGAGGGCAAGATCTGGACTATCAGGTCAGCAGTTGGGTTAATGTAGGGATAAGGGGTAGAGGGAAAAGTGCCAGGGAGACTAGTCCTGGAATGCGCTAGTAATTATGCCTGTTTGGCTGATATTAGGGATGAAAGCCCAGGGCCAGCAACACTGCAGCAGGGCGTTTCTCCTAGCAACCAGGAGGATGACCGCTGCAGGAAGGATGGGAAACGGAGTGCAGCAGAGGTCAGATGTTGATGGTAGGGGACTCTATTATTAGGAGGACAGGCAGAGTCATCTGTCGCAGAGACCGTGAATGCCGAACAGTGTGTTGTCTTCCAGGTGCTCAGGTTCGGCATATTGAGGATCGGATTGACAGATTGCTGGGTGGGGCTGGGGAAGACCCGGCGGTCATGGTACACATTGGCACCAATGACAGTCAGGGGGAGTTGGAAGGTTTTTAAAAATGATTTTAGGGAACTAGGAGAGAAGCTCAAGTCCAGGACCTCCAAGGTAGTAATTTCTGAAATACTACCAGTGCCACGAGCGTCAACAGAGAGACAACAGGAGCTTAGGGAGTTAAATAAGTGGCTCAGAAGTTGTGGAGGAAGGAAGGAAATAATCTTTGTGCTTCATATGTCCTAGGGGATGTAACACTGGGAGAATCACTTATAGAGAAGGATTTGGGTGTCCTTAGATCGTAGATTAACCCCTTCTCGACATATGACGTAATAGTACTTCATGGCAGCAATTTAATTTCTGCATTTTGACGTACTATTACGTCATGATGAGTTGAAGAAAAAAATGGATTAAAATGGAAAATCTGCCAAAAAAGTGAAATTTAGAAATTTCATCTCCATTTTCCTTTAATTCTTGTGGAACACCTAAAGGGTTAACAAAGTTTGTAAAATCAGTTTTGAGTAACTTGAGGGGTGTAGTTTCTACAATGGGGTCATTTACGGGGGGGTTTCTATTATGTAAGCCCCACAAAGTGACTTCAGACCTGAACTGGTCCTTAAAAAGTGGGTTTTAGAAATTTTCTTAAAAATTTTAAGAATTGCTTCTAAAATTCTAAGCCTTCTAACGTCCTAAAAAAATTAAATGACATTTAATGACATAAAGTAGACATATGGGGAATGTTAAGTTCTAAATATTTTAGGAGGTATCGCTTTCGGTTTTAAAAGCAGGAAAATAGAAATTTTGAAAATTGTGAATTTTTCAATTTTTTTGTAAATTTGGGATTTTTTCATAAATAAGGGCGAAATATATTGGCTCAATTTTATGACTATAATGAAGTACAATGTGTCACGAGAAAACAATCTCAGAGTGGCTTGGATAAATAATAGTGTTCTAAAGCTATAACCACATAAAGTGACACATGTCAGATTTGCAAAAACTGGCCTGGGCAAAAACTGGCCTGGGGTAGAAGGGGTTAAATAACAGCATACAATGTCAGTCAGCTGCTTCTAAGGCGACCAGGATATTGTCATGTGAGGCATGGACTCGCGGGGCAGGGATGTAATATTACCACTTTACAAAGCGTTGGTGCGGCCTCATCTGGAATATGCAGTTCAGTTCTGGGCATCAGTCCATAGAAAGGACGCTCTGTAGCTGGAGAGAGTACAAAGGAGAGCAACTAAACTGATAAAGTGCCTTAGTTATGAAGAAAGATTAAAAGAATAACATTTATTTAGTCTTGAGAAGAGACCTCTAAGGGAGGGGGTTGGGGGGGACATGATTAACCTATACAAATATATAATTGGACCATACAAAAAATGTGGTGAAAAACAGTTCCATTTAAAATGCCCTCAAAAGACAAGGGGGCACTGCCTCCGACTGGGGAAGAAAAAGTTCAATCTCCAGAAGCGTCAGAGATTTTTTACTGTAAGAACTGTGAACCTGTGGAATAGACCTTCTCAGGACGCGGTTATAGAGGAACAGTGGACTAGTTTTAAAAAGGATTTAGATGAATTCTTGAAAGTAAATTACATTAATGCTTATGAAAATGTGTAGAAATCTGAGTCTCACTTCCTTCTGGGATTCACGTCCCCACCTATCTCTTGGTTAAACTTGATGGACTTATGTCTTTTTTCAACCGTATTAACTATGTAACTATGTACTTCTTAATTTCCAATTTCGCTGTTCACACTACACATTTCACACATGACCACCACTGTCAGGGGTGTAGCTAAAGGCTCATGGTATAAGTTTTGGCCCCCCTTCCTCAGTACTTTGTGGCAAGGGGCAGGGGTGAACCTAGCCTTTCTGCTGCCGGAGGCAGAAACTGCTCCTCTCCATGCCAAATTTTAAATGTAACTCCTTCCCGCCAGCCCTACTGTTAAAGATCTACTTGGAAAACATTATATACAGCGCTACAAAACATACAGGGTAATACAGCCCCACTTACCTCTTACATCCAGTGACATCTCCTCTGATGTAGATGTTCTCTTTCCTCATCTTCTCCATTTGGACCAGACCACCATGATGATTTCTTTCAGCCATGTCTCGTCTCTGCAGAGTTTGGCAAACAGACATCTTAGTTTCATACTTCTCTATACTCAGTGCTCTAAAAAATAACTGCGCCCAGCAAATAGTGTCCTTGACACTATTAGTGGCGTAAATATAGTGCTCCCCAAAAATAATTGTGCTAAGCTGATACTGTGCCATGGTGCCCCCCCACAGTAATAGTGCTCCCCAAAGGGGGGCAGGGGGGCCCTGACTGAGCATGGGGGAAGCAAGCAGGGCCAGGAACGGAGCAGAAGAAAAGTGGGCGGGGCCTTCCATGCGCTGTGGGCCCCCCCTGTGCCATGGGCCCCATAGCATCTGCGTGGTCTGCCTATATTGGCAGTACGCCACTGCTTGCAACATTATTTGTGGTTTGTGCCATGCTCGGAATGTTGTTTCTAAATGGGGGCGCACAGATGTTTTGAGGGCGGAGTTACATTTTAGCCAAATTTATCCCCAGCGACACAAAAAAAGTTGCAAACGTACTCCAGTCCACTGGTGGAGTGGAAACTGATGGCACCTTTAACAAACGGCGTCTAACAATTGGTAAATTTGTCGCAAAATAAATTATTTAAAAAAACAATAGACACTCAGAAAAAGGTGACTTCAAATATTACCCTTATAATACATTACTCCCAAAGCCTCTGTAGTGTTGCAAGGGCTCCATAAGTGTGGGGTTCAGTCTGAACTGGTGTAAATGCATTGATGAATTGGATTTTAAAGTGCTCAATCCTAGATTGGTGTGCTTTGCGACTAGTGTGTCCACAGCAGTATGTTTGTTGAATTAGGTGCATATATGGAGTGAAGCTAATTAACACAGCCTGCCACACTCACTTCCCCACCCACTTTTCAAAACTGAAGTGAGTGGTGTAAATAAGGGTGCTTTCACACTTGTGTTCTGAGGATCCGGCAGGCACTTCCGTCCCGCCGGATCCGTCAGAACCCAAGTCGCCTGAAAGCATTTGAAGACTGATCAGGATCCTGATCAGTCTTCAAGATGCTTTCAGGTTACCATGGCAGCCAGGACGCTACTGAAGTCCTGGCTGCCATGGTACACCGCAGCAGTGCACTCACCTGCGCTGCGGCCGCCGGGCGCTCCTTCATGACGTCACAGGTCCCGCGGCGCATAGATCAATGGGGCCAGAAAAGATGCAGACAGCACATTGTGTGCCGCCCAAATCTATATGTTCATACCATGGCCCTGCAAAAAAAAATAAAAATAGAACATGTCCTAGTCTCCGTTTTGTGAACAATAATAGGCATTTGTAATATAGTGCAGGAAGGGGAAAAATGTGGGGGCGCACATGGCCGGTGTCCGTGTTTCATGGGTCCGCGGTTTGCTTCATGGACACGGTCGTGTGAATGAGGCCATAACCTGTCAGGTTAATAAAATAAAACACAAAACCGGTTCCCAGCAGAGGTTTTGTAATAACCTATTTTACTTTCACTTGCAGATATGTGCAACAGGGAATCTGCTGGTTCATTGCCTGTCACAGCATGTGCTGCTTCATCCTCTATGTGCGTGACAGCCAAACTGCTTCACAGCATAATATGATTGGGAAGGTCACCCTTCTGAGTTTATTCCCAATGAAAAGAAATGCATAAACATGCCTTAGCTTCTTAAGACTAACACGTCTTTGGAACAAATAATGTTCCCACGTCCAATGAAGACACAAACATTGAAGTAAACAGGAAAAAAAAAGACATAAAAATGATCAAATTCCTACTAAACAACTAAAGGTTTATGAACTGGTGTAGGAAAATCTTTATTGTAAGGTCAATTTCACACATTGGGGGTCATTTATCATGGCCACTTACACCAGTTTTGGTATAAAGAAGTCATATGTCCCCACTGTGCGACTTTTTAAACACCCTTGCACCTAAATTTAGGTGCCTAAGACGTTGTTACACCGTCCTCACCCCTGGGCAGTGGCGGGGGCATAGCCGGGGCAGAGCCATCAGCCTCAGCAAATACACTAACATTTATACCAGTTACCAGGCATAAGTAACTGATGAAATCTACTACAGTAAAGTGCGTCCTTCAGCAGTGCAGGGGGATCAAAGACCGGCCTAGAATGCCGGTCTTTGATAAATGACCTCCACTGTTTCATTGCCAGTGTTTCATTGGGGTTCTTTGAAGAAAATATGTTGAGGGCTCACCCTCCTCCTATGCAGAACATGCACATCTCCATTTTTAATCGCATTGTAATGTTTTCTTTTATCACTGCACTGACACTAATGACCTATTAGGTTAGAACCACCCATAAAGGCCCCGGATACATAAGGGAAAGACATCGAAACCGCTGTTTTGATCGGCCCTTCCAACTTTCATCTGTTGAGTGAAAGAAGAATCAGGCATGGAGAACTTAAAGGCTTGATCTGCAGCGAGGATAGGAGTTATAGCTGCAAGAATGTTGGTCGTAGGCAGTATTCACTCTATTACTTCATTCACATAGTCCGTATTCGGTCAGTGATTTCCATGAGCCAAAACCAGCTGCGGCTTTAAACACAGATCAGTATGTCTGCAGAGGCTCCAATCCTGGTTTTGGCTCACGATCACTGATGGAAATCACTGACCAAAACACTGATGTGTGAATGAGGATTAATGGCCCCCTGGGCCATGCAGTGATGGTGGTTGGGGGTGTCTGTGATGATGATGAATTGTTAGGTGCAAAACAGGGTCCTGTGCAGCGTTGGAGTCAACATTGATGAGGCATGGTTTGGTGCAACACATTCACTGTACTTTACTCAGGCAGTTTTGCAGATGGTTCACACAGGCACTGAATACTGTCAGTTTCTCAACACTATGTATAGGAGGAAGGGGTGGTGCCAGCGCTGCCCAGTAATATTAACTAGGGACTCACTACACTCTTTATATACACTCTATTAAACATACAGTGCATAAAATACAACCACAGTAAAATATCTGCAGAGGGGACAGTGCCGATCTGTTTGTGTTCAGGGGAGATAAGCCGCTGCCAGAAATGTCTAGCAGCAGCTCACTCACCTTTGACAACACATACATGCTCTGCCGAGCTATGTCGGAAAGCTGTCCCTCCCAACCTGGCAAATAAATTGATCCATATTGTGTTGTCTTCTGATGGATCTTTGAAACCAATTACTGTCGGAGCATGGGCTCTCTGGAGCATCCTATGCTACTATGGTGGGCACGTCTAACCCTGTGCGTTCAACTTCCATTTTGGGTTCAGATAGTGAGCCAAATGCATCAATAGGGGAACCTGTTGGTGAGTATTTAGGGTATCTGGGATTATATGACATCTATAGAAATATCCAGAAATGTACCGACCTACAGTCAAACCTGAGGAATCTGTGGTAATCAAAAATGTCCATACTGCTCAGCCAAGGGCTACAGTCCTTTTGTCGCAGGCGCAGCACTATTGTGCCTTATGCGCTATGGCATTAGAAGAATTTTGATTACTATTACTCTGTAATTCCTCTAGCGCCGTTCTATGGGAGCAGTAGGTTTAAAGAGCACACCAAATGCTTGAAATAACTTCTTTATTAACTTCAACTTTTCTTCATATATAACGCTGCCGCCTCTGCAGCAGATAGCCCATGTACAAAACACGTGTTTAATAAAGTATCACAAAATAGTGGTTCAACTGTTCAATCTTGTAATTGAACATAAAATGGTGGATATATTTATCTTTTCAGTATCTGTACTCTCACTTTAAGTTATTTAAGCACTTTATGATCTCTCTGAGAGGTATATCTGAGGTTTAACCAATAGTTTTACTTGCTCTATATGATCTGGTATGAACAGTTTGCAGACTGTACGTAGTTTGCGTAGTTTGAAGATTGTTTTTTGGTGGAACTGCAAGTAAACACATATACCAGTTCAGTATATAGTTCTAATCACTACATTAACAACAGGAACATCCATAACTGTATTAAATACCTATTTTGGCCTCTTTGCTTTAATAAAACGGAACTCTCAGTGGAGTGAATGTCTGTTCCGCTTCTCTCCTCTGGTGTAATGAATTATAGCTGCTCCTGCTAGGGAATTCCCAGACAGGCTGAGTGTGAGGCTGGCTATAATTGGCCAAGACTCCTGTTCAGTGTGAGGCTGGCTGTAATTGGTTAAGACTCCTGGGCAGTGACAACAGCTTAACTCTATACTTTCTGGTTTTAATTCTGCTGTGTCATTGAGCTTACCTTACATTCATATAATGAATCTTAAAGGCATATTATATTTTCTGTTTCTGTGAACACAATATATAACTGTTACATGACATCCAAAAACATGAAGTCACAGTAAATAACTCTGCTTTTGTCTTTAACTTCTTCAGGACCGCCGTACGCAGGATTGCGTCCTGCGGGCGGTCCTGTTCTTCTGATCAGACGCGGCGGCGCGTCATCTCGCGAGACGCGAGACTTTCTGTGAACAGCGTCTGGCGTCTGAAGAGTTGTACTACAGCCTGCCAGCGATGATCAATCGCTGGCAGGCTGTAGATGCGATATAAATCGCATCAAACAAGTATATCAGACGCTGTTTTGTGAACAGCGTCTGATATACCTGCTACCTGGTCCTCTGGTGGTCCCATTTGCTGGGATCGACCACCAGAGGACCAGGTAACTATGTAAAAGTGCACCAAACACTACACTAACCCCCCACCCCCTCACCAATTAACCCCTTGATCACCCAATCTAGACCCCTGATCACCCCCTGCCATTGATCAAACCCCTTGTAAGGCTCCATTCAGACGTCCATATGTGTTTTGCGGATCCGTGGATCCGCGGATCCGTGGATCCGCGGATCTGATCCGCGGATCCACAGATCCTCAAAACACGGACACCGGCAATGTGCTTTCTGCATTTTGCAGATCCGCACATTGCCAGAACTATATAGAAAATGCTTTTTCTTGTCTGCAATTGCGGACAAGAATAGGACATGTTTTATATTTTTGCGGAACGGAAGTGCAGACTCGGAGCGCGGATCCGTAATTCCGGATCCGAGCGGGACAAAGTCTGTCCCCATAGAAATGAATGGGTCCGCAATTCCGTTCCGCAAACAGAATTGCGGACGTGTGAATGGGGCATAAGGGTCCCTTATCACCGCCAGTTAGTTAGCTACTTGTTAGGTAGCTAGCGCCCAGCCCACCGCACCGCAGTCACTGATTTTGGCAGAGATTTTTTCATCCACATTGACCGATGCGAATGAAAAATCAGTGCCGTTCATTTTATTTTTTTCAGCGCAGAGGCTGAACGGAAAAAAATCTCATTACCCGTATGCTCAATATACGGAGAATCGCAGAAACTCCTAATGCTGGCCATACGTGTAATGATTGCGGAGACCTTCAAATGCCAGGGCAGTACAAAAACCCCACATGTGACCCCATTTTAGAAAGAAGACACCCCAAGGTATTCCGTGAGGGGTATGGTGAGTTCATGCAAAATTTTATTTTTTGTCACAAGTTAGTGGAATATGAGACTGTAAAAAAAAAAAAAAAAAAATCAATTTCCGCTAACTTGTGTCAATTTTTTTTTTTCTGTGAACTCGCCATACCCCTCACAGAATACCTTGGGGTGTCTTCTTTCCACAATGGGGTCACATGTGGGGTATTTATACTGCCCTGGCATTTTAGGGGTCCTAAAGCGTGAGAAGAAAAATGCGTAAAAATGCCCTCCTAAAATGTACTCATTGGAATTTGGGCCCCTTTGCGCATCTTGGCTGCAAAAAAGTGTCACTCATGTGGTATCGCCGTACTCAGGAGAAGTAGGGCAATGTGTTTTGGGGTGTATTTTTACATATACCCATGCTGGGTGAGAGAAATATCTCTGTAAATTGACAACTTTGAATAAAAAATGTAAAAAGTTGTCGTTTACAGCGATATTTCTCACACACAGTATGGGTATATGTAAAAATACACCCTAAAACACATTGCCCTACTTCTCCTGAGTACGGCGATACCACATGAGTGACATTTTTTGCAGCCTGAGTACGCAAAGGGGCCCTAAAACCAATGAGTACCTTTAGGATTTCACAGGCCATTTTTATGCATTTGGATTCTCACACTTTAGGGGCCCCTAAAATGCCAGGTGAGTATAAATACCCCACATGTGACCCCATTTTGGAAAGAAGACACCCCAAGGTATTCCGTGAGGGGCATGGTGAGTCCACAGAATTTTAATTTTTTGGCACAAGTCAGCGGAAATTGTTTTTTGTTTTTTTTTTAATTTTGTTTTTTACAAAGTCTCATATTCCACTAACTTGTGACAAAAAATAAAATTTTACATGAACTCACCATACCCCTCACAGAATACCTTGGGGTGTCTTCTTTCCAAAATGGGGTCACATGTGGGGTATTTATACTGTCTTGGCATTTTAGGGGCCCCTAAAGCGTGAGAAGAAGTCTGGAATCCAAATGCGCAAAAATGCCCTGTGAAATCCTAAAGGTACTCATTGGTTTTAGGGCCCCTTTGCGCATCTTGGCTGCAAAAAAGTGGCACACATGTGGTATCGCCGTACTCAGGAGAAGTAGGGCAATGTGTTTTGGGGTGTATTTTTATATATACCCATACTTTGTGTGAAAAATATCTCTGTAAACGACAACTTTTAAAAATTTTTATACAAAGTTGACAATTTACAGAGATATTTCTCTCACCCAACATGGGTATATGTAAAAATACACTGCAAAACACATTGCCCTACTTCTCCTGAGTACGGCGATACCACATGAGTGACACTTTTTGCAGCCTGGGTGCACAAAGGGCCCAAATTCCAACGAGTACCTTTAGGTTTTACATGGCGGCTCACAATTTAGCCCCGCCCAAAATGCCAGAACAGTAAACACACCCCAAAAATGACCCCATTTCGGAAAGTAGACACCCCAAGGTATTCACTGAGGGGCATAGTGAGTCCGTCTGAGATTTTTTTTTTTGCCAGAAGTTAGCAGAAATTGAAACTTTTTTTTTTTTTCTCAGAAAGTGTCATTTTCCGCTAACTTGTGAAAAAAAATGAAATGATACATGAACTCACCATGCCCCTCCGTGAATACTTTGGGGTGTCCTCTTTCTAAAATTGTGTGATTTGGGGGGTATTTATACTATCCTGACATTCTAGCACCTGAAGAAACATGACAGGTGCTCAGAAAGTCAGAGCTGCTTCAAAATGCCGAAATTCACTTTTTGCACCATAGTTTGTAAACGCTATAACTTTTACCCAAACCAATAAATATACACTTATTGGACTTTTTTTTTTATCAAAGACATGTAGAACAATAAATTTAGAGAAAAATTTATATAGAAATGTAGTTTTTTTTAAAAATTTTACAACAGAATGTGAAAAATGTCATTTTTTTGCAAAAATTTCGGTAATTTTTGATTAATAGCAAAAAAAGGAAAAATGTCAGCAGCAATGAAATACCACCAAATGAAAGCTCTATTAGTGAGAAGAAAAGGAGGTAAAATTCATTTGGGTGGTAAGTTGCATGACGGAGCAATAAACGGTGAAAGTAGTGTAGTGCAGAATTGTAAAAAGTGGCCTGGTCATTAAGGGTGTTTAAGCTAGGGGGGCTGAAGCGGTTAACATGTAAACATATGAACTGTATTAAGGTTATTTGCAGGTCTAGCTGTATATATGTAAGTCATATTAGCAGCCTAGGACAGGTCATAGCTGGCCAGCTACACCTTTGATTTTAGAGATTGGTGGCCATCTCCACACCTGGACTCCACAGTTCAAAAGTAGTAATTGACTAGAGACATATGACAACCTGTGCTCTTTCTTACATTCCTGTTTTAGCAAATACTGGTAATCGCTATAAATTGTGTTGTTATTCTGCTATTCCTACTAGAATGTCTGAAAAAATTGAGAAGTGGCGTTACCATCCCCCCTGTCAATGGTGTATGTCCTTATACTGTCTTATTACTGCTGACTACAAACTAATAACCTCATTATTACCTCATTAATAAGCGCCGTAATAATGTTCCATGTTTCCTGATGTTAATGCTACAGCAGAAGCCATTCAGTGTGACAGATCTGTAATATTAGGGGACATCTGTATGAGGCAGGTACTTGTGGACTGGGCGTCCTATGCCCTGTACAAGGTGTCCTTGCCTTTTATGAGTAATAAGAGCTTTGCACATCAGGAAGTCTGAAAGATTTTCTGATAGAGGTAAAAATATCTAATTAAAGGCTGGACTGGAATAGGCTTTTATAATTCCTCGGTCTAGATAATGAACCTGCTGTTGGTTTATTAGGTGCATGCTATTAATCATTGTGCAAATTTATCTTGGGAATTTCATATTTACCATTACAAACAGAATGAAGGTATATGCACCGATCAGCCATAGCTGGAAATGATCAAGAATGAGTGTTCGTAGAAAGCTTATTCCTGATAATTGCCCCATGAAAAAATGTCGCCGATCACTCAAGAAACAAACAACATGCTCATTTGTTGGGTCATCCAAGGTTTATATGGCACATAAAATCATTATTTCTCAGCAGCACAAATAGCTGACAATAGCTGAGCATGCTTGCTCGGCTATTTTCTGAAGACCTATGGTGGTGAATGAAGGATACTGCACATACACATTATGTGCTTCGTTCACTTCGGGGGCCCAATTCTGGAGGTAGGAGCAAGTCCCAGAGGTGGGACCTGTACCTATTTCATACTTATGACCTATCCTAGCAATATGACATAAATGTGATAGATGGGACAACCCCTAAATGAGCTGACAATGATTGGAGATGAACAGTTCGTTCCCAATAATTGCTTACTGTTTCCTGCCCTGTGTATCACTGTGCCTTAGGTGGGGCCTCCGTAATTTGGAGTTGTTTTTCCAGTACACCCCACAGATACTCGATCTGATTGAGATCTGGAGAATTTGGAGGCTTGCCACAAGACCTGCCATTGTGGAGATGCTCTGACTTGAGTCATCTCGCCATCACAATTTTGACCATTGTCAAAGTGGCACAGATCCTTACCCTTGCCCATTTTTTCTGCTTCAAAAACATCAACATCAGTGCTGTGATATGGTTTTCCATTGCAGTTTTATGATGCACCACAAAGCAAACTATGAACTGGAGAAAATGTTGAAGGACTTCTCCCATTAAGATGAACCTTTTCAGAAAGAAGCTGATGCAGCAAAGTGCTGATGCCATGGATTGGCTTTCTTAACCCCCGAGCAATCAGGTGTTCTTACAAGCGAATTCTGCTTTTGGCAAAGCATGTCCGGCTGTCACCCTCATGTCTATTCCGCCTGTTACTGTACAGTGTCTCCAACATATTCAGGTATTTTCATCTCGTAGAGCATGCTGAATGGACAATCACAGTGGAGAACTTCATTGATTAGAGTTGTTTTCTTGGTTGGTCAGACCATATCCCACCTGATTGCTTTATGCTTCGTTACGTTATCATATTTCATTATATGGTACAATATATTGTTCACATTTAGTTTTTGCTTTTAGAATTACTTTGTTGTTGCCTTTTAGTTCTCAGTCCCAAGAGATAGAACATTTAGAGTTGGCTTCAGTGACATTCTTTTTCTCCCTTGTGTACAATGAAATAGCTACAGATGTGCTGGTTTATATTCTATTTATTACCCACCATGAACTAAACGACTGATAAAATCCTGCCTTCACTCTACACCAATCAGGTACCGAGAAGATGGATTTGTAAGATGATAGACACCAGCAAATAGAAGTATAATGAAAGTTATCACTGTCAGCTTGGATACTGTGGCACCAGTGGCATCATTAGGCCTGTGCACCAGGGGTCAGGTTTAGGTTATCCCACATCCCGCATTAGGTTATCCCACAAATTAAAAATAAAATACCAGAAGTAAAGCACACTATTAGGCTACTTCCACACTTGCGCTTTCTCTTTCGGCTATTGAGAGGAAAACTCTTCCGTTTTGTCCCCATTGATTGTCAATGGGGACAAATCTGAATTGAACGAAACAGAATGCACCAGAATGCATTCCGTTCCATTTGGTTGCATCCCCATCGCGGACAGAATAACGCTGCAAGCAACGTTTTTATGTCCGCGATGTGGTGCAGAGCAAATTGGATCCGTCCGGACACATGATGTAAGTCAGTGGGGATGGATCCGTTTTCTCTGACAAAATAGAAAACGGATCCATCGCCCATTGACTTTCAGTGGTGTTCATGATGGATCTGTCTTGGCTGTTTTAAAGATAATACAATCGGATCCGTTCATAACAGATGTAGACGGTTGTATTATCGTGATGGAAGTGTTTTTGCTGATCCATGACGGATCCAGCAAAAACGCTGGTGTGAAAGTAGCCTTATTTTAACTATATCAATGGGAAAAGGTGCTCTCAGAAGCTCACGCTTTGCAGTTTTTGGCGCTTCACTTTTTTTGGGTGGACAGCAGCTCATCATGTTACCATCAGACCCATGCATCTCCTTGGAATGCATTTCAGTCAGCTCTTGTTAACCCCTTCTCTCTTGTCTCCTCCCCAGCAAAGAGAAAAGCTACTGAACATGTTGGTCCATCACTGAATGCAGCAGAAGTAGACAAGAATTTTGGCCACAGGAGTAACAGCAGGGGTTCTACCATAGAGGAAAATGTAATGTCTTATTTGCCAACTCTCCTAGGAAGGACATCCAGGGTTATCCTAGAAAAAGAGGGATGTCCCAGACTCCCGCAAACGTTGGCAAATCTCCCAGGCACAGAATGGAGGGCTCCCAAAGTGCACTGAGGGGGTGATGTGTGGCACAAAAGGGAATAGAGTGCTATACAAAAAGGGGTGAGCCTGAAAACGACTGTCTGAAAAAAAATCTCACTCTTAGGTGTCCCATGAGTAATGGTGTACCTGCAATAGAGGCAGACCATGCGACTGCTATGGGGCCTGGGGGATGGGAACTCTGCTTGAAAACACTGCATTTTTATGCAGCCGCCACTAGGGGAAACTCAAAGCAAGCAGATTCTTACAGCTTCCATGGTAATTGTAATTATTTCTATGCACTGAGCTCCCCCTAGTGGTGGCTGCAGGCAGCCAGCTAGCTTTGCGGTAGAAGGAAAGCAGGAGATGTATCAATGTATTCATGCCAGTTTTTTTGTATGAATACATTCAGAAATATGGTGTTCAGAATGAGCTCCATATATTTAAAGCACCAGTTCCACCTTTTCCGACAAAAAAGTTGGATAAAGTGGGTGAGGCCAAAGACAACTTTTTTTTATTACAATTTGTATTTAATTAAAATTTCTTCCACTTGATTAAAAAATTTTTTAATTCATTCAGCACGCCTAGGAGTGATACACTGGGGAACTAGGTGCAGGGGGCCCTTACTAAGTTTTGCTATGGGGCCCCAGGAGATCTATGTATGCCCCTGCTCATGAACCAACTTCAGAAAGTTGGTAAGAATGATTACATACATAAAAACCCTAACAATATTTTATTGTCTGTAATAACGAGCTCGCATTATGCTTTATGTTCACATGAACAATGTAATCAGCCAACAAATTAGTGTGTGCTCATATGTCGGATGATCGGTGGCATGGTTACCTGGGGCAATGATTGGAAACAAGCGTTTTTCTATCCCTCTCATCGTCATGTCCTTAGGATATGCACTTGGTGACAAATGCATGTCAGAAACTGGTTGTAATTGGATATCGCTGTAGATGTGCCACAATAATCTGATCCTTTCAGCCATTCGATGTCTGGGGAATGCAGGATTGGGCATGTTGAATTTCCCCTCACTGTATGAAAAAAAACATGCATGCTTGGTCAAGTTACGTGTGCATGGTTATGGGAGAGTTGGGAGGAATGTCGGCTGATTGTTTGGCTGACAGTTATCATAAAGGGGTTGTCAGAGACAATTAAAAATCTGGAAAATAAATCTGGTTTGCGCACAGTAGATACATCTAATAACCATCTACAAATTGTACATACATTTCATAAATCCTGACCCCCCCCCCCCATGAAATACTATCAAATACTATAATTATGATTGTAAATCTCGACAACACAGTCACGGTCCTTTTATAATCACATGCGGAGCTCTCGCATGTGTCAATTATAACGACGGTCTTCATGGCTAATTCCTGCACTGTATTGCTGGGTTTTGACCATCCACTTAATATTATCCGCTCTTTGATATCGTGCTTTGCGGCACATCATATAGAGTACCAGTTCACACCACAGTCTATCCTCTATTTGCTGACTTTATCGGGAGTGCAATGCTGTGTTTTCAAATATAAGCAACAGGGACCATAGATATTATAATAGTCTCCTGAATCTATGTCACCATTTATGGCGTGCTTATGGAGGCTTGCTGTAAGCGGGAGACGATATTTCTTACCAGTCTCAGCGGTCCCTTGTATACATCCCTCTCGCCTGGGGTTGCCAGCCCGAGATATCTTCGCTCATGCGTACTTTGCTCTAACCACGCCGGACTTGAAATCTTTTTTTTTCAAAGTTCGGATTATTATTCCCAGATTGTACTTGCAGTAAATTCAGCCGATTTTGCTGTCTTATTAATCGCCAGACGCGTTTCGGAAACTTGTTCCTTTTTCAGTGGTAAAAATAATTGTGCTTTCTCAAAACTTGTTTCTCTCACTCTCACTATATTGGTATCTCCTTAATATGGCACAATCTCTAAACAGGTGATCAGGCTGTTCTTTTACTATGATGGAGAACTTGAAGCTCATTAAACCCCACCACATGCAGGGAAGTCTGTAGCCAAGGTGCAGGCATTTACTTTCTCTGACAGAATGCTTTACACTCCCACTAGTAGAACTACTACACTCTCTGTAGAAACGGGTAACTTCTTCCCTGAAGGGCTGGCACATATACTGTTTTCTGGTTATCCACAGGGCAAAAGGTTTCCCTGGAGAAGCTGCTCTATCCTGGTCTTTTCTGCTGCTTCTTTTCATGTCTGCTTCAGACTGACCTCACATCCTGCAGAGGAAGGAGTGGTGCCAGCCCTGCCCAGTAATATTAACTAGGGACTCACTAATCTCTTTATATACACTCTATTAAACATACAGTGCATAAAATACAACCACATTAAAATATCTGCAGTCGGGACAGTGCCGATCTGTTTGTGTTCAGGGGAGATAAGCCGCTGCCAGAAATGTCTAGCAGCAGCTTACTCACCTTTGACAACGCATACATGCTCTGCCGAGCTATGCCGGAAAGCTGTCCCTCCCAACCTGGCAAATGAATGGATCCATATGGTGTTGTCTTCTGATGGATCTTTGAAACCAATTATTGTCAGAGCATGGGCCCTCTGGAGGATCCTATGCTACTATGGTGGGCACGTCTAACCCTGTGCGTTCAACTTACATTTTGGGTTCAGATAGTGAGCCAAACGCATCAATAGGGGAACCTGTTGGTGAGTATTTAGGGTATCTGGTATTATATGACATCTATCGAAATCTCCAGAAATGTACCGACCTATAGTCAATAGTGATGATCGATCACCCGAGCCCTATAGAAGTCAATGGGAGAACCCGAGCATTAAACCAGGCACCCCCTGCTCTGAAGAGGGGAGGGTGCCTGGTTCATAGGAATAGGTCAGAAATTGATGGAAACACCACCGAAATGGGTCGGGGACAGCATGGGGAGGATGTCTTGATGCATCTTGGACTACAATGTCACTGCTGGGAACGATGTTCCCCGAGTTGTACGTCACTTTTACAGACTGACCATAAAACTCACAAAACCGAAGATAAAAGCGATTTTAGATGAAAAATTGTTAGGAAGCATTCTTTCCTGTATATTTACTTTTATATAAATAGCAAGTTCAGACAAAAATTTTAATGATTTTCGGAACTGGAGCCATGACTAAGAGGGACGGCCGGTGGCTTCGATTGTGTTGACCGGACTATCATCTGATGATAATGAACTTGTTAGAGGAACGGAGTGGACGTTAAGCTGACCAGTGACCGTGTATATAAAATTGTAGGTGAGGGTCTGCTGCCGCTTTGTTAACTCTAGATAACTTCCAAGCTGATCGCACGTCCCCGTGATGTTGACGATCTATCGATGTCTGCTCTTTCAACTTTCGATGTTCTTGTATGCGCCTACCATGGTGATAGCAAGTTCAAGTAAAAATTTTCATGATTTTAGGAACTGGGGCCATGACTACGAGGGATGGGCGGTGGCTTTGATTGTGATGACCGGACTATCATCTGATGATAATGAACTTGTAAGAGGAATGGACGTTGAGCTGACCAGCTGACACATTTAAAATGCCTTGATGTTCAGTCGTGGCTTTCCTCTGGTGGAGTGGAGAAGTCAGGGGCAATCCAGGCCTTGTTCATTTTTATCTGAGTCAACCTGTCAGCATTTTCAGTTGACAGCTGGATACGCTTATCTGTTATAATGCCATCAGCAGCACTAAATACACACTCAGACAAAACGCTGGTGGAAGGGCAGACCAGCACCTCCGAGGCGTAGAGCGCCAGTTCGTGCCACGTGTCCATCTTGGACACCCAGTAGTTGTAAGGCACTGAGGGATCACTGAAGACACTGACACGGTCTAGAAATAAGTGTAGCTTTGCGTCTCACTGCTCACAGCAAGCAGAGTTTGTGGAATACAGAAAATGACTGTCTGTCACTGATATTTGAATTAAATATAGACCGCACACAGTCTAGATATAAGTGTATATTTTCTCTCACTGTTCACAGCAAGCAGAGTTTGTGGAATACAGAAAATGACTGTCACTGTTATTTGAATTAAATATAGGGCGCACACAGTCTAGATATAAGTGTAGATTTGCGTTTCACTGCTCACAGCAAGCAGAGTTTGTGGAATACAGAAAATGACTGACTGTCACTGTTATTTGAATTAAATATAGGGCGCACACAGTCTAGATATAAGTGTAGATTTGCGTTTCACTGCTCACAGCAAGCAGAGTTTGTGGAATACAGAAAATGACTGTCTGTCACTGTTATTTGAATTAAATATAGGCCGCACACAGTCTAGATATAAGTGTAGATTTGCATCTCACTGCTCACAGCAAGCAGAGTTTGTGGAATACAGAAAATTACTGTCTGTCACTGGTATTTTAATTAAATATAGGCCGCACACAGTCTAGATATAAGTGTAGATTTGCGTGTCACTGCTCACAGCAAGCAGAGTTTGTGGAATACAGAAAATGAGTGTCTGTCACTGTTATTTGAATTAAATATAGGCCGCACACAGTCCAGATATAAGTCTAGATTCGCGTCTCACTGCTCACAGCAAGCAGGGTTTGTGGAATACAGAAAATGAGTGTCTGTCACTGATATTTTTGAATTAAATATAGACCGCACACAGTCTAGATATAAGTGTAGATTTGCGTCTCACTGCTCACAGCAAGCAGAGTTTGTGGAATACAGAACATCTTTAAAATTAGTAATTAGTGATCAAATTCGTCCTACACTCTTTTTCCCTGTCTAAAAGCAGCTCTCCCTGACTCGCAATGAGCTGAACCCGCGTGACCGGGTGCTATATAGCACCCAGTGACGCGTTCCGGGCAGCCAATTACTGTAATGCCAGTAGAAAACATGTCTAATGGCATTATAGTGATGGCAATACTTACCTGCACGTTTTTTGGCTGCTTAGCAAGCGCCAAACGTGCTGGGAGGAGACTCGCGCATGGCGCTCGAGCACATGTGGTACTCGGCCAAGCATGCTCGCTCAACAGTATTAGTCAACCCTCTGAGAAAAGCTGAGGAACTGTGGGAATCAGAAATGTCCATACTGCTCAGCCAAGGGCTACAGTCCTTTCATTTTAGAGATTGGTGGCCATCTCCACACCTGGACTCCACAGTTTAAAAGTAGTAATTGACTAGAGACATATGACGACCCATGCTCTTTCTTACATTCCTGTTTTAGCAAATACTGGTAATTGCTATGAATTGTGTTGTTATTCTGCTATTACCACTAGAATGTCTGAAAAAATTGAGAAGTGGCGTTACCATCCCCCTTGTCAATGGTGTATGTCCTTATACTGTCTTATTACTGCTGACTACAAACTAATAACCTCATTATTACCTCATTAATAAGCGCCGTAATAATGTTCCATGTTTCCTGATGTTAATGCTACAGCAGAAGCCATTCAGTGTGACAGATCTGTAATATTAGGGGACATCTCTATGAGGCAGGTACTTGTGGACTGGGCGTCCTATGCCCTGTACAAGGTGTCCTTGCCTTTTATGAGTAATAAGAGCTTTGCACATCAGGAAGTCTGAAAGATTTTCTGATAGAGGTAAAAATATCTAATTAAAGGCTGGACTGGAATAGGCTTTTATAATTCCTCGGTCTAGATAATGAACCTGCTGTTGGTTTATTAGGTGCATGCTATTAATGATCGTTCAAATTTATCTTGGGAATTTCATATTTACCATTACAAACAGAATGAAGGTATATGCACCGATCAGCCATAGCTGGAAATGATCAAGAATGAGTGTTCGTAGAAAGCTTATTCCTGATAATTGCCCCATGAAAATATGTCGCCGATCACTCAAGAAACAAACAACATGCTCATTTGTTGGGTCATCCAAGGTTTATATGGCACATAAAATCATTATTTCTCAACAGCACAAATAGCTGACAATAGCTAAGCATGCTTGCTCGGCTATTTTCTGAAGACCTATGGTGGTGAATGAAGGATACTGCACATACACATTATGTGCTTCGTTCACTTTGGGGGCTCAATTCTGGAGGTAGGAGCAAGTCCCAGAGGTGGGACCTGCACCTATCTGATACTTATGGCCTATCCTAGCAATATGACATAAATGCCCTAGATGGGACAACCCCTTAAATGAGCTGGCAATGATTGGGGATGAACAGTTCATTCCCAATAATTGCTTGCTGTATCTTGCCCTGTGTATCACTGTGCCTTAGGTGGGGCCTCCATAATCTGGAGTTGTTTTTCCAGTACACCCCACAGATACTCGATCAGATTGAGATCTGGAGAATTTGGAGGCTTGCCACAAGACCTGCCATTTTGGAGATGCTCTGACTCGAGTCATCTAGCCATCACAATTTTGAATATTGTCAAAGTGGCACAGATCCTTACCCTTGCCCATTTTTTCTGCTTCAAAAACATCAACATCAATGCTGATTTAAAGGGACATTTCCCACCGGAGAACTGATAAACTTCCCCATAAACTCAAGCCAGCTGGCGTTTTTGTCAGAAGGAATACTCAGGCACGTGCTACAGGACCAGTTATGGGAAGGGAAATCCTGTAGAGCATTGTAAGATTGTAGGTTGTGCTGCACCGCAGGCTAGCCCTCACCACACACCCAAACAGTTATTCTTGTTTTCAGGGTAATAACAGTTAAGGTATGGCAGTTTAGTTGTGCCCGCCAGTAGGTAAATGACCACGCTTTCCTCCTGCATCCATCGGGGGGCGCCACGCTGTGCAGCACAAGGGTCTCAGCCTTCGGGCTGGGTGTATGTAAATTTATTGTATGTTCCCAGCATTTGTGGTTGTGCTTATTACCACGTTTAAGTAAAAAATTCTGTTTTGGCAAAAGTTGGTGGTGGAGTTGTTTTCCTCATTTGTGACAATGGATGTGACAAAATAGAAGCGTTTTCCTCCATTATTGAGATCCTATGATGGATCTCAATAGAGGAAAGGCAAAGTGTAAGCCGTGTACAGGGGTGGGCTCCCCAGGATACAGCGAAGTCACGAACGAGAAAAACAACTCCACCACTGGCTTTTGCCAAAAGAGAGAAAACGGATCAATCCCCATTGACTTACATTGTGTGTCAGGACAGATCCGTTTTCTCTGACACAATAGAAAACGGATCCATCGCCCATTGACTTTCAGTGGTTTTTATAACGGATCCGTCTTGGCTATTTTAAAGATAATACAACCAGTTCCGTTGTAGACGGTTGTATTATATTATCATGACGGAAGCATTTTTGCTGATCCATGCTGGTGTGAAAGTAGCCCTATTTTAACTATATCAATGGGAAAAGGTGCTCTCAGAAGCTCACGCTTTGCAGTTCTTGTCTCACTTTTTGTGGGTGGACAGCAGCTCATCATGTTACCATCAGACCCATGCATCTCCTTGGAATGCATTGCAGTCAGCTCTTGTTAACCCCTTCTCTCCTGTGTCCTTCCCAGCGAAGTGAGAAGCTACTAAACATGTCGGTCCATCACTGAATGCAGCAGAAGGTAGACAAGAATTTTAGCCACAGGAGTAACAGCAGGGGTGCTACCATAGAAGAAAATGTAACGTCATATTTGCCAACTCTCCTAGGACCTCCAGGTTTATCCTAGAAAAAGGAGGGATGTCCCAGACTCCCGCAAACGTTGGCAAATCTCCCAGGCACTGAATGGAGGGCTGTATGTCCCTAAGTGCCCAAAGTGCACTGAGGGGATGATGTGCGGCACAAAAAGGGATAGAGTGCTATACAAAAAGGGGTGAGCCTAAAAAAAGACTATGTCTGAAAAAAAAATACTCACTCTCAGGTGTCCCATGAGCAACGGTGTACCTGCAGTAGAGGCAGACCATGCGACTGCTATTGGGGCCTGGGGGATGTGAACTCTGCTTGAAAACACTGCATTTTTATGCAGCCGCCACTAGGGGAAACTCAAAGCAAGCAGATAATTACAGCTTCCATGGTAATTGTAATTATTTCTATGCACTGAGCTCCCCCTAGTGGTGGCTGCAGGCAGCCAGCTAGCTTTGCGGTAGAAGGGGAGCAGGAGATGTATCAATGTATTCATGCCAGTTTTTTTGGTGTGAATACATTCAGAAATATGGTGTTCAGAATGAGCTCCAAATATTTAAACCACCAGTTCCACCTTTTTCGACAAAAAAGTTGGATAAAGTGGGTGAGGCCAAAGACAACTTTTTTATTACAATTTGTATTTAATTAAAATTTCTTCCACTTGATAAAAAAAATATTAATTCGTTCTGCATGCCTGGGAGTGATACACTGGAAAACTAGGTGCAGGGGGCCCTTACTAAGTCTTGCTATGGGGCCCCAGGAGATCTCTGTATACCCTGCTCATGAACCAACGAATGATTACATACATAAAAACCCTAACAATATTTTATTGTCTGTAATAACGAGCTCGCATTATGCTTTATGTTCACATGAACAATGGAATCCGCCAACAAATTAGTGTGTGCTCATATGTCGGATGATCGGTGGCATGGTTACCTGGGGCAATGATTGGAAACAAGCGTTTTTCTATCCCTCTCATCGTCTTAGGATATGCACTTGGTGACAAATGCATGTCAGAAACTGGTTGTAATTGGATATCGCTGTAGATGTGCCACAATAATCTGATCCTTTCAGCCATTCGATGTCTGGGGAATGCAGGATTGGGCATGTTGAATTTCCCCTCCGTGTATGAAAAAAAACATGCATGCTTGGTCAAGTTACGTGTGCATGGTTATGGGAGAGTCGGGAGGAATGTCGGCTGATTGTTTGGCTGACAGTTATCATAAAGGGGTTGTCAGAGACAATTAAAAATCTGGAAAATAAATCTGGTTTGCGCACAGTAGATACATCTAATAACCATGTACAAATTATACATACATTTCATAAATTCTGACCCCCACATAAAATACTCTAAAATACTATAATTATAATAGTAAATCTCGACAACACAGTCACGGTAAAAATAATTGTGTTTTCTCAAAACACTAAACACAATTTTTTTAAGCACTGAAGAAGGAACAAGTTTTCGAAAAGCATCTGGTAATTAATAAGACAGCAAAATCGGCTAAATATACTGTAAGTACAATCTGGGAATAATAATCCGAACTTGGAAAAGAAAAGATTTCAAGTCCGGCGTGGTTAAGAGCAAAGTACGCATGCGCGAAGATATCCTGGGCCGGCAACCTCAGACGAGAGGATTGTATGCAAGGGAACGCTTGCTTTGTGGCACGATATAAAAGAGCGGATAATATAAAGCGGATGGTCTAAACCCAGCAATACAGTGCAGGAATTAGCCATAAAGACCGTCGTTATAATTGACACATGCGAGAGCTCCGCATGTGATTTTAAAAGGACCGTGACTGTGTTGTCGAGATTTACAATGATAATTATAGTATTTTATAGTATTTTATGGGGGGTCAGGATTTGTAAAGTGTATGTATAATTTGTGGAAAGTTATTAGATGTATCAACTGTGCGCAAACCAGATTTATTTTCACATTAATCTACAGTTGTGTTCAAAATTATTCAACCCCCAATGCTGTAAAGGGTTTTAGGGAATTTAGTGTACATTTGTAATTGTCTTCAGAATGAAATCTTACAAGGACTTTTTAAAGAACCAAATGCAACTAAAATGACATCAATTGTTTTTATAATACAGTATTAAATGTTTTTTTTGTGATTTCTTCATTGACACAATTATTCAACCCCTTAAAGACTACCACTCTTAAGAACAGAGGTTTATTCAAGTGTTTTCGATCAGGTATTGAAAACACCTATTGGATGTCAAGGAGCAGCAATCAAGCATAATAAGCCCCAATTAGGCAGATTTAAAATGACTGTGATACTCAGCTCCTTCTAGACATTTACTGGTGTGTTTACAGACATGGTGAAGTCAAGAGAATGGTCCAGGAAGAGAAGAGAAGAGTTGATTTCTCTTCACAGGAAGGGCAATGGCTATAAGAAGATTGCAAAGATGTTAAACATACCAAGAGACACCATAGGAAGCATCATTCACAAATTCAAGGCAAAGGGCACTGTTGAGACGCTACCTGGTCGTGGCAGAAAGAAGATGCTGACTTCGACTGCTGTGCGCTACCTGAAGCGCAAAGTGGAGAAAAGTCCCCGTGTGACTGCTGAGGAACTGAAAAAAGATTTGTCAGATGCGGGTACTGAAGTTTCAGCTCAGACAATAAGGAGCACACTGCATAATGAAGGCCTCCATGCCAGAACTCCCAGGCGCACCCCCTTGCTGTCTCCAAAGAATAAGAAGAGTCGACTGCAGTATGCCAAAAGTCATGTGGACAAACCACAAAAGTTTTGGGATAGTGTTCTGTGGACTGATGAAACAAAATTAGAACTGTTTGGGCCCATGGATCAACGCTATGTTTGGAGGAGGAAGAACAAGGCCTATGAAGAAAAGAACACCTTGCCTACTGTGAAGCATGGCGGGGAGTCAATCATGCTTTGGGGCTGTTTTGCTTCTACAGGTACAGGGAAGCTTCAGCGTGTGCAATGTACCATGAATTCTCTTCAGTACCGTGAGATATTGGATGAAAATGTGATGCAGTCCGTCACAAACCTGAGGCTTGGGAGACGTTGGACCTTTCAACAGGACAATGATCCCAAGCATACCTCCAAGTCCACTAGAGCATGGTTGCAGATTAAAGGCTGGAACATTTTGAAGTGGCCATCGCAGTCACCAGACTTAAATCCGATTGAGAACCTCTGGCGGGACTTAAGGAAAGCAGTTGCAGCGCGCAAGCCTAAGAATGTGACTGAACTGGAGGCTTTTGCCCATGAAGAATGGGCGAAGATACCCGTAGATCGCTGCAAGACACTTGTGTCAAGCTATGCTTCACGTTTAAAAGCTGTTATAACTGGAAAAGGATGTTGTACTAAGTACTAAGATTGAATGTCACTTGGGGGTTGAATAAAACTGATAATGATGTGAGCACAGAAAAGACATTTGTGGTTATTTCATTATAAATGTTATGTTATATTTGTCTGACTTACAAGTGCCTCTTTGATTTAATTGTAAACAAGATGACTGAAATGATCAAAATCAATGTCAAACTGGCCAAAACACTCAATTTCAGTGGGGGTTGAATAATTTTGAACACAACTGTATATGGGTTCTTGTTGGTAGAAGGCCGGTTGTGCTCCAGGTATATGTTAGTCTGGTGAGCGTTCCTCTGTATAGCAATTAAAAATCTGGGTCAAACCCTGCAATTGCTTAAAATAAATACTTTTATTTCAGAGTGCTGAGGACAGTGACAAGATGGAGTAGTCAAGTGCAATACACTGGCTGCAGATGGTAAACAAGGGCAAAAGTACTGGACCACTGCCATAGAGAACAGTGCTGGAGAAAGGGGCGAGTATAACATGTTTTTTTATTTTAAGCTGTTGCAGATTTTTAATTTTCTCAGATAACCCCTTTTAAGCATATGGCCATTTTAGACTTCAGGCTCATGCACACCACCGTATGTAATTTGCAGTCCGCAAAACACGGATTCGAAAAAAATACGGATGACACCGTGTGCATTTCGTATTTTGCGGAACGGAACAGCTGGCCCCTAATAAAACAGTCCTATCCTTGTCCGTAACGCAGACAATAATAGGACATGTTCTATTATTTTGTGGAACGGACATGCAGAAATGGAAGTAACTTCAGTTTTTTTGGCGAACCCATTGAAATGAATGGTTTCGCACACGGTCTGCAAAAATAACAGACCGGACACGGAAAGAAAATACGTTTGTGTGCCTGAGCCCTTAGATGCAGAATTTTTTATGGACCTTTGGGTACATAATGTCTTTTATTTTTCCTTTTTAGAAGAACTGCATGACGTTCATGCATTTTTAACACCAGCACTTCCTCGGATGTGACTCTGAAAACAAATGACTGAGGTTTTTTTTCAGCAAACGTTCAGTCACTTAATGAGAGCACATATGAAGCAGGGGCAAGGCTGGTAACTTTCCATTAACCACACAGTTGTCTAGAGCTGAAATGCTTTACAGGCTCCATTTAAAGTCCAGTATCCTTAATATTTATATGAAAGAAATCCAAAGCAGGCCCAGCACATAAACTTTATTATACTACTATTTATGCAGCGCTAGCATCATTAATCCAATCCAAACAACTGGTGACATGTTGAAACAGGAATAAAAGAGTCAATTCTTCAAGCCGGAGAAGGAGCATTGTAAAGAAAAAAGTGTTAAAAGGGTTGTCTAGGAGCCGACAACCCCAATGGTGGTCCTGTTCCTAGCTGCTTCCGGTCCCTGCTGGGCCAGAAGTGGCTTGGTCTCATGACCACTGCTGCCAATCACTGGTGTGCTAGAATGCCATGTATATTTAAGGCCTTAAGGCTCTTGTACAGTAAACAATTTAGCTGGCAATTGTTAGCAAGGAAGCAATCTCCTCCACAGTATGGAGAGGAGTGATCACTAGTGCCATTGTTCGTCCCTATACAGAATCATTGTCTGCCGGCGGCAGAGGCTGTTTAGACGGCACGATCTGCTGCCGGCAAACAATGATTTTGGTGTCTGCAGAAATGATCATATTACTCGAATAACGAGCGTTTTGCATGTTCATCGGGTAATTGGCGCATCTTGACCCCAGCAGATCATCGATAACGAACGTTCCTATGACTGCTTGTTAGCGATTATCTGTCAGACTTCCATTAACTAAACATTTCCTAGTAGTTTAAAAAAAATTTTTTTTATCAATCCCTTTAAACATTGATTAAATAATGCAGTGTTACTTTGTTTCTAATGACGATAACTGTACATTAATTCATTCATGAAAAATATTATATGTAGATATTACCGCATATGCATTTTTTGGAAGACAATCCAACTCACAGAAATAAAGGGGGTAATTTATTATCCAGAAATACACCTATATTAGGTGTATTTCTGGTGTAATCTGCGACTTTTCCCTGCTCATGCCAGGTCTAAAAACGTTGGCTTGGCATGGGGGGGGAGGGGACAGACTGGCAGGCTCGTCTCGTTCATTACTTTCTATATCTGTTTTAGGCATAGAATATGGTCTAAATGTAAGTCAGTTAAGAAGCCGTCTTACATTTAGACAGGCGTGTGACGTCACCATAGGTCCTTTAGATGGCAGCTAATGCTTGAAGAAGACAGAAGAGATCGCAACTACGCAATCAAGTGGATGAGGTGAGTTAATTTTTTTATTTTTAACCCCTCCATCCACATTTTACGAAGCATTCTGTAATGAGAATGTTATTATTTTCCCTTATAACCATGTTATAAGGAAAAATAATAAAATCTACAGAATACTCAACCCAAACCTGAACTTCAGTGAGGAAGTCTGGGTTCGGGTCTGGGTACCAAACATGCCGATTTTTACCATGCGCGTGCAAAACGCATTAAAACGCTTTGCACTCGCGCGGAAAAATCGTGCATTTTCCCGCAACGCACCCGCCTCTTATCCGGGCGTCAAACGTGACGCCCGTGTGAAAGAGGCCTAAAACTGTTGCTTTGTATTGCTGCTTTGTGATAATGTTACAGCCCTAAATGCTTCCAATGGTCAGGAAGAAAGTGGTATGTATGTATTCTTAACCAATGAAGCTTTGTGGTAAAAATGTATATTTTATGATATAAATACAGTATATATGTATTTTGTGTCATTTTTGCTTTATTCTTCTTTTTTAATAGTTTTTTTCTAAATACCTTCTTGATAGCTTGATAGGGGGTATTCTGCAAATTAATTATCTCTTCTCCTGATTCCAATCCAAACAGTCATCTAAGATAGCTAATCTTAGTGCTTATAAGGTCTGAAAGCCAAATTTTGGCAGCATGATTTTAGATGATAATGGTTATGTTCATTTATGTGTAGAGATATGTTTTATTGGCAGCCCAGCCAACAAGCATTAGCAGGGAAAAGTCACATTGTGTCTTCATGTGCCTTTGAATAAGAGGTCCCTAAGGGAATAAGATAAATTCAATTGTGACATGCTCTACATTATGCCAAATTATAGAGCTATTCTTCCCTTGAAAATTGGAAGCATCTTCTTTGTGGGGATCAACAGTATCTATCCTTCTCCCTCTCACTTAGCAAGATATATCCAAACCATACCGTCTTTGTCTCTGGAGAAATGTTCACCAATGTAAGACCAAAGGTAAGACTCTGCTTTGGACTACCTTTAAAGCTTTAGAATATCTTCCAACATGTTCACCTTCTAAGCAGTAAATGACGAGACCAAACATTGAGCCCTATACATGTGTGCTAAATAGCTAATATTACTCTTGGAAACTATGTTGACATTTGCTAGAGTCTTCTGATATTTATTGTCATTGATTGAGTCTACAGGTTGGGACCTATGCGATCTGCATGAACAGTGTCATTCTGATCTATTTATGCATAAAAAACCTTCAGAACTATTCAGCCTTTTTTAGGTAGGTGCTAGTATAGAGAGGGTCCAGTCCAAGTTGGCTCCAGCCACATTCTTCCCAATGTGAACTCCTTCTCTACACAAATACTACAAGCAGACAGTGTAGTGTCACCCTAGATCTTTGGACACTCTCTGTCCCCTATATCTGTCAAGATTAATACTACCCGAAAAGCCTAGTACTTTCAATTTACTAGTGTCAGATTACTTGTTATCAAATAATAAGATTCTTAAACAGTTATTCCAGTTTTTACCCCAATGTTAAATGGGCAAAGACTGTGCTATACCTAATTAATAAAAAAACACACTCATGGCTGGACGCACCTAGAGAGAGCTCTGCCTGAGGCGCTCATATCAGAGGGGAGAAACACTACAAATATGGGAAAATCAAGGCAAAAGAAAGCCCCAAAGAGTCCACCAACCACCCAGCCGTCTTCTCAGCCGATTTTGGCGTTTTTTCCACCAGTTGCTGAGCCTCCAGAGTGCTCCGACTTGCTGCCACCATCTTGCACTCTTCCTCCGGCACCAGACCCCTGTCATGCCCTGCTCTGGTAATGCGTTGGCAGCATGTGTGTAGTTTTTTGTTTGTTTTAAACTTGGAGTTGAGCTGTATCCGCCTCCCTTCAGGTGCACTGGGTGGGGTCGTTTGTGTGAGTTTAAATCTCGTCCCCTCCCAGTGTCCTGTGCGGGTTTTAGCTTCTATATTGCTCTGTGGAAAGGTGGATTTGCTGTTTCTGCTCTGCTACAAGATAAGTTGGTTTTTGTTTCCTTTTTGTGTACTGTCTTGGCTTTTAGAAAGACACCTGCTTCCTCCAGGACTAGAGGAAGCAGGCTGCCTCTTTCCCCCTTTTCCACTCTCAGGGACTTTAGGGTATCTTCAGTCTTAGGCATGGGAGCACGTTGATTCCCACATTTAGGGTCTGAACGTGGGCACAGTAGTCTAGGGTGAGTTGGTAGGATATTGTTAGGAGGTGACCTTTATCCCCAACTTCTGGCCTAGACACTTGTTTTGAGGTTTTCTGTGTGTTTATTGTATCTGGTATCCTTCCCGCCGTGACAACCCCACATTGGAGCTGATTTCTCCCTGTTTCCTCATACTGGCTGTGGTGACCCTCTAGCCTCAAACCTTTTCACGGGACGATTACCAGTCCGGTTCTCCCACCTCCTAAGGAAACAATGAAACTACTAGATGCTCATCCAGAATTGAAAGCTATATTGGCCCTGCTTCCCACTAAGCATGATATGTCTGCCCTGGCCGCAGACCTTAGACAAGCATGGACCCTTGATTTGCAACCTATACATTCTGATATATCTACTTTCCAGGAGAAGGTCTCAGCATTGGAATCACTTAAAGAGACAGTTTTGAGCTCTCTTCAAGAACTTCGCAACTCAGCCCTAACCTCTAAGCAGCATCACCTGCTCCTTGCTGACCAGCCGGACAATCTTGAAAATAGAAACCGGAGGAACAACATTCGTATCAGAGGCCTCCCGGAAACTATAAGTCTGGTAGACTTAATGCCAACTCTTTTACACATCTTCAACTCCCTACTGAGTAGGCCTCTTACTACTCACATTGAGATTGACAGGGCACACAGAGCACTTTGGGCCAAAGGCCAAGATCCTGCTAAACCCTGCAACCTCATATGCCGCATACACATCTATGCTCTCAAGGAAGAAATAATGTCTAAGGCTCGGGCTACCCCGGCTATTTCTTTTGAAAATACCAAGATACACCTCTTCCCAGATCTGTCCAGACGGAGTCTGAGACAAAGAGCTTGTTTGAAACCGCTTCTGTCAGTTCTACCATCCCATTTGCTCTACGTGCTTGTAAGAATTACAAAACAGCCTCTCTCAAGGCCCCGTCAGACCTGCCTGACTTTCTTCAGACCCTAAACCTCCCACCTGTGACTCTCCCAGACTGGCACACTTTTCTGCTGGAACTGCCGGGTCAATCCTCTGTCCCCCCTGGCTTGCTACAATTCTCTTCAGAAGGACTGTCGCCTAGACTTCAAAGATCCAAGAGACGCCGTCAGCACTCTGGACGACGGAATGACTGGGATCCAGAACAGCCTGTTCCTTCAGAAGCCCATTGAGATGCCAATAAGCTGTTGACTTGCTGCCTATCTTGTTCTCCCCTCTTTTCTTTAACTTCTTCCAACTTTCATAGCCTCGGGCGTCATGTTCGTCTGTTCTCCTCCTTTTCTGTCTTAACCACTAATTACTCTACAAGGAGTGTCTCACGCTGTCTATAGGTAACCGTGTATGAATCCTCTTCGTGGATAACACTATTTACACAGTTATCTGCTGTGGGTGATATCACTTATGCAATTGATGTTCTTTCTTCAATTGCTATGTTCTTTTATGTTTTCTTTTCTTATGATAGTTTTCTGTTCGAAGTTAACAGTTTCTAATGTTTTTGTTGCTTCTAGCTCCTGGTCACTACTGTGGTCTGCCTCCGCAAAGCTATCTAATTGCTCCTTCCTGCATCTCTATGGACCCGCCCTACGGGTATGATTATGGCTAATATTGTGTTGGCTTCCCTTAATGTTAAGGGATTTAATGTTCCTGAAAAAGGGTCCTGCTTTACGATCTTCACAAACATAAAGTACAAATCTTGTGTTTACAGGAGACCTACTTTCAATTGCACAAAATAACACCATTGAAAAACAGATACTACCCTGTCTGGTACCATGATACTGTGTGGCGATTTTAATATTGCTATCCACCCTTCTCTTGACTCGTCCACATGTCACACCTCAATAGCATTTAGTCGCCTTAACACACTCCGCAAACGACTCCATAACTCACAGCACTTAGATATCTGGCGATTGCAACACCCTGATGATAGAGACTACACCTTCTTTTCACAACCTCATAATAGCTACAGCCGCATTTATTATATCTTCCACTGCATAACCTCCTTCCACTGGTCTATACGTCTTCTATTGGTTCCATCCTACACTCTGACCATGCCCCTGTCTTTTTCTCCATCCAGGTCCCCCTTGCCCCCAAGGAGGTAAGAGTCCAGGTCTAGATGGCTGAATACTGAAATCTGAAATCTGAACTGTCAAAGTCCTGGTATGCCGTTTGGGGTGTCTGCTGCGTCCTTGGTCCACCTGGATCAAGTGGGCATCGTTCTGAGCAGGGAGGCTCGTGATAACACATTGAAAATGTTCTCGGTTATCCACCATGCCCAAAAATGGCACATACCTCTTATGTTACTGTCTCTCATTCCTAATTGTTTACCTATGATCTTCTTTCTTCAATTTTCCAGATTGTTCTCTTCTTATATCTGGGCTTCTCGCTCTCCCAGAGTGGCTAGATCCACCCTCATAAGAAGCAAACAAGGAGGCTTGGGTCTTCCAGGCTGCTGTTCTTATTTTATAGCCTCCGCAATGGCCAGGGTGTTGGATTGGTTTCACTATGCAGGGAATAAGCTCTGGGTAAAATTGGAACCCTCTCTTTCTCATACCCTGCTGACGGCTGTTCCATGAATCCACACCTTTGCTTGGACGCCATCTTGCATGGACACTTATCTAGTCACCCAAAACTTGGCACAAATATGCAAGCTTTACCTGCCCCCCTCCCCACTGTTTACGATGGATGGACCACTGACTTATGTCCTAGGTAATTTTGGTATCATTCCGGCCCTGTCCTCTCCCTCCTTCCTTTCATTTAATAGAAGCAAGCCAGCTCCCATTCGGACGGTGTTGGGGGTGGGGCGCCTCTTTGCTGATGTACAAGAGCCTGGTTCCAGAACCTCAGCAATCGGCCAGGATGTCTTTTGAATACCATCAACTAAAGACCTTCTATATATCAAACAAGTCTTCCCTCGTTCTCCACAGATCTTTGACACCCTTCGAGGAACTTTGTGTTTGCCAAGAGCCCTCCTCTGCGGGTGATCTCTATTATTTATGGTCAGGTGGTGGACTCTTATGGATCGAAACTCCCCTCTTTTACAGTGGGCTGGGAGAAAGAATTTAATCAATTTTTCTCAACAGCATGGCACAGGGTTATTTGTCATAAAGTATTCATCTCATGTAAGGCCCAAGAAAACAACAATAAAGTCCTAACAAGATGGTATAGGGTCCCAGCCCTTTTGCATCGCCTCTTCCCCGTGGTCTCAGACCGTTGCTGGCACTATGGATTGGAGGGAGGGTAGTATGTCCCATATCTGGTGGAAGTGTTCTGTTCTCCAACCTTTTTGGTGTAAGGTGATATCCCTCATTCAGAAAATCACCGGGATAGTGATTCAGAATGACCCTTGCCCTTTATTGTTATGTAAGCTCCCTGGTGCTATAGGATATCGAACTAGGGACCTAGACAGATTTCTGGTTCGACCCAGAATTGGAGAGATTAGGAGCTATTGATTTTTATTTTTTCATATTTTATTTCTTTGTTTTTCCTTTAATGGTCCTTTTGCTTTGTGTTTCTCCTCATTCCTCTTCATGAGACCTGGCCGACAGGTCATTGACATAACACTGTATCCAAGGATCACCAGTATTTTGATATTGCAAGTATGTATACACTGAACAATGTTTATGTTTTGATACCTTACATTGTATATCCATGTACCTGCTGTACTGGTTTTCATAAACATTTAAATGAGGAAAAAACACACTCATCTGCTCCCTTCCGCTTTATACCAGTACCAAGGGTCTGGTTGGCTCCTTCTAGTTGGTAGCATGGAAACTTCCAGATGGAGCCACGTGTCTCAGTGGTGACGTGTCCCCAAGTGGCACATCAGTACTTTATCACGTGGCACTTGTGGACAGGTCAATGCTGAGATCAATGATTGGCTGCAGTGGTGCATGTGATCCCGTCCAAAAGTTTACATGCAGGGTAATCTATGCATACTATAGGAATGATTCAATAAGCATTTAGTAAGCAGGTGCTTCAAAGAACTGTTGACAGATTTTTTTCATTTAGATTTGGACAATCACATAATTTTCAAAATGCTGTTGTGAAATCAATATACCACACACAAACAATTATCAAAGCACCGGCTGATTTATGCCCATGCTAAAACAAAGTCCTACAGTATATGTCCTACTACAATATTTTCCACATCACCATAAGAAAAATTAAGAGATCATTAGATGTTGATACAACGTGTACAACATGTATTTAAGGGCTCCAGGACCTCTGAAAGCTTATGCTGAGTAAGAAAACTGATGTTGGGTACAAAGAGAAAAGAGAGATAGAAACAGATAGAAATGCGTAAGAAAATTAATGGCTATGTCCAACTATACAAACATTTTTTTTAGTATAGTCCCCCCAAAATAAGCATCTAAAATGAGAACCACAATTACTAATGTCAGTGCACCTGGTCTGGTATAAATTGCACTAAAATGTGGAGAAATCGGTTAAGAGAAATTATTAAAGTGTGCCATTTAACACCACAATTCTAGTGCAAAATTCTGTCTCAAAGTGTGCACCAGATTAAGGGACAAATGAATGGAAATATAACTACAGGATTACACTATAAAGGGTTTGTTTTTTTGTCTGTGACCATGGAGACACATGGTTTTAAGAGGAGATGAACAAACATAGAGATAGGCAATTTTTAACTAAGACCTATTGCAATGTTGCTTCATTTTTTATTTTTAAGCCATCAGGACACTAGAAAAATTTGGTTCTAAAAGTTATCATAGCCTTTGAGTCAGGCAGACGGTGGACATTCCCTCCATAGCATGTTTAGCTTTTAGGTACCTGTCACATGTCATCAGTAAATATAGGCCTATCTATATTGTCCATATAGTGCAGAAGCAATGAGCACTTAGCAACATAACTGCATTCCTTTCACATAATAAATTACATGTACAGTGTATTTGTTATTTCTGCCATCTTGTTTAAAGGGCAGGTTAATTGGAAAGGCAACTTGTCATGCTTACACTCCGCGCCTGCCTCCATCCTACTATGTGGGGAGGGGACGACATCATTCATCTTCAGCCTGGGGCTGGCCCCCAGATTCCTGTGTCCCATGTGTGTGTATTAGTGTCTATTTATTGACCCTGTCCCTGCAGCACTGCAAGGGTTAATTCAGATTTGTTCTGTGTTCAGCTGTTTGACTAATGAGCTCTTCAGCCCTTCTACATATGCTAGGCTGTTTATTTCACCCGTTGCCTGAGCAATTCTTTAGATTATGGTTTCACTTGCTTGCTAGGCCTGCAAAAAAGCGACAATCCGTTTGTTTATCTGTTTACCAAATTCTGCCATTTTCCTGGATCCTGACTCTCTGCCACCTGAACTGTTCACAATACTGACCCCCCGCTGCCTGCCCTGTCTTCTGGATTGTTTTGCAAATTCACACATACTCTGCCTGCCCTGACCTCTGCCTGTTTACTGACTATGAGTATTGCCTAATGCCTCAGTGCTTGGCATCACTGTATCTGACCCCAGTGGGTCAGCAGCCAACTACACCAGGACTATTCCAAGAGGTGGCGGCCTGGTGGCTGCAATGCAGCAAAGGCCAACTCTCTGTATAGGGCCTAAAGGGTGAAAACCAAGGGACTGCCAGGGTAACGCCATCAGGGCTAGCTTAAAGCCAAAGCAGTTGGTTGGCACAATGGGTCCACACTTACTGTCCATAACACAACTAAATTAAAGTGCCTGTCTTTTTATGGGGGACTGACAGAAGTGCACTGTGACATGCTGAAGATCAAGGGGCCAACACAGCTGAATTTTAAGGAATTGTAAGCAGAAAATATGGGGAGGGTCTCTGAAGTCTTCACCACCCACCCTCCTTGATGACAGTTTGGTAATTCTATCCATTATGCAAGAGTTTAAGTCTATGAGAGTTGTTGAGTTGGCTATCCCCATAACTCTCATAGACTTCAGTGAAGAGGGCCTTGCATATGTATAATAATCTCTCCTCTAAGTTCGTATCATATTTTTGTCTTACATTTGCCAGAGTTCCATTGTAGAATTTTTTTTTATATCTTAATGTATACTTTTCTTTGCCAGACTCTGCAGGATGGATAAATATAGCGTACTGCGCCTTGGCATCCTTTTTTTTTCTTAAGGTATACATTAAACATCAAAAATGTGATGTAAACCTAGCCTAAGTGACTCCAAGGGTCAGGTGGGGTCTTACTTTTCTTTTTGTCTTCATTTGTAGAAAATAAAGGCATGCAACAACCTTAATCTGTCCCTGTGCGCACATACGGTTATTGAACAGACACTGCTGCCACTCATATCCAACCCATATGCTAGGGGGATCACTAAGTTGGCAGCTATAGATGAGTAGAAATACAACCTTTCCCTCTCATTTCCTTAGTGTGGCTTATATAATGAGGCAAGTAAACTAACATACAAAAAAAGTGGGAAGAAAAAAGATTTTTTTATAGCAATTGTGTTTTTAAGTAAGTTTCTCTTGTCTGTGTGCAGTTTTCTAGATACAAGGCAACAAACTCCAAATAACTTGCAACTGTACTTTGTTATATGAAATTCTGGCAAATGTCTACACATTTCTTCCAATTTTTTGATTCTTGTTTAGATTCCCAAGCTCACAAATCAAACTTTAATGTAATATAATTCTGGGTCCAATAAGCCTGGCATTTACACAGTATTCTTGGTTTCCTTCACATAAATTTTTTTGATCTTTTTCTATTCCCCAGCAAAATAGTTCTGTTTCTTTAATCACAAGAATGGAGGATGTTGAATGCATCTAGTGTACTAGTTAAATAAATTAGAGTTCTGTATACTCTGGTCACGGCCCCGGCATGTCTAAAGAAACACTTCCTTCTGGAATATTTCATATCTACAGGATCTGCATGGAAAACATACACTGGAATAGATATAAACAGACATATGCAGAGTGTGCAGAGGATGAATACCTAAAGCTTTAGCATGTCAGTAAAATATGATATAATTTTGAGCTTTTCATGGTAAATCATAACATTCATATCTAAGTTGAACACTTTTCATAGACAGTAGGCTCTTAAAAGCTTAATTTAGTGATCTGGGGAAATGCAGAGTTAAAAGACATAACCTGATTATTATGTCTGTGCTTTAACTTGGCTTCATTTTACTAAGCAACGACTATATATATATATATATATATATATATATATATATACGGGTATATTTTATCTATTTTATTTATTGTTTCCCCTTAACACTGACCCCCCCTCCCACAGTGCCCTGCCTCCTTAAAATTGGACCTTTACAGCAGCCCATCCCCTTAACTTAGACCTTCACAGCAGCCCACCCCTTTAACAGTAAGTTTCACAGCACCCCACTCCCTTGACATTGACCTCCTCAGGGACATGCCCCCTTAACAGTGACCTATACAGCACCCCGTCCCTTAACACACTCACCTCCATAGGGGGACCGTCCACTTATCTGTGACCTCCACTGTTCCGTGCCCCCTTAACAGAGACCTCCACAGCACCTGTCTCTTTAACAGTGACAGCCACAGTACCCCGTTCCCTTAACAGTGATCTCACAGTACCCTACTGACTTAACAGTGACCTCCACAGTGCCCACCCCTTTAATAGTGACCTCCACAGCGGCTTTCTCCTTAACAGTAACATCCACAGTTAATGCCTCTTTAATAGTGACCTCCACAGCAGCTTCCCCTTTAATAGTGGCCCCTGCCCCCTTAACAGTGACCTCCACAGCGCCCTGCCCCTTTAATGCTAGGGCTCCATGATGACATGTGTTGTGCAACATTTAGTCGTACCAATGTCGCACAACAATTTTTATAATGATAGGCTATGGTGTCGCACTGGGGGTCTATGGGGAACATGATTACTAGTATGGGCACTATGGGAGCATTATTATTTCTGGGGCACAGTGGGGACATTAGTACTGTTGGGGGCACTATTACTACCATGTGTGCTCTGGCAGAGAATTATTAGTTGGAACTTTTGGGAGCACTATTACTGTGGGGGCACCTTGGCACAGTATCGGCTTATCACAGTTATTTTTGGGGGACATATTAGTGTCAGGGACACTTTTTGCTGGACGCAGATATTTTAGGACACTGCATGCCAAAGTGAACTATCTGCATGGTACTGATTAGGGGGATTTATCTGTTTCTGCAGGATAGTATTGGGGAGCACAGCAGCACAGTATTAGGGGTGGTAGGATGATTTGTCCAGAAGATTGGAGAATGATGGAAAAGTTTTTTTTTGTCAAAGTGCAGACGAGAAATGGCTGAAAAATGGTCGTCTGGTCTGAAGGTCTGAAAGAAGAAGATGAGGAAAGTGACACACTGGATGTAAGAGGTATGTGGCGCTGTATTACCCTGTATGATCTGTAGTAATATACCTAATGTTAGGAGAAAAGAGGTTAGGTTGAGAATTTGGTATGGGGGGGGGGGCTTTTTCAATTTTCACCTCAGGCAGCAGAAAGGCTAGGTGCACCCCTGGCTATAACTAGCAGATTCTAATTTATTTACAGCTTAATGATTAACTATATTGTATATCTGTGGTTCACCAAGCTGCATTTGCCGCAAACCCCAGAAAAGCTGAGCGGAGGATGGGAGTGGTAGTGGCTCTTGCTGTAACAGTTATTCACAGCGGCAATCCTAACACCAATGCTCTTTAGGGCCGGGCAGTGACAGAAAGGGGCACCCTTTCTTCCCTCGGGACACACCTTGATGTTGGGGCTTCTGTCTGATGGTTGTTGGGGTGTCCTTGGTGTTATGAGTGTTGTATGGATGTAAGGCAGGAGATGCTGAAGGAAGGTGCTCTGGTCGGCAAATGGTGCTGGAGCCATTAACCAGGCCAGTTGTAGAAAATAGACAAGTCTCTCTTTACTAAAGTGCAGAATGGAAGTTATAGTACATCCAATAGTATCAAAACACAGTTTCAAACAATTCATAGTACAAATGTTCTCACATAGCGATGTAAGGATGGGGAACATTTGATTACCTGGGCATGATTATCTCCCCTAAAATTGAAGATTTCTTACAACTAAATCTGATCCCATTGATAAGTAAGTTGAGGTTAAAAGTGACGCTATGGCTTCGACTTCCTCTATCTAGAGCTGACAGAATATCCTTGGTTAAGGGTACTTTCACACTAGCGTTTTGGATTCCGTTTGTGAGATCCGTTTCAGGGCTCTCACAAACGGTCCAAAACGGACCAGTTAAGCCCCAATGCATTCTGAATGGATAAGGATCCGTTCAGAATGCATCAGTTAGGCTCCGTTCCGCCTCTATTCCGTTTTGGAGGCGTACACCAAAACGCAGCATGCAGCATTTTAGTGTCCGTCTGAAGAGGCGGAGCCTAACGGATCAGTTTTTTTTTTTACAATGTAAGTCAATGGGGACGGATCCATTATCAATGACACAATATGGTGCCATTGACTTTCAATGTAATTCAAAACGGATCTGTTTTGGACTTTGTCATTTTTCTTTAAACCTAATGCAAACGGATCCGTTCTGAACGGATACAAACGTTTGCATTATAGGTGCGGATCCGTCTGTGCAAATAAACAGACGGATCCGCACCAACGCTAGTGTGAAAGTACCCTAAGATGGTGATGTTACCCCAACTCCTCTATATTCTTAGAAATTCCCTATTGTGGAGTGAGGATAAATTCTTTAAGTTAATTGAGAGAATTATTAATGATCTGCTGTGGGCAAGAAAGCGAGTGAGACTTAATTTGGAATATCTTTATAAGCTGATGGAACAGGGAGGGTTGAGCCTTCCCTATTTAAGGGCTACTTTATAGCTTCAAAGCTATGGCTTTATGACGACTAGGAGGAAAGTCCACTTTGTAGGAATTTGTGGAGTAGAGCTACATATGGTAATATGTTTACATTATTAGAGTCTGGGTTTTTATCTAGAGTTCAACAGGATAATAGGGAATCTAGAAAGCTATTTGCCAAGTCGTGGAGCACAATTAGAGGTTGGTACGCCTCTCTGGCATAATTATTATTTACAGGAGCTGAAGGATTTAGCTGAAGATAAATACTGCCTAAAAAACAATATTCTTTATGTTGCACATGGTGAATAATGTAGAAATACTTCCTTTTTTGAAGTTTACACAAAGAGAGCATATAATTAATTTATCTTGGTTTAGATATTTACAATTACATTCGGCACTATCTAGTGTAAAGGGGAAATTTTTGCTACAGATAGATACTTGTACACTTTTGAACGACTTGATGGGAAATTTGGGGCAGAAGTTTAAAATTTCACAATTATATAAATTGCTACTGGAAGCGTTATTTAATAATATACGTTCGCCCGGACAAAAGGCTTGGCAATCTGTTTCAAGGATTCAACCAGTTGATTGGGGGAAAATAATGATTAATTTAAGGTTAGTGTCACATAATTTTAATCATGTTTTAGTTCAATTTAATATTATACATAGAATATATGTTACACCAGTATGGCTCAATAAATGTGGGTTGAGAAATACGTCTAACTGTCCACGGTGCAATGCACTTGGAGTGGATTATTTACATATGTTTTGGTTTGTACACAACTAACAGAATATTGGGAGGCAATAGCTGAACTTATTACCCAGAAACTGAAAATAGTGATTCCATAAAACTGAAAATAGTGATTCCATACACGGTGGAATGTTGGATTCTGGGTGATATTTCCCAAATCATTTGTGATAAGTATAAAAGATTCCTTCTGATTAAAATACTCTTTTTGGCAAGACTCTATGAACTAAGTATGCTGACATGTAGAGCGGCGCCCAGGGATCTCCCTGCACTTACTATTATCCCTGGGCGCCGCTCCGTTCGCCCGGTATAGGCTCCAGTATCTTCTGGGACCTGGTTATACTAGGCGGAGCCTAGTACACTTGGTTATAGTAGGCGTATCCCAGGCTGTAGCGCTGGCCAATCGCAGTGCACAGCTCATATCCTGGGAGTTTTTTTTTCTCCCAGGCTGTGAGCTGAGCGCTGTGATTGGCCAGCGCTACAGCCTGGGATACGCCTAGTGATAACCAAGTGTACTAGGCTCCGCCTAGTATAACCAAGTCCCAGAAGATACCGGAGCCTATACCGGGCGAACGGAGCGGCGTCCAGAGATATTAGTAAGTGCAGGGAGATCCCTGGGCGCCGCTCTACATGTCAGCATACTTAGTACACATTTTTTGCCCCGATGAAAGGTCCTCTTTAAGTCTTCCTACCCCCACCCCACAGTTATCCTTTTCCCCGTCCTGGTTGACGGAGGGGATAGGAGACGCATCACAAGGAAGGGGGAGAGGGGGAATTTTTGGGGTTAAAATGAGAAATGTAAACATGTTGAACATTAAGTGATATTGAAAATAATTTTGTATGTCTTTTTCTTTTATTAAATAAAAAAAAAAGGATGGGGGTTGTAGTTCTACTTCCATCTATCTTTGCAAAGTCTCTCTCAGCAGAATTTAAGGCTGGCAGTAAGGTTATTGCAAATCTTATCCATAATTCCCAGGTTGAGGGGTACAGAATTAAGGGTGTATTAGTAATGTCTCTTTTATTGAAGTAAAGTCTTTATCAGCCTTAAACCAATGAATGCTGTACTTTACTGACAGACTCTAATGCTCCGCCATGTAGATTCTGGATCTTCTAGTTATTTCTCTCTCCCTATCTTTCTGGAGTATTGTAAAGTACAGGGCTTTTCTTGATTCAACACCCAAAAGAAGTGAGCAGATATAGCTCTTCTCACTTCCTCAGCTAACACTAGAATCACACTTTGACTGACTTAGGGGCAAGTCTATCACCTAGTTTCCTAAAATGCCAGCATGAGGATTGTTAACCCCCAATTCTGCAAGTGCCCTATTATGGCTTACTGCACATCCTACACACACACACCAGATGGGACTTGTGAAGACAGCTATACTTATCTTCTCTACACCGCTTTGTTCCGGCTCCATGGTTCCTGGGCTGTCTTTACCAGACTTCCAGTTCCCACCTGTAGGCTTCTTCCATGGATGGGGTCATGTGCATTGCTGCTTGGTGAAATGTCACAGCTGAGGCCAGTCATTGGCTGCAGCAGCGCACATGACCAGAGTTCTACGTTAATTCAGATGAGACCCGAAAATGTATTTAAACCTGTAAACTCATTCAGACACCAGACAGCTAAAATGAATTCAGATCCTAAACCTCACCCTTTTTATCAATATTACCCCAATTAAAGTGGGTTTTCCATCTTTGCTGTGTCCCTTTCACTCACCTGAAGGAGGAGGGCAGAAAATGGTAGCTATCGATGGCCACCACAGAGGGATAGCTTTTGGGGCAATATACTGGGCTGCATATGGTTCTGCTGTGACAGTATTTAGTGCTTTGGTAGCTACTTATGTTGCTCCTCCTTTTGTCAATTTGTACAGGCCTACAACATGGAGCTACTTTTATGTTTTCCATGGCCACATTAAGCTTCCAGTCTGCCCTTGTCCAGAGAGACATGCCGTGATAGATGTGCATTACCCCAGAATTGGGAACTTGCGAAACTATTTCTTGTGTAAAATGTTCTGATGTATAAGTCAGTAGTATAGCTCAGTATGGATCAGTTGGGGTTAACAATCCTGACTGTGCTTCTGTAGGAAGCTAGGTTTTGGACTTAGATTAGACTAACCCTAGTTCACTCTAGTGCTAGTTGATGAAGTAAGAGGAGCTACATATGCTTTCTCCTTGGATCTTTACATCAAGAAAACTATCTATACTTTACAGTACTCCAGAAAGAGAAAGAAAGAACTAGAAGGTCCGGAATCTGCACGGCTGAGCATTGGAGTCAGTCAGTAAGGTATTTGATGTTTAAGGCTAATAAGGACTTTACTGCAATGAGGGGGATATTGCCAATACACAATTCCACACTTTTACATGGTCCTGGTCAGCTGAATCTTAATTCTGTACCCCTCAGTTGGGAATTACAGACAGGTTTGCAAGAACCTTATTGCCAGCCTTAGATTCTTAGAGACTTTGGAGAGATAGAAGAGAGGAGTGCTAGCCCCCCGTCCTTGCTTATATCCATACATTGCTATTTGGGGAGATTTGCACTGTGAATTGTTAAGAACTGTGCTTTGATACCATTGGATATAGTGTAACTCACATTCTGCACTTAAGTAAACTTGTCTCTCTGACTCACTGGCCACAACAGCTAGATCTCCTGCCTTGCACCCGTACAACCTTCATAATATCAAGGATAATCCAATTACTGTATCATCAGGCATGAGTCCCAATATCAGGGTATGTCCAGAAGGAAGAAAGGGTTAGCCGTCCTATGAGTGCCCCAGCCCTAGGTAGCATCAGTGTAACTTCAAAACTTTGTACTTCATTACAGGAGTTAAACTAATTTTGGAGCTCAAACTGCTCTGTAACAAGTGAAGTACTAAGTGAAGCTGGGATCCCCTTTAAATCAATAATGCTTCTAAAGCTTGAAGCACACAGTCATGCAGAAGTCTTTGTGAGGCCAGTTTTACACTTGTGTTGTTGGTTTTCGGTTTTGAGATCTGGCAGAATATCTCAAAACCGGGCCAAAACGGATCAGTTTTGTCCCCATTCATGGTCAATGGGGACAAAATTGACCAGGATGCATTCCGTTCCGTTTTGTTGCAATTTTTGACTGGACACAAAACCGCTGCAAGCTGCGGTTTTGTGTCTGGTCTCCAATACTTAGAAGCGAAGACCTTTTTTGGCCCAGAACATATTTAAAAATATTACTAGGTTAATAGCATGGGCTGTAAGGTTCTGTTTTTTGGTCTATTTATTCTTTATTTAAAATATAACTTTTATTTTTGTTTAAAATAAAATCTTCAAAAGGAAAATATGTGTAGTTGTTTACAAAAAAAACTTATTTTTTGTTTTGCTATATATCATACATAGCGGGGCTTGGACTTGATTTTATGTGACAGCAAAAGATGTGTTGTTTTTCACACTATATTTGCTCTGATATACTAAATATCAATTTGTCTTTTCATGTTGATTATTTAATTTAAACATTAGATGTTGGCACCTGGTTTCAGGGATACATTAACTTACTAAGTTCCCTTTGTTAAACAGCAACTGTATCTGTCATAGGAGCTTTGCTTATAAATTATTAGAGATTGTTTGCCACGATCTAAATAGCAATATTCAGCTATCCCTTGCTGCCAGATATTTAGCAACTAGATCACCCTGAAATAGTTTACCGCGAGGTCTATTTCCCTCAAAGGGATCTCATGTCTTTTTTATCTATATAGGCTATGCCTAGTGGGACTCTGCAGTACGTTCCCTAGATTAATCACTAATGCGCTTTTTTCTAAAATCAAACTAGTGCTTCCTCGACATGTTTTGCCACTACTGTTGTGTCTTCAGGGGTTTGGAGCATTTTAACACGAGCGCTCCTTTTGGTGTGTATTTACAGGGGAGGTAATCCCTCCTCCTACCTTCTTATCCAATTGGAGCACTTCAAATGTTAAAATGACAGTTGCTGTACACCTCACTAGGGTGAGGTGACATCTCTCACCACCCATACCAAGCGCTTCAGGTATCTGATGTCTATCGGGTAATTTATCTGGCGATTGCGTGTGAAACTTAGTCTTAGAGTCATACCTTTGTGCCCATAGTGCATGGGTCTTAGTAATTATTCATGCTTCTCCCCTACGCATGTTTGTGGAGTTAGTCTCATCTTGATTTCTTTGCCCCATCTGCGCATGTATTGGCACTTAGTCTTTTTTCAGAGGGATTAGTATATCCATATTAATGGTGGAATCAGGCTCTATTATTTATTGTTGTTCAAAACCTTATAATTATGGAGGACTAAGCTGACCTATATGCATTACATTATTATCTGTTCTATTTATTAATTCTCTCTTTTGCTATGATTTTCTAAAAAATATATTTTACTTATAGATCTTAAGTTATTTACCAAAGATTTCTTTATCAATGTTACATATTATTATATTATTATATATAATATTATGTTTTATAAATCATGTTGTTGATAAAGCTATTTAGTATTTTATCTCATCCAAATATTTATTTTTATCTATTACTCATGATTTTCATTCTAATAATAAATATACTCTTCATTTATTTATATATTTTAATATTTTTCATTATTTTTCGTAGGAGTCATGATTGTTTATTACAATTTTTGCATTTTAGTTATCTTATCAATCTATTTGTTTTTAATTTATTAATCATGATTATCTAACATAATTTTTATTATAATATATCTATATTTCAAAAACTACACTACCCACTCATGACTAGATGTTATTATTTAAGGTATCGACTCATTTATAATAGTAAATACACTTATGTATAGGCTTCTAATTATTAACTGAGGTGACTACTATACTGTCTACAGCTTTTTCACTTTATTCTCTGTACTTTTTATCATTATTATTAGTTTCATTAATTTATACATTTGTCCCATATTTCTTATATAAAGGCGGGGAAATAAAAACCTTCATTAAGGCCCGTGGGGCTCATTGTATTGAGCTTATAGATCCTGGGGCCTAAAAATGCCTTTTCAAATCCCCAGAAGTTTAAAACATTGGGGTTATTTTCATGAAAATATTTTATGTGTCTTGCAATGGACTTGTCCTTCTTTGTTTCAGTGGCATTTAAATGACCAGATATCCGCCGTCTTAATTCTTGAGTTGTTTTCTCCACGTACAATTTCGGGCAGGTACATTTTGCAACATAAATCACACCCTGGGTTTTGCAAGTTATAAGTTGTCTAATTTCATACCTTTTTCCATCACTGGGATTTATAAGGGATTGTGTTCTTAAAATTAATTTACAAAAGGAGCAATCACCACATTATTATTATGGGGGACTTCAACTACCCAGATATAGACTGGGAAACTGAAAGCTCTACATCGCATAAAGGAAACTGGTTCTTGGCAATAACCAAAGACAATTACCTTCCCCAACTGGTTCAGGACCCGACTAGAGGGACTGCCATACTGGACTTCGTATTAACCAATAGACCTGACAGAACAACAGATGTGCAAATTGGGGGACACCTGGGAAATAGTGACCATAAAGTAAGAACCTTCCAATTATCATTCAAAAGAGCATTTCTACAGGGAGGAACAAAAATACCAAACTTCAAAAAAGCTAAATTTAGCCAACTAAACGAAGCCATAGGCCTAACTAACTGGGACAAAGTCCTCAAAAACAAAAATACAGCCACAAAATGGGATATCTTTAAAATCATCCTAAATTCTCATTGTGAGAGGTACATACCGTATGGGAATAACAGGTTAAGGAACAAAAAGAAACCAATGTGGATAAATAGAAATGTAAAGAAAGCAATAAATGACAAAAAGAAAGCATATAAATCACTAAAACAGGAGAGTAGTGAGGAAGCACTGAAAAACTATAAGGAAAAAGATAGAACATGTAAAAAACAAATAAAAGTGGCCAAACTAGAGACTGAGAGATTATTTGCCAAAGAGAGTAAAACTAACCCTAAAATTTTCTTCAATTATATAAATGTTAAAAAGTATAAATCTGAAGGTGTCGGCACTTTAAAGAGTAATGAAGGTGGAGTTGCAGAGAGCTACAAGGAGAAAGCAAAGCTGTTAAATATTTTTTTCTCCAATGTATTCACTGTTGAAAGGCTGAATGTAAAAATAAATCCCCCATTAAAAGTGTCCTGTCTGACCCAAGAAGAAGTACAACAGCGACTTAAAAAGATTAAAATAGACAAATCACCAGGACCAGATGGCATACACCCCCGTATCTTAAGAGAATTAAGTAATGTCATAGCTAGACCCTTATTTGCGAACTCTATACTGACAGGGAATGTTCCACAGGATTGGCGCATAGCAAATGTGGTTCCAATATTCAAAAACGGTCCAAAAACAGAGTTCGGAAACTATAGGCCGGTAAGTTTAACATCTGTTGTGGGGAAACTGTTTGAAGGTTTTCTGAGAGATGCTATCTTAGAGGATCTCAACCGAAATAAGCAAATAACACCATATCAGCATGGCTTCATGAGGGATCGGTCATGCCAAACGAATTTAATCAGTTTCTCTGAGGAGGTAAGTTCTAGAGTTGACAGCAGCGAATCAATGGATGTCGTATATCTGGACTTCTCCAAAGCATTTGACACTGTACCACATAAAAGGTTAGTATATAAAATGAGGATGCTTGGACTGGGAGAAAATGTCTGTAAGTGGGTAAGTAACTAGCAGAGTGACAGAAAACAGAGGGTAGTTATTAACGGTACACACTCAGATTGGGCAACTCTCAATAGTGGGGTACCTCTGGGGTCAGTATTGGGCCCTATTCCTTTCAATATATTTATTAATGATCTTGTAGAAGGCTTGCATAGTAAAATATCAATTTTTGCAGATGACACTAAACTGTGTAAAGTAATTAACACTGAAGAGGACAATATACTGCTACAGAGGGATCTGGATAGATTGAAGGCTTGGGCTGATAAGTGGCAGATGAGGTTTAACACTGACAAATGTAAAGTTATACACATGGGAGGGAATAATGTCACCGGTACATACTAAACACTGGTAACACTGACATGGAAAAGGATCTAGGAATTTTAATATAAACTAAGCTGCAAAAACCAGCATCAGGCAGCTGACACCAAGGCCAATAAGATAATGGGTGGCATTAAAAGGGGCATACACGCCCGTGATGAGAACATAGTCCTACTACTTTACAAATCGCTAGTCAGACCACACATGGAGTACTGTGTACAGTTCTGGGCTCCTGTGAACAAGGCGGACATAGCAGAGCTGGAGAGGCTTCAGAGGGGGGCAACTAAAGTAATAACTGGAATGGGGCAACTACAGTACCTGAAAGATTATCAAAATTAGGGAAAAAAGACGACTGAGGGGAGATCTAATAACTATGTATAAATATATCAGGGGTCAGTACAGAGATCTCTCCCATCATCTATTTATCCCCAGGACTGTGACGAGGGGACATCCTCTGCGTCTGGAGGAAAGAAGGTTTGTACATAAACATAGAAGAGGATTCTTTATGGTAAGAGCAGCGAGACTATGGAACTCTCTGCCTGAGGAGGTGGTGATGGTGAGTACAATAAAGGAATTCAAGAGGGGCCTGGATGTATTTCTGGAGTGTAATAATATTACAGGCTATAGCTACTAGAGATGGGTCGTTGATTCAGAGAGTACTTCTGATTGCCTGATTGGAGTCGGGAAGGAATTTTTTACTTCCCTTAAGTGGGTAAAATTGGCTTCTACCTCACAGGGTTTTTTTTTTGCCTTCCTCTGGATCAACTAGCAGGATAACAGGCCGAATTGGATGGACAGATGTCTTTTTTCACCCTTATCTACTATGTTACTATGTTACATGGTGCTGACCCCTTTGGACTATCCCTTTGTCTAGATAGATAGTAACATAGTAACATAGTATATAAGACCGAAAAAAGACATTTGTCCATCCAGTTTGGCCTGTTTCCTACAAGTTGATCCAGAGGAAGGCAAAAAACCCCTGTGAGGCAGAAGCCAATTTTCCCCACTTAAGGGGAAAAAAAAATTCCTTCCCGACTCCAATCAGGCAATCAGAATAACACCCTGGATCAACGACCCATCTCTAGTAACTATAACCTGTAATATTATTACACTCCAGAAATACATCCAGGCTCCTCTTGAATTCCTTTATTGTACTCACCATCACCACCTCCTCAGGCAGAGAGTTCCATAGTCTCACTGCTCTTACCGTGAAGAATCCTTTTCTATGTTTGTGTACAGACCTTCTTTCCTCCAGAGAATGTCCCCTCGTCACAGTCACAGCCCTGGGGATACTAGATGGAGTGACAGATTGTTCCTGATGGTGACTAAGGATGAGATAGTCCTTTATATTCGACTCTCTACGATAGGTTATGCTTGGGTATGGGCTAAGAACAGCTCGACTAAGCTGGCCCCCCTCTAATCGGCACAAACTAAAACGCCAGTGTGTTTCTTTAGTGCTACGTTTGTGCTGTTTTGTGGCAAAAAAAATTAACATTTGTGCTGCTTTTATTTTAAAGATAATAGCAATTGTTTGTTTCAAGATGATGACATCACCAGCCCCACTACAACAGCAAAAATACATGAAACTTGCTGGATGGTTAGTGCTACATTTGTGCTGGTTTGTGCCGTTTAAATCTCCATTCTATCTCCTTTTGTTGTCAATTTATTAACCATTTATTAAAAGGTCACCAAAGGTCACCCAGCCCCACACCACAGCCAGAAGACATGAAACCGCCCGTAGCACTAACCATCCAGCAAGTTTCATGTATTTTTGCTGTTGTAGGGGGGCTGGTGATGTCATTTTTGTGGCACAAAACAGCACAAACGTAGCACTAAACAAACATACTGGAGATTTTGTTTGTGCCGATTGAAGGGGGGCCAGCTTCGCCCAGCTGCTAAGAACTGTTTTTAATTCTCTATCGGACTGTAAAATAACCCCACTCCTGAAATCTAGTAAATAGTTATTTACTTTCTATGAAAAAAGATTCTTCATTTTAGCAATTTCGACACGCTCTTAGATACTGCCCCGTTGGGTATCCCTCTTTTAACGGGGCAGTTTGACATTGGCTTCCTATATATGTCAGTACTTAAAGTTCCGTTCTTCAATTTCTTTATTTTTAAGTCTAGAAAATATATTTCCTTTTCTTGAATTTCATGTGTATATTTCATACCAATACTGTTGTTGTTTAAAATATGAACAAATTCTTGAAAGTGAGATTGTGTGCCTTCCCACAGGATGAGAATGTCATCTATATACCTGCTCCAAAACATAATGAGGCAGGTATATGAAGACATCTCCCCCGTGAACGCTATGTGATTTTCGCACCACCCTAAGAATTCGTTCACATTTTAAACAACAGCCGCTGTGGAGGTCACTGTTAAAGGGGCGGGGTACTGTAGATGTCACTGTTATAGTGGATACTGTCGATATCTTTTAACTACACACACAAACATTAAATGACAACAATGAAATTAAATTACAAGCACATGGAATGTCCCCTTCATTTTAGGGATCATGAAGGGATCATCTGATGAACCCCACAGATGCAAACTAATAGATATTTGGAAGAGACTATAGTTTAAGCATCTAAAAATGTTAGGGTTCATAATTCCCACTGAAATGAGTCTATCCAAATTTGTTAGAACAGTTTATAGGGCTAAATACAAGGAACCTCAGTGATTAATTCTGACAAACCACACATGGTCTTAGTTTTTTATATGATACACGGAGCCAACATATTCTTTATCAAGAGCTGCTCTGATGTTATTTATTTCTATTGTCATTGCCAAGCCAAGTAAGCTTTATTGGATAATTAGCTCATGCAGTGTAATATGAGCTTATTGACTACAAAGAGTTCTGTTTAAATCATTTTTCTTTGAAAATTTCCATTACCAAAGGACATTCCATCACAGAATACTCTGTATTACCCAACAAAATGATCACAGATCCAGAGAGATCGTTTAACTGCTTTGACTAAAGAGTACAGGCTCGGACTGGCCCACAGGGGTACAGTGGAAGCCCCCGGTGGGCCCCTGAGCAAGGTGGGCCCCTAGTCTCCCACCCCCTGCACAAGTGGCACATAACACATTAGATTTACTGCACTACATACATATATTCAATGTACAGCACCTCAACCAGCCTGTGTTCATATAAAAAACTTGTTAAATGATTTATTATATTTGAATGTATCTGTACGGTGGGCCCCAAAATATATTTTACTGGTGGGCCCTAGGTACCCCAGTCCGACACTGAAAGAGTAACATGGAGGTAATACTACTGAAAAGTAGTAGTAATTGTGGACATAGAACAAGTTTTCTTGTGCAATGTAAGGACTTAAAGGGGTTTTTCTGTGCTGTAAGGGCAGACAGATATCATAAAGTAGAGTTCCCAGATGGGGATCCCTTCAATGAATCAGAGCATAGGGCTGCTATCAATAGCTCTGGTTTCCTTTAACTGCTCCCCGCAGTGGCAGCATGCTGAAGAAGCTGTCTTATGTAAGGTTGTCTAAAGGCTGTATCTGGTAATACAAATAAGCCTCATTTAATAATTATTAGCTGAAAAATCTTCCTACCGACAGATATTTCCATTACTACAACTAATCCTCTATACACAGTATAGTAGATAAGTGGCTGATTGGAGAGGGAGTGCCAATCACGAGAGCAGGGGCCTGTGCTCCCCAATTTTAGTGGCGTGATCTCCGGCAGTACCATAGATTTTAATGGATATATGGATGTCTGCTGCTCTATTGAAATGGAAGGCACAGGTTGCCATTCTCATTCCCGCAAAGTAATTCCAGATTACAACAAAAAGTGGGGGCTAGTTTCGGTAATTTATGATTACGTTATAAATTTATGTACCAACATCTAGTCAACTTTTGATTAGCTCTGTATCAGGGGGGGTTTCTCCATGGCTACCAATTACAATACATTGGTATAAACAGCTTATGCCATCACTATATCATCTGTGGGTGTCTGATCTTCTTAGTCCCTACAGTTAGCTGACCCACATCCAGGAGACAGTTAGATATGATTCCCTGTGTATGATGTGCCATCTGCTGTAGGTTCCCATTAAGCCTTATAACATTATATATTTATGTGCTCTATACAAAAAGAATCATAAACTTGTGCTGAATGTATGGTCTTCTAGTCATACGGACTCTTATTTAGATGTGAGATAAGGTGCTTCAACATCTTATTGATAGATGCAGATTTCACTTCCCACGTCTATGATTACAGAATGATTAATGGATAAGATATACTGTACACTAGTTCCCTTATCTCATTTATATCCATATCTAAACTTGGTAAAAATGTTTTCATCTTGTTCACGCAAGTGTTCTAAAACCTGATTTACACAGTGTTATAAAGTATGTTCAAGGAAAATATCTTTAATAATCATTGTATTGCAGTCATTACAATCTACACCCACTAAAGCTAAAAGAGTTAAAACAGACCCTACTCCACCTGGTAGTAATATATGTAATAAAAAGCCACTTTGTGAGGATCAGTGTACAGGAGCACTAAAGCTAAATTTACTTTGTGTATAATATACAGTTTATTAAATGTCATTTACACGTATGTATGAAATGTTTCTGGAGATGGTATTCATAGTAGAGGCAAAGCATGAAAGTCCAAATAAAATCCGGGTATAAACATAAAATGTTTCAATGCTAAAGATAAGTCAATTCTAAACATATAAAATTTCCCAAAAATTCTACTTCCAAATAAAGCTGAAGTTTTGGTGACTTTGTCGATTCAGACAAATTGCACAAAATGGTGATCAGCATTTTACACATCAATTTCAGTACCCTAGTGAAGCAAACAGGGAAGGGAATATGAAGACAGAGGATTATGTGACCCTGGATTGGGACCGTGATGGCAGGCTTGTCCATAATGCCTTGCAGTCTGCCTGTCATGCTTCGGTGTGGGAAGAAAACACCACACTGAGCATAGAAGGGAAGGGGGGAAACAGGGAATCAGGCCTGAGAACTAGGGAAGGAAGATGGACTCCTCCTAGTGAAAACCCAAACCAAAATCCTGACTGACTACCAGTATGGACAGACCCCAAAGGTAGGTAAGTTCATATGCAGAAATACCTAGAGTCCTATCTAGCCCTATAGGACCCTGGTACTAATGGCAGGGACGAGACTTCCTGCTCCTCCAAAAGGAAGGACGAACAGGAGTCAACCTCAGGCTAATGCAAACAATAGGGAAATGCAACCAGGGGCGGACTGAGAACCCTCAGGGCCCCCGGGCAAAATAAATCAAGGGCCCCCTTCCAGGCCCCACCCATGCCCTACCTCCAGCCACGCCCATGTTACACCTCCAGCCACACCTATATCCCGCCTCCACTACCTGGTCACACCGCCATCGTTATGCCTCTAATTCCATCACTACAGAAATACAGGGCACTTACCTATTACGTCCAGTGACGTCTTCTTTGATGTAGATGTTTTCTGTCCTCGTCTTCTCCTTTCAGACCTTCAGACCAGACCGCTGGTCAAATTTGGACAAATCATCCTACTACCCCCAATACTGTGCCGCTGTGCTCCCCAATACTACACTGCAGAAACAGATAATACCCCTGGTAATACTAGAGTCACACAGAGCCCCCCCATATAAAATACACATTCTTTGTGGCCTCAGTAGAAGCCCCCATAGTGCCCCATAATAATGCCACCACATGTGCCAGTAATAAGTGCCTCTCTTGTGCCTCTCCCCCATGTGCCAGTAGCCCCCCCCTTAATATGTGCCAGTAGCCCTCCCCCTTATGTGCCAGTAGCCCTCCCCCTTATGTGCCAGTAGCTGTCCCTCCTTATGTGCCAGTAGCCGTCCCTCCTTATGTGCCAGTAGCCGTCCCTCCTTATGTGCCAGTAGCCGTCCCTTCTTATGTGCCAGTAGCCGCCCCCCCTTATGTGCCAGTAGCCGTCCCTCCTTATGTGCCAGTAGCCGTCCCCCTTATGTGCCAGTAGCCGTCCCCCTTATGTGCCAGTAGCCGTCCCCCTTATGTGCCAATAGCCGTCCCCTTATGTGCCAGTAGCCGTCCCCCCTTATGTGCCAGTAGCCGTCCCTCCTTATGTGCCAGTAGCCGTCCCTCCTTATATGCCAGTAGCTTCCCCCCTTATGTGCCAGTAGCCATCCCTCCTTATGTGCCAGTAGCCGTCCCTCCTTATGTGCCAGTAGCCGTCCCTCCTTATGTGCCAGTAGCCTCCCCCCTTATGTGCCAGTAGTCCCCACTTTTGTGCCACTAGCCGCCCCTTATGTGCCAGTAGCCCCCTTACGTGCCAGTAGCCCCCTTATGTGCCAGTAGCCCCCTCACGTGCCAGTAGCCCCTCACGTGCCATTAGTCCCCCTCATGTGCCATTAGTCCCCCTCATGTGCCATTAGTCCCCTCATGTGCCATTAGTCCCCCCTCATGTGCCATTAGTCCCCCCTCATGTGCCAGTAGCAGCCCCCTTAAGTGCCATTAGTCCCCCTTAAGTGGCAGTAGCCCCAAGAAAAAAAAAAAAAAGAACACTTATGCTTACCTCCAGCGATGCGATGCAGGCCTCTTCCGGCCTGTGTCTCAAGCTGTACCGCTCCGGCGGCGCGATGACGTAATCGCGCCGCCTGCACCGGCCTCTGATAGGCTGCCGGCCTAGTGCTGGCAGCCTATCAGAGGAACAGAGAGAGGACACGCCTCTCCCTCCTCTGCCGCTGCAAGGAGATGAGCGCAATGGAAGCGCTCATCTCCTGATGTCCCCTGCCGCCGCGTCTGCCCTGGGGACAGGCCCCCTACTGGCCACGGGCCCTCGGTCCATGCCCGAGTGCCCTAATGGTCAGTCCGCCCCTGAATGCAACACACAGAACCCAAACAAAATACAAAAGAGAAAGGAAAGACTTAACTTCAAAGAGGCTATGCAAGCACCAGGAACTCAGCCAAGATTCAACCACAAACAATCCACAGGCACAGAAGCTATAAACTGCACAGCATAGTGGGAGAAGCAACTATAAATACGGAAGGTTAAATGACCACATAAGCAACACCTGGAGGCAAGGGGTGTGGCCATTACCAGAAACAACACAGACACCTATTGATCCACAAGGAAAACCTGTCAGATCAAACCACATGTTGCCAGTCTCACAGATCTCCTGCCACTCACTGTCGCCGGGACGTCTGTATGTCTCGGTACGTCCGAGACACTGCCTCACAGCCAATCAGGAGGTACGATATTGACTTGTCTATTAGGTTCTAGGTAAGGTATCAAGCAGAGATGCCATTCTGAGCTCAGCATCTGATGTGGTAGGACATGTATATCACAGACAAAGCAATTGGACACACAAGGCAACCTTTTTAGGATCTTACAGTGTTAGGTACTGGGAAGATATATTTAGTTAGGTTGTTTGAGTTACTTGATAGAAAGATAAGTTTTAGTGGTAGGGACAGGATAGGGTGAGTTAATTTATCCTGCATGTTACAGAACTTGAGTTGTTCACATATATACAGTCTGTGTTGCACTGCACATAAGTTTTTAAAGAAACAGTAGTCTTTTTTTTTAGGAGCTGGCTAACAGCCCAATTAACATTAAAAAAAAACTAAAATCTACTGGCTGAAGATGTTTTACGCATCATGGTTGCACTGAAGACTGTGCAATTGGGCCTTTTTTCCCCAAAAACCTGTTGCAAAACTTTTACATGTAAAGAGTGTATAATAAGCGCATTTTCCAGCATCACCAGCAGCGTATATATTTTTGACAGAGAGATTTCACAATTGCTTTTAACCTGTTTCAAAGCTTATACAATTAAGTGTGCAATAAGCATATTTTCCAGCGTCACCAGCAGTGAATAATTGCTGCAGACATTGCGCAATTACTTCTTCTTCAAGTTTAAATTTTTTTAAAAAAAAGATAGAAAGACATGAGAGAAAAAATATGATTTCTAGGATACCTCAGAGTAGCATACACAACTTTTTAGGGCAATATGAGCATTTTAATTTTTAGTTGAATTTATTCATACTGTAAGAGGGCGCAAGGTTCCGTCGTCGACGGAAGGTACGTGTCACCGAGGTTCCTGGCCTCGGTGAGATAAGAGCCGGATTTTTTGTGTCAGCAGCAGCTAGTGCTGCTTGACACATTGATATTTAGTATGGCTACAAAGCCGATCCGGGCCGGCTCTTATTGGGAATAGTCAAGTGCTGGGTGGGAGACTATTCCCCACGGTCCAGGCCGGACTTTTTCCGGGCCTTTAAAAGGCAGCCACCTCAGCAGGTGGGAGGGGATTATCCTGGAAGCTGCTGGTGTTGCTGTGGAGCTCTCAGGGCTGAGAGCAAGAGTCTGCAAACAGGCGTGCAGTCTACCTGGAAGCCGCTGGTGGAAACTTTGCGTGGCCGACCTAACTGCCAGGTGTGAACTAACACCGACCACTCAGGTGACCTTGCTGTGGGACTTATGTTTTTGCCGGGTGTTTTACCTTGTGTGAACAAGCACTAAAGACTGTTTCTGTTTTGCCTTGTGTGAACAAGCACTAAAGACTGTTTCTGTTTTGCCGAGTGTGAATAAAACACTTCTGCTTTACCCAGCGAACTGTATACCTTGCCTCTATACTGCGTCCATAAGCCTGTCTACCAGAGCAATTCCCCACATTTGGTGTCGGATGCGGGCATGCGCAGTGAGGCTGGCGTGAACGCCGAAAGTTTTTGTTTTTGCTGTGTTGGACTGCATGTCATATATCAGGCCTGCAACTTTTGTGGTTTCTGGCAACATGGAGGCTGCTGTGAAAGCTCTCATGGAGGCTAACGTGCAGCAGAGGGAGACCAATCAGCTACTTTTACAGCAGCAACAGGCTAATGAGCTACAGCAAAAAGACATGAGGAGGCTATGTGTGCACAGCAGCAGACGAACAATCTCCTAATGCAGCAGCTGATAGCCTTGCAGGAGTCGGTGCGAACGTCCCAGCCAGGAGTTGCAACCACGACAGCCCCGACTGTGTCTAACGCCAGGGACAAAGTCCGATCTGCCCTCAGGAAAATGGGTCCAGAAGACGATATAGAGGCATTCCTGATGGTGTTTGAAAGAACCGCCGAGCAAGAGAGGCTGCCATTGGAGCAATGGGCTGAGGTGGTGGCGCCTTTTCTGGTGGGGGACGCACAAAAGGCCTATTTTGACCTCAGCTGTGAGGAGGCAAAGGACTATGAGAGGCTAAAAGGTGAGGTGTTGGCCAGGTTGGGAGTAAACACCTATGTGCGAGCGCACAGAGTGTGTCAGTGGGTGTTTTCCGAGTCCCGACCCGTCCGGTCACAAGCCTATGACTTACTTCACCTAGTAAAAAATGGCTCCAGCCTGAACTGTTGAGCCCTTCTCAGATGGTTGAAAGGGTCGTGGTCGACAGGTTTGTGCGTACCCTTCCGAGAGCCATACAGCGCTGGGTGGGACAAGGCGATCCAGGCAACCTGGAACAACTGGTTAGCCTGGTGGAGAGGTATATGGCCACTCAGGATTTGTTGAAGGACTCTGCTGTACTACCGAAGTCACGTCAGCCCCAGTTGCCGACCCGGGATCCTGGAAAAGGGATCCTACCTCATAAGGAGGGGAGTGTATCTCCAGTCCGTGGGAGGAATACCCTGGGGAGGAGGGAGGCTGCGGGGGTCAGGTGTTGGCATTGTCAGGACTGGGGACATGTGGCCGCCAACTGCCCTAGGGCATCCGAACCCATGGACTGCGGGTTCGCTCGCCGGTCCTCTCTTTTTGCCCAACCAGTGTATATAGCTGACCCCCTGCTGGCCGCGGACACCCCTCCGATGTGTGACATCATGGTTAATGGACACTCCGTGCAGGCCCTGCTGGACTCTGGGAGCCTGGTAACTCTGGTCCATGAGTCGTTGGTAACAGAAAAACTCCCAGAAGGGCGAACCCTTACCATTGTCTGTATACATGGGGATCGCCGGGAGTATCCCACTACTAAGGTTACCCTGACGGTGGGTGGGAAAGAGGTGCCACATGTCGTGGGAGTGGGAGACGGCTCCCTTATGCCGCAATATTGGGGAGGGACTTTCCCTGTTCTGGTCTTTGTGGAGGAACGGGTTGCCTACTTGTGGGGAAGAAAAATGTCCAGGTCCCGAACCTGAGGACCCCGAAGCAGAGACACCAGCGGTAGGGGTGACCACTACTTCCGTGATAGAGGGGAGACAACCCCACTAAGTGTAATGGTGGGAGACGTGGAGGGCTTGCCACCGGGACCGGAATTGGCAGACCTCAACGTCTCCGGAGAAAATTTTGGGACCGCACAACACCGGGACCAAACCCTAGCCAGGGCCTGGGAGAACGTTGTGGTAATTGATGGTAAACCCCAAAAACCTGGGGCGGAGTTAATGCTTCCCGTTTTGTTGTTCACCAGGAAATGTTGTATCGGGTGAACCAAATCCGGGTGAGAATATTGAACAGTTGGTGGTGCCCACGGCGTACCGCAAGCTCGTTATGGAGCTTGCCCACCAACATGTTCTTGGGGGACACTTGGGATGGCAGAAAACCCAGGACCGCATACTGCAGCGGTTTTATTGGCCCAGTGTTTTCAAAGAGGTAGAAAATTATTGTAAGTCCTGTCCAACCTGTCAGGTAAATAGCCCCCAGCCACATTTCCGTAGTCCTCTGGTACCTCTACCAATCATAGAGGTACCGTTTGAGCGAATCGCTATGGATCTAATAGGGCCCATACCGAAGTCCGCTAGGGGCCACCAACACATTCTGGTCGTTCTCGATTACGCCACTCGGTATCCGGAGGCGGTGCCCCTGCGACATACATCAGCTAAGCTCATAGCTAAGGAGTTAATGGAAATGTTTTCCCGGGTGGGCCTGCCTAAGGAGGTTCTGACAGACCAAGGGACCCCTTTTATGTCCAAGGTTATGAGGGAACTGTGTAAATTGCTGCGTATTAAACAGTTGCGGACGTCCGTTTACCATCCGCAAACGGATGGTCTCGTCGAAAGGTTTAACCAAACGTTAAAAATATGTTAAAAAGGGTGGTGTCTAGAGATGGGAGGGACTGGGACCTGCTTCTGCCCTATCTCATGTTCGCAGTGCGAGAGGTGCCCCAGGCCTCTACTGGGTTCTCGCCCTTCGAACTGCTTTATGGCCGACACCCTCGGGGCCTGTTAGACATCGCCAAGGAAGCATGGGAACAACAACCCGTCCCCACAAAAGTGTCATTGAGTATGTCACCCAGATGCAGGAACGGATGGAAAGGGTGTTGCCGCTGGTCCGGGAGCATATGGAGGCAGCGCAACAAGCCCAGAGTAGGGTGTATAATCGTCAGGCTCGGGTACGGGACTTCAATCCGGGAGATCGGGTTTTGGTTCTGGTACCCACCCTTGACAGCAAGTTCCTAGCTAGGTGGCAGGGCCCCTATGAGGTAATCGAGAAGGTAGGGAAGTAAATTACAAAGTACACCAGCCAGGCGGCGCAAGCCGAAGCAGGTGTACCATGTGAATTTACTAAAGCCGTGGAAAGATAGGGACACGGCCAACGACCACAGCCCCCGTCCAGGGCTTCTAGGTGAAAAAGGTCCAGCCCCACAGTTCGAGGCCTGCGAAGCAGTAACCACGGTAAAATTGCAGACAGCCTGTCTTCCAAACAAGTTCAGGAAGTAAGGGAGTTCATCAGTCGGAACACGGATGTGTTCTCGGACCTCCCTGGCCGCACGTCTCTCATCCAACATGACATCGTCACTGAGCCTCAGGCCAAGATCCGGTTAAAACCATACCGGGTACCCGAGGCTCGGCGGCGGGCCATCGCGGAGGAAGTGCAATTAATGTTGAAGCTTGATGTCATTGAGGAGTCGAAAAGTGAATGGGCAAGTCCCATAGTCCTAATACCCAAGCCAGATGGGACGTTGCGGTTCTGCAACGATTTTCGTAAGTTAAATGAAGTGTCCAAGTTTGATGCGTATCCCATGCCCCGGGTAGACGAGCTTGTTGAGAATTTAGGGCAAGCCCGTTATTTTTCTGTGCTAGACCTCACTAAAGGGTACTGGCAGGTACCCTTAACGGAGTCGGCCAAGGAAAAAACTGCTTTTGTTACCCCGCAGGGCCTGTATCATTACAAGGTATTACCCTTTGGCCTGCATGGCGCCCTGCCACTTTCCAAAGGTTAATGGACATTGTGCTGCGACCTCATCGTCGGTACGCCTCGGCCTACTTAGATGATGTAGTCATCCACAGCACCGACTGGGAAAGCCATTTGCCCAAAGTACAGGCGGTAGTGGATGCCCTTAGAAAAGCTGGACTAACCGCTAATCCAAAAAAGTGTGCCATTGGGTTAGAAGAGACCAAGTATCTGGGGTATGTCATTGGGCGGGGACTCATCAAACCTCAGGTAAATAAGATAGAGGCAATACGTGTGGCCATTACCAGAAACAACACAGACACCTATTGATCCACAAGGAAAACCTGTCAGATCAAACCACATGTTGCCAGTCTCACAGATCTCCTGCCACTCACTGTCGCCGGGACGTCTGTATGTCTCGGTACGTCCGAGACACTGCCTCACAGCCAATCAGGAGGTACGATATTGACTTGTCTATTAGGTTCTAGGTAAGGTATCAAGCAGAGATGCCATTCTGAGCTCAGCATCTGATGTGGTAGGACATGTATATCACAGACAAAGCAATTGGACACACAAGGCAACCTTTTTAGGATCTTACAGTGTTAGGTACTGGGAAGATATATTTAGTTAGGTTGTTTGAGTTACTTGATAGAAAGATAAGTTTTAGTGGTAGGGACAGGATAGGGTGAGTTAATTTATCCTGCATGTTACAGAACTTGAGTTGTTCACATATATACAGTCTGTGTTGCACTGCACATAAGTTTTTAAAGAAACAGTAGTCTTTTTTTTAGGAGCTGGCTAACAGCCCAATTAACATTAAAAAAAAACTAAAATCTACTGGCTGAAGATGTTTTACGCATCATGGTTGCACTGAAGACTGTGCAATTGGGCCTTTTTTCCCCAAAAACCTGTTGCAAAACTTTTACATGTAAAGAGTGTATAATAAGCGCATTTTCCAGCATCACCAGCAGCGTATATATTTTTGACAGAGAGATTTCACAATTGCTTTTAACCTGTTTCAAAGCTTATACAATTAAGTGTGCAATAAGCATATTTTCCAGCGTCACCAGCAGTGAATAATTGCTGCAGACATTGCGCAATTACTTCTTCTTCAAGTTTAAATTTTTTTAAAAAAAAGATAGAAAGACATGAGAGAAAAAATATGATTTCTAGGATACCTCAGAGTAGCATACACAACTTTTTAGGGCAATATGAGCATTTTAATTTTTAGTTGAATTTATTCATACTGTAAGAGGGCGCAAGGTTCCGTCGTCGACGGAAGGTACGTGTCACCGAGGTTCCTGGCCTCGGTGAGATAAGAGCCGGATTTTTTGTGTCAGCAGCAGCTAGTGCTGCTTGACACATTGATATTTAGTATGGCTACAAAGCCGATCCGGGCCGGCTCTTATTGGGAATAGTCAAGTGCTGGGTGGGAGACTATTCCCCACGGTCCAGGCCGGACTTTTTCCGGGCCTTTAAAAGGCAGCCACCTCAGCAGGTGGGAGGGGATTATCCTGGAAGCTGCTGGTGTTGCTGTGGAGCTCTCAGGGCTGAGAGCAAGAGTCTGCAAACAGGCGTGCAGTCTACCTGGAAGCCACTTGTGGGGAAGAAAAATGTCCAGGTCCCGAACCTGAGGACCCCGAAGCAGAGACACCAGCGGTAGGGGTGACCACTACTTCCGTGATAGAGGGGGAGACAACCCCACTAAGTGTAATGGTGGGAGACGTGGAGGGCTTGCCACCGGGACCGGAATTGGCAGACCTCAACGTCTCCGGAGAAAATTTTGGGACCGCACAACACCAGGACCAAACCCTAGCCAGGGCCTGGGAGAACGTTGTGGTAATTGATGGTAAACCCCAAAAACCTGGGGCGGAGTTAATGCTTCCCCGTTTTGTTGTTCACCAGGAAATGTTGTATCGGGTGAACCAAATCCGGGGTGAGAATATTGAACAGTTGGTGGTGCCCATGGCGTACCGCAAGCTCGTTATGGAGCTTGCCCACCAACATGTTCTTGGGGGACACTTGGGATGGCAGAAAACCCAGGACCGCATACTGCAGCGGTTTTATTGGCCCAGTGTGTTCAAAGAGGTAGAAAATTATTGTAAGTCCTGTCCAACCTGTCAGGTAAATAGCCCCCAGCCACATTTCCGTAGTCCTCTGGTACCTCTACCAATCATAGAGGTACCGTTTGAGCGAATCGCTATGGATCTAATAGGGCCCATACCGAAGTCCGCTAGGGGCCACCAACACATTCTGGTCGTTCTCGATTACGCCACTCGGTATCCGGAGGCGGTGCCCCTGCGACATACATCAGCTAAGCTCATAGCTAAGGAGTTAATGGAAATGTTTTCCGGGTGGGCCTGCCTAAGGAGGTTCTGACAGACCAAGGGACCCTTTTATGTCCAAGGTTATGAGGGAACTGTGTAAATTGCTGCGTATTAAACAGTTGCGGACGTCCGCTTACCATCCGCAAACGGATGGTCTCGTCGAAAGGTTTAACCAAACGTTAAAAATATGTTAAAAAGGGTGGTGTCTAGAGATGGGAGGGACTGGGACCTGCTTCTGCCCTATCTCATGTTCGCAGTGCGAGAGGTGCCCCAGGCCTCTACTGGGTTCTCGCCCTTCGAACTGCTTTATGGCCGACACCCTCGGGGCCTGTTAGACATCGCCAAGGAAGCATGGGAACAACAACCCGTCCCCACAAAAGTGTCATTGAGTATGTCACCCAGATGCAGGAACGGATGGAAAGGGTGTTGCCGCTGGTCCGGGAGCATATGGAGGCAGCGCAACAAGCCCAGAGTAGGGTGTATAATCGTCAGGCTCGAGTACGGGACTTCAATCCGGGAGATCGGGTTTTGGTTCTGGTACCCACCCTTGACAGCAAGTTCCTAGCTAGGTGGCAGGGCCCCTATGAGGTAATCGAGAAGGTAGGGAAGTAATTACAAAGTACACCAGCCAGGGCGGCGCAAGCCGAAGCAGGTGTACCATGTGAATTTACTAAAGCCGTGGAAAGATAGGGACACGGCCAACGACCACAGCCCCCGTCCAGGGCTTCTAGGTGAAAAAGGTCCAGCCCCACAGTTCGAGGCCTGCGAAGCAGTAACCACGGTAAAATTGCAGACAGCCTGTCTTCCAAACAAGTTCAGGAAGTAAGGGAGTTCATCAGTCGGAACACGGATGTGTTCTCGGACCTCCCTGGCCGCACGTCTCTCATCCAACATGACATCGCCACTGAGCCTCAGGCCAAGATCCGGTTAAAACCATACCGGGTACCCGAGGCTCGGCGGCGGGCCATCGCGGAGGAAGTGCAATTAATGTTGAAGCTTGATGTCATTGAGGAGTCGAAAAGTGAATGGGCAAGTCCCATAGTCCTAATACCCAAGCCAGATGGGACGCTGCGGTTCTGCAACGATTTTCGCAAGTTAAATGAAGTGTCCAAGTTTGATGCGTATCCCATGCCCCGGGTAGACGAGCTTGTTGAGAATTTAGGGCAAGCCCGTTATTTTTCTGTGCTAGACCTCACTAAAGGGTACTGGCAGGTACCCTTAACGGAGTCGGCCAAGGAAAAACTGCTTTTGTTACCCGCAGGGCCTGTATCATTACAAGGTATTACCCTTTGGCCTGCATGGCGCCCTGCCACTTTCCAAAGGTTAATGGACATTGTGCTGCGACCTCATCGTCGGTACGCCTCGGCCTACTTAGATGATGTAGTCATCCACAGCACCGACTGGGAAAGCCATTTGCCCAAAGTACAGGCGGTAGTGGATGCCCTTAGAAAAGCTGGACTAACCGCTAATCCAAAAAAGTGTGCCATTGGGTTAGAAGAGACCAAGTATCTGGGGTATGTCATTGGCGGGGACTCATCAAACCTCAGGTAAATAAGATAGAGGCAATACGTAATTGGCCCCGACCGGTCACCACCAGGCAGGTAAAATCGTTCCTGGGGATTGTAGGGTACTACATGAGGTTTGTGCCCCACTTTGCCACGATAGCAGCACCATTGACAGACCTGTTGAAGGGACGGAAGTCCGGAAAGGTTCACTGGAGTGAGAAGGCAGAAGAGGCTTTCTCTGCATTGAAGTCGGCCCTGTGTGGGTCCCCGGTTTTGGTGATACCCGACTTCAACAGGGAGTTCATAGTACAGACGGATGCCTCGGAGGTAGGCCTCGGCGCTGTACTGTCTCAGGAAGTCAACGGCGAAGAACATCCCGTTGTCTTCCTGAGCCGTAAGCTCAGTCCCGCCGAGTCCAGGTATAGTATAGTGGAGAGGGAGTGCCTGGCTATCAAGTGGGCACTCGAGTCTCTCCGCTATTACTTGTTAGGGAGGAAGTTCCGTCTGGTGACCGACCATTCCCCTCTCAAGTGGATGAGCCAGGCCAAGGAGAGGAATGCTCGGGTCACCAGGTGGTTCCTGTCCTTACAGAACTTCCAGTTCTCAGTAGAACACCGGGCAGGCCGCTTGCAGGGTAACGCGGATGCCCTGTCCCGCGTCCACTGTCTCATGTGTGTTCACCCCCTCAGGGTTGAACAAAGGGGGGGGGTATGTAAGAGGGCGCAAGGTTCCGTCATCGACGGAAGGTACGTGTCACCGAGGTTCCTGGCCTCGGTGAGATAAGAGCCGGATTTTTTGTGTCAGCAGCAGCTAGTGCTGCTTGACACATTGATATTTAGTATGGCTACAAAGCCGATCCGGGCCGGCTCTTATTGGGAATAGTCAAGTGCTGGGTGGGAGACTATTCCCCACGGTCCAGGCCGGACTTTTCCGGGCCTTTAAAAGGCAGCCACCTCAGCAGGTGGGAGGGATTATCCTGGAAGCTGCTGGTGTTGCTGTGGAGCTCTCAGGGCTGAGAGCAAGAGTCTGCAAACAGGCGTGCAGTCTACCTGGAAGCCGCTGGTGGAAACTTTGCGTGGCCGACCTAACTGCCAGGTGTGAACTAACACCGACCACTCAGGTGACCTTGCTATGGGACTTATGTTTTTGCCGGGTGTTTTACCTTGTGTGAACAAGCACTAAAGACTGTTTCTGTTTTGCCTTGTGTGAACAAGCACTAAAGACTGTTTCTGTTTTGCCGAGTGTGAATAAAACACTTCTGCTTTACCCAGCGAACTGTATACCTTGCCTCTATACTGCGTCCGCAAGCCTGTCTACCAGAGCAATTCCCCACAATACCCATTTCTTCTAACCGAGTCATTACAATCAGAATCCAATCAATTTAAAAGAAATCGCTCATCTCTAATGAATGCAATTTCAAATACCCTTTAGGAAATTCATAGTTTATAGAAGGGGATCCCCCATTCAGGGCCCGCATCTATTAGCCAGAGTGGAGAGTTGTTACATGGAGCGATTCCTGATCTGGAGGACCTAACATGTCCGTGGATTACAAAGACAGGCCATTGATTGTAATGGAAACTGTGTAAAGCTTCATTTTACCTGCAGTGGCTCTGCAGGAGAATTTTAAATTGTGCCTTAGAATTTTCCCACAGATTACAGCTGATCACTGAGGATTTAAGTAACACCCTTTGATCAGTTTATAATTAGTAGACTAGCAAATACTATTTACTGCGAACCAGGGGCGTAACTACCATAGCGGCAGACCATGCGGCTGCTATGGGGCCCAGGGCAAGAGGGGGCCCAGTTGGGATCATCCCCTCTTTTACTAGGGGTGAAAACTTGGTCAGGACTCTACCCTCTGAAGGAACAACTTTTAGCAAATGAGGCAGTGTAAAAAATGGTCCAAGGGTCATTAAAAGGGGTTTAGGCGGAAACGCTTCTGTCCTATGTGGGTGGGCCTAGTTCGATCCTTGCTATGGGGCCCTTACTTCTCTATGTACGCCACTGCTGGGAACTAACAAAAAATGGTTTGCATAACCCCTTTAATGCGACCATTCAAATAAGATGACCATGAAAGGGCCTAGGTAATCAGGATTTTTATGCCTGACATACAGTAAATTAGAGCTCTTCCTACAGTTTTACATATACCTTCCAGTAGTAAGCGCAAGGGGACACTGCAAACTAACCTAGAGAAGGAGCTTAGAATTACCGTTTATGTTTAGCACAGGCATATGAGGCCTGTTTTCTTCCCTGATGACATCTGGAGCTCCCCAGAAAAATATGCTTTGGGAGGACAGTGTAAATCATTGGGGGGAAATTTACTTAGACTGACGTTTCCTATGCCAGTGTAAAACTAAAATAGACTGAAGTAAGAAACACCACATTTCTTAATAAATTTGGCATGTCTGGGGGGCAGAGCTTGCCAATGGCAGTGTGAGCAGCATGAGTCTCTGGCTCCTGAAAGTCTCCAGCTTATTAACATTATACAGGACACTGTCGACTGCTAACTACCAATGAAGGGTTAGAGGAAGAGAACCTCTTCAACGCCTGCTCCTGTGGATCGAAATTCTGGAGCTATTTCCCGCTTCTTTAGCTCGGTCAGTCAGCCCGCTGAGATCGCCGAATGTAGCACGTCAGCCAAGATGGCGGAGGCAATACGTGCCAGCTCAGTAGCCCCATCCTCTACCGCCTTATCCAGGTACGCGGCTGCATCACCTGGCTCCTCGCCTCAACAGGGAGGTTTTCCGGCCATGACACCCAGGTCAGTGAGATCGCCAGACTCAAAAGAACAAAATGTTGACTGGGGTTAAAAAATTCACCTTAAGGCGCTCCCTACTAAATCTGAGATAGATGCCTTATTCATGAGATTGGAAACCTCCCATAAGCAGGATATGGCGGCCTTACATCAGGACATTAAACATGTCGGTCAGAGAGAACTGAAACCGGAGGAATAATCTCTGCATCAGAGGACTTCATGAAACAAATCCTCCCCAAGACCTAGGCTTGGGCACATGAATATTTTGGTAAATTACTGAATAGAGATCATGGGCAGCCCATAGAGATTGACTGAACAGAGCTTTGGGCCCAAAAACGGGAGAGCTGTCTCGCCCAAGTGACATCATATGCAGAATTCATTTTTACAAAGACAAAGAAGCCATTTTTAGGTCAGCAAGAAACCCAGAAACAATTTGAAAATAAGGAACTCCTCATCCTACCGGACCTTGCGAGACACACCTTAATGCTGCGAAAGGCCCTAAAACCCCTCTTGACAATCCTCAGGGACAACACCATTGTTTATAGATGGGGATTTCCCTTTCAACTGATTGCTGAATGGTGGGTAAACTGCAGTTTTTAAATCTTTAGCCAATTTATCAAGATTGTTGGAAACCTTCGATCTACCATCCCTGGAGCTCCCTGATTGGCCAAGACTACATGCGGTTTATTCTATCCCACAGTGCGACAGATGGCAGACATTGACGCCTAAAGAACAGAGATCTTCTAGACATCCTCAAGCACCAGTAGACGGATTGTCCAACTGAATGATAATGTCATTTCTCTTGTTACCTTTTGTTTCCCTTCATTTGCTCATAGGTCTGCTTATAGCTGTTTACGGTTACTATGAACTATAACAGCTTATCTTATGTTGTACCAAGTGATTTTTATGTTGTGTTATATACAGGGTTAACTATTTACTGTCGTTGGAGACTAGTATGGCTGCCATTTAGCCCTTGACTTCTCTTTCCCTAAATTAGGGACCATGGCACCTAGTGCTGATTGTGACCGAGGTCACTGCTTAGTATTTTACCCAGCTGATTTAGTTGGCTCCCCCTTTCTTTCCTACCTATATTCTCTTCTTTGAACATTATGTTTTCATATACTCAACTTTGTCTATGTCTTTCCCATCATGTGTCCTCCCCTCCTTTAATGTTACCATTCTGGGTAAGAGACCTGACCATTTGGAAAATTGTGCTATCTACTTACCCACCATAATGACACCCCTCTCATTCTGCACCTACAACGCTAGAGGCCTTAACAAGCCCGAGAAGCATTGTCAAATCCTATATCGTTTCCATAAGAAAAGAATCATGTTGACTATGTTTCAAAAAACCCATTTTAAACTTCTACGCCCAAGTGTGAGAACAGATATTATCTGGTCTGGTTTCATGGTCCCAACCCAACTAAAAATGCAGGAGGAGTTTCTATTGCATTCCATAAGAATTTGCGCCCTAAAGTTTCATCCCCGGACATTGACCCCAGAAGTCGGTTTATCTTTCTTAAGCTTTCAGATCATTTCATTATCACAGCTGCTAATGTCTATTTTCCTAACCAGGGGCAGACGACCTTCAGATCCAAAACCTTATACGACTAGCCAGATTCTCACAAGGTTCTTCTATCATCTTAGTAGGGGATTTCAATATGGCGATGGACCCAACCATGGACTCTTCGACCGGTAGGTCCTCAGTCTCCTTAGTTTCCTCACGCATGTTCAGGGCGTCACTCAGGTTGGTTGATTTATGGTGTGTTCTGCATCCAGGTGTCAGGGATTACAGCTTCCACTCACAAGCACACAATAGCTATAGGAGACTTAATCACTTTTTTATCTCTCATAAACTCTTAGATTCAGATCCCCGTTGCTCAATGGACATTCTTTTATGGTCAGACCATTCACCTGTATATGGTTTACTATTCCCTCATCATACACACCCACGCCAATTCAAAATACTGAAAAAGCCATATGGTCGTGTGCAATAGGCCTAAGTCCTCTTCGTATGTCTGATTGTTTATACTCACTCTGTCCTTTCTGTTTCTTAATATCTGATAACATTTCATACCTGGGATTTTACTCAGATTCATGTACCTACTGTTCTCTATTATTCCAGGTTTTGTCATCCTAGAACATCTTGAACTCATATTTGCTAATGTTATCGAATTTTATTAAGCTTTAAAGATTGAGACACATAAGTGTTTGTATTGTATTATTTTATTGTAATTGCATTAATAAAAAGGAGATTGAACCATAAATTTGGCATGTCTGGCTGTCCATTGGCTAGACAATTAAATTACCGCCAGTACAAAATGACAGAAAATCAATCAGTCTGTTGCTAAACCCTCTCCAATTTTCTCATCCCCTTTGAAAAGTGTAAATAGAAGCATAAATTATTGCAGCAATAGAGACTGCATTGTAATTTAGTCACTGTACTTTCACACAATCTCATTCCATTTAATAGAGAATGGTGTAAGCGGCAAATTTCTAAATCACTTAATTAAAAAAATAAACCTGCATCCACCTGAAAAAAACAGTAAAGTCATGGCCACTAGGGGTCTCTTCCACCTAATTTGCTGTCCACTGCCTGTGGTCAGGCAAGTTCCTTCCCCAGTAAGGCCTCTTTCACACTTGCGTTGTGTGGATCCGGCGTGCACTTCCGTCGCCGGAAATGCCCGCCGGATCCATTACAACGCAAGACAACTGAAAGCATTTGAAGACTGATCAGTCTTCAAAATGCTTTCAGTGTTACTATGGCAGTCAGGACGCTACTAAAGTCCTGGTTGCCATAGTAAGTAGTGGGGAGCCAGGGGAGTAGATACTTACAGTCCGTGCGGCTCCCGGGGCGCTCCACAATGACAGCAGAGCGCCCCACGCGCATGGATCACGTGATCCATGCGATCATGTGATCCATGCTCATGGGGCGCTCTGACGTCATTGTGGGTTGCCCCGGGACTCGGGAGTCGCACGGACGGTAAGTATACTTCTCCTCTGCCTCCCCACTACACTTTACCATGGCAGCCGGGACCTTAGTGTCCTGGCTGCCATGGTAACCATTCACAAAAGCTAAACGTCGGATCCGGCGATGCGCCGATTGACGTTTAGCTTAAAGCCGGATCCGGATTAATGCTTTTCAATAAGCATTAATTCCGGATCCGTCCTTCCGGCATGCCTTCAGGATTTTTGGCCAGAGCAAAATCTGCAGCATGCTGCGGATTTTGCTACGGCCAAAAAACGTTTGAATACTGAACTGAAGACATTCTGATGCATCCTGAACGGATTTCTCTCCATTCAGGGTGCATTGGGATAATCCTGATCAGTATCTTTCCGTCCTAGAGCCCCGAGGACGGAACTCTAGGACGGAAAGATAAAACGCCAGTGTGAAAGAGGTCTAACAGAGACAGAAGACGGCTGAGAGGAAGTAGGAGCGTGTCCAAGCTAGCTGAGATCCTGATGGAAGCACTGATTCTACAGAGCACAGAAGGTCCTGTGTTTCTGTAAGTCTGATCTCTCCCTCCTTAGCAGCTTTATGAGATTCCTACAAGAAAACAAACAGTAGGAAGTAAGGGAAGTGAGATCACTGCCCACTGTCAGATTCAACAGAAGAACTCCTTGCTTCTGAGTGAAATGCATCTAGCTGTTCAGCTGGAACAGGGAATAATATGACTGAAGGGGACTTTAGGGGAGCCCAAAAAACACAAGTTTGTTCACAGTAGGGTTGTCACGATAACAACATTTTGAGTTGATTTCGATACCATAAAAAAGTATTACGATACTCAATACCATTTGACACAACACGTAAAAAATAAAACACAAAAAAAAACGCGTGCATTGCGCATTTTGTGGAACGTCCGTCCATAATAGAACAGTTTCATCCTATTTTTTGCGGGGACAAGGTGACTAAAAAATGGCGAATCATGTGTTTTTATTTTTTTTTTTCTGTCACAGCGTTTACAGCATAGGAGATTTTTTTTATATTTTATTCGTTTTTTGGAAGTGGCTATACCTAATATATTTATTTTTTATTGTGTTTATATTTTTATATGTAAAATTGGGAAAGGGCGTGATTTAAACTTTTAATATTTAGCAGTTTTTTTTAACTCTTTCTTTTTTACTTTTTATTTAATAACTATTAGCCAACTTAGAGGGAATAGGACTTCACACTGTCCCTGCTGCACTGTGCTTTATGCACACAGCAGCAGGTAGCTTACCATGGCAGCCAAGGCTTCAGTAGCGTGCTGGTTGCCATGGTAATTGATCGGATCCCCGCGATTTCACTGCTCCCACTGCACCACCAATGTTCATACTGAGGAGGGGGGAGGGGACCCTGGGGCCACTGCCACCAATGACTATAATACTGGGGGGGGGGGGGAAAGACTGAGCCACCAATAACTATAATACCGGGGAGGGAGCCACACTGCACCACCAATGAATATAATACCTAGGAGGCGGGATGGAGGCTGTGGCCACTGCGCCTCTGCTCCCTATCTAACTTTTTTAATTCGCCTCTCCCGCTATCTGACCACAACCTACTCACCTTCTCTTCACTAGTCTCTTCTGCTGCTCCCACAGTCCACACACTAACACCCCCCACCCCCCCCCCCCCCGCAGGAACCTTAAACATCTCAACTTTTGTTTGCTCTTTGACTCTCTTCTGCCACTCTCTACCATTTGTTCCCTACAAGACCCAGATACTGCCACCACCCTGTATAACACCACAATAAGTACAGCTCGGGACATTGTTGCCCCCTCACACACAAGACAACCCAAAAATTCAACAGACAACCCTGGCACACGGAACTGACCAAAAAACTCAGACAAGCTTCCAGGGCTGCTGAGTGGCAATGGAAGAAATCCCATTCTTTACCACATACAAACAATCCCTCCTCATTTTTAAATCCTCACTCGCTGATGCAAAACAGGCCTACTTCTCATCTCTCATATCTTCCCTGTCCCACAGCCCAAACAACTTTTTAACACTTTTAACTACCTTCTCCGTCCCCCAGCGCCCCCACCCTCTCCTCTCATCTCAGCTGAGGACTTTGACACATACTTCAAACTAAAGATAGTCAACATCAGAGAAAGCTTCAGTGCACAGTCCTCACGGACCCTCTACACAACTGCTCAGTACTCTTCTCCCAAAACTCACTTCTCCACCATTACAGAAGAAAAACTATCCATTCTACTCTCCAGATCACATCTCACCACCTGTGCACTTGACCCAATACCATCCCACTTCATCCCTAACTTCACTTCAGCCTATCACTAACCTCTGGTGTCTTCCCCTCTAGTTTTAAATATATCACTAATAATTGTTAGCAGGATTGTCTTATGACAATAACTTCTATCCATACATTGGCGGATCCAGGGGGGGGGGGCAACGGGCAATTGCCCCCCCAGAACGTGGGCTGCAGGGCACAGGGAGATGAACGCTTACATTGCGGAAGCGTTCATCTCCATAGTCATCTGTATCGCCATCTTCAGGACAGCGATACAGATGGCTGCGCTGTGGGGCAGGGAGGGAGAGGCGTCTCCCTTCCCTGCTCCTCTGATAGGCTGCCGGCACTAGGCCTGCAGCCTATCTGATGTTGGTGCAAGCAGCGCAATGACGTCACATGGGGGGGGGGGATTGTTTGGCACATGATACTGGCACAAGAGGGGGGATTGTTTGGCACATGATACTGGCACATGGGGGGGGGGATTGTTTGGCACGATACTGGCACATGGGGGGGTTGGCACATGATACAGGCACATGGGGGTGGGGGGGTTGGTACTTAATACTGGCAAATGAGGGGGCAGCAGTTTGGTGCTTGATGGCAGATGAAGTGGGTTTGGCACTTGATGCAGGCACATGGGGGAGGGGGGGTTGGCACTTGATACTGGCAAATGAGGATAGGGGAGGCACTTGATAATGGCGTATGGAGGGGTTTGGAACATGATACTGGCGTATGGGGGGTGGTTGGAACTTGATACTGGCAAATGAGGGGGGGGTTGGCACTTGATACTGGCACCTGGGGGATACATTTGATACTGGCACATGGGGGGTTGGCACTTGAACTTGATACTGGCACATGGGGGGGGGTTGGCACTTCATACTGGCAAATGGGGGGTTTGGCACTTGGTACTGGCACATGGGGGGTTTGGCAGTTGTTACTGGCACATGGGGGGGTTTGGCACTTGGTATTGGCACATGGGGGGGTTAACAGTTGTCACTGGCACATGATGATGTGGGAGAGGCACTTATTATTGGGGGCACTATTGGGGACCACAGCGGCACAATATTGGGGGTAGTAGGATGAATTGTCCAGAAGATGGGAGGATGGTGGAAAAGTAGTAAACTAAGATTTATTTTTTGTTAAACTGCAGAGATGGAAAACAACTGAAAAATGGTGGCCTGGTCTGAAAGGAGAAGATGAGGAAAGAGAACATCTACATCAAAGGAGACGTCATTGGATGTAAGAGGTATGGGCGCGATATATGGGTGGGTGTGTGTGGGTGTGGCTTGAGGGTGGGCATGGACACAGGGGCCCCATAAGTTCCAATTGCCCGGGGAAGTGCCCCTCCCGAGACCAGGCTCTGGATCCGCCACTGTATTCATATGCCCAAATATAGCATATAGATGTCCTACCATGGGACCCTGCTTGATATTATACTCTATGACCCAGAACAAGGAGACCTTTTGTTCATTATATTGACCACAATGATTGCCACCTTCTTCGGGCACATAATGAGGGACATTTATCAAAACAAGCATACCTATACACCAGTCTTCATCTCCTTGCACTAGCGTGAGATGCACATAATTTATTAAGAAGCAGATTCCTCTTAATAAATTAGGTGCATTTCTGACCTGCCATGCACCTGATACTGACGCAGACTTCAGTTTATGCCACTTTCTGGCAACAGTTATAGTGAATCCGGCTTCGCGCCACCCCCCACCCCATCCCGATAAACCCTGTTAGTTTTCTTGGCACTTCACAAAAGGGTTGAGAAGCTTAAAAAGTTGCAAATTATGTTGCACATATGACGTGCACCACAATTTGCGACTTATTTACACCATAAAACTGGTGTAAATGCCTTGATTTAATCCTCCTTAGGCCTCATGCACACGACCGTTGGTGTTTTGCGGTCCGCAAACTGCGGATCCGCAAAACACGGAAGCTGCTCCGCGTTCTGTTCCGCAATTTGTGGAACGGAACGCGGCCCATTGCAGAAATGTCTATTCTTGTCCGCAAAATGGACAAGAATAGGACATGCTCTATTTTTTTTGCAGGGGCACAGAACGGAGCAATGGATGCGGACAGCACACGGAGTGCTGTACTCAACTTTTGTGGCCCCATTGAAGTGAATGGGTCCGCGTCCGAGCTGCAAAATATGCGCCTCGGACGCGGACCACAACAACGGTCGTGTGCATGAGTCCTAAAAGAGGTTGTCTCACTTCTGCAAATAGCATTTATCATGTAGAGAAAGTTAATACAAGGCACTTACTAGTGTATTACTAGCTGCATTTATTTTTCCATTATATTATTATACACACTATAGGAAAAAAAAGCTGGCCTTTTTGGTGGCCTGGACCATGGGAGCTCACATAGGCTGGTGCTTTTTTTGTAATAGTGTACAAGCACAGCCGCCCCTGATGGATTGCAGGGTGGTCGTGACCATGGAAATGAGAAGTGTATAATGTGATGGGAAAATGGATCAAGCCAGCAAAGAAAGCAATATGGACAATCACAATACATTAGTAAGTGCCTTGTAGTAACACTATCTACATGATAGATGCCATTTGCTAAAGGGACGCAACCCGTTTAATGTCCTTCATTATGCTTCTGAGAACGGAAGTAGTCTACCTCCAAAATGCACTGCATGCTATTTTATTAAATATTTTACTACTATCAGTGCCATATGAATCCTGTTTTTTACCTTTTTTTTCCCCATTTTTACCACTTCATACTATATCTGGCCCTAATTTGAGAGCCCTGTAGGAGAAAGCAGCAGCTGTAATGGTAACTAGAGAGATCTCTAACCAGAACCACAGCCAACAAACTGAAAGCAGCTACATGTCATCATACACCACTCAGTTTATTCACCAGAGCCTGCCACAAGGATGGCCTGTGCTGCTAGGAATGTTTTATCACCATAAAATATAACTTTTAATTAATTTCTTAAAAGATTAGACACAAGGAATCTCATATCCGAGTAGGGAGGGTAGCAGACGGATCAAAAGGCCAGAAATTATCTATCCCTGATCTGTCCGCTAAACGCTATTTAGGCCCTGCCTACAAAACGGAATAGCCGCCCCGATAGGGGCGATCCCGTGTCAGGAACCTCCTAGAATCCCTAATGAGGCCCTGGCACAGGATAGTACCCACCACCAATGTGAAGTGTATTGGTCAAAAAGTCTGTCAGTAGTCAAAAAGATGTATTATGACCTGAGGAATCACATAGAGTGCGAGCTCCCATTCACTGGGATGATATCTCTCACTCCTAGTGATTCTCCCAATAGACAAAATTACTGTTCAGACATGATACATAATATAAAGGTATATAGTCGTCCCAAATAGGTATACAAATTCCCTATAGTAGACCCAAATAGGTATACAAGTTCCCGACGCGTTTCACTCTTGTGTTAAAGATCATCAGGGGACATATACATATAGAAAGGGTACCTGTATCAAAGGACCCCCTCAGTGACAAAATTAGACCAAAAATATACAGAGGTATATTGCCACGTTACCGGTTGAGAATGTCAATCTCAAAAATATACCTAAGCAAGAGGAGAAAATAGTAATACCAGATGTGAACCATTCAGAAAACTTTAAAGGGTCAATAGTAGTGACAAAGCAAAGCCAGTGCTCAAAATAAAGATGTGGTCACTTCCCTTAGCCATCAAGCAGTCTGATGGACACGCTGATTAGACTGGATGTCATCATATCCAGGATCTGTAGTGTTTCTGGGTTCTGGTTTCTCCTCTTGTTTGGGGCCGGTGGCGTGTGGCAAACGCTGCTTGCCTTAAATAGCGCGCTCAGTTCCCAGCTGCAGGTAACGTGATGCAGAGTAAATCACGTGCAAAACCGGAAGTGACGCACCGGAAGTAGCCATGCGTTCCACAGCGCTCCCGATGCGTTCCAGAGCGCTGTACATGCGTGCCACAGCAGATCGATCGTTCCACAGAACAGCGCTACTTCCACAGACCCACTATTAATTAGATTATTATATTAAACAGTTGCCCAGTGTAAATACACATCGGGCACTGTATACCAGAAGACATCCCACCACATGGACTGCACCAGTGGGGGTAAATAGGATGGGATAATATCAGATAATATCCCATATGTAGATTACCTTGAGTATTGCTTTGGGGACACATATATTTCCCACAATGAACCTCAATCTAGAGGTATATATCTGGGGGTAATAAACAAAACTAGAGCCAGACAGGACACACCATTAGGTGTGACCCTAGGCCCTATGTTACAGTATGGCAGATAAAGCAACACTGTCCTACCCAGAAAAAGGTCATTAAATATAGGACCAGCGCTTAAATAAAACAAGTATAATCAATGGACTCATTTAGTCCCAAAGGGCCCGAGTTTCCAGTTTAAACGTCCAGCGTGCTTCTTTCTGTTTAAGTATTTGATCAATATTGCCGCCTCTAATGGATGATCGCACAACCTCTATAACAGAGAAGGAGATGTCCACTTTTCATCAAGATGTTCAACAAGGATATGTTTAGGGATAGGTTATGTCAGTCTTTACCGATGACATGATGGAATGGACCCAGTATGTCCCCCTGTGGGTTCGGTTCATCGATGATATTTTATTGTTATGGACCGGCCCCAGGGATGGCTTTGATAGATTTATGTCTCGTTTAAACAAGAACTCAATAGGTCTCTTTTTACCTCTGAGATTCATGAAAATACGATTTCTTTCCTAGATGTTCTTATTAGTAAGGATGAGCATCACTCCCTAAAGACCACTCTCTATCGCAAAAAAACTGCCACTAATAGCTTACTGAGGTGGAACAGTTTCCATCCCAAGCCCCTACGTAAAGGAATCCCTAAAGGCCAATTCCTTAGAATTAGGCGTAACTGCTCCACCAAGGAGGACTTTGAGAAAGAGGCCCTTCAACTGTCTGATAGATTCAGGGCAAGAGGATATCCTGAATATTGCCTGGTTCAGGCAGCAAAATATGCACGCGCAAAGGAGAGACATACTCTTTGCAGCCCCAAAAGAAGGTAATGGAGGAGGTGATTCGGATTATTGGTACTTTTGATGTTGCTGCTGATGAAATCAGGGAGATAATAGGCAGATACTGGTCATTGCTAAAAACTGATCCAGATCTGAAAGATTACCTCACAGAATACCCCTCCATTACATATAGAAGGGGACGCAATATCCGTGATTTTGTGGTACGTAGCCACTTTGAACCCCCACAGAAAGAATGTTGGCTCCAAAATAGGTCTGTGGGCACATTTAGGTGTGGGCACTGTAAAGCCTGTAAGTATATCAAACTGGGTGATTCCTTTTACGATGCTAGGGGACACATCAGATTTAAACAGAGGTGTTTTGCAAACTGTAACACCAAGGGAGTGATATATCTTATGAGATGTGGCTGCGGAAAACAGTATGTGGGTAAAACCTGCAGAGAATTCAAAACACGGGTTTTAGAACATGTAGGTGACATCCGTAATAAACGTGACAAACCTATCCCTAAACATATCCTTGTTGAACATCTTGATGAAAAAGTGGACATCTCCTTCTCTGTTATAGAGGTTGTGCGATCATCCATTAGAGGCGGCAATATTGATCAAATACTTAAACAGAAAGAAGCACGCTGGACGCTTAAACTGGAAACTCGGGCCCTTTGGGACTAAATGAGTCCATTGATTATACTTGTTTTATTTAAGCGCTGGTCCTATATTTAATGACCTTTTTCTGGGTAGGACAGTGTTGCTTTATCTGCCATACTGTAACATAGGGCCTAGGGTCACACCTAATGGTGTGTCCTGTCTGGCTCTAGTTTTGTTTATTACCCCCAGATATATACCTCTAGATTGAGGTTCATTGTGGGAAATATATGTGTCCCCCAAAGCAATACTCAAGGTAATCTACATATGGGATATTATCTGATATTATCCCATCTCTATTTACCCCCACTGGTGCAGTCCATGTGGTGGGATGTCTTCTGGTATACAGTGCCCGATGTGTATTTACACTGGGCAACTGTTTAATATAATAATCTAATTAATAGTGGGTCTGTGGAAGTAGCGCTCGCTCTGTGGAACGCATCGATCTGCTGTGGCACGCATGTACAGCGCTCTGGAACGCATCGGGAGCGCTGTGGAACGCATGGCTACTTCCGGTGCGCCACTCCGGTTTTGCACGTGATTTACTCTGCATCACGTTACCTGCAGCTGGGAACTGAGCGCGTATTTAAGGCAAGCAGCGCTTGCCACACGCCACCGGCCCCAAACAAGAGGAGAAACCAGAACCCAGAAACACTACAGATCCTGGATATGATGACATCCAGTCTAATCAGCGTGTCCATCAGACTGCTTGATGGCTAAGGGAAGTGACCACATCTTTATTTTGAGCACTGGCTTTGCTTTGTCACTACTATTGACCCTTTAAAGTTTTCTGAATGGTTCACATCTGGTATTACTATTTTCTCCTCTTGCTTAGGTATATTTTTGAGATTGACATTCTCAACCGGTAACGTGGCAATATACCTCTGTATATTTTTGGTCTAATTTTGTCACTGAGGGGGTCCTTTGATACAGGTACCCTTTCTATATGTATATGTCCCCTGATGATCTTTAACACAAGAGTGAAACGCTGCCGGGAACTTGTATACCTATTTGGGTCTACTATAGGGAATTTGTATACCTATTTGGGACGACTATATACCTTTATATTATGTATCATGTCTGAACAGTAATTTTGTCTATTGGGAGAATCACTAGGAGTGAGAGATATCATCCCAGTGAATGGGAGCTCGCACTCTATGTGATTCCTCAGGTCATAATACATCTTTTTGACTACTGACAGACTTTTTGACCAATACACTTCACATTGGTGGTGGGTACTATCCTGTGCCAGGGCCTCATTAGGGATTCTAGGAGGTTCCTGACACGGATCGCTCCTATCGGGCGGCTATTCCGTTTTGTAGGCAGGGCCTAAATAGCGTTTAGCGGACAGATCAGGGATAGATAATTTCTGGCCTTTTGATCCGTCTGCTACCCTCCCTACTCGGATATGAGATTCCTTGTGTCTAATCTTTTAAGAAATTAATTAAAAGTTATATTTTATGGTGATAAAACATTTCTGTGATTCACGTAAACCTTACTATCACCTATTATCTCACTGACTGACGGTTGACTTGTCAGAACGGTATTATTCTTTTCAAAAACAGCCTTGTAATGTGTAACAATGGCCCAGCCGCTAAACTTATTAATTGATAGGACAAAATGGCTTACTGAGGCTAATCAAGTATTTTCAGACAAAGAGATCAGTTTTTCTACACCAGCATGCATATCGATCAAAACCGCATTTAAAGAGTTGTATTTGGCCCACAAAGAATGTCTAAAATCATGGTGGGAAACACAATCGCTTGAAAACTATATTAAACACTCAATTGTCCCACGTGGACTACGTATCTTTGTACGCCCAGCTAAACGAGTCACTACCCCAGAGTTCTTGTATAAGTGGGAACAGGAGGCAACAGAAAGCTCCCTGAGATTCATGAGATTATTATTGATCCAGGAGCAGAACAAATCCCTAGAATTTGAAAGACAGCTAGGTGAAGCGGTGAAAACTGCAGAGGAATTCAGGGATCATACAGAATTCACTAATAGACAATCTGAATTACAAACCAATATCGAGAGATTGAAAACTCTTTGATTGAAAGGAAACATAGACAATTTCTGAATGATCTAACTGAATTCAAAAATAAAACAGCATATACTGTGAACTCAGAATCAAAAGATTCCGCAACAGAAACATCTGCATCAGAACAGGAACAATCGGATAGTGACTCCAACAACTATCGTGGGCGGTCTTATCAGAGGGTAAACTATAGAGGGAGAAGACGTAGAGGGGTAGATTCGGAAATAGGAACTACTCGCAATTCAGGGGGAAGATAGAGGTCGACAACAACCCTCAAATTCGCAATCATGGCGAGAGAATACAGGCCGAGAATTTACCTCCTCCTCCTCAGCATCCTCCTTAGCTATACAGATGAAGGAGAATGGAGGGAACGATCAGTCTTTTTAGATCCAGGCGATCGCAATCCCTATGGTCTACGCAACCGTCCACACAAAAATTGAGTTCATGTGATGACTCCACAATACTTAACATATCAGGAAAGGTATTATCTGAATCAGAGATGAGTATTATATCAAAAGGATTAACCTTTGTCCCCACCAATAAATATGACTGCTTTGGTTGGATTAAAGATCTTAACCTTTTTATTCGAAAAGTAAAATGGCGTAAAACCTTTATTCAATATGATAGATTAAAATGTAGTGAAACGGGATTGAGATGTCGGACCTCCAGGGATTCAATGAACTTTTGAGTCTCCTGGAGGATAATGAGAAAATAGTGGGTACAGGCCCCTTCACCAATCTGGGGAATAAAAGTACAAAAAGTCCACCAAGAGGTAATGAAGCACATATTGATCTGTTTTTGAGTTCAGTGACTAGAGATTTGCAAAACTTATGGCCCGGACGGGTTCTAAGAATAACTACACTCATCCGGAGATGATAGCCCTTCAAAAACTTAATAATAATAAGGAACTAGTGATAAAACCTTCTGATAAAGGAGGGAATATTGTTGTATTAAATTGTAAACAATACAGATCAATGTGCCTTTGCCTACTCAATGATAAAACAAATTATGAGATATTGCGAATAGATCCGACTATCCAATACCGTGGCGAATTGAAACAGATCCTTCAGGGGGCCCTGGGAGATAAACTAATAAATAAAAAGAATATGAATATCTTTATCCTGAACATCCTAGAATCTCAACCTTTTACTGTCTGCCGAAGATACATAAGGGCTTGGACCCCTGAAAGGCCGCCCAATTGTTTCCGGAATTGGTAACCTGACTCAAAATATTGGTACCTATATTGATCAGATATTGCGACCTTTTTGCTTTCCCTGCCCTCATATCTGCGGGACACAACTGACCTCCTGCAGAGGCTTGAGGGGATACATGTAGAACAAGACACATATCTGGCCTCTATTGATGTTGAGGCGCTGTATACATCTATCCCCCATGAAAAGGGAATCGAAGCAGCAAAATACTACCTCACCACTAGACGTGTGGAATACCAAAAACACAATAACTTTGTTCTACACCTCCTTGGTTTTGTATTAACACATAATTATTTTATTTTTGACTCCAAATTCTTCCACCAGCTCAGGGGCACGGCCATGGGAAGTCCTTGTGCGCCGACGCACGCAAATTTGCTCCTGGGCTGGTGGGAGGATACGGTAGTCTTTACCGATGACATGATGGAATGGACCCAGTATGTCCCCCTGTGGGTTCGGTTCATCGATGATATTTTATTGTTATGGACCGGCCCCAGGGATGGCTTTGATAGATTTATGTCTCGTTTAAACAAGAACTCAATAGGTCTCTTTTTACCTCTGAGATTCATGAAAATACGATTTCTTTCCTAGATGTTCTTATTAGTAAGGATGAGCATCACTCCCTAAAGACCACTCTCTATCGCAAAAAACTGCCACTAATAGCTTACTGAGGTGGAACAGTTTCCATCCCAAGCCCCTACGTAAAGGAATCCCTAAAGGCCAATTCCTTAGAATTAGGCGTAACTGCTCCACCAAGGAGGACTTTGAGAAAGAGGCCCTTCAACTGTCTGATAGATTCAGGGCAAGAGGATATCCTGAATATTGCCTGGTTCAGGCAGCAAAATATGCACGCGCAAAGGAGAGACATACTCTTTGCAGCCCCAAAAGAAGGTAATGGAGGAGGTGATTCGGATTATTGGTACTTTTGATGTTGCTGCTGATGAAATCAGGGAGATAATAGGCAGATACTGGTCATTGCTAAAAACTGATCCAGATCTGAAAGATTACCTCACAGAATACCCCTCCATTACATATAGAAGGGGACGCAATATCCGTGATTTTGTGGTACGTAGCCACTTTGAACCCCCACAGAAAGAATGTTGGCTCCAAAATAGGTCTGTGGGCACATTTAGGTGTGGGCACTGTAAAGCCTGTAAGTATATCAAACTGGGTGATTCCTTTTACGATGCTAGGGGACACATCAGATTTAAACAGAGGTGTTTTGCAAACTGTAACACCAAGGGAGTGATATATCTTATGAGATGTGGCTGCGGAAAACAGTATGTGGGTAAAACCTGCAGAGAATTCAAAACACGGGTTTTAGAACATGTAGGTGACATCCGTAATAAACGTGACAAACCTATCCCTAAACATATCCTTGTTGAACATCTTGATGAAAAAGTGGACATCTCCTTCTCTGTTATAGAGGTTGTGCGATCATCCATTAGAGGCGGCAATATTGATCAAATACTTAAACAGAAAGAAGCACGCTGGACGTTTAAACTGGAAACTCGGGCCCTTTGGGACTAAATGAGTCCATTGATTATACTTGTTTTATTTAAGCGCTGGTCCTATATTTAATGACCTTTTTCTGGGTAGGACAGTGTTGCTTTATCTGCCATACTGTAACATAGGGCCTAGGGTCACACCTAATGGTGTGTCCTGTCTGGCTCTAGTTTTGTTTATTACCCCCAGATATATACCTCTAGATTGAGGTTCATTGTGGGAAATATATGTGTCCCCCAAAGCAATACTCAAGGTAATCTACATATGGGATATTATCTGATATTATCCCATCCTATTTACCCCCACTGGTGCAGTCCATGTGGTGGGATGTCTTCTGGTATACAGTGCCCGATGTGTATTTACACTGGGCAACTGTTTAATATAATAATCTAATTAATAGTGGGTCTGTGGAAGTAGCGCTCGTTCTGTGGAACGCATCGATCTGCTGTGGCACGCATGTACAGCGCTCTGGAACGCATCGGGAGCGCTGTGGAACGCATGGCTACTTCCGGTGCGTCACTTCCGGTTTTGCACGTGATTTACTCTGCATCACGTTACCTGCAGCTGGGAACTGAGCGCTATTTAAGGCAAGCAGCGTTTGCCACACGCCACCGGCCCCAAACAAGAGGAGAAACCAGAACCCAGAAACACTACAGATCCTGGATATGATGACATCCAGTCTAATCAGCGTGTCCATCAGACTGCTTGATGGCTAAGGGAAGTGACCACATCTTTATTTTGAGCACTGGCTTTGCTTTGTCACTACTATTGACCCTTTAAAGTTTTCTGAATGGTTCACATCTGGTATTACTATTTTCTCCTCTTGCTTAGGTATATTTTTGAGATTGACATTCTCAACCAGTAACGTGGCAATATACCTCTGTATATTTTTGGTCTAATTTTGTCACTGAGGGGGTCCTTTGATACAGGTACCCTTTCTATATGTATATGTCCCCTGATGATCTTTAACACAAGAGTGAAACGCGTCGGGAACTTGTATACCTATTTGGGTCTACTATAGGGAATTTGTATACCTATTTGGGACGACTATATACCTTTATATTATGTATCATGTCTGAACAGTAATTTTGTCTATTGGGAGAATCACTAGGAGTGAGAGATATCATCCCAGTGAATGGGAGCTCGCACTCTATGTGATTCCTCAGGTCATAATACATCTTTTGACTACTGACAGACTTTTTGACCAATACACTTCACATTGGTGGTGGGTACTATCCTGTGCCAGGGCCTCATTAGGGATTCTAGGAGGTTCCTGACACGGGATCGCCCCTATCGGGGCGGCTATTCCGTTTTGTAGGCAGGGCCTAAATAGCGTTTAGCGGACAGATCAGGGATAGATAATTTCTGGCCTTTTGATCCGTCTGCTACCCTCCCTACTCGGATATGAGATTCCTTGTGTCTAACCTTTTAAGAAATTAATTAAAAGTTATATTTTATGGTGATAAAACATTTCTGTGATTCACGTAAACCTTACTATCACCTATTATCTCACTGACTGACGGTTGACTTGTCAGAACGGTATTATTCTGTGCTGCTAGGAAGTAAGTTTGTGACTGTGGAGTAAGGGAACAGAAAAAAGGTGCAGACCTTACCAGATAAACAAAGGAAAGAAGAATAAAATAAGCTGGAGTCTAAAGCAGGATTAGCCAAATTAACAGACAAGAGCTTACTCAGTTGAACTAGCCAAGGTCAGTACACAGAGGGTTATTAGGGAGGTATAGAATTCAGTCACCAGGCACATAAAGAAAAATGAGAGCCAGGGCACGATACACAATCACAGGCACCAACCTAGTGTCAGTGCCTTGTTTAAATCTTCTTCCTACACCTCTGATTGGACACTGAGCCAGAGCCCTGAATGGTTGGGGTTTCAAGTCTCTAATTAGCTGACCAGCCAGAGCTTCACTGTACAGAATAGCAACCATAAGGGAAGGGCCGTCCAACTTTCACACGCGCCGTCCCCTGTCTTCAGCAACAAACATCTGTGTACCAAGGTCAGGAAAGTTTATAACAGCAGCGACTTCTACTAAGAAGATTATCTGTACATGCCATCCACAGAGATCCGTCAGAACGCAAGTCGCCTGAAAGCATTAGAAGACTGATCAGGATCCTGATTAGTCTTCGAAATGCTTTGAGGTTACTATGGCAGCCAGGACGCTATTAAAGTCCTGGTTGCCATAGTAGTAATGGGGAGCGGGGGAGCGGGGGAGCAGTATACTTACAGTCCGTGCGGCTCCCGGGGTGCTCCAGAATGACGTCAGAGCGCCCCATGCGCATAGATCACGTGATTCATGCGCGTGGGGCGCCCTGACGTCACTCTGGAGCGCCCCGGGAGCCACACGGACTGTAAGTATACTGCTCCCCCGCTCCCCACTACACTTTACCATGGCAGCTGGGGACTTTAGCGTCCTGGCTGCCATGGTAACCATTGAGAAAAAGCTAAACGTCGGATCCGGCGATGCGCCGAAACAACGTTTAGCTTAAGGCCGGATCCGGATTAATGCCTTTCAATAGGGATTAATTCCGGATCCGGCCTTGCGGCAAGTGTTCAGGATTTTTGGCCGGAGCAAAAAGCGCAGCATGCTGCGGTATTTTCTCCGGCCAAAAAACGTTCCGGTCCTGAACTGAAGACATCCTGATGCATCCTGAACGGATTTCTCTCCATTCAGAATGCATTGGGATAATCCTCAGGATCAGGATCAGGATTTTTCCGGCATAGAGCCCCGAGGATGGAACTCTAGGACGGAAAGATAAAACGCCAGTGTGAAAGAGGTCTAACAGAGACAGAAGACGGCTGAGAGGAAGTAGGAGCGTGTCCAAGCTAGCTGAGATCCTGATGGAAGCACTGATTCTACAGAGCACAGAAGGTCCTGTGTTTCTGTAAGTCTGATCTCTCCCTCCTTAGCAGCTTTATGAGATTCCTACAAGAAAACAAACAGTGGGAAGTAAGGAAAGTGAGATCACTGACCACTGTCAGATTTGAACGACGAAACTCTATGCCGGAAAACAAAAACGCAAGTGTGAAACAGCCCTTAGGACAACCTCTCTGGCGAGCCTCAGTCCTCAATTTGTGCATTGCACTTTTAAGGTTGGTTTTACACAAGGGAACACCCCTTTTCTTTTATGTCCTTACCTTTCCATCACTAACCCTGATGAGCTGAGATATACAGACAGATGTTGGTGTCACCATTTATTATGGTGGATGGCCAGATGTTAGGTAAGCAAGAGCCACCATTGCAGTGCCAGATTCTTTTCAAAAACGGGTTGCCTTTGTAAAACAATTTCTATAACAGAATTGTTGCACAACCAAAAAAGGTTCAAGTCATGAATGGAAACAATAAAAGTATTTATATCATTGTTTTTTTTTAAACTTTTGTTTCTTATGACTATTGATCGCAATAGAAACTTTTGACAATTTGTCTACTATATTCCTTAATTTTGTTAAGTTCATGGTAGCTGTCAGGATTAAAAATTCCTATGAGAATATGAAGAAACATTGCAGGCATGGGAGCAAGGAAGACCTGATCTAAGGTCACACACATTACTGTCCGTAAATCTCCAGTCACTAGTAGGAGTTAACTAGACTTCCTGTTCTTGGACTGAGAGCTGAAGAGGAGTCTTCTTGAGATATAAAGTTCTTGGAACATTGAGATTTTTTTTTTTGTTTATGAAAAGACAATTAGTCATCTCAATGTGTAATGTAAGTCATAACCAAATGTAATACATCTTATCTTTATTACATATTTAACTAAACATTCAAATGACTAGTGCAGAACATAAAGTTGGAAAGCAATATAAAGCGGAATTGTACCCAGAAATGTTCTTTAAGGCCTAACTCAAAACCAGAATGTTCTGATTTGACTTCACCAGTATACCTCTTCCTTCCATGTCACATTTTGCAGGAGTCTAGAAGCTGAGATATGAGGAGTTGTTTGCTTTGATCCACATACTGTAATTCCTACTGGGTCAACTACAATCCCAGTTCTAAAAAGTTGGGATGCTGTGTAAAATGTAAATAAAAATAGAATGCAGGGCAATGTCTATCATTTTGCAGCATCCCTCCTTTATTTAGTATGAGTCTATAAATGTCTGGGAAGTGAGGGGACCAATTGCTGGAATTTTGGGAGAGGAATGTTGTCTTATTTGTCTGATGTGGGATTCAAGCTGCTCAAGAGTCCTGGGCCTGCTTTGCTGGATTTTTCCTTTCATGATGCGTCAAATGTTTTTTATTAGTAAAAGATCTCGATGCATGCAGTTCAGCACCTAGACTCTCATTTTGCAAAGCCATGTTGTTGGGATGGATGCAGTATGTAGTTTAGCATTGTCCTCCTGAAAAAAATGTGGTCTGGATGGGACTATATCTTGTTCTAAAACCTCTATATACTGTTGCCATGCCATATGCAATGAAGCAACCACATACAGGCTTTTGAACGCCGTGCTGATAACAAGCTGGATGATCCCTCTCTGCTTGAATTTACAGAACACTGTCAGTGGTTTCCAGAAAGAATTTCAAATTTTCATTCATCTGATCACAGAACAGTTTTCCATTTTGCAGAAATCTATTTTAAGTGAGCTTTGGCCCAGAGAAGATCGTTGTATTTCTGGATGGTGTTGATACATGACTTCTTCTTTACATGATACAGCTTTAACTTGCATTTGTGGCAAACACTGTTCACAAACCATGATTTCTGAAGACGTTCCTGAGCCCATTAAGTGATTTTCAGTACAGAAACATGCCTATTTTTAATACAATGCTGTCTCAGGTCCTGTAGATCATGAGCATCTAATGTTGACCGTCATCCTTGTCACTATTTACAGTGGGTACGGAAAGTATTCAGACCCCCTTAAATTTTTCACTCTTTGTTATATTGCAGCGATTTGCTAAAATCTTTTTTTTTTCCTCATTAATGTACACACAGCACCCCATATTGACAGAAAAACACAGAATTATTGAAATTTTTGCAGATTTATTAAAAAAGAAAACCTGAAATATCACATGGTCCTAAGTATTCAGACCCTTTGCTGTGACACTCATATATTTAACTCAGGTGCGGTCCTTTTCTTTGGATCATCCTTGAGATGGTTCTACACCTTCATTTGAGTCCATCTGTGTTTGATTATACAGTTTGGACTTGTTAAGACCTTACAGCTCACAGTGCAAGTCAGAGCAAATGAGAATCATGAGGTCAAAGAAACTGCCTGAAGAGCTCAGAGACAGAATTGTGGTAAGGCACTGATCTGGCCAAGGTTACCAAAAAATTTCTGCTGCACTTAAGGTTCCTAAGAGCACAGTGGCCTCCATAATCCTTAAATGGAAGACGTTTGGGATGACCAGAACCCTTCCTAGAGCTGGCTGACCAGCCAAACTGAGCTATCAGGGGAGAAGAGCCTTGGTGAGAGAGGTAAAGAAGAACCCAAAGATCACTGTGGCTGAGCTCCAGAGATGCAGTCGGGAGATGGGAGAAAGTTGTAGAAAGTCAACCACCACTGCAGCCCTCCACCAGTCAGGGCTTTATGGCAGAGTGGCCCGACAGAAGCCTCTCCTCAGTGCAAGACACATGAAAGCCCGCATGGAGTTTGCTAAAAAAACTCCTGAAGGACTCCAAGATGGTGAGAAATAAGATTCTCTGGTCTGATGAGACAGATAGAACTTTTTGGCCCTAATTCTAAACGGTATGTGTTGCAATCGAGGGAAAGATTAATGCAGTCAAGTACAGGGATATCCTGGACGAAAACCTTCTCCAGAGTGCTCAGGACCTCAGACTGGGCCGAAGGTTTACCTTCCAACAAGACAATGACCCTAAGCACACAGTTAAAATAACGAAGGAGTGGCTTTACAACAACTCTGTGACTGTTCTTGAATGGCCCAGCCACAGCCCTGACTTAAACCCAATTGAGCATCTCTGGAGAGACCTAAAAATGGCTGTCCACCGACGTTTACCATCCAACCTGACAGAACTGGAGAGGATCTGCAAGGAGGAATGGCAGAGGATTCCCAAATCCAGGTGTGAAAAACGTGTTGTTTCTTTCCCAAAAAGACTCATGGCTGTATTAGATCAAAAGGGTGCTTCTACTAAATACTGAGCAAAGGGTCTGAGAAATTAGGACCATGTGATATTTCAGTTTTTCTTTTTTAATAAATCTGCAAAAATGTCAACAATTCTGTGTTTTTCTGTCGATATGGGGTGCTGTGTGTACATTAATGAGGAAAAAAAATGAACTTAAAAGATTTTAGCAAATTGCTGCAATATAACAGAGTGAAAAATTTAAGGGGGTCTGAATACTTTTTGTACCCACTGTAGTAACATTTTATACAGTGTCTGAACTTTTTCGGAAATGGGGGTGTATTCGAGTCACGTGAAATTGTTCAAATCATCTGATCATAATATTGCCTGAGCCTATGCTTAATACGAAGAGGGAGAGAAGTTGCCTTACAGATTACAGACAAATGTGGCCTTTGGCTCATTCAGTGAATGAAAGTTGTCTGATTGATCGAGGGCTGACTACTGGAACTTTAACTGATCACAAAAATGAGGTTCCAGTCTTTGAATGGATCTGCAGTCAAGCATGATGCTGCTGGTGCACTGCTGCTCCTTTCAAAGTCTAAAAAAAGACGTGGTAACGTACTAAAACTTAACTTTTACTATAAACATCAATAAAATTACTCAATTCCTTTGATAAATATATATGATCAAATGGCATAGATAATTGCCAGACACATAACAGTGTATAGGACAAGGTGCAAAAATACCTTTAAATTCAACGAGATACCTGATAGGTTCACATATAAGTGTGCGCGGCGGCACCATACAGTAAAGAAATGAAAACCGTGGGCAGGACATCACCTGTCGCATTACTAGCGGCCCATCAGCTGGCAGGACGGACTGCCAGTTTATTATATACTGGAGTCCGTTCTTTAAGGGGAGCCCTTATCTGTGGGCAGTCCCTGCGTTGGGTAGCCCTCATCTATGGGCAGCCTGTGTCTTTCTTGACCCTGAATATCTACCTGAGAGGGCTACGTGATGACTATCCGTATGCCCTTGAGATCTGATTGTTGATACTATGGCGTTTTGTAGGCACTTTTTGGTATGCACTATATAATCTATCTATTTTATTGCTGCCTGTGCTTGTCATCTTTCTTCTGTTTTTCCCTGTGTACATTATTCCCCTGATGAAACGTGCATGTAGGGTCTAGCTGCACTAGGGTCTTACAGGGTCTTCAACCGTTAAGGGATAGGTTCCGGACGGGGTCGTTCTTTTCAGGACGGCTACCCCGTGGTTAGGACCATTAGGGACAGAGCAACCCTTTAATTTAGGGAAGTCTAGGGTCTTATACTAATTCTTTGCACCCTTTATCTCTTTCTCTGTTCCTCCTGAATTACCCCGTCTGGTCCTTATCAATTTATCCTGCTGACATCTCTAAGGTAGGACCCACGGTTTTCATTTCTATACTGTATGGTGCCGCCGCGTATCTCTGTGAATTTAAAGGTATTTTTGCACCTTGTCCTATACACTGTTATGTGTCTGGCGATTATCTATGCCATTTGATCATATATATTTATCAAAGGAATTGAGTAATTTTATTGATGTTTATTGTAAAAGTTAAGTTTTAGTACGTTACCACGTCTTTTTTGAGCTTCTTTTGAATTCTCGTGGTTGGTGTAGCCTCCGGAATTGTATTCTGGATTTAGTACTGAATCGCGTTAAAAAAACGGCTATTTCCTGGCTGCAAGGAGCGTTTATAGTGGTGTAGAACACTGTGCCTTGCAGTAACACGCATAGGTAGTCTGCTCTGGTAGTGAAATAATACTGTGAGTCAGTATGACATGCAGATGAAAGGCGTCGGTCTTAGAATCACTGCACACTTCATTTATTTGGGCAGTCACGGGGCCAAAACTGACCAAATAACTCAAGTATGAACTCCGCCTTACAGGTCGATGTTAGCGCCAAGAAGAAGCGCACTCCCTTTACACCATCGTCAGCTGATTCCACATAAATGTCTACAGAACCTGTTTTATTAAACACTTATACAAGTAGAGCCCCCCGACAGAGTGGAGAGGGTGTCAGCAGTAGGTCTGTGTCACTGATTATTTTGCCTATCCTCTGATCTGTCAGAACAATAACCCCCAAAAAACGGATCCTGTCTGTTGAGCATCTGCCTTCACTCGGTCAGCATTTGGTCAGTATTCCATCAGTATTGCTAATGCCAAAAAAAACAGGAGTGGATCCAAAACAGAGATGACACGTGAATGGAATATTTGCATGTCTTCTGTGTTTTGTTCCCATTCCTGCTTTTGGCTACCAAATCACAAGCCAATTCTGATGGGACTCTACAGACCTTACAGCTGCCACACAGACAGGATCTGTTGTGCATCTTATTTTTCCTTCCTTCTGACAGATCAGAAGAAGGGTCAAATAAATGATGATGTCAGCCAGGCCAGAGGCAAAATAGTGGCCCAGTCATGAAGTGGGGAGGATGGGAACAGCATGAGAAGTCCACAGATTGGCCCAATCACAGAGTCTGGAGGTGGCGGCAGCATCAGGAGGAGGCCACAGAGTGGCACAATGACAGTGTGGAGGTGGCAGCAGCATCAGGAGACCACAGAGTGGCAAGGCGACATAGTGTGGAGGTGGCAGCAGCATTAGGAGACCACAGAGTGACCCAGTGACAGAGTGGGGAGGTGGCAGCAGCATCAGGAGACCACAGAGTGGCAAGGTGCCATAGTGAGGAGGTGGCTGCAACATCAGGAGACCACAGAGTGACCAGGTGACAGAGTAGGGAGGTGAGTGGCAATACGAGTACCAGCTGAAGATGGTGGGTGAAAGATGGAGCACTTAGCATCAGATGTGTGGCATCAGGCGGGTGGCAGCATCAGAATAGTAGCTGAGGCAGGAAGCCAGAAGAAACCATAGATGTGGCACCATAGATGATCTAGTCTGATGCATCAGGCATTGGTGGGTGGAAATCCTGGCTGATCCATGCCTGATTCATCTTGACAAAGTTCAGTCTCTCCACATTTTGGGTGGACAGGCAAGTTCTTCTTGTGGTAACTATGGCCCCCGCCGCACTAAACACTACCGGCCTGGCAGGACAGTTTTTTCAGGGCAAACCCTGCTAGTTGCTGCCACAAATCCAGTTTGGCTGCCCAGTAGTCCAGCAGATCTTCAATGTGGGGTGGCAGGGTACTGTCCAAGTATGCCACCACCTGCTGGTTCAGGTCCTGCTCCAGGTCTAGCTGCTACTGCTGGTGAGTAGTTTCTTCACTAGGAGGGTGAAGAAAGATGCTCATCAGCGATTCTAGCCTCAAATTGCTGCTGATGGAGCTGGAACTGCTCCTACCCCCCCACCCTGCAGCCATAGGAAAGGAACGTGAGCGCAGAGGGCCCCCCGGTCAGACCTGCCAGAGGATGGACAATGACGCAGATAGTCAGCGTCCAACTTACTACATAGGATGTCTCTATAGTAGTTAAGTTTGTCCTCCCTCTCAGCGGGTGTAAAAAAGGCCCCCCATTTTGGACCCGTAGCGAGGGTCCAACAAGGTGGAGAGCCAGAAGTCATCCCTCTACCGAATGGGGATAGTTCGGCTGTCACTACGCAAGCAAGTGAGCATGCATCGGGCCATTTGTGCAAGTGACTTGGAGGGACTCCCTGCCTCTATCTCCAATATATACTGCCACGGTGTGTCTGGGTCCTCTGCATTGACTTCCTCATCGCCCTGTAGCTTCTATGGCTGCTCCTCCTCTTCTGTCACTTGTGTGTTAAAACCACCCATTTCGCTACACATTGATTGTGCTCCAATGTCCTCCTCCTCCTCCTCCTACAGTTCAGCCCCCACAGGGCTCAAGTGGCCGTGAGCAGTGAGATCTAGGCGCCACGTCTCCAGTCCCCTGACCAGCCAGATTTACCAGCATCTGTTCCAGGACATGAAGCAGTGGAATGACGTTGTTCATCCAGTCGTCCTGGCGACTGACAATTAACGTGGCCTCCTCAAAGGGCCTAAGCAAACGGCAGGTGTCACGCATGAGCTGCCACTGGCTGACATCCTGTCTGTTTGGATCATCAGGAAATCGTTTATGGCCTTTCTTTGTTCATATAGTTGATCCAACATATGGAGGGTGGAATTCCAACAGGTGGAAACGTCACATATCAGCCTATGTTGGGGGATGCCATTCTGCTGCTGCAGCTCAAGGAGGGTGTTTTTTGCGACGTACGAGTGGCGAAAGTGCATACAAAGTTTCCTAGCCATTTTTAGAATGTCTTGCAGATGGGTGGAAGACTTCAGGAACCACTTGACAACCAAATTAAACACATGTGCCATGCAGGGTGCATAGCTCAGCCTTCCTTGACGCTGCGCTGACACCATATTTTTCCCATTGTCGATCACCATGGTTCCGATTTTGAGTTGTCGCTGAGAAAGCCAGGATTCGATTTCTTGATGAAGGACACGGAGCAGTTCCTCCCCTGTGTGACTCAGTTCGCCCAGGCAAATGAGGTGCAGAACAGCATGACACCGCCGTGCCCTGCACATGTGGTATGCTGGAGGGGCACTGTGAATTGTCCCTGCAGTGGAGGCTGAGGACACGGTGGAGGATGATGAGGCAGAGGCGGACATTGTCACAGGACCAACGGCGTGACAACGTGGAGGTAGAAGCAGCATCACCTGGCCAAGTTGCTGGTGTGGCTGTGCAGGAACCACATTCACCCAGTGGGCCGTAAAGGACATGTATTGTCCCTGACTGTAGTTCACAGATCCACATGTCGGCGCTGCCGTGCACTTTGGCAGACACTGACAGGCTCAAGGAGTGGCCTACCTTCTGTTCTACATGTGCGTGCAGGGCTCGTACTGCCTTTTTGGCAAAGAAATGATGGCTTGGGACTCTCCACCTCGGCTCGGCACAAGCCATCAGTTCTCTGAAAGGTGCAGAGTCCACCACTTGAAAAGGGAGGGACTGCAGCACCAGCAACTTAAACAGGAGCACGTTCAGCTTCTGCGCCGTTGGATGAGTGCACGCATACTGTTGTCTCTTGGCAATTGCTTCGGTGATCGATTGCTGACTCAATGACTGACGAGGAGTAGGAGGAGCAGGAGCATCTGGACCGGTAGATGATGGGAAGGACAGACAGCTCCCTTCGCCTGAGGTGGTGGAGCCTTGACTGCCTGAAATCGGGTGTGTGCCACTGGGTGATGCAGCGGTTGCTGCGGTAGGCTGAACCACCACATCGGAGCCATGATTCTCCCAGGCCACTTAATGGTGACGCTGCGTATGTTGATGCAGGGCCGTGGTGTCAACATTGGCACCCTGGCCACTCTTCACCTTCTGCCCACAGATTCTTCACATGGCTATGTTCACCTCATCCGGTGGCTTAACAAAACACTGCCACACCGCCGAGTAGGTGATTTTACCCCTAACACTACACACTGACTGACTGATACCACCGCTGCTTCCGTGAACCCATGCACCCCTACATTCCGGGCAGGTAGGCTTCTTCGAAGCAGGCACGTTTGGCTACCGACCTCCCACTGCTGCCGACCTTCTGACTCCCGGCCACGTTAGTGACTTGCTGGCTCCCAATGATAAAGCCACTAATTCACCCGACTCACAAGTGCGATCAGCTACATCATCATCATTGAGTACTGTCTGCACATCACTGATGTCCTCCTCAACGGTCTCTGGGTCAGGAGCCTCACTGCTCGCAACACCAGCTCCCACACCACTCTCCTCATCACTACTTGCCCGCCTAGCAGAGGAAGTGGTGGATGTCTCCTCCACATCTTGGCTGGCCAGTAGCTGCTGACTGTCCTCTAGTAGCTAGTCCTCGCTGTATAGTGGGGCTGAGCTCACAGCATATAATACTTCTCTGGCTGAGGGAACAGAAAAGGACAGAGGCAGGTTGAGGACAGGTGAGGGCACAGGGCCTGCTCCCAGGCCATGCCAACTAAGGGTTGTGTCTGACGAACCCACTTCTTGGCTGTGGGTGTCTGATGTCACTTGGGATGAAGTGGATGACCAGAAACATTTAGGCCCCTGTCACTCCCCTGTGCAGGGCCTGGCACTTCTCTGTCTGCCATACTGTTAGATCAAGTAAATAAAAAGGAAATTAAAACACCCCAAAAAAGCCTGTAATTTTCTCACTTCACCACACAACGGCTAATAAGCCCTTTTTCCCCCCACTAATACACGCCAAAAAGGGCTGTAATTTTCTCACTTAACCACACAGCAGCAAATACTTTTTTTGTCCCGCAAAAAACACACATATCCCCACTTTTTTCTGTGAACTATCCCTGTGCTGAATATCTGTCAGGCAAAATCTATTCATTAAATTCCCTTTTTTGGGCGGTCAAGTACCCCTGTGGCAGTGTAAAAAATGTAATTACATTTAAAATATAAGAAAAATAACTGGATCGCTTTTATCTAATAACTGCTTCTCAACATAATTTACATCGCTTCTCAGCGCAATTTATCGTATACCTACTCCTATGCTGCATGCTGTTGAGGCATTAGTATACAATTTGATCAAAAAGCATAGGCCCACTCACCGCGACAAGGTTGCCTTTTTGAATGGGACCCTATTCTAAATTTGGCGCTGCACTGCACGGCGACCACCGACGCCACAGCACCACACCAGCAGGCAGCGGGACCCAGCAGTCAAACAGCGCCCCCGCTGTCTGGCAAAGCCACCCTAGCACTGGGCCCCACCAACCCAACAGCACAGAAGCAACAATGGCCGCCGTGCAGTACTACACCATGTGAACAGGTGTGGAACTCACCTTATCACATACTCTCAGGAACTCCAACTGAGAGGTAAGAATTTATAACCTTATGCAGACTCCTGCTAATTAAAAGCACCTGGGCCGAATGGGGAGGAGTGCTGATACCAGAAGGGAAAAGAGCATAGATTCTACAAACATGTAAAATATAAGAAAAAGAACTGGATCGCACATCCTCAATACTATGCTTTTATCTAATAACTGCTTCTCAGCATAATTTACATCGCTTCTCAGCGCAATTTATCGTATACCTACCCCTATGCTGCATGCTGTTGAGGCATTAGTATGTGCAATTCAGTTTCACTCTCTCATATTTTACATGTATTGTAGAATCTTTCCCTTTTTTTCCTCTGGTATCAGCACTCCTCCCCATTCGGCCCAGGTGATTCTAATTAGCAGGAGACTGCATAAGGGTATATAAATTCCTACCACCTCTCAGTTGCAGTTACTGAAAGTATGTGATAAGGTGAGCTTTGACAACTGTTCACATGATGCGGTGCTGCGTGGGGGCCATTGTTGCTTTGGTGCTGTGCTGGTGGGTTGGTGGGGCCCAGTGCCAAGGTGGCTTTGCCAGACAGCGGGGGCGCTGTTTGGCTGCTGGGTCCCGCTGCCCTTAGGTGCGGTCCCGAGGCAGCGGTGGTCGCTGCGCAGTGCTGCGCCAAATTTAGAGTAGGTTCCTACTCAAGGAGGCAACCTTGTCGCGGTGAGTGGGCCTATGCTTTTGAATCAAATTGTATACCAATGCCTCATGTATAGAATGCAGCATAGAGGTAGGTATACGATAAATTGCGCTAAGAAGCCATAGTAATTACGCTGAGAAGCAGCTACTAGATAAAAACAGAGTATTGAGAATGTGCGATCCAGTTTCACTCTCTTATATTTTACAATTCAATTACATTAGTGTGCGACATATTTGTGTGAACTAAAGTGATTTTTTTCTCTTTCTGACACCAGCACTGCATATCTGACTGCTGTTACATTATCGGTTGACAAATTCCCATTTTTTGTGCTAGAAAGTAAATTTTTTGGCCTGCGCTGCATTTCTGACAGTCCAATAAAACTGCTAAATACTGCATTTACATTTTTGGTTTAAAAAAGCACACTTTTTTGTGCTAGATAGTACATTTGCGGCCTGTGCTGCATTTCTGACAGTCCAATTAAACTATTAAATACTGCATTTGCATTTTTGGTTTAAAAAAGCACACTTTTTGTGCTAGATAGTACATTTGCGGCCTGCGCTGCATTTCTAATAGTGAAAGAAATACACTTAAATCCATCTGTTTCATTGTGTGTGAAAAAAACACCTTTTTTTGGGCCATAATGTACCTTTGCGGCCTGCACTGCATAGCAGACAGGGCAATAATTTAGAAAAAGTTTGTCTGTTCCATTGTTGGGTGACATTAACCCATTTTTGGCTGTTTTATACCCCTGCTCTACATAGCAGACAGGGTAATAATTTTCAAAAATTCGTCTGTTCCATTGTTGGGTGACATTAACCCATTTTTGTCTGTTTTATACCCCTGCTCTACATAGCAGACAGGGTAATAATTTTCAAAAATTTGTCTGTTCCATTGTTGGGTGACATTAACCCATTTTTGGCTGTTTTTTACCCCTGCTTTACATAGCAGACAGGGTAATAATTTTCAAAAATTCGTCTGTTACATTGTTGGGTGACATTAACCCATTTTTGCCTTTAAAAAAACCCTGCTCTGCATAGGTGACAGGGACCTAAATTTGCTGAAATTACAGAGCTGTATAATGGCAATTTGGGATCCCATTCAGTGCAGCAACATGTAATAGGATTGTTCCTCCCCTACTGAACCCTGTTAAACATACAGTTGTGTTCAAAATTATTCAACCCCCACTGAAATTGAGTGTTTTGCCAAGTTTGACATTGATTTTGATCATTTCAGTCATCTTGTTTACAATTAAATCAAAGAAGCACTTGTAAGTCAGAGAAATATAACATAACATTTATAATGAAATAACCACAAATGTCTTTTCTGTGCTGACATCATTATCAGTTTTATTCAACCCCCAAGTGACATTCGATCTTAGTACTTAGTACATCCTTTTCCAGTTATAACAGCTTTTAAACGTGAAGCATAGCTTGACACAAGTGTCTTGCAGCGATCTACGGGTATCTTCGCCCATTCTTCATGGGCAAAAGCCTCCAGTTCAGTCACATTCTTAGGCTTGCGCGCTGCAACTGCTTTCTTTAAGTCCCACCAGAGGTTTTCAATCAGATTTAAGTCTGGTGACTGCGATGGCCACTTCAAAATGTTCCAGCCTTTAATCAGCAACCATGCTCTAGTGGACTTAGAGGTATGCTTGGGATCATTGTCCTGTTGAAAGGTCCAATGTCTCCCAAGCCTCAGGTTTGTGACAGACTGCATCACATTTTCATCCAATATCTCCTGGTACTGAAGAGAATTCATGGTACCTTGCACACGCTGAAGCTTCCCTGTACCTGTAGAAGCAAAACAGCCCCAAAGCATGATTGACCCCCCGCCATGCTTCACAGTAGGCAAGGTGTTCTTTTCTTCATAGGCCTTGTTCTTCCTCCTCCAAACATAGCGTTGATCCATGGGCCCAAACAGTTCTAATTTTGTTTCATCAGTCCACAGAACACTATCCCTAAACTTTTGTGGTTTGTCCACATGACTTTTGGCATACTGCAGTCGACTCTTCTTATTCTTTGGAGACAGCAAGGGGGTGCACCTGGGAGTTCTGGCATGGAGGCCCTCATTACGCAGTGTGCGCCTTATTGTCTGAGCTGAAACTTCAGTACTCGCTTCTGACAAATCTTTTTTCAGTTCCACAGCAGTCACACAGGGACTTTTCTCCTCTTTGCACTTCAGGTAGCGCACAGCAGTCAAAGTCAGCCTCTTCTTTCTGCCACGACCAGGTAGCGTTTCAACAGTGCCCTTTGCCTTGAATTTGCGAATGATGCTTCCTATGGTGTCTCTTGGTATGTTTAACATCTTTGCAATCTTCTTATAGCCATTGCCCTTCCTGTGAAGAGAAATCACCTCTTCTCTTGTCTTCCTGGACCATTTTCTTGACTTCACCATGTCTGTAAACACACCAATAAATGTCTAGAAGGAGCTGAGTATCACAGTCATTTTAAATCTGCCTAATTGGTGCTTATTATGCTTGATTGCTGCTCCTTGACATCCACAGGTGTTTTCAATACCTGATCGAAAACACTTGAATGAATCTCTGTTCTTAACAGTGGTAGTCTTTAAGGGGTTGAATAATTGTGTCAATGAAGAAATCACAAAAAAAACATTTAATACTGTATTACAAAAACAATTGATGTCATTTTAGTTGCATTTGGTTCTTTAAAAAGTCCTTGTAAGATTTAATTTTGAAGACAATTACAAATGTACACTAAATTCCCTAAAACCCTTTACAGCATTGGGGGTTGAATAATTTTGATCACAACTGTAAATGCTGTGGAATGATTCCTCCCTATCCTTTTCCTACACCTTAAATAATCTTTCCCTGAACTTGTAAATCGTTTTTTTAGCATAATTAATTTTTTTCTAGCATTGTCCCTAGTGCCTATTGACATCTCTCCCTGCACTAAGTACACTGGAAAATGGCAGAATCCAAGATGGCTGAGGCTATTTATAGGGCTGTGACATCACAGGGCTGGCTGCTTTTTGGCTGCATGCATGGCATTATGGGTGATCCCGCATTCCCAGAGTTCCTTGCTCCATGTCCTCACAGGTGCAGCAGCCATTTTAGGAAAAATGCCATTTGTTCCCACGAACTGTGAGGGAATTCGGCTTCGGTGCAAATAGATTTTTTTCTGAAATTTGGATCGAATTCCACTTAGTCAACTTCGATTTGCTCATCTCTAAAGATAACCTCAGCTATCTCCAGCAGTCCTATAAAGTTTGAAAGGAGCAGCAGTGGTCATACTTGAAGGAATCTGCATTCAAACCGGAGACCTGTTGTGGTGATGGAGAAGGTATATCCTAGCGATCGGACCCTCACCACTGAAGCACTTAGCAACTTCTCATAATTTAGCTTCTTGGACCCTGTCCAGCGAAAGTTTGATCTTTGGTATATTCGAACCTGAATTTTCAGGTTTTACATGCTAGGCTTTAATACGCATACCCACATGCATCAAAATATCATAGATAGTACCACAGCACAGCAGTTTATATAAGCAAAGAGCTTTTATTGCTGCGCAGGGATTTCAGCATGGGCACAATGTCGCCATGCCTTCATTCACGGGGGTTAGATGAGGAACTGGAATAAAATATTTGGCTCCAATTCGGGAACATAAAATTAATATCTTGGGGATTTTTTCTGCTATGTAAAGACATGATGTGCTTAGCTATGGTCTACAATGACTATAAAGTTTTGTTTGCCTGTGGATTCTCAGAAATATTTGTCCACTTCTAGCTATGTTGTCTCTTTTATTTTGCTTTCCAACACATTAAATTCCAAGTCACAAATGTTAATATGAAATGATTTGTAAATCTGTCCAATTAAAAGTTTACCACCACCAAAGATACATGTGCTATCTCTAATTTGTTGATGTTAAGCATTGTTGCTCCTGGAGTGCCAAGAGTTTCCTTGGAAATATAGTGTCTCTTCATTGGTATGCAGGCCTCCTGCAGATTCAGACACCAGAGTGGGCCTGTAGGCGTATGTTACCTTGTGGATAATGGATATATAAATACTCTGAAATGTTTGTATCATCCTCATAACACGACCTTGTGGCGCATTGAGTTAAGACACATGAAGACAATGCCGGGTGAATTTCTTAGAAAGGGGAGATAAAACTAACCATGTTCTTCTGCTGGGAAGGATATTTAATTTGTGCTGTTAGATGTAATAAATTGGATGCTATCATTAAAACTAAATGGGTATTAACCCCTTAGTGACCAGCCTGTATTGAGTCTTAGTGACTAAGCAACTATTTCGATTTTTTCATTGTCACATTCCAAGAGCTATAACTTTTAAAACTTTTTTTTTCATTGATTTAGCTGTATGAGGGTTTTTTTTTTTGTGGGACAAGTTGTTTTTAATGGCATATTGGGGTACACATAACTCACTGATTAACTTTTATTAACTCTTTTTGCTTGGACAGGGAAAAAACAGTAATACCACCATTGTCTTTTTACATTGTAAATTCTGTGATATTCACTTTCCATCATAAACACCATGATAAATTTATTGTCTGGGTAAGTACAGTGTTACCAAATATTTTTTTTTAAGTTTTACTACTTTACACAATAGAAAGCTTAAAAAAATGTTTTTGCATTGCCGTATGACAAAACCCATAACTTTCTTTGAACTTTTTCTTTCTATGAAGCTTTGTGGGGCTAAAATTTTGCAGGAAGACTGGTTTCATTATTAAAAGAAAAATCACAAAAAATAATGCACTAACACAATAGATATAAACATTACATCATCTCACAAAAGTGAGTACACCTCTGACATTATTGTAAATATTTTATTATATCTTTTCATGGGACCACAATAAAGATATGACACTTTGATGCAATGTAAAGTAGTCAGGGTACAGCTTGTATAACAGTGTAAATTTGGTGTGCCCTCAAAATAACTCAACACACAACTATTAATGTCTAAATCGCTGGCAACAAAAGTGAGTATACCCCTAAGTACAAATGGCCAAATTGTGCCCAACTAGCCCTTTTTCCTCCCTGGTGTCCTGGGACTCATTAATGTTACAAGGTCTCAGGTGTGAATGAAGAGAATGTGTGTTAAATTTGGGTTATCGCTCTCACACTCTCTCATACTGGTCACTGGAAGTTCAACATGGCACCTCATGGCAAAGAAGTCTTTGAGGACTTGAAAAAAAGAATTTAAGCGCTACATAAAGATGGCCTAGGCTATAAGAAGATTGCCAAGACCCTGAAACTGAGCTGCAGCAAGGTGGCCAAGACCATACAGTGGTTTAACAAGACAGATTCCACCCAGAACAGGCCTCATCATGGTCAACCAAAGAAGTTGAGTACACTTGCTCAGCACCATATCCAGAGGTTGTCTTTTCAAAATAGACGTATGAGCGCTGCCAGCATTGCTGCAAAGGTTAAAGGGATGGGGGGACAGCCTGTCAGTGCTCAGACCATATGCCGAACACTGCATCAAGTTGGTCTGCATAGCTGTTGTCCTAGAAGGAATTCTTATCTAAAGATGATGCATAAGAAAGCCTGCAAACAGTTTTCTGAAGACAAGCAGACTATGGACATGGATTACTGGAACCATGTCCTGTGGTCTGATGAGACCAAAATAAACTTATTTGGTTCAGATGGTGTCAAGCGTGTGTGGCGGCAACCAGGTGAGGAGTACAAAGACAAGTGTGCCTTGCCTACAGTCAAGCATGGTGGTGGGATTGTCATGGTTTTGGGCTGCATGAGTACTGCCGGCTGTGGGGAGCTACAGTTTGTTGAAGGAACCATGAATGCCAACATGTACTGTGACATACTGAAGCAGAGCATGATCCCCTCCCTTCGCAAACTGGGCCACAGGGCATTACTCCAACATGATAACGACCCCCAAAAAAACTCCAAGACGACCACTGCCTTGTTAAGGAAACTGAGGGTAAAGGTGCTGGACTGGCCAAGCGTGTCTCCAGACTGTGATGTCGTCATGGAGGAGTGGAAGAGAAATGCAGTGGCAACCTGTGAAGCTCTAGTGAACTCCATGCCCAAGATAGTTAAGGCAGTGCTGGAAAATAATGGTGGTTATACAAAATACTGACACTTTGGGTACAAAGTGGCTATTTTCATTTAGGGGTGTACTCACTTACGTTGTCAGAGGTTTAGACATTAATGACTCGGCTAATCGACTAAGCCCTCATTTTGATATGATAAAATCTGAGATTATCAGCCCCCACCAAGGTGGTCTTAGTCAGGCAGGACCTACTCTAAACCTACCTATGCCATTGGGCATCTACATTCAGGAGAGCAGACCCTGCACATATAGTGTTCTGCTCCTAGTCACCTCTATGTGCATCCAGCAACTGATCAGAGGAGGAGCACACACAGCTATATTTACAGTACCACCTATTTAAGGTCGCCTGTGGGATAGGAGGGGCAAATGTGCACGAAAATGCTACTCCCAAGATAAAATAGAAGCGCATTCACACTTTAAGGTGCCACTCCTTCAAGAGTACACTACAAACTAGTAACGAATCATAGAAAGATAAAAACATCCTGCAGTACCCCTTACACCAGGCCCAGACGATATCTTTGGAGCTCCCTGGACGCCAGCCCGGGGGCATCGATCCAAGGAGTCCAAAGCCTCTCAAATTTAGCCAGGGCCCCCCTCTTCCTATAAACCCCCTGCTCCAGGTTGAGTAGCTAGTTGATCTTGGCTATATATTCGGTTCTACTGGGGCTGCACTCGTCCAGCCAATGTTGGGCAAGCAGTTTACGAGCCATAAATAACATTTTGACCACTGCTAGCCTACCAGGCTCAGTAATGGTCACGTCCTCCACGTATCCTAATACAAATACAAATGCGGTCACATCTAATGTAACAGCATACAGTATAAGGAATTAATTAGATGTATTTTGTCGCGCCATAAGCCGTCCAGAGCCAAGCATAACCACAGCATATGTAACATATCTGCACCCTCCCCCCCACACCGGAGCAGAAGTCCTTTGACGTTTTGACATTTGTGGACATTTGCCCCTGTTTTCCCTATGCAAAGTTATAAACTTCTTATTTTATTTCACTTGAAAGGGTTAACTTGCGCTGTAAGGGTTAACCTGCACTAATACTGTGTAACTGCATTTTATATGTATGTTGTGATATATTTCCTGTTCATTTGCACTATATTTGTGAGGCTATGTGAAAAGGGTTAATGAATACTAAGAGACTCTTGGGACTTTGAATGACAAGCTGGTAATTTTCCACTGCTGCCATATGATTTAAAGAAAAATCTTTTGGAGAGGAAAAGCCAGACTTGTTTTCCACCAAAACCAGAAAGACTGACCTTTTGAATGTCTGGAAACTTGTTTTTGTCTGGAAAAACTGATGTGTCATTGCCATTGAGTATCATTGAAGCTCTAATGTAAATCTTTGACAAATAGGAGTTGTAACAATGCATCTGTTTGTACTGAGTTTTTCCACCCCACCCACTAAAAGGTTCCAGTCTAGCTAGAAATGGTATCTAGAGAGCAGTCAGATCCCCTAGTGTTCTGCAGTTAGGGACCAGTGCTTGGAGTGGGAGACTCATGCCAGTCTGCATGAGTGACCAGAAAAAGAAGCTGAACACTGAGCAACAGACCATGGGTCACCTCACCAACCCTGTGACCAAGGAGCCATCTAGACTATTTAGCTACAGACCGTGGGTCTCCAGCCTTTGACCAGGGTAACAGCCTTCTGAGAGAGATAGGGACAGCTAGCTCAGGCCTTTTCTCAGCATCAAACCCTTCTTCTGCCAGGGAAAAGACTGGAGAAGCCAGCCCTATGACTCGCCTGTATTGTTTTGCACCAGAATTCCTCCAGTAAAGAAGCACACTGGTTTACTGCAGACCTTGACTCTCTGCACATTTATAAAAGAAAAATCATAGAAAATAAACATTATATATGGACTAAGCCCTCACTCTGATATGATAAAATCTGAGACTCTCAGCCAATATATTTTGATGAAAACACATTTATGCCCGCCTACCAGTGCCAAGGTGGTCTTAGTTAGGCAGGTCCTACTCTAAACCTACCTATGCCGTTGAGCATCTACATTCAGGAGCAGACCCTGCACATATAGTGTGCTGCTCCTAGTTATCTCTGTGTGCACCAAGCAACCAATGAGAGGAGGAGCCCGCACAGCTATATAATATAACATAATAATATAATGTTTCATCTATTGTGTGCATTATTTTCTGTGATTTTTCTTTTATAGATGTAGCCATGTACATCAACATATTCATTTACCATATCGTGCAGGATGGTTTTCATTAACATTTTGGGGTAGACAACACTTTCTGAGTGTATATTTATTCTGGTTTTTGTTGTGGTGAATAAGTAAAAAAACAGCAATTCTGGCATTGTTTTTTTTATGGTATTTACTGTGTGGAATAAATTATATATAATTGTATAATGCAGGATTTTGTTTTAGCAATTTTTATTGAAAATATTTTTTTACATGGATGAAGTTGTATTTTTAAAACTTGTAATTTTTTTTTACTAAAACTTTAGTTCATTCTTATTTTTACTATTTATTAGTTCCATAGGGACACAATGACATTTACATGTGATCCTTTAATCACTCACATAGTACACTGTACTATTTATGTAGTACACTGTATTATACTGTCAATAGAAAATGACCGGCTCTCTATTAGGGTTTGGGCACTGTCTGGTAGGCATACATTAAGGGCAGACCTGAAATGTCATTCACCATGGGGCTGATGCCTGACAGAGGGACCCTCCTCTCTCTTAAAGGGAACCTGTCATCAACTTTATGCTGCCCATACTAATGGCAGCATAAAGTGGAGACAGATAAGTTGATTTTGCGGTCTGTCATTTAAAAGTTAAAAAAGTAAGTGGTTGCAGAGAACCAACATCACAGTCATTGCAGACTGGGCCTGGAAAAGAGTCCCGGCCACCTGAGAAGAGTCCTGGTTATTTATGAATTCCTGCTCTCCCTGCCCACCTGCTGATGACTGAGTCTTCTACCTAGTTTTCTCCCTTTCTCTCTAGGAGAGAACTGCCAATCATCAGCAGATGGGTGAGAGAGCAGGAGATTATGAATAACCATGACTCTTCTCAAGTAGATTTTACTCTTTTCAAGGCCTGGGCTGTAATAATTATGATGCTGGTTCTCAGCAACCACTTATTTTTAGCTCATGAGTGACACACCACTGAAATCAGCATTTCTGTTACTATTTTATGCTGCCGTCAGTGAGGTCAGCATAAAGTTGATGACAGGTTCCCTTTAAACCATTTAAATGTCTCGGTCGCTATTGACCATGGTTGAGTCTTCATTTGTAACAAGCAGGGACCAGGGAAACAGCCATTTATGTCTTCCTCAATTTGCTTCAGAATAGAGGGATGGATGGGAAAGTAAAGTGTATGTCACGCCGTCACGCCTTACCTATTCTGGAAGCTAGTACTTTTACATACTGTGCTGACTAGATTATGAAGGAGGAGCGGTCTGATTTGGTTTTCAGTTGTCCTCTTCGGTAACGATAGCTATTACTGAGCTATATCTGTTATTGGGAAACCTGAATGACAACGGATCTGACTAGGGACATAAGGGACACCGATCTCCCATTTTCATATAGCGACAGTACATATTTTACCAATATTTGCCATATAATATTGTAGGAAACTGAAGCGACCTCTCTGGGGGACTGTAATGGTGGTCATACTGGGTGTGACAGCATACTTATAAAAACTTGTTAAATTTTTTCCTGGAAATGCTACTTGAAATGGTTATCTAGTTTGAGAAAATGATTTTCAAACACACTAATATAGAGGAGGTCCCTCATTCCAGACCTCATTTAATTAGACAAAGCTGAGTATGACTTCAAAGAGCATCTCTGAAAAACTTTGCATATTTTTTTTATTGACTTGCATCTACCATGTAATAAAAACCATTAAAGTTCTCAATAGTTTGTCTTCTGCAGTCTGCATGTGTTCACATACAATGCAGGCTGCTCAAACCTGTTCAGAGTGAAATCCGTATGTGAACACATGCAGAAAAAAGCACTTACCTATGTGCACTCCCAGGGTCCCAGCCACCAGAGAGGCTGATGTTTTTTCCTAATACAAGCCACTTCGTAATGTATTGTTATTATCCATATTGCTTCCTTTGCTGGATTGATTAATTTTTCCATCACATTATACACTGCTCATTTCCATGGTTACAATCACCCTGCAATCCATCAGTGGTGGTCGTGCTTGCCCACTATAGGAAAAAGCACTAGGCTATGTGCGATCCCACGGTCTCGGCCACCAGAAAGGCCGATGTGCAAGCACGGCCACAGCTGCTGGATTTCAGGGTGGTCGTAACCATGGAAATGAGCAGTGTATAACGTGATGAAAAAATGAATCAAGCCAGCAAATGAGGCAATACCTTAACTTCCTGTACATGTTAAATGCCACTTGCTAAAGTGAGACAACCCCTTTAAGAGGTGTTGGGAGCAGTGATTAGGTGAGGGCACATACACAATGTGAACAGGGTCCAGGTAGCCAAAACAGACCACCAGTAGACATGATTGTTTGATCTGCCAAAAAGGACGGGCAGTTCCCATAATTATGTTGTCCACCATCCAGACACAGGCGGCACCTTCATTACACACCCCTGTCTCTACCTGGTCCATTTGCATACACTTAGAAGAAAAAATTTCGTGTCACAGCACCCATTTTGTATCCTGCCATTGGCAGCCATCCACAGTTGCCTTTGTTTGCAGTGGTGTCGAGAATAAGAAACCTACACTGCTATGGACTAGAACCGTATCGTCTTCATGATAAATCCAGGTCTTGTTTGGGATCCAGCGACAGGTAGTATTGAGTATGGAGACCTTGTGGTAAGCTCTTCAGTCCTGCCTTTGCTGTGGAGGGACACACTGCCCCAACTGCTGGTCTGATGATCTGGGGAGCCATCACATATGACAGTTGGTCACCCTAGTAGTGATACGAGGGACAATAACCGCTCAGAAATATGAGCAGGACATCCTGTGGCCACATGTGTTACCTCTCATGGCAGGGCTTCCAAATCGCATTTTTTAGCAGAATAATGCTCACCCACACACAGCAAGGGTTTCCCAGGATTGTCTCCACCAGATTGCAATACTTTCTTGGCCTGCCCGGTCACCAGATTTATCACCATTCAAACTTTCATGAGACCTGCTGGGACACCAGCTTCCGCAATCTAGGAGTGTGCAGGACCTACAGGCCCAGCTGCAACATCTGCAGGCAAATATGCAGCAGGATACCATATGGTATATACCGTTAATAATACTTAATATATGTTTCATCAAAGATATAGATGTGCTAAGAGTAGGACTTGACATTTCTAGGGCCCCAAGCACAGTGATATCCAGGGGCTCCCATCGCACCGTTAAGCTCTTCCTACTGGCTCTACAGCTGGGAGGGACCTTCCTCCCTCTTGGGCCCCTGTGAAGATTAACCAGTATGGATAGCCATGTCCACCCCTTTAGTTTATTTTTCAGCCATCTGCTTCTGAAGATCGGGGGGCCACCTGATCTAGGTAGATTCACTAGTCCTATAGATGACATAAACATAGGCAGGATATCTAGACCTGCACCAGTGGCTGGTTCTGGATGATACATTTCGTGTATGTCCAGACACTTTTATTTAACCTTATATACTTGTTGACTTACTATGTGACAGAATTTTACAGCAATTTTTGTACATAATTCCGGACCCTAGGTCACACCCCTTTCTGTGTGGGCCTTTTCCATTAATCCACAACCCTTTGTCAAGCTAGGAGCAGTGGATTTTTATTGCCACAATTGAAAACAAGGTATATATTAGCTGTGCTCAGTGGCCACATCCGCCCCAGCTAGGCCATTCTATGTGGCCCCTAACCATCTAAACCTAGAAAAGCATGTTTGAGTGTGGATGTCCACATTTAGTTTCCATTTTAGTAGAGGAGGGGCACACAGGTCAGGACCAGAGATGGGCAAGTGCTAATGGGGAACTGTGTCGCCATTTCCGGTTCCCTAATATATCTGATGAATGCAGTCCCTTGACTTCTATCTATATTAGTTGTAGGTGGCCATTTCTGCATGCAACTCACTTCGTTGGCCTTTATGGGAGTTGTGCAATGCTACATTGTCACCATAACACCAATATTATACAATGTAGAGATCCACAGTCTCCTTCCCTCTAGTGTGCAGATTAGTCAGGAGAACCCTATTCTCCTAATAGGTGGGAGCCCTGGAAATGGAACCTGCACTTTTGATATGCCATAAATGTGCCAGATGGTAAAACCCCTTTAAGTTTTATTGCTGCCCTTGGGAGTGGGCCAATATGACAAAATGGCCATTAGAGCAGGAAAGATTGTGCACCCCTGTCCTAGGTGCATTCAGATTTGTAAATGTGGGCCATAAATTAGTAGAAACGTGCCATTATGTCAAAGCAATTACATGGCTGTGTATCCTTAGCCTTCTAGAGCATGCAATTCTTCTATTTATATCGTCTTCATTATTAGAACTATTAAATTAATTACAACCAATCTTTCCCCAAAGCAGCTAAAAAAATAAAAAAAAGTCTTATACTACTATGTCTGTGTGCACTTTTCACCCTACATACAGTATCAATAAAAGATGTACACATGATTCCAGAAATCTTGGGATTAGATTACAAAGGCCATAAATCCATTACTAAATCTGAGAAGCAAATTGCCTACATCAACCCACCAACCCACATGAAAATATCATTCAAAATACACTTGGCTCAGTGCGATTGTTCTTTCCCTATTAAAGCCTTTTTTCCATCTGCGTCATTCTTCTGTTATGCTTTTGATTTTATCCAAAAGATGCTTTCGGTCAATAGAAATGAGCTGCACAATAGTCTGTGATTTAGGGTCAATTTATTTTTGCAGTTCTTTGTACGTCTATTGAAATCCCATAGCCTGCAGTATTTTCATCTTTTTCATCTGCTCCTCATAAATAGACCCAGACTGCAAGATTTATTACAATTTAGTTTTCACAAACAGAAGGGGGATTCTTTCAAATTAAAGAAAGGTTACTGTCTGATGCAGCTATCTTTAACTTCATCCGTACTCTCCGCGGCTGGCAGTCTCTTACTTAATGGATATCAGATGCTTCATAAAAGACTTGGAATGGAATTTTTTTTTACTGCAACCAAGTGGCAAAGAAACAAACAGAATAGGTCACTGATGTATCACTAATTCCTACGTGGTTAACTTGGAAGAAAATTCATAGAGATGAAGACAAAGAAGCAAGATGGTTGATTTTGCCTAAACTAGTGTTAGGTCAGCAGTCCATGCCTGCCATGCTACTAACCATGCTACTTGGCCCTGTCCTCTGCAGATTGTTGCCTATACACTACCTTCCAGCCTGCCAGTATCAATGGCTGGGGGTTCCTGGGTATTTATGGCACCCTCCCCAGTCAGAGGGTGCCTGTGCGTAAGGTTCCTGTTGACTAGCAAAGGTGTTTAAGTCTTGTGCTTCTGCAATTTACCCGTTATTTGTCTGCATTTATCCTGTATTATTTCTTTTGTTCTACAGCCCTGTTTTCACCCCGTCTGTGTTAACCTGCATTTCCAGTTTCGGGTTCAGTTCAGTTAGTGTTTGTGTTAACCCTGTCCATCTGCCTTGTCCGTGTTTTTGCCAAGTATCCAGTACTGTGTCTACCTCCATGTATGCTACCAGTTTGCTGCCTGGGTCTCCAAAACCAACATTTAAGCCTATGTGCATGTTCAAACTGCTCCTGTAGTTTTCCTGTGGTTTTGGTATGATTTCTGCATCCTGAGCTTCTGGTGCTTGCACCAGAGTCCCTGACCCTAGTGGGTCAGCTGCCAATAATAATGGGACTATCCCAAGAGGTAGCGGATTGGTGGCTCCCCTGCAGCAAAGTCCAGATCCCTGTACATGGGTTAAAAGGTGAATACCAGGGGAGTGCCAGAATATAGCCCAAAGTCAAACCTGTTAGTTGGCACAGTGGGTCCACACTCGCAGACTTATAACAACTAGCTGAGGAAATATCACTAAAATGTAACAGACAACAATATGATACATGATTCACTGGAGAGTGACATATACAGTTGAAACCAGAAGTTTACATGCACTATATAAAAAGACACATATGCATGTTTTTCTCAATATCTGACATGAAATCAGAATAAACCCTTCCTGTTTTTGGTCAATTTGAATTACTATAATTATTATTATTTGCCAAATGCCAGAATAATGAGAGAGAGAATGTTTTAAGGCATTATTACTTTCTGCAATGTCAAAAGTTTACATACACTAAGATTACTATGCCTTTAAACAATTCTGAAACACAACATTTTTCATTGTGTTGTAGACCCATAATTGGGGCTCCACATTTATTTTGCATATTTTAAACAATTCTGGACTGCCTATATGATGATGTCATGTGTTTGGAAGCTTCTATTAGCTTTGATGGCAACATCTGAGTTAATTAGAGACACACCTGTGGATGTATTTAAATGCACATCTGAAACACACTGCTTCTTTGTGTAGCATTATGGGGAAGTCTAAAATCAGCCAAGATATCAGGAACAGAATTGTGGACTTGCACAAGTCTGGCTCAACCTTGGGTGCAATTTCAAGATACCTGAAGGTGCCTCGTTCATCTGTACAAACAATTATACGCAAGTACAAACAAGATGGAAATGTCCAGCCATCATACCACTCCGGAAGAAGATGGGTTCTGTGTTCCAGAGATGAACGTGTTTTGGTCCGACATGTGCATATCAACCCAAGAACAAAAGCAAAAGACCTTGTGAAGATGATGGCAGAAGCTGGTAAGATTGTGTCAATATCCACAGTGAAACGAGTACTGTATCAACATGGGCTGAAAGGCCGCTCTGCCAGGAAGAAGCCATTACTCCAAAAGAAGCATAGAAAAGCCAGATTAATGTTTGCAAATGCACACAGGAACAAAGACCTACATTTTTGGAGACATGTCCTGAGGTCTGATGAAACTAAAATTGAACTTTTTGGCCATAATGACCATCATTACGTTTGGAGGAAAAAGGGAGAAGCTTGGAAGCCTATGAACACCATCCCAACTGTGAAACACAGGGGTGTCAGCATAATTTTGTGTGGTTGTTTTGCTGCAAGAGGGACTGCTGCACTTCACAAAATAAATGGCAACGTGAGGAAAGAAGATTATGTGGAAATACTGAAGCAACATCTCAAGACATCAGCCAGGAAGTCTAGAAACTACCTTGCTCCCACCAGTTTCCTCTGCAATAGTGTCAAGACAGACCTTGTCAACTTCGGCTCAACCCCTGTCATTGACTGTAAAAAATGACTGCCAGGTCCAGTGTGCTTCCGGGACTTTCCCTGACCCTGTCATTTTGTGGTAATGATAGATGACATGGTTCTTGCAGCCACGTTACCACGGCAGGGGAGCATCAGACTTTGTTTCCTATATCTTTAACATACTGCGGTTTCCTTTTGCATTGTGTTGGGGAGAATATTTATAGGAAATCACCACGCAATATACAGAAAATACCATGTGTGACGACAGGGGCCCATATACCTTCCTGTGTTATATCAGTGCATGCTCGTTGCCATGACTTGTACTTGCTTGCTGGAGGTCTTGGCAGAGACAGCAAGAGGAAACCAGTAGTTTTGGTGACAACATAATAATGTTTGATGCATAAACATAGTAACATTTCTCCAGATTCCCAACTTTTATGCAGCATATTCTAACTCTTCTGGGGAAACAAATGTTTTTTTGGTTTCTCATGTGTAGTTCAGGCTTCTTGATTTATGACATGCACATCAGGACAGCTAATTTGTACCATCAGGCGCTTGTTTTGCCCAATATAAACCAAAGGAAGGGAGAAATAAATGCTAATTTTGATCCCTGGATCCTAAGCGAATGATCTTTAGATCCCAAGCAATTGATCCATAGATTCCAAATGAGTGAGTAATCCCGAGATCCCAAGTGAATGAAGACACTCCTAATCTAATGTCTTATATGTGCAGAGTACATATAATAAAAATATGTATATATAAATAGTGAACCTCTCCAAATGACCATCCCTTCACGAAGGCCATCCGCTTTATCTAAAACAGGGGTGCAGCACCTTCTTTGGTCTCAGGGCCAGATTGTCATTTTGAACCACTTCCAAAGGACTGTCTGAATAACGTACCAGCATGAAACACAGCTGAAGATCTGCTTCTTGTATGGAGACAAATCCATCTTAGGACCCTCATTTAATGAGGAAGGCAACCCTCTAATGCCTCATTCAAACGCCAGTGATTTCCATCAGTGATTCTGAGGCAAAACCAGGTGCGGTTCTAAACACAGAACAGGAGCAGATCTTTCCCTTATACCTTATGTCTGTGAGCCAAAACCAGGATTCGAGCTTCCACAATCACTGACCAAAACACTGACATGTGAATAAAGCTTAATCATTCATATAACTATTGTTAGGCCTACTGTCCCTGCCCAACACATTCCTGCTGTACCCTGTAGGCACGGACGCTGTGCTACTCACCATGCCATTCGGAGTCCTAGCCTCTAGGGTTCTCTGCAAGCAGCAGCCTCCATGCTGCTGCCCAGTGCTCCAGTCTCTGTCAACCTGGGGCGTGCGCTCACTCACCTCCGGCCTCTTAGGCCATCTGCTCGTGGGTGCGGGTAAACACACATATGATCCGCATAAATTTTTGAGTGGGTTTATGCGTCTTTCTGCTGTATATCTGCACTAAAATCCTCAACGTCCAGCAGCGGTTTTTGATCCAGATTTGATATGGTTTTGCCCCAGGTCTCATTCTTCCATTGAAATGCATGAAATCTGCAGCTAAAACCGCAAACATAATTGACATGCTGCAGATTTTGAAATCTACAATGCAGGTCAATTTCCACATGGAAAAAATCTGCAAAGTGTATGTGAGATTTGTGTAGTCACATACACTTTCCTGGTAGGTAACCTTTTCAAGACGAAGCCTATTTTCAATTTTGCATTTTTATTTTTTCCTCCCCACATTCCAAGAGCCATATTTTCTATTTACAGATATGGATCAGTGCTTATTTTTGTGGGAAAAGTTGCATTTTTTAATGGCACTATTTAATTTACCATATTATGGACAATTGTATTGGAAATGGGAAAAGGTTATTTGTGGGCTGAAATTGAAAGAAAATCCACAATTTTGTCAAGGTTTTTTGGGGTTTTGATATTACGGCATTTACTGTACACCAAGAATGAGATTACATCCTTATTCTGTGGGTCAAAATGATTAGATTTGTATAGTTTTACTACTTTTTTTTACATCACCATTTCCCGACAGCCCTAACTTTTTAAAATTTCCATCCACAGAGCAGTATAAAGGCTTGTTTTTTGTGGAACTAACAGGTTTTTATTGGTAACATTTTTGGGGTATGTAAGGGAGCCACCAGAGCCAGTGATTGCCTGGATAGGTCACGTGTCTGTGTCCATCATCATTGGAGGTCAGTATACAGTGACCACCAGTGGGACCAGGAAGCAGCGCAATGGGAACAGCCGGGGATCGGTAAGGAGAATATTATTTATCTTATTATTTTATACCATTCTAAGTGGTACCCCCACCGTTAAGATGTTCAAGAAGGCACCAACACTCCTGTGCCACGGGCTTTTGTCAGGTCACCAAGCACAGCGTGGTACATTGTATAGCGGCTGTGCTTGGTATTGCAGCCCTGCCCCCTCACTTCTATGGGGTTGAGCTGTGCCTAAGCCATGTGACCGATGAATGTCTCGTCACTCAGTCTAGGGCAGTGGTGGCGAACCTATGGCACAGGTGCCAGAGGCGGCACTCAGAGCCCTCTCTGTGGGCACCCACGCCCTGGAAAAAGTCTATGGTGTACCAATATGCCTTAGACTTTTCCTGCCATTCATCAGCGCAGGGCGCACTATGAACAGCACATTGAATGTAGGCAAGCTATTATAGCTAAATGATAAAGTACATGGAAAATATATTGGACTCATGGGCGTAGCTATAGGGGGTGCAGAGGTAGCAGTCGCTACCGGGCCCAGGAGCCTGAGGGGGCCCAAAGACACTTATGCCGCATAAGAAGACACACAAAGCACTGAGGGAAGGGGGGCCCAAGCTGAACTCTTGCACCAGGGCCCATGAGCCATTAGCTACGCGCCTGATTGGACTGTAGTAGTCAGGTTAAATTGCTGTGTTGGCACTTTGCCCAAACTGTAACCCAAAACCCAGATATTTATTGCACTCATTCTGTAAACTGTAAAAGGTTCGCCATCACTGGTCTAGGGAAAGCAACGAGAAGGCCGTGGCGCTTATAAAAGTGCTAGTGCCTTCTCAAACAGCTGATCGGCTGGGGTCCTGGTTGTCAGACCCCCACCGATCAGATACCTTTGACTTATCCTGAAGATAGGTCATCAGTATTAAAATATCGGAAAACCCCTTTAAAGATGTGAATACCTTCCATTTCATATTGACGTTGAGCTACTAAAAGTAGAAAAGTATAAATGAATCATTATCATAAATGGATATAGATCGATACGCTAAGGGCCAATTTACATGGACTGATACACAGGGCAATGATTGAGAACGAACAGTTTGTTCCAGATCATTGCCAGCTCATGTGAGCTGAATTTACATGCAGCGATCATCTCCTCCATATGGGGGATGAATGATCGCTTCGACGATTATTTATTCCCATACATTATCTCAAGATGATTTAAATAAGCTAACTCCAGAGAGTATCTACTTGAACCCCTGAACAATTGTGATCATTTATCCCCATACAGATTCTTTGTCTGCAGCACATCCTTGTTTACACAGTCATGTGCTTCCAATAAGTTATGATTTTTAGGTGCTGATCAGGTCACCTTGGTGATTGGTGGCATATTTACATGGGACCATTATTGGCAATGAGTGTTCATAGGAGAGTGTGTTCCTGCTAATGGCCCAGATCCTCGGCTCATGGAAAGGGACCTTAACAAATAGCATAGATTATAAAACTAGTTCCTAGGACACCAAAAGCTAAAAACAATAGCAATGGGTTTTTAGGACTATGACATGTGCAATATTTTTGTCCGTCAAACAGAACATTAAGAAATGTTTCAGAACACTCCATACATTTTTAACATCTCTGAGCACTTATTCTTTGCAATAATTCTAAAATCTGCTAAAACCCTATACTGTGCTTTGTGTAGACTTTCTATCAGTTTGGTATTTGCTCTGCATATTTTTCTTTCTGCCCACTGTACTTTTTTTTTCTGAACCCTGCATTTCTCCACAAATATTTTTTTATTTTATACTATTAATCACAGTTTAAATTTAGATACAGATAAAAGTGAGATGTCTTCTTGGAACAACTTGACTTTTGTTGTGTTTAGTTACGATCTCTCGGGGAGATTGTAAAGGGTTTAGTTACAGGCCTTGAGGAGGAGGTAGACTCTGGTGAAGTAGCGTTCCAAAGACCAGTCTTATTCAAGTTATTTTAAACAACAATCTTTTTCAGTGTCAACTCAAGTTATAAAAGGGCTTAAGAGGAGGTGAGGGCAGGTCTTCCATACCGGCTTCAGAAGGCCCATGTGCAGCAGACAGACTTAACCCCTTAAGGCATTAGCATAGTACTAGCGTACAGGAGATGTATGGAGTGGGTTCACAAGCTGAGCTCACTCCATACATGGCGGGTTCTGGCTGTATAATACAGCAAACACCTGCTGGCAGTGACCAGGATCGGCGATGATGACAATCCTGATCATTTAACCCCTTAGATGCTGCTGTCTATAGTGACCGCTGCATCTCTGGGTCAGACAGAGGGAGCGGGCTCCCTCTGTCTCCCGATTGTAGCTCCTATGTGTTATTTTGACAGCCCTTTAAGGGTCAGGCTGATTTTATTCTTTGCGTTTTTGCGAGCTGCCAGATTAGTGGTGCCAGAGGCAAGGCCTGGCAGGCAGCCTGTCAGAATCCTATAGACTGCAATAGTATTCCATGGAAGACTATATTACAAGTGATCAGAAGATGTACAAGTTTCCTAATGGGACAAAAAAAATTACAGTAAAATAAAAAGTTTTTAAAAAAATTGAAATGACTCCCTTTTCAACCGTTTACATATAAAAAATAAGCAATAAACATAAGTATCACTGCACCCAAAAATGTCCAAAGTATTAAAATAGTTTTCCTGCATGGTAAAAGCCATAATGGGGAAAAAAAATGCACGTCATTTTTTGGTCACCTTGTTGCCACAGTTAAATTGAATAAAAAGTGATCAAAAAGTCATACGTACCCCAAAATAGTACCAACAAAAACAGTTTTTTGTTTTTTTTTAAAGCAAAAACATAATAAAAACTATACATATTTGGTATCACCGTAATCATACTGACCTGCAAGATGAGGATGTTATGTAATTTTTAGCACATAGTGAATAATAATAATTTTTAGCACATAGTAATATCAAAACCTAAAAAAAAAAAAAGTGGCGGAATGATAAATAAAACCCCTTTTAGGCTACCAAAACATGTCAGTTTTAGGTTTATGGATCCTATAGCGATCAGATGAACAAGATAATGTGTATGAGTGATTTCAGGACCACTCAGGTATCAGTTTTAGATCATCAAGGCAGGCCATGTGTAGTTTTCAGTCCATCTGCTGTGATTAAAGGGGCTGTGTCACTTCGGTAAGTGGCATTTATCATGTAGAGAAAGTTAATACAAGGCACTAACTAATGTATTGTGATTGTCCATATTGCTTCCTTTGCTGGCTGGATTCATTTTTCCATCACAATATGCACTGCTTGTTTCCATGGTTACAGACCACCCTGCAATCCATCAGGGTATTCCCGGAGCTATTCTTAACAGCACTTGCATTCAGACACATGCTTTACAGCAGCCACCATGGGCCATAGACACAATAATCTGGAGGGAACTCGTTGACCCCCAACATTCAGCAGTTTGAGAAGGCAGTGGCACTTGTAGTAGTCCTGTGGCCTTCTCTCTGCTTTTCCTAGGCCAGTGACGACACGTTCATCGGTCACATAGAGGTGAATGGGGCTGAGCTGCAATAGCGAGCACACCCGCTATACAATGTATGGCGCTATGCTTAGAGAGCATAGAGAAGGCTGTAGTGCTACTGCGAGCGCTTGTGCCTTCTCAAACAGCTGATCGGGGTGGGGCTCCTGAGTTTTGGACCCCCACCAATCAGATACTGACGACCTATCCAGTCAATTAAAAGTTTTTTTTGGGCTTGAGATATTAACCTGTCCTATGGGTAGATCATTAATATCAGATTAATAGGGGTCTGATACCCAATCTGTCTTAAGCCTCATGCACATGACCTTGGGACCACCGTGCCCACATGTTGCAGACCGCTTACTGCAGGTCTGAAAAACACGGGCATCGCTGTGTGAACTACGCATTGCAGTGTGGACCCATTGACTTCAATGGTTCTGCGATCCACAAGATGCAGCTAAAGATAGGACATATCCTATCTTTTGCGGTGCAGATGCATTGACACGGAAGCCCACTAAAGGACTTCCGTGTGTTCCTGTGAGCTTCCATGTCCGTGCCTCCGCACAGCAAAAGGTAGGATATGTCCTATCTTTGACTGCATATTGTGGAGGGCAGAACCATTGAAGTCAACGGGTGTACACCGCGATGCAGAGTGCACATTACAGTGTCTGTGTTTTGTGGACCCACGGTTGTGTGCATGAGGCCTTAAAAGCAGGGAAATTCAAATTCTCAAAATAGAAAATGTTTCCAAATTTTCTGTAAATGTTTTAAATTTTCTTTACAAATAAAGGTAAATCATATTGACTCAAATTTACCACTACCATAAAGTACAATGTGTCACAAGAAAACAATCTCAGAATGTCTTGGATAAGTAAAAGAATTCCAAAATTCTAACCACATAAACTAACATGGCAGATTTGCAAAATGTGTCATTAAAGGGGTTATTCCTTGACTTTTGTAAAAAAAAAAAAAAAAAAAAAAATCAGACGATATAGTAAATGACAATCTCTTTCTAAAAAAACTAAATCCAGCCCTGTACCTCACATGGATCCAGAGATCTCCACATTCATTGCTGTTCTAGATTATCTTCAGCCTGGCCCCTCAGGGGGGCACACCCTTTTCTGCAGCAGCTGTCTCTCTGTAACTGCCACAGCTTCTAACAGAACATATGGCTGGTGGCAGTTGAAGGTTTAAACTGAGCATGTGCGACCAGCTCAGTGACACGGACAAAAAAATATGGAAAAGAACAAACAGCAGGTGGCGCTATACAGATACATTTTATTGAATAAATCAGTGGCTATGCGAAATTTTCTTGTCTTCTTACAGAAGCTTAGATGCTAACCTGAGGATGTAATACGTGTAATATATATATATATATATATATATTATAAAAAATTTACTATTCCAGTTAAACCTGATTTACGCAAACATTTAATGTATTTAAAGGACAACTGCAGGTAAATCTGGCACACTGTGTAATACGGTAATACCTAGTGCAGGGTCTGAAGGGGACAGCGCAGGGATTCATAGAACATTGAAGAGAGAATTCCTATCAGCAACATTCTGTTATTTTGGTAAATATTTCATTTTGGTAAACATTGCCCTCTGGTGGACATAGCTGTCTATGGCTGAAAGTGGTACTTCTACTGTAGTACTTAATAGAGCAAAAAAGGCTAAAAGGAGTATTCTGTGTCAGCAAACGTTATTGATACTATCTGTATCAATTCTTGTGTTGTGCAAGATATGTGTTTGCAGTCAGTAAATAGTAACCTTTAGCCTACATGCACACGGCAGTGGTTTTTTGCAGGCTCCGTTCCGTTTTTTTGCGGATCCGATGGTTTCCCATTCACTTCTATGGATCCGTTAAAAATGCGGATGCCTTTTCCGTTGCCTGCCAACGTCCACATTTCATGCCCGCAAAAAAATATGGCATGTCCTGTTCTTGTCCGCAAAAAACGGTTTGCAGACCCATAGAAGTCAATGGGTCCGCAAAAAATGAGGATGACCAACGGAAGCCATCTGTTTGTCATCCGCATCAGTTTTTTTTGCAGATGGTTGCTTGGAAACCAGGGCACTTGTACAAGTACTTTAAGAAACTGGTTCAAGCCTTCCGTTTTTTTTTGCGGATCCGCAAAAAAAAACGGAAGACACACGGAAATACAACCTACAAAATTTGCGGACACACGGAACAGATGTGGATGTGAAAAAAAAAAGAAGACGGATCCGCAATTTGCGGACAGCAAAAAACAACTGTCGCGTGCATGTAGCCTTACTCAGATAAAAATCTGTCTTGGTCATGTAATAACTCACGTGCTTGGCACTTTAGAAAACACTGTTCTGATGGCTTTACTTTATCTGGAATTAGTCTTGCAGCTGTGCGTCCATCATATGTACCGATTTTCATCACCTGGATGAAGTGAAAAAAATAAAATAAAAGTTATTGTATGACAGCAAGCAGAGTTCTTTCAAACCTTAAGAAATTCATACAGAAAAGTATATAGGAGAAAAGTATACAGAGGGGCCTAGAGAATGTATACATACTTCAATAGTGGTTATTTAGGCCCTTTTAAAAATTTTAATTGAATTATGGCGGTAATATGTAGCATTGTGTTGTCTCGACAGATGTATGTAGTTGCACAATTGCTAGAGTCACTGTGAAGCAGGACCGTACATAAGGATCCATCAGATGTTGTCATCCGTGATGTGCCATACCCCCAGACCCGACCCCCATGACCCTATATCAGACCCCCATTAGACTTCCAGACCCCCATATGTTGTCATCCATGATGTGCCATATCCGGAACGGCTCTAGTTTTCGTTGTTGTGCTCCTATGACAGAGCAGAACAGTGAAAGTCACTAGTGCAGATATGAACAAAGGCTAATACACACCTCAGATGCTGCAGAACATCATGATAGTGACCAGAGAACTACAAGTCTCATCATGACCATCATCGTTATTGGAAATTAGAGTGCAATACAACACATTCTATAGACAGCACAATGGAAAATATACATCTCATGCAGAGCAATCTCCATGGACACTGTAACCAGTTATTTGTGCAGTAGTTCACTGAAATCAGAAGCGTCTGGATGTGCAGAAGCTTTTATATTTTTTGTTGAAGGGAACTGTGGGCCTAAAGGGACATTTTCTTGTTAAAAAATTTTTTTTTTCATTTTCACAGCCAAGTGTTTCTAAATTCTGTGAAACGCCTGTTGGGTCAAAATCCTCAAACTCCTTTAAAGATTCTTTTGGGGCGAGATATAGTTTCCGCATGCTAAGGCCTCTTTCACACGAGCGTGACGGATTAGGTCCGGATGCGTTATCCGGACCTAATCAGTCACGCTCGTGTGAAAGAGGCCTTAGTTTCTTACTTTTCCATTATCCTCTCACCTTCTGAACACCCCATCCTGCCACCCCCAATACTGTGCCCACTGTGCTCCCCAATACTATACTGCAGAAACATAAGACCCCATATCAGACCTCAGATCCCCCATGAGACCCCCAATCAAACCCCATTTCAGACCTCAGATCCCCCATATCAGACTGTAAAATAAACTAACTTACCTCTCCTGCTTTGCCGCTCCTCCCTTGGTCCAGCGGTCTCCTCGTTCTCTTCTCAGGGCCCGCGCTGCAGTCACCTGACTTCCTGCAGCGTCAGGTCAGAGTGCACTCTCTACATCTTGACGCTGCAGGCAGCCAGGACACAGCAGCGCGATACCTGAGAAGAGCTAGCAGGAGGATCGGTAAGTACAGCCTTTACTCCCCCGGCTCCTGCATACTAGTGAGCTAGTATTCATCTTATTCCCTTTATAAGATGCAGTACATTTTATAAAAGGAAAAGTACAGTACCACTGGCAAGGAGGGTATCACCAACAGGCTGAGTCAATGCCACCCCTTCAAATCCAGCACAAGATGCCGCCTGAGGCGAGATTCTCATGTCAGCTCATGGCAAAAGCGGGCTTGGCTGCCATGTAATACACCTTTGATATTTCGAAAGAGACAACCACTGTACTGACAATATGTCAGCTTTTGGCACTCATTAACCCCTTCAGCTGCATTAACATCATGTTTTTTCTCTACACTTAATTACGCTAAAAAAAAAAAAAAAAAAAAAAAAAAGATACAAAAGCTTAGTACACTAAGCTTTTCCATCCTGCAGAGTCCAGCAAAACGTGTACTTATTTTTTACATTAGAACTCTATGGTGACAGATGTTTTTTGTATGTTAAATGTGAGACAAGAACGTGATGTGAACCCAGCTTTAGTAATTAACAATACACCTTTTTATGGCAGTCACTAAGGGGCCTTAGGCTAGGATATTGCATTTTTACGGAGGCGTAGTCTGAGTGTCGCACGGGTCTCCTGTGCAGCGAAGAGCAGGAGCTTAGCTCTCACATTACAGCCTGCTCTAACAGCCCAGATCGGTGAATGCACCGATCCCGGCCATTTAACCCATTAGACAGCGGCCCACAACTGGTCAACAGTCCCTTCTGAAATAAGGGGTTTATACGAAAGGGAAGGCCAGGAAGAAAATAATAAACTAGTGGCTGATCAGCAACCACAAAACTAGAAAAATAACGGAAACAGACAAGCCGAGTCAGACCTAGAGAAACAGAACTAAGCCGAATCAAGAAGCATCAATCAGGGTCTGAACCTCGCCAAAGTCAATACCAGGAGAACAGGCATAGACAAATCAGATACGATACCATGCCACGGTCAATATCAGGAAGAAACGTCAGGGTCCAAAATGTCAGGCTAGAGTGAACGTCAGGGTACGCGACATGCTGCTCCATTCAGATGGGGGGGGGGCACAGGTCCCTGTTCTTGTGACTGGGTCCCACTGGTCAAACATCTGCAGATTAAAAACCCTTTGATAAATTCCCCCCAATGCTATGGCATAGTCAAAAATAAAAAAGGCAAAACAAAAAACGAAAACAAGCAATGTCTCAGAAGATTTTATTTCAACTTCAAAGTCATACACCGCATAAAAAAAAACACTAAAATCAGCAGCATTAAAGTAATTAGTCCTGACATGTAAGACCTCAACCATTTCACTATTTACTAATAAAAAAATCAAAAAGTAAATGATTATGGTAATACCCTTAGTCAAACCACAGGAGAACCGTGCACGTCAGCTCCTGTGTTTGCTTTGTAAAGCTTTTACTATTGCACTAGGAATTTCAGTGTAAAGTATAGGTATTTCTTTATAGAGATACTTTATGGTGTGTAAAAACGTAGAGAATTAAATTAAAACACTAGAATAGAATTAAGTTAAAACAATAGAAATGCAAGTACCAGTGCACAAGAATTTTTTTGGTTTTTCTATTATTTCTGACTGGTTTATGTAAGAGCTAAAAATAAAAGTTCGATGCTACAACTGGTATGTTACTGTTCTTCGAGACTTGTCAGACTGCCACTATTAGGCTAGGGCTACATTGCAACATGTCGCGCAACAATTTTTATAATGATAGTCTATGGTGTTGCACTGCGACGTGACAGTCGCAGAAATTGATTTTTTGCTACTGTCGCAGTCGCCATAGACTATCATTATAAAAATTGTCGCGCGACACATGTTGCAGTGTAGTCCTAGCCTTACACATTTGGTGTCATAGGTGAAGCATTTTCCTTTGCAGGAGCTTATTCGGTCAATGATCTATGGACGTCTTCTTTCTTAAAGGGGTTGTACAGCCGTTACTAAGGGTGCTGGCACACATGCAGTTTCCAATTTAGCCAGTTTAGCACCCTCAATAACCCCTAGTGTTCTGCATTGTGGGAATGATTTAAAATAATTTCAGCTAGCTACAATAAAAAACTGCACACGGAATGCATGTCAGAACTGCACCATGTTCCAGCACCCTAAGCGATGGCCTTTTCGCAGGAACGGTCATTCCTAGCTAATCAGCGGGGTTCGACGCCACAAACCCCTGCTGACCAGCTGTTAGGGTGCAGCTCTGTTGCTGGAACTACACAGATACGGTGGTCAGAATAAGCACCATATTTATGAAGCACCTGTTCCTCTTTACGGACAAATGAGTTGGATGAAATGGGTGAGGCCAAGCGTGACTTTACTACTTATTTTATTACTATTTTTTCATGAAAGTTTTGTTTGCTTAAGCTACTTTCACACTAGCGGCATAGCTCTCCGTCAGGCTGTTCCGGCGGGTGAACAGCCTGCCAGATCCGCCATGCTGCAAGTACCCGTGCACTGCCGTGCTGCTGCTCCGTCCCTATTGACTATAATGGAGCGGGGGCCGGAGATCGCCGGACTAAAAGTACTGCATGTCCGACGATCTCTGCCGGCAGTGCACGGGTACTTGCGGCATGGCGAATCCGGCAGGCTGTTTATCCGCCGGAACAGCCTGCCGGATAGCTATGCCGCTAGTGTAAAAGTACCCTTAGAAATCTAGGGTGTTGTGCTCCACATTCTGCATTGCCTGGCAAGCGACTTATGCATGTGCACCTACAAACTGACAGAAATCGGACCGAAAAAAAAAAGCGGTGGGTTCATACGCCTGCCTAACCCCTTGGCATTACAGCTAGTTTTTTTGTTTTTTCCTCCCTACCTTCCAAAAGCCATACTTTTTAATTTTTTTATTTCTCCACTTAACAATCTATATTAGGGCTTGTTTTTGATGGGAAGAGATGTATTCCTTCATGGCACCATTTCACGTATTAAAAAATTGGCTAAAAAAAATAAAAAATTATTTGTACAGTGTTTTTTAAACAGCAATTCCACATTTTCTTAGGCTTCGTTTTCACAGCGGTCATTGTGCGGTAAAAATGACATGCTGTTGTTGATAATTTTTATTTCATCTTTTGAGAAGGAGAGTGACAATGTCAATTTTTAACGGATGTGTTTTTTCAAATATTTTTAAAAGCTTTATATGAGCTTATTTTAACTTTTTTAGTCACATGAGGGGACTCGATTGCTTGAAGTATACACTGCTTCCGTACTGCAGTGTATAGTGATTTTAAAGATCTCCTAGTACACCTTACCTCTAAGGGCTCATTCACACGAACGTATGGGTTCCGTTTCCGTATTGCAGACCGCATATACGGATCCGCAATAAACAGACACCGTTCGTGTGCATTCGGCATCACGGATGCAGACCCATTCCCTTCAATGGGTCTGCAAATCAGGAGATGCGGAACTGGAGAACGTAACAACACCCTACAGAAGGACCACGGCGTGCTTTTTGGGGTTCGGTTCCGTACTGCAAGAACATGTCCTATATTTTTGCTGAACGGAGGGATGCGGACCCATTCAAGTTGAACGGGTTTGGATCCGTCCCGGAGGCCTCACGAACGTTCTCCGTGCATTGGGGACAGCAAATTGCAGCCCTAATGCACGGAACGGAACACATACGTTCGTGTGAATGAGCCCTAAGTGTAATACAAGCAGTAACGTGGCAGGCCTCAGCTTTCTCAAGGTCCCTGGCCACCATGAAAATCATTTAGCATCCCACGACTGTACTGGGGTAGATTGGATGCAGTCAGGGGCAGTTCTCTTCCAGATGAGACTGATGCTATTCACTGAGCGGTTAAATGACCTGGCTCAGAGTTATATCTGATCACGGACACTGCAGACGGGTTTCAATTGTATTGAAACAGCTGCCAACTGCGGCATATGGTGTGCTGGCATCGACATATATATAGTAAAAGATAAAAAGATGCCTGCCTCTTCAGAAATGAATGCTACACCTGTTATGAGCAGGGGTACATATGTACTAAAAATGTACCATTTTCTGCCTTACTACTTAATAAATCTGTTTTAATACCATGACTACTCTATAGTAACCACGATCACTTTTCAACTTTTTAGTGCGCATAATGGATAATAGAATTTGTGCAACATTTTATGCCAACAACTGGCGCATGTATGTTAACAAATGTGGGCCTATGTATTAAATTTGAGGTAGGAAGGCAGGGTAAGACTCCATCTATGTCCATGGCTGCCAGATTACTGCCCCATTCAGCCTCTGTGTATATGAGGCGTAAAGTTGTAGCATCTATAGTTTTATGCATGACTCTAAACTGCAACATTTCAGGAAAAAGTCACACATCTGTACTGCAACAATGCCCATGGCACAAATAGAACAGAGCTGCTCACCCACTCCTCTCCATCCAACTCTGCTGCCCTTTGAAAGGGAACCAGTCACTAGATTTGAGGAAATTAACATGGTTGCCAGGCTACACGGCTGTGTGACAGCAAGTCTCAGAAAAGATGTGCGACCAAAAACAGTTGTACAACTTGACTGCAAAGTGCTGTTGCAAGACTTTAGTACCGTCATTTGGCTGCAAAAACACAGCAAAGTCACATGTTGCGTGTCACTGTGGTCTATGATGGCATTTTCACATGCAACAGTGCTAGATTTTCTGTGGTTGTCACATCACAGTAGTGGCATGTCGCAGTGCACAATGTTGTTATACCGCTAGGAAATTCCTTTCTAAACACAAAGAGACATCTAGGTGGTGCCTGTGAGGTGAACAGTCTGTATTGATTGATTCCATGGCCAGGATGTCATTCAGCAGCATCTTGCTCATGCGCAGATAAAACCAAGGACAGTAGACCTTGCTTTGCTCCGAGTTATCCAGTAAAGATGTATCTCAGCCTTGGAACATCTAAGCAGAATGGGTGGGATTACTGCCAGAGCTGCATGACTCTTCCCCCTATAGCTAGGGTCCTTCGTCCATTTGTTTTATTGCCAGTTATTTGTTTCCAGCAGTCTACTTTGCAGTTCATTACGTCCACCGAATGGAAAGTGCTGTGGAATATGCTAGCACTGTATAAAGAATAATGACAGCATAATTATTACTGGTTGTAGTGAAAAGAAACCATGACATTTAGGGCCCGCTTGTGCAGCGATGCACGGTAAAACCAGCATTAGTTAAATCCCGTTTCATCTAGAGGAGTAAAATCATCAACTGTATAAACCAGCAGCATAAGAAATATCAAGTGGTGATCATCTCTTTCCTCCAATCAGTTTTTTAACTTTAACTGTGGATTGGCTGCAGTCATAATGCCCACAATGGAAGATACCAGGCCACAAATTCCAATGAACCCAGGATTGGTTTTGTAAACTCCTAAGTGATCGAGAGGACTAATGAGATCACACACATTTTTTATGGTGTCTAATAAGAGGGGTGGGTGGTTCTTTAAACTTAATCCGAGTATAAAGAAGAAGTTCTCAAGGCTTTTCAGCAATGTATTGCTTGAATTCAGAGCGAGACCATTCTCGCAATTGGCCCCTTTTCGTCTGCATGTCTTCTCTTTCTCCATGCAGTTTATTAACTCATACAAATCCCTGGCCAGCTGACAGAGAAGCGAGTAGAAATAACACAGGCTGGCACGATGTCGCCACTTCTCCTTGTTGATGCCAGAAACTAGATCCACACTTCTCACCCATAGGACAGTGTCACAAGTGAAATACAGAAGGCGGTTTAAATTGGCCGCAGTTAAGCAGTAGCACAAAACGGCATCAGGCAGCTGGATAGAGGCCTTTGAAGCTTCGATAGCATGAACCACGTTACCCAGCCGAAATACTGAAAGACAAGAAATACAGTTAGTTACTTGTCAGAGCCTTAGATCCGCGTCAACCACATAATCACTCCAATCTAGATAACACAGAGATGATCTCCTGATACTCTACTTATTGGTGTCTTTTTCCCCCATACAGAAAAAAAACAATCCTCCCAGGAAGAGAATAAAAGAATATGTTCCTTTCATATATGAACTTTATAGAAACATAACCTGAGCCAGACTGAGAAGCCACTAAGCGCCCGCTCTGGCCTGTCCATGTCCAACATTGTGGTTGCGGCAAACAAAGTGCCACTCCACAGATATCAAGGCGTAGTTCCCATGTTCTCACGCATTTCCCCAGTATATTCCTTGGGTACTCCTATATGTATATGATTATTTTGGTGAAAATGTATTTATGTATGGGGCAGCGCAAGTCTATTGATTACTTTTACATCATAAAAACATAGCCAAAAATGTGCTAAAAATATGTTTGACTTAAAAATTTGAAAAGAGAAATCCAGTTTGCACAAGTATCTTTAGTAACTTATTGTGAAATTATCGTATTAAAGTGTAACTGCCATTTAAATTTTAATTTTGCTAATGTGTAGGGCAAGTGATATGTAACGTTTTTGTAATATACTTTAATTAGGCCTAACGTTTATTTTTGGTAGAAGATAGAAGCCGAAATATCCCTTAGCAGGACTCACTGAAATGAGCATTGCTAAGGGCCAGCTGTCTCCTATTAGCAAAGGAGAGACGGGCTGTTCGGGATCTGCATTTCTTCCTACGCTGCTCCCCGCTCCCCTGGTGGACACAGGAGTCTTAGGAGATAAAATTACATCTATATTCCCCCTTTCAATGAAATATTATGCTTTTCTACAAACACTGACCTGCTTTTGGAGCACTTTTAGTGAGCTTTCCCCCGGCCCGAAGTTGAAGCACTGTATGTAGAGAGCGCTCACTTCCAGCCGGGGGAAAGCTCACTAAAAGTGCTCCAAAAGCAGGTCAGTGTTTGTAGAAAAGCATTATATTTAATTAAAAGGGGGAATATAGATGTAATTTTATCTCCTAAGACTCCTGTGTCCACCAGGGGAGCAGCATAGGCAGAAGTGCAGATCCCGAACAGCCCGTCTCTCCTTTTCTAATAGGAGACAGAAGGCCCTTAGCAACGCTCATTTCAGTGAGTGCTGCTAAGGGACTTTTTCGGCTCCTAATTTCTCCCAAAAATAAACGTTAGGCCTAATTAAAGTATATTACAAAAACGTTACATATTACTTGCCCTACACATTAGCAAAATAAAAATTTAAATGGCAGTTACACTTTAAAGAGGATAATCCAATTCTGCATTCAAGTATGTGTTGGACCAAAAATATTTCTGGACTACTAAGAAACACGTTGTAATGAAGAAGACACTTGAAAAGACTACAGAGGAATAAAGTAGGGCTCGACATCCTAGAAACAGAATCCTAGTACTGACGGAAAGTTACCTGACAACATAAAAGAAAAAAAACTACCAAAAATGGATCCTAGGGCAGTAGTAATAAATATAGACTAGCGGCTCAACCAAGTAGTAATCCATTTTATTGTCAGATATTGAGTGCCCCCCGCTCTATTATAGATCCTAGAGCAGTTCCCCCAGTATTAACAGTAATTTGCTCACGCCTTGACTTAGATGATTACAGGAAACAGGCACACACGATGGTAATCTGCTGAATCTGGTTACATTTATTAGAAATAAGATATTATAAGAAATAAATAGGATGTAGCATTGTAATAATTTTCTCAATATTTGGCGTTTTTGTAGGACAGAGCCCGGTTTCCTTTGTTCTTGTCGACAGTTATCAAAATCAGGTTTTCTTTGCTGGGAGGTGAGATTTGGAAAAGAAGTCATATAGAAATCACAGAGTGGATTGACCAGCAGAAGAAGCTGGTGAGGTCTCATTTAGAGGAGATAATCCCCCACTAGGCGATCATATCCTGGTCAATGGGAGCTTTTTCCAACTGCATATGGATCGGGTGGAAGAGGCAGAAGTAAGGATTTTGGTAACTGTCTTAGGGAACAGTGCTCTGTGGTAAAGAAACAACACACCATAGCCTTCCTCAGTAATCCCCATATGTCCTATGGGTATCGTAGAGGGGGCTCTGTTTGCAAGAGTTGCTAATGGACCCAATCCATTGATGTATAGCATTCATTTGAAGAGCCAGCAGGTAATACATTGTTGGGCTCTCCTGACAATCATAGCAAATCATTGGAGGCATCCTAAGCCAGACCCATGACGATCACAACACCGGGCAAGCTTCATCTTAAAAAAAGGTTTGTCAAGACGACTCCCCCTTAAAATATATTGAGAAAATGATCAACATTCACTGTTCTTAATTTTATAAAACTATAAGCAGTGGAATGTATCAATTACAGGCATGCTCAACCTGCGGCCCTCCAGCTGTTGTAAAACTACGACTCCCACCATGCCCTGCCGTGTTGTAGACCCAATACTGGGGCTCCACATTTATTTTGCATATTCCTGTTTCCCAGGGAGCTTTGCACTTCGGATTGCTGTGTTGAGACTCTTAAATGAGGCTCCGCAGTGTTTTTTGTAGCTGGTCTCCCTGAGATCAGCTATTGTTGTGTTTGAGTAGTCTCCGAGGCATTGCTCCTGGTTAGCCAGAATCCTACTCCACACTGATGAGGGGCAACACCCCGAAACAGCTGTCTGTGGATGATAACCGGCTTAGGTTTTCCCTGTCACATCCTTAAAGCTTGTAAAAAAAAAAAAATTGGGATGATGACATAGGGGCCACTTAATATGGTGGATTTGGTGATCTCTGTAATGGAGACAACCCTTTTCTCGGTTTTCCTTCCTTTGAGGGATATCTGGCTTTCATTGTGTTGTAGACCCAATACTGGGGCTCCACATTTATTGTTGCATATTACTGCCGTAGGCTGGTAAGGCATGTTGGGAGTTGTAGTTTTGCTACAGCTGGAGGGCCGCAGGTTTAGCATGCCTGTATTAATACACAGATTGGACAATACGAGGGATAAATAGGGCAGGCAGACTACCACACAGCAGAGAACTAAATCAGCAGACGAGGGGAAGGAACGGCAACTAAGCCAAGCCCAGTCTAGTACTTACATTTACGGCCAGAACTCATGTTAGACTCCACCCGTTTGAGCTTCATTACCACTTTTTCTCTGCCAGCCTTATTTTCTAAAACATAACTAAGCAACATGCATGCATACTGAGTAGCTCTGAAATGGAAAAAAATGAGTGTGATGGTGGGATCATGGAAAAATCAAATGAGGATTCCTGGTTCTTCTCAAATACGACAAGGTAACTAGAACTAAACGGCTCAGACATTGAGTACATGACACCATAGGGATGACAGAGAAACCGTACCTGAAAAGTCGATCTCTTCCTTGACTCTGGTTCGTGAACTTCACAAATGACTCCATGATTAGTACTATGTAGGTCAGCTTCGCCTGGAGTATCAGAAAGTGAGATATTACACGACTGGCATATTATCCTAATACTTGGTCTCACAAAAGCATACACTAAAGGGGTTATTCAACGTATGAAAATGTATAAACTTTGAGGAAAAAAATAAAGATTCTTCACCTCTCTAATCACCTGCTGATCCAATCCAACATAGATGCTCTAGCAGTCCCCCCCCCATGATCCCTGTATAGCGGTTAAAGGGTGAAAACCAGGGAGCCGCCAGGATACTGCCCTTAGGCAAGCCACTGATCTCACACTGCCAACATACAGAGTGATGCCAAATATAACATTCACTTGAGTTCAGCCTTGACCGAATAGGTTCTGGACACGAGATCTGGCATCAAATTGGGACGACAGCTAAGGCCTCTTGCACATGACCGTATGCCCTCCGAGATATACGGTCCGTGAGCGGGCCATATGTCCCGGAGCGACATCGATCTACGCACGAGAGCGCACGGAATCATAGATTACAATGATGCTGTGCACGTCGGACGGCCTGCAGGACTATCATATGATCATACGAGTGCAGGCGGCCTGATGTGCACAGCATCATTGTAATCTATGATGCTGTGCGCTCCCGTGCACACGATCAATGCCGCTCCGGGAGATTTGGCCCGCTAACGGACCATATGCCTCGGAGAGCATACGGTCGTGTGCAAGATGCCCAATTCTTAATGATTTAAATAAGTATGTGGTACCCTAAAAGGGATTTTGAGCCACTGATCTCACATTGCCAACACACAAAGAGTGATCCCTTGATTTCAGCCTGTCCCAAACAGGGCACAATAGCTGGCAACAAAATGGGCAGAAGGACAATCTTCACTGATGTGAAAAGTTTAGGCTGGGTTGACGTGTTAGTTCTGATTTACATTGTACAGAATCTCCAAAGGAAGAGAGAAATTCACACAATGGTGGTGGTAGATCTGGCATATGGCAGAAGTCTACAACAGAGACTGACACTTAGACCTTGAGCTTTGATTGGGTAAGACTTGGAGGCTCTGTAATATGACTGCTTGATAAAGACTTCACGTCGAAACGTCGCCATGTTTGTTATTTTCTGAATAAACCACAAGATATTCTGAGTTTACGAGTGCTGTGGATCCCTAACCGCTTGTAATATGTACCAGTCACATAGAGCAAGAACAGCGTGGCGTCAGCATCTACACTCCCTGCCCACAGGCACCGTCACACTCCCTGCCCACAGGCACCATCACACTCCCTGCCCACAGGCACCATCACACTCCCTGCCCACAGGCACCATCACACTCCCTGCCCACAGGCACCATCACACTCCCTGCCCACAGGCACCATCACACTCCCTGCCTACAGGAACCATTATGAGTTAGTTCTGGTGGTCAACAATGGGGCAGATATCATAACTGTCTAATATAAGTGTAAACTTACACTACACAATCTACAAATGCACCAGATGTAAGCCTGATGCTGGATGATAAACCGTAGGTGCACTAGGCCTGTAGAGGGCCCTCACGTGGTGGGAAAATCCGGCAGAAAATACACATCCCCCACTGACATGAATGAAAACAGTGGGGTAGATTTATCAAAGCTGACTTAGTTGCCCATTGTAACCAATCAGATTGATGCTTTCATTTTCCAAATAAGCTTTGAATAATGAAAGGTGGAATCTGATTGGTTGCTATGGACAACTGAGGCAGCTTTCCTTTACACCAATTTTGATAAATCTCCCTTATTCTGCTTTTGAAAAACTGCAACACAACATTATTTATGCCAGGATGGGGATTGACACTTTTCAACCCCATATGAGATCATGGGGAAGTCTTTATGTCGCATATTATTTGGAAGATTTTTTCACCACATGCAAAGGCACCCTTAGGTCTGATTTACATGACCGCGATCCGTGTGGGAAACATGGGGGACATTTATCAAAACTGGCGTAAAGGAAAACCGGCTTAGTTGTCCATAGCAACCAATCAGATTGTACCTTTAATTTTTCCGAGGGGAGATCTGATTGGTTGCTATGGGCAACTAAGCCAGTTCTACTTTACACCACTTTGATAAATCTTGACGGTCTGTGTGTTTGACGCATCTCCCAGACCGTGGCTCCACTGATGCGAACTGACCGTAACACAGGGAGAGATTTATCACAACTAGTGTAAAGGAAAACAGTCTTAGTTATCCATAGCAACCAATCAGATTCCACCTTCCTTTTTCATAGCTTCTTTGGAAAATGAAAGGTAGAATTTGGTTGCTATGGGCAACTAAGCCAGTTTTCCCTAATCTTTTATGGTGCAATCAGTTCATATGTGATCACACAGTACATCATATAGAATGGACTAGATCATAAATCATGCAGTCAGTTCGGGTCAGGGGAGCCGCGGTCAGTCCTGGAGATGCAGCCGACACACAGACCGCGTTTACCGAACCGATCAAAGTCATGTGAACCCGCCCCAAGCCTTGTGGAAAATTGCCTTGGGCAACTTTTCGTTACCATCTCTGTCAGTAGTAAGGTGTGACCATTATTACATTAATTGCATCACTTTGCACTTTGGCACTATACATTCCTGTGTCACGCAACTCCTTGTATTTCAGGGAGGTTCTTGTTTTATCTTTGGGTTGCGGACATTTAACCCCTCAGATGCCATGATCAGATGTGACCACGGCTTTTGAGAGGCCAAAAACCCGGAAGCGCGCTTCCCAAGCAGGAACGCTTCCCCCTGGCTGAGATTGGGGAAGGCATTGTACTGCAATAATAAGCCGGAGCCTGTACTAGGGTCCAAAGGCTTATTACAACTCAGGCCGGCACTGCATAGTAATATACTGATCTTTGAATATGGTAATGGGTAAAATACCATTACGGAGTTTGTACAAATTGCAATCTAATGAATGCATGTTGGGGTCCACTTGGGGGCCTAAAAAAAATAAAGTTAAGTTAAAAAAAAATATATATAATAATAATAATAAATATATATATATATATATATATATATATATATATATATATATAATATAATATATAAATTCCGTTGCCCAAAATCAAAATAAAACATAAAAAAAAACCCATACGGTTAATGGGGACATTGGGAAAAAAAATATAGAAAAGGGCTGATTCAACTTTTGTCTTCCCATCAATTCACCTACCAAAAAAAAAAAAAAAAAAAAAATCAATGTTATATATATGCCAAAATGGTATCAATAGAAACTAAAAATCGTCCCACAATAAATGAGCCCTCACACAGCTCCGCGGACGCAACTATAAAAAAAAAAAAAAGTTATGGTCAGAATATGGCGAAGAAAAAAAACTTTTAATTTTTAAAAAAGTTTTTCAGTATTAAAACTTTCGGAAAACGATATAAATGTGGTATCACCGGAACAGTACTGATCTGGAGAATGAAGAGCACAAGTCAATTTTACCGTATAGCGAACGCTGTAAAAACAAAAGCCATAAAACTTGGAATTTGTTTCCAGCTTCCCACTACATCCTATGCAATATTAAATGTTGCATCAGAAAGTGCAACTCGTCCGGCAAGAACAAAGTTCTCATACAGCTATGTGAACAGAAAAATAAAAAAAAAGTTATGGCTCCAAGAAGGCAGGGAGGAAAAACGAAAACGCAAAGTCATTGTCAGGAAGGGGTTAACGTTAGGGCTGACTGCACCTCCTCGCTGTGTATCACACCTCTGACTGAAGTCTTCCCTATAGCACATGGATGTCCGCCGGACAGGTGGGTGATGGGCTTTGTGGCTACCGATCACCTGCTCACTGCCGCGGTCCCCAATTCATTACAGGGCTGCCCACTGCACAGCGAGCGACTGACAGGCGCATGGTCACGTGACTGTCCGCCTCCTACCTGCTCCGGCGGCAACTGCTTAACTACAAGAACGTTCCGGAGGCTCGCCAAATAGCCCCCAAAAAAATCTTTTAACAAGCGGACTACACTCCCCCAAAATAATACCTCGGTTATTAGCCCCGTTTTCTATAAAAACACGGCGTCAAGCGGGCGTTTTTCTGCTTCCGGATTTGTTCCCAGACTCTTCCTGGTTTTTGGTTGCTATGGTGACGAGTAAGCAAGCGAAGCAAATTGCAGGCAGAGGAGGCTGGTGCTGATGAATCCGGGCTGGCAGTGACCGGGATTGCGGGAGGTGAGGAGCATTTATATAGGACACAGGTTGTGGGGTAAAGTGCACTGGAGAAGCGGCTTCCGAGGCTGACGCATGCGCTCTGTCTACATAATCTTACAGTTTATGCAGGGGGCTGCTGGTGAATCACACACGTGTACGTAAATGTCCTGGGGGTATGGTAAAATAAATGGAACTAAGTAATCCTGTTAGAGAACTGTACAGTCATCCTCCGAGAACAGCAAAAGCACATAAAATAAACCTATGGGGTCATTTATCGAACTGGTGTAAGGTAGAACTGGCGGTACTTTCACACTTGCGTTGGTGCAGATCCGTCCGTTTATTTGCACAGACGGATCCGCACCTATAATGCAAACGTTTGTATCCGTTCAGAACGGATCCGTTTGCATTAGTTAAAAGAAAAATGACAAAGTCCAAAACTGATCCGTTTTGAATTACATTGAAAGTCAATGGGGAACGGATCCGTTTTCAAATGCACCATATTGTGTCATTGAAAACGGATCCGTCCCCATTGACTTACATTGTAAAAAAAACTGATCCGTTAGGCTCCACCTCTTCAGACGGACACCAAAATGCTGCATGCTGCGTTTTGGTGTCCGCCTCCAAAACGGAATAGAGGCGGAACGGAGCCGAACTGATGCATTCTGAACGGATCCTTATCCATTCAGAATGCATTGGGGCTGAACTGATCTGTTTTGGAGCGTTTGTGAGAGCCCTGAAACGGATCTCACAAACGGAATCCAAAACGCTAGTGTGAAAGTACCCTTAGCAACCAATCAGATTCCACCTTTCATTTTTTAGAGCTTCTTTGGAAAATGATAGATGGAATCTGATTGGTTGCTATTAGGGATGAGCGAATTTCATATTTTAAAGTTCGTGTAGTGGTATTTTCTGAATGGCTTTATAGATTCTGTTACCACGGACCATAACACAATTCCATGATGGAATGCCTTTAGAGACGTTCCGTTATTCATTCCGTCATAATAGAAGTCTATGGCCTGCAGAACGGATCCGTCCCGTTAACGTTATGCATTCTGTCATAGAATTGCGTTACGGTCCGTGGTAATGGAATCCATAACACCATTCGGTAAATACCACAACACGAACCCCACACGAACTTCAAAATAGGAAATCCGCTCATTATTGCTATGGGCAACTAAGCCAGTTCTACTTTACACCAGTTTGATAAATGACCCCACTAATGTATACAAAGCCATCCACATAAAACCCGTAGCAGATCTGGAGGAACTCCGCCACCACAAAAACCGCCCAAAATGTGTTGGTTTTCATGGTGGCATTGCATTGCCGAGACTCTCACCCACTTTTCTGCTAGTGTAAAACACTGTTGATTTGCACAGGTGTAGGTTTCCGAACAGATTTTCCACGTGAATTTAAAAAATTAAAGATTTCTCTGCATTTTGCACCAAATTACTTGTGGTTTTTGTTGTGGATTTTTGACACAGATTTGCGCTGATCTCACCCTGTGCATTGCAGTAGACATGCTGCAGATTTCCGTGTCTGCATGGCAGGTCAGTGTACGCATGGAAGAAACGCGCAAAGGGTGGTCTAATCTTAGTGGCTTTGCTGGTGCTGTATTAGGCTACTCTCACACTTGCGGTAGCAGGGTCCAGCAGCTGACTTCCGGCGGCAAGGTGGGCTAGCATTAGCACGGATCCAGCAGGCTGTTCCCCCGCGATAACAGCCTCCTGGACCCTGCTACCGTAAGTGTGAAAGTAGCTTTACGCTGCTGTTTTTTTGCACGAAAATCCGTGTGAAAAACGGCACATTATCCGCAACGTGTGCAGGTAGACAAGAGTACGGCCCTAGAGAGCAGGGGGACACGTGGCCAACTCGTGACCACCCAGTGGCCTCACAGGTTTGCCACCCTTAGGGTACAGCTACACGGTGACATTTCATGTAATGTATTTCAGTGGCGTTGCACTGAAACATGCTGCGACCGCAACGTGTCAGTCGCAAAACATCCATCAATGTCACAGCATGCGTATTGCGACACCATTATGATGCATTATATGCAATGTCGCCGTGTAGCCATAGCCTTTTGTGTCGGTGACTTTTCTGCGACTTGCTGTCACTGTGTAGCTTATTGGTTTTCCTACGCCAGGGTTTTCTGGCGTATCCGGTTTCTTCTATCCGCATATCCTGTATCTTTACTTTGGTAATTAACATCTTGCAGCTCCTATAACCCAGGGGCAGAGGAGGAGGCAGGGAGTCTCTACAATCGTATGCACAGAGCTATGAGACAACATGTAAAGGTATCAGAAAAGGTTGCCGTATCCCACTTTCTCCTACACTTTGGCGCTGGGACCTGTGGTGCTGGAGGAGGCATGTAATTTACCATGAGGCGCAGGCCTTGTCCTAAATGACATGCCTCCTCTAGTAGTCTGTGCCCCTGAATGAAATGTATGGCAGCTTGGAGCCTCCGTAGATTTCAGCCATTTTTGACGCCAGTTTCTGGTGTAAATAACGGTGATTGAGCCGCTGCCGATGACCCCACCCATGCCCCCGCCTCACCACACCCCCTTTTCTTAAACCTGGCAAGGATGGCATAAAATGCCATTTCCATATAAAAACTTTTCAAGGTTTTGCAACTTTTTTAAGCCAAAAAGACACATAGGGGAATGATGAATTTTACCCTTTGTGTTTCTGTTTTTACTGTTGTCAAAATCTCTGCTAACTGTCAGGGAATGGGAACATTCCAGCTTACATTCTGCAGCTTAGAAACGTATATATACTCTTGTACCCCCTCACTGACTAATCTTTCTTTAGAAGTAGAAGCTTGTAGTGTCTCATGAGGCCCGAAATGACTTTTTAATGTTTTCTTTCACAACAAGATCCTGTGTAGTCATCAGTATGCAGAACACAAATCCAATCCAGCGTGTCTTAGGACAGGGGCTAAATGCAAATCCTAAAGTTTATCTTACAATACCAGTAAGGGTGGGTTCACATTAGCATTAGGAATTCTGTTATGGCTTTCCGGAAAATAACGTAATCCATAAGACGGAAGGACAGATCCGTTCTCCTGCCCATAGACTTGTATTATGACAGAATGCAAAACGGAAGCCTTTAAAAGGCATTCCGTTTGCTTTCCGTCCTAATAGAAGTCTATGGGAATCAAAATGGATCCGTCTGGTTCCCGTTATGCAAGACGGAAAACAAAGTCACAGTACGGATCCGTTATGCATCCCCATAGACTTCTATTAGAATGGAAAGCAAACGGAATTCCTTTTAAAGGCTTCCGTTTTGCATTCTGTCTGGGCATTCCGTTATTTTCCATTATAACCATGTTACAACGGAGAGCCATAACGGAATCCCTAACGCTAGTGTGAACCCACCCTAAGAAAAATATTAAAGGGGATAAGTATTGTCCATGGAAAAATTAAAGGCCTCCCATGAGCTGTTACGAGTCTCATTTTATTGTCCACTTTTCATATGATTGTCATTTAAAAAATGTCACCCAAGGGCTGCTATCTGCTGTAAAAAGTCATCGGCCACACTGGAAGATTTTGGCCATCATCAGCCGAAACTGCATGTTTATAGCATGATTGGCCAAATTCGGCTGATCAGTTGTGATTGTGATTGTGATTCTTAAAAAATGGACTCCCTCATGGGCCAGATTAGTTCGGTGTATTGTAGGTGGGATTGTTCATATGAATCAGGGATACCCAACCTGTGGCGCTCCAGCTGTTAAAAAACTAGAACTTCCAGCATTCCCTGATAGCTGTAGGCTGTCCAGGCATGCTGGGAGTTGTAGTTTAGCGACAGCTGGAGGGCCGCAGGTTGGGTATCCCTGAGAATGATCCTGTGAATGACGTGATCATCTCAAGGTTGTGGCAAGCTTTTCCCTAGTGATAGTGATATAGTTTTTACCCTGGTACCAAGTTTTTTTTAAAGCTACAACATGACCTTCACGGTACCACCAGTGCATGATAGTATTTAGTGCTGCCAACAGCTGGAGAACCTCATTTTGAGGGCCACGTGTGGTTTCTGAGCTACTGGTTAGCTTAGGGTACTTTCACACTTGCGTTAGTGTGATCCGGCAGGCAGTTCTGTTGTCGGAGCTGCCTGCCGGATCCGCCGTTTAGTGTGACAACTGACAGCATTTGTAGACGGATCCGGGTGCGGATCCGTCTACGAATGCATTGCAAGAACGGATCCGTCCCTCCGCTTGTCACGCGCAGACCGGAAGGACGGATCCGTCCTTTAGTTTTTTCGGATCCGGCACTAATACAAGTCAATGTAAATTAATGCCGGATCCGGCATTCCGGCGACTGATCAGGCATTTTGGACGGACATAATACGGCAGCATGCTGCGGTATTATGTCCGCCAAAACGCCTGACAGTGACTGTACGGAAGGCATACTGATGCAAACTGAACGGATTTCTATCCATTCAGATTGCATGGGAATATGCCTGATCAGTTCTTTTCCGGCATAGAGCCCTTTTGACAGAACTCAATGCCGGAAAAGAATAACACAAGTGTGAAAGGACCCTTAGGCCTCTTTCACACGAGCGTGTCCGGATTAGGTCCGGATGCGTTGCGGATGCGTTGAGTGAAAACTGTGCGATTTCACAGGCAAAGCCATTCAGTTTTGCCTGCGATTGCGTTCAGTTGTTCAGTTTTTTCCGCGCTGGTGCAATGCGTTTTGATGCGTTTTTCACGCGCGTGATAAAAAACTGAAGGTTTACAAACAACATCTCCTAGCAACCATCAGTGAAAAACGCAACGCACCCGCACTTGCTTGCGGATGCAATGCGTTTTTCACGCAGCCCCATTCATTTCTATGGGGCTAGGGCTGCGTGAAAAACGCAGAATATAGAGCATGCTGCGATTTTCACGCAACGCACAAGTAATGCGTGAAAAAAAACGCTCATGTACACAGACTCATTGAAATGAATGGGTCAGGATTCAGTGCGGATGCTATGCGTTCACGTCACGCATTGCACCCGCGCGGAAAACTCGCTCGTGTGAAAGGGGCCTTTGATTCCGTGTCCGTTGCTCAGTTTTTCGTGATTTTCTGCGGACCCATTGGTTTTCAATGGGTCCGTGGAAACCTCAGCAAATGCACCGTTTGTCCTCCGCGTCCGTGGTCCGTGATTCCAGTCCGTCAAAAAAATATAACCTGTCCTATTCTTGTCCGTGAAAAACAGTTCACGGACCCATTCAAGTTAATGGGTCCGTGAAAAAATGCGGATGGCCATCCGTGTGTCATCCGCGTTCCGTGTCCGTTTTTTGCGGATCCCTTGGCAGGCACTTGGGAAAAATTGTCAGCCTGTCTTTTGGTAAAATCTTTGGGTCATGTCTGCTAAAAAAAACGGAAGACACACGGAAACACAACGGAAGGCAAAAACGGACACGGATCACTGAACAACGGAACCCCTTTTTGCGGACAGCATAAAAAAACGGTCGTGTGCATGAGGCCATATTCTGCGTTTTTCACGCAACGCAGGCCCCATAGAAGTGAATGGGGCTGCTGGAAAATCGCAAGCATCCGCAACCAAGTGCGGATGCGTTGCGATTTTCCGCATTGTTGCTTAGCAACGGGACCCAATCTCTATTATTTCCCCTTATAACATGGTTATAAGGGGAAATAATAGCATTCTTAATAAAGAATGCATTGTTAAATGAAGAGGAAGGGGTTAAAAATAATAAAAGTTAACTTACCTTAGCCACTTGATCGCGTAGTCGCGATCTGTCCTCTCTTTCCTGCAGCATCGATGATCTAAAGGACCTGTGATGACGTCACATCACATGGCCCAATCACATGCTCCATCACTATGGTGATGGAGCATGTGATTGGGCCATGTGATGCTGTGACATCATCACAGGTCCTTTCCTACCAGCAAGCTAATGGAGAGGATGCCGGGCTTCGCGATCAAATGGACCAGGTAAGTTATTATTAGTTTATTATTTTTAACCCATTCAGCACCGGGTTCAACATTAGGAAGATGGCCAAGGGTATTATTTCACATTATAACTATGTTATAATGTGAAATAATACCAGCCGGACAATTTCTGACCCAAACATGCACTTCTGTGAAGAAGTGCAGGTTCGGGTCTGGGTACCAAAAGTGCCGATTTTTCTCCTGCGCGTGCAAAACGCATGACAGCGCTTTGGACTCGCAGGGAAAAATCGCGGCGATTCCTGCAACGCACCCGCACTGTTTGACGGAGTGCACCCGCAACGCCCGTGTGAAAGAGGCCTTACACTGCTATCAATGTACATTATTTCACTGTTTGTATAAACCTTGACTTACAACCTATTCCCAATACCAACAGTTCTATTCATACAAGCATGTCTCATCTCTCGTTATTAGGTGTTTTCTCAGCATTCGAGGAGGCGACAGTTCTGCAAGGAAATTAGGAAAGGAGCTGGGTTACAAATACCTTGCATTTACTTACAGGAGCTGGCACCATGCCTGTGTATCTAAGGAAAGGACCTTTAGAAATACCTCAGGGTTCTGAGAAAGACTGGGCTAATGAGGAACAAGAGGAAGATTATTTTCTGAGAGATCCTGAGCAGTCACAAGACAGTCTACCTCAGCCTTACAGGATGATTGCAAAAGTAGTGGAGCTTCTCATTGACCAGGCTATACAAGAGATCAGTATACGGCAGGAAACTCGAGAGGCCGAGAAACTCAAGGCAAAACTGAATGTCCTTCAGCCAGCTGCTGAAATCCATGTAAGGACCGTTAACACTGTGGTGGGACTCTTGTATCAAAGTGCTGATGGGCAACCTGTTTCTGCATGCTCTAGGTTTTCGATCATATGAATTATTTTGTTTCTCATTTTTTCCAGAAGAGTAAAAATACTCCTCCGACCATTTTTGAGGAGTATTTTTACCCAAGAAGGAGTACGAAATTTGCAGTAATTCAAATACATAATATATTGGCCTGCACTTGCTCACATCTGCGGTGGAGGCTGCGTTTGGAGCCTCTGTTGCAGATTCTGTCTAAAGACCAGACAAAAAAGCCTTGTATGCAGCACTTTTTTGGTCTGGTGAAAAGACAGGCTCGTGAATGGAAACTGAACGGACTCCGTCATAGTAAGCGGGGTCTGTTCAGCTTCTTCCCTGTCAGTTAGGCCGGGTTCACGTGACATTTTTGCCATATATTAATTGTAAACATAAAAAACGTATATACATTTAACAGACGCCCCAGACAGACGCCATACTGTGACATCTGTCACCATAGAGTTCCATTGTAAAAAAAAAAACTAAAAACATTATCCTACATGTTTTTTGCAGGACTTTGCAGGATGGAAAAACATGGTACACTACACTTTCCCATCCTGCAGAATCCTAATAAAAAAAGTACTTATATTTTTTTATTATGGTGATGGATGTCACAGTATAACATCTGTTGTGTATGTTGATCGTATGACAAAAACCCAGCCTTACATGCCCGATCCAGCACTTCCGTTATTTTAGTTGTTCTGCTCCATTAGATGAGCAGAACAACAGAAATAAATAGTGGTGATGTGAATGGGGCCCAAGAGGTGGGGATTTATGCAGGGAACCATTACTGGTCTAAATAACATCAAGCTATTATAGCGAAGTTATAAAGTCCAATATGGCGGATCTTCCCTGTACTTTATCACCTGGCTATAACAGCCTGTCTGCATTCACTACATACTGCACCACATGCTGTACATGCGTGTGATGTATATGGGGCAGCATGTGATGTATACATGTGTATGATGTATGTAGTGCAGCGTGTGATGTATGTAGTGCAGCGTGTGATGTATGTAGTGCAGCGTGTGATGTATACATGTGTGTGATGTATATAGTGCGGCGTGTGATGTACGTAGTGCAGCGTGTGATGTGTGTAGTGCAGCGTGTGATGTATACATGTGTTTGATGTATATAGTGTGGCGTGTGATGTGTGTGGGGCAGCGTGTGATGTATATGGGGCAACGTGTGATGTATGTAGTGCAGTGTGTGATGTATACATGTGTGTGATGTATATAGTGCGGCGTGTGATGGATACATGTGTATGATGTATATAGTGCGGCGTGTGATATATACATGTGTGTGATGTATATAGTGCGGCGTGTGATGTATATAGTGCGGGGTGTGATGTATACATGTGTGTGATGTATGTAGTGCGGCGTGTGATGTGTGTGGGGCAGCGTGTGATGTATATAGTGCGGCGTGTGATGTATACATGTGTGTGATGTATATAGTGCGGCGTGTGATGTATATATTGCGGCGTGTGATGTATACATGTGTGTGATGTATATAGTGTGGCGTGTGATGGATGTAGTGCAGCGTGTGATGTATACATGTGTGTGATGTATATTGTGCGGTGTGTGATGTATGTAGTGCAGCGTGTGATGTATACATGTGTATGATGTATATAGTGCGGGGTGTGATGTATACATGTGTGTGATGTATGTAGTGCGGCGTGTGATGTATATGGGGCAGCATGTGATGTATACATGTGTGTGATGTATATGGGGCAGCATGTGATGTATACATGTGTATGATGTATATAGTGCGGCGTGTGATGTATACATGTGTGTGATGTATGTAGTGCAGCGTGTGATGTATACATGTGTGTGATGTATATAGTTCGGCGTGTGATGTATGTAGTGCACGGGTACTTGCGGCATGGCGGATCCGGCAGGCTGTTCACCCGCCGGAACAGCCTGCCGGATAGTAGGCCTGCACAATATATCGCGAAAGCAATCGCAATTAATCGCCATATCGCAATCGCAATTTGCTGACCCAAAAATGCTGCAATTATATTACAGTACATTTTGCTTTATAAGACACACTTTTCCCCCCCCAAAAGTGGGGGGGGGGTAGCAGTGCGTCTTATAAAGCGATGGTTGACTTTCTACGTGACACTGACACTGTATCTCCGGCCGCTATGCTGCACAGCGCAGCCGGCGATACATCGGTTACAGTGCGGGGAGGGAGGAGGGGCTGGAGGCAAGTCGCTATTTTAATGAACACATGTTACTATATCTATTTTATTTATCTGTTCTGTGCAGGAATATTAGGAAAATGGCAAGTTCTGTATTTTGTACTTTTGCAGTAATGCAAATATGTATTTTATTTTGAAAAACTCTATGGCCCTTATTTATCATGCATTCGCTCCAGAATTCAAAAAGTTGCAAAATATGAATTTTGCAACTTTTTGCACTCACTTGCACGAGATTTTTGCAGTTTTACATTACTCACTACGGTTTTGAAATGGGTGGATTTGGTTAGCTATATTAATGAGTTTCACTCCAGATTTTCTTTAAAGACTACTTTTTTAATAAATCGCAAAAAAAAAGCGGCACTCACTCCAGTAGTAGGGTGGAGTAGGAAAACTGGAGTCGCTTTTCTAGAGAAAATTGTTAGGTTTAAGGGTAAGACAAATGTATTATTTTGATAAATGGGGCATAAAGTATGCCAACACAGACTGGAGAAAGAACACCAAATCCATAAACAAGACCACCAAAATATGAAACCACACATATAATACAAATTCATCCGTTATTTAATTGTAGTAAAAATACCATAATAAAAAACATAAAAAAATATTCAATTCAGACAAAAACACCCCTTGGGGACCTGCTCAGTATGTCTTCCACATGAAACAATCAGAAGGCTGCGATAAAGGTGAGAATATCACCGCAGTGACCACAATGTGTTCTAATCCCAAATGGCTAAAAGCCGCTCTAATGGTAACCTATATATGTACTAATACCAAAGATGAATAAAAAATAGCTGCACGATGCATCTTATCCTCAGATTAGAACAGCATATGTACACCACAGCCTCCACATAAACATTATATAAGGTGCAATAAAGAAGCATACCTAAAAATGACATAATTACGACAAAAATATAGTGGATTCAGACCAAGAAACCCAGGGGATGATCGGACACCCCGATGTATGTTCGGCCCAGCTTCCTCCAGGTATGCTTCTTTATTGCGGTTTATATAATGTTTATGTGGATATGCACTCTTGGTGGGAGGCTGTGGTGTACATATGCTGTTCTAATCCGAGGATAAGATGCATCGTGCAGCTATTTTTATTCATCTTTGATATTAGTACATATATAGGTTACCATTAGAGCGGCTTTTAGCCATTTGGGATTAGAACACATTGTGGTCACTGCGGTGATATTCTCACCTTTATCACAGTCTTCTGATTGCTTCATGTGGAAGGCTGCATTCACACGTCCGTGGAACACGGACCGTGTGATACCGGACTGGCACCCAGCTTACTGCAGGAGCGCACGGCGTAATTCGTTCCTATGACGCCGTGCGCTTCCTGCTGCCGCAACAGTACAGTAGTACACTCATATAGATCATAGGCGTGTATTACTGTGCAGCGCCGGCAGCAGGAAGCGCACGGCGCCATAGGACCGAATGACGCCGTGCGCTCCTGCAGTAAGCTGGGTGCCAGTCCGGTATCACATGGTCCGTGTTCCACGGACGTGTGAATGCAGCCGAAGACATACAGCCCTTAGGGGATCTGGTCAGTATTTTGTCTGAATTGTGAGTCCACTAAATATTTTTGATACTTTTACTACAATTAACTTTTGGATGATTTGTATTAGGCCCTATTTACACGTCCGTAGTGTGTTGCGGATCCGCAACACACCATGCCGGCACTCCCCATAGAGATGCCTATTCTTTTCCACAGGCTGCAGACAAGAATAGGACATGCCGCAAATGCGGAAGCGGAGAGCACATAGTGTGCTCCCTGCATCACGTCCGGCCCCATTCACAATGAATGGGTCCGCATCTATTCCGCAGAATTGCGGAATAGATGCGGACTAAAATGCGGACGTGTGAATGGGGCCTTTTATGTGTGGTTTTATATTTTTGGTGTTTTTTTTCAACACAGGCGCAAGCAAAACTGACTTTAAATATTACCCTCATGATAAATTTCTTCCAGTGCGTATACATTCTTTTATTCATTGAGGACATTTGCTGGCTTGGGTTTTCTTTACATTACACAGCATTACACAGCCCCTCGTTTATGAATGGTGTAATGCAGGAGAGGACAGGTCCTCCCAAGTCAGAGAGGATCTCTTTTTAACTACTCTACTCTGGCCAAGAGATGAGGATCCTGAAAATAGACTCCCTACCCTCCACTAACTAAGAATTCCCTAATAGGGTGTTTGTAAGTGCAGTCACACTCGAATTTTCAGGTTTGTAATGGAGTTAGACTGACTTTTGGCTGAAACTAAGCGGCACTATCCCCTTCATATAATGAGAACTAGCGTGAATATTTAGTAATTAATGTATTGTAAAAAGCTCATGTAAATGTAGGAATCACGCATATGTACTGTCCTATAGCACAGGGATCCATTTGTTCTTAAGTTTTCATCCAGACGTCTGCAGAAAAGAGTCAGCGACAGGAACTACTTTGGTTTGTTTTTAAGTATATAGATCCTGGAAAACCATGGACAGAACACAGATGACATTCATGTTTCGTTTGTGGTTTTCACAGATCCATACATCCACTGCATAGAAAATTGTTTAGATTGTAAAAAAAAAAAAACTGCCGTATTTTGTGGACAAATGAAAAATGGATCTATCATAGTGAAAAAAACAAAAAACAGACACTTCTCATGGACTTTCATGGATGTGTAAATGGGACCTTATACGGTATCTGCTGAGATGCTTTAGCTTCGTTAACCAGTTTACCTTGCATTCTCTTTATGCGTTACTAGGTGTCCAAAAGAGTTACTTGCATGGCCGTCGGGGGATCATATTTATTTGCTGGTCTTTCCGAGGGACTGGCAGTCTACAGCTTAACCGATCGTGACTGGATTTGTGGTTGGGAAGCCAATAAAGTAGAAGTCTGTGCCCTCACTGTGTGCCAGGTGCAAGATCAAGTGGACTTCCTTAGCACGGTGGATGACATGGGTAAAGAACTGACATTGTGTACATAACTTCTATTCCCATAGATGGATGATACCTAATGTTCTGCTCCCTCTTTCTCTAGGTATCGCACGTCTCTTTTATTTTTGTGATGAAAACCTCAGTTTTGTGAAAGCCTTCAATGAGCCGGTAGGAGTTGTCTTGTCTTTATGTGAGATCAGAGGAGATCATGTTCCACAGCTGTAAGTGTAATGTTTTCTTCATAGGAAGATCTAAGTAAGAGGACCAACTGCGTAGCCTTTCAGCTGTCCCAAGGAGGTGACTATGCTGGCGTCCTTTTAGAAGGTGGGTACTGTATAAAAAATGGAATTTCCATTTTTGACCCACTTTCTCCGATTTTGTCATAAGGAAAAGTTTCTGATCTGTAAGCCTGGGTTCACATCATCGGTTGTGTCCTGCCAGTTGTGTTCTGCATCTGGACACAACCGATGGATGCTAGAAACGATCCCATGGAGAACCACGAAATCAGTTCTGGCATCACTTTTTCTCCAGTGTTTTTGTCCCATGCCAGAGGAGGACAACAGATGGCTGGATATAGGGGAACACAGCCTAAATTCTAGTTAATATTAGGTTAAGGTTTTTGCATTATTTCTGCATTCTTTTAAAGAGGACCTGTCATCTGCTTGTGACAGGTCCGGTAGCAGACACAACTGCGCAGAGACAGTGTTATATTGATGGTTGCTGTAGGTATGACCGAGTGAACGTTAAATGACCACAGCGCTCTGACAGATGTTTTTAGACCCCATGACACCCTCTTATATTAAATACACCATTTGTATACTAAGGCTGCACTAACACATCAGTTAACTTGTTCACCTCAGGTTTGGGAGATATTTGTCTGGAGGTATATAAGCTACCCAAAGATATCTGGATAAAGGAGCTGGAACCTTCTCAGGCTGCTGTACCCTCCCAAAATGCAACCCCATCAGACACCCCGGTGAGTGCATTCATAGAAGAATTCCATTGTTAATCCTGTCAAAACTTGACTTTTAGGCTCTTGTCAGACACTGTCATAAATGCTGTAATACTTTAAATCTAAACTTCATGAAGGCCAGCCTTTAGAGGTTTCCATCAGACATGTACTATTGTAGTATTGCCTGATATATGCTTCAGATAGCAGGCTTTATCACATGGCAATGTATTTGGCTTCCATCAGCTGAACGGAGCCCTATGAATACTTTTGGCATATACACTGAACATTAGGACAAAACGTGGTGTGGACAGGGCCTTACTATGATTCTCCTCTACTCAGTAATATACAATGCATTTGGAAAGTCTTTAGACCCTTTCACTTTTTTTCACATTTTGTTTTCCCCATCATTCTGCGCCCAATGCCTGATAGTGACAAAGTTAAAACAGAATGTACAAAATATTTGCTAATTTATTGAAAAGGAAAAACTAAAATATTGCAATAAGTATTCAGACCCTTTACTCAGGACTTAGTTGAAGCACCTTTGGCAGCGATTACAGCCTCCAGTCTTTTAGGGTATGATGTCAGAAGGGTTGCACACCTGGATTTGGGAATTTTGGGCCATTCTTCTATGCAGATCTCCCCAAGCTTTGTCAGGTTGGATGAGGACCGCTGCTCCTGTGTTTTCTTAGATGTGTGCTTATGGTCATTGTCTTGTTAGAAAGAGACCCTTCGGCCCAGTCCCTGGTGCAGAGCACTCTGGATCAGGTTTTCATTAAAAGGGTTTTCCCATCTCAGACAATGGGGGCATATTGTGAGGATATGCCCCCATTGTCTGATAGGTGCGGGTCCCACCGCTGGGACCCGCACCTACAATGACAACGAAGTGGGAAAATGAACGGAGGGCGCACTGCGCAGGCTTTCATGTGTATTTTACCGAGGAGAGCCCAGATTGGTGGAGTGCTGCAGTGATGCTTGACCTTCTGGAAGTTTCTCCCATCTGCACACAGGATCTTTGTTGCTCAGCCAGAGAGACCATTGGGTTCTTGGCCACCTCTCTTACCAGGGTCCTTCTCCCTCGATTACTTTTTGGTGGGGCAGCTAGCTCTAGGAATAGTCCTGGTTGTTACAGACATCTTTTATTTAAGAATCTCGGAGGCCGCTGTACTCTTGGCAACTTGGTTTTTGCTCGGATACGCATTGTCAGCTATGAGACCTTATATAAACAGGGTTTTGGCTTTCCAAATCAAGTCCAATAAACTCCATTCAAGGTGTAGAAACATCTCAAAGATGATAAAGAGAAACGGAAGGCCCCCAAAGCTAAAATTTAAGCGTCATAGCAAAGCATCTGAATACTTACGGTATGTCCATGCAAAATGTTAGTACCAGTATATCCTTTTTAATAAATTTGCAAAAATTCAAAAATTCTGTTTTCACTTTCTCATTGTGGGATATTGAGTGCTGAACTCTGAACACTTTCCGAATGCATTTTAAATAAAATTTCTGTAGTAGAGAAGGTAGGTTGTGTTCCCTTGCATACTTAATGCCCTAACATCATACTAGGTTGTAATTATGCAGCTAGAAAGGCAATATACTAATTTTGTGTAAGTTTTCCAATAGCAAATACTATAGAATATTCAATAGTTGAAAACTATAGTGCGGTATTTGTTTGTGCATCTACAAGTAGACATTCAAATGTCGGAAATCTGCAGCGAATTCATGTTATATGTGGATTTTGCTCTGGATTTTCCAAAGATGACATTTTTTGGATTGCAAAGGGTGAAATCCACTAGAAAAATGATTGACAAATTTGCAATGTAAAAAGTATAGTGTTAATTTGGAATTCTCCAGCATTTCCTTAGAGGTTCTCCGGGCTTTAAATATTGATGAACTATCCTCAGGATAGGTCATCAATATCAGATCGGTGGGGTCCGACGCCCGGCACCCCAGCTGATCAGCTGTGTGAGTAGACCGCGCGTGCAGTGTGCAAGTGTTATATCTTGTCTCTCTTCCTGCTCTGCTTTGCCACATAGAGCTGATCAGTGGGGGTGCCGGGTGTCGGACCCCCGCCAATCTGATATTGATGACCTATCCTCAGGATGGGTCATCAATATTAAAAGCCCGGAGAACCCCTTTAAAACTACTATCTGTGAATGGGGTATGAAAACCCTGTTCACAATGTGCTGAATTCATCTTGTCTGAACATGACCTTAGGCTGGATAGTGGAAGTGGTGCTGCAGCTGCCACCATTCCAAAGTTTGTTTCATTCTTAAGAAAAAATATTAAAATGTTTTTTAGGAAAAATACACAGAAATCCCTAAAACTAGGTAGTAGTCGCAGTGTGTGGTATAGGGGACCGTGTCAGACTAGGTAGTGGTGGCACTGGTATGGGGGATTGTGGCTGACTAGGTATTGGTAGCATTGGTTAGAAGGCTGTGTTTGGCTAGGCAGTGGTAATACTGGTATGGGGGCTATATGTGGCTAGATAGTGGTGGCAGTGGCATGAGGGACTGTGGCTGGCTTGTTGGTGTGGTGGTACTGTGGATAACTAGTATGGTAGAGTAGTGGTGGCACTGGTATGGGGAATTTTGGATGGCTAGGCACCCCTGAGGAAGCCAGCAGAGCCTGGCGATACGCGTTGGGTTTTTCCTTGCCTACCACGCACATTTCCACTATGCTATTTTTAGGATAGGTATTACCTTCATACTATTCAATGTTGATGGATCTTATGCACTTTACTTATTGTTTATTCATGTGGGACTGTGCTTACACATATGTGGTAGTGTCAGGGTGGGGTGCGGTACGTATTTAGTTCACACTGCCATGACTCATTGTATACAATGGTTTTAACTTGTCCTTGTTGTGTCTGTTGTTCTCAATAAATTTGATATATTTTTTAGATGTGCGGCTTTTATCTCGGTATAGGATGTCCAGCAATGCCTCTGTCAATAAGGACCATGCCAGCTAAGGGGGTTTGACAGAGAGAGCCCATCACTTTTAGGGGTGTCTGATAGTGGTGCCTAAAAAAAAGATTTATTTATTTTCCATGAAACATGCTTTTATGCAGAAAAAGCACTAAAACATTTAAAAAAAAAAAAGACCTCTATAAAGTTGATATCACTGGAATCAAACTGATTCATTAAATAAAGTTAACATGTTATTTATACTGCATGGCCCATGATGTAAAAAAAATAGAAAAAACAAGGGCTTTTTTTTTAACTCAATCTAACCCCCTCCCCCCAAAAAAAATAATAATAATAATTAAGTTAACAAATTATTGATTGGTGACAATCAATCTACAGCTCCTTCAACAACAACAAAAAAAGCTCATACCGTTTTATCTATGGAAAACTAAAAAGGTTATAGCTTGTAGAATACATAGAGAAAAAAAATCATCTGGTCCTTAAGGGGTTAAGCTTCAGGAGTATGTGATAAAGCAAAGGACATTTTTTGCAGGAATTAATAGAGGAAGAGTCCCTGTCTCTTTGACCATTTTTTTTAATTGTCTGGCACTTTTTAGTGAGTGGTTGGTGCATTCAGGGTTCTTTCCTTTAAGAAGAGCCTTTCCCATTTTAGTAGAAATTTGTTTTCTCAAATACCCTGACTTTGACCTGTCGTGCAAATTCTGCTGCTTCTGCTCGTAGGCATTTCTCTATATTTGGTTCATGTATTGTTTATGGTAGCTAGTATGAAATAGAGTTGTTTCGATACCAAAATTTTGATTCGGTATCGATACCATAAGAAAGTATTGCGATACTCGATACTATTCGATACCACGCGGAAAAAAAAAAACTGTGCAAAATTGTGCATTTTTTTTTTTTACTTTTCTGTTACGACATTCACAGCATAGGTTTTTTTTTTTTTTTAACAGTTTGAAGTCAGACTTTAGATATGGCAATATGTTTGTTATATGTTTATATATTTTAGATGTAAAATAGGAAAAGGCGGCGATTTATACTTAATATTTCGGTGTGTTTTTATTTTTATTTTTATTATTACTTTTTATTTAATTTTTATTTACTATTTCCCCCCTTAGGGGTAGGACCTGGGATCTTTTCATCCCTTGTCCTATTCACCCTAATGGATCTCTATCAGGGTGAATAGGACTTCACATTTCCCTGCTGCCCAGATTTGCGGAACAAGTGCGGACGAACATTGCGGACGTGTGAATGGGGCCTAATTGTTTCCTAGCCTGCAGTGTTCTTCTCTTTTCTTTGGTGCAATTGCATATTTAATACTGTGTGCCGGCACTCTTGTATTGTATTATTTCGGTGTGCCCCCGTTTCCTAGGGTAAAGGTACTGTATGGTATGGGGACTGTGGCTGACTAGGTAGTGTTGGCACTGGTAGGGGGCTGTGTCTGGCTTGGCAGTGGTAGCACTAGTATGGGGGGGGGGGGGCTGTGTTTGGCTAGGTAATGGTAGCATTGGCATGAGGGGTGTGGCTGGCTCATTAGTGGTCCAGATTATAATTTCAGAAAAATCATGGCACTCGGTTGTGTTAGTAATTTATTATGATTTTTATTTATCCATCCAGTTACATTAGAAATGCCAGGGCCAACGTTTAGGTCCGCCCCAGACCTTGTTCACGGCCTCAGTGCCTTGAGCCTCTAGAGGCATCGTCATCGTGAACAAGGTCCGGGACAGACCGAAACAATGGCCCTGGCATTTGTGGCTGGGTCTGGCTATGTAATGGTGGCACTGGTATAGCAAACTGTATTTGGCTAGGTAGTGGTGCCACTGATATGGGGCCCTGTGGCTGACTAGGTATGGGGTCACTGGTGTGGGGGACATTGGCTGGCTAGGTAGTGGGGGCATTGGTATGGTGGTTTAGCTAGGTAGTGGGGCAGCCAGTATGAGTTCACTAAAAGAGTTCAAGAGGGGCCTGGATGTATTTCTGGAGTGTAATAATATTACAAGCTACAGCTACTAGAGATGGGTCGTTGATCCAGGGAGTTATTCTGATTGCCTGATTGGAGTCGGGAAGGAATTTTTTCCCCTAAAGTGGGGAAAATTGGCTTCTGCCTCAGTTATTTTTTTTTTTGCCTTCCTCTGGATCCACTTGCAGGATAACAGGCCGAACTGGATGGACAGATGTTTTTTTTTGGCCTTATGTACTATGTTACTCCGCATGAAAACAACCTTTGAAAGTTAAAATGTAGAAGGATAATCAAGTGCCTGTATTAACTGATTTAATACAAGAAACATGCTTTTTAAATATTCAATGAGACTTAAGGGGGTATTCCGGTTATATAAGTATTCCCTATCCACAGTACCGTCTGCTCCGCTCATTTCGGGGGCTCCATGGGATACGTAGCCCCGTTCTTGTGATTGGTGGTGGTCCTAATGGTAGTACCCCCACCAATCTAATAGTTACTACCTATCCTGTGTATAGGGGATAACATAATATAACCATAATACCCCTTTAATGACTTTCAGTCACTGACATTTTCAGCAGTGGAAAAATGGTCTATTGTAAGGCCCCATTCACACGTCCGTAGTGTGTTGCGGATCTTCAAATTGCAGATCCGCAACACACCTTGCCGCCAGCCCCATAGAGATGCCTATACTTGTCCGCAATTGCGGGCAAGAATAGGACATGCTCTATATTATTGCGAAGCCGCCGGCCGGAAGATCGGCGGCACGCTCCGCAAATGCGGATGCGGAGAGCACAGTGTGTGCTTTCCGCATCCATCACGTCCCCATTCAAAATGAATGGGTCCGCATCTCGTTCCGCAGATTTGCGGAACAAGTGCGGACGAACATTGCGGACGTGTGAATGGGGCCTAATTGTTTCCTAGCCCTGCAGTGTTCTAGCTTGGTATATTGCCCTTCACTGTCCGCATCATTTTTTCCAGCTCAGCGTGACTGTGCTCTCTTATACTCACAATAACCTGTATTTCTGTATTACAGCCAGCGACTTTGCCTGTTATGACTGACCTAAAGATAACTCCGCCAGCACTTTTAATGAAGATTCGGCCACCAAAACCACTGTCAGGTAGATATTATGCATGTTATCATGTATACTATTATAGTTCTATGTAGACTGGGGATGCGTCCTTCAAATACTGTCTGGGATACAGTGCCTTCACTGTTATAGTAGAAAGCTGTTACCCCACATGGACACGCGTTTTCCACACTTTATACTGACCGCGTTTTCACTTTGGTTGTGTGGTTTGTAGTCTGTGAGCATCTAATGAAATTTTACCATCAGCTAAAGACAAATTTCACTTTAAAGCAATCACCGAAGTATAAAGAAGGGTGACTTATCCTAACCACAATCTCTAAATCCATAACCACTTTGGCAAGACATGATAAAGCTATGATAAGTTGCTTATTTGTCACATCACTGGCCTAGAAGCGCCATATGGCAAGAGGTGGGCTTCTCTCTGCAAAGGACTCCGGCAATCATAATTACAAAGGATAATAGGAACTGCACATGAAATATAGTGGTCGGCAGACAGTGACGGGTACTGTATGATCTTCAGCCAGTGTCAGTATCGGTTAGTTTCTATAAAGCGATGTCTGCAATACATTTTAATCACCTTTTGCCATATAGGAAGCGTCTTCAGAAGTGTGCAGGAGGCAGTGCAGAAGAATGAAGACAGCGGCGTCTTTGGCACTGGACAGAATCACTTGATCAGTTCTCATCAGTGGGATCAACAAGATTCAATATTTCTGGGAATGTTTGAAAAGTATCTGAGGTTAGATTTGCCGAGCACACAAGATGGAAGGATGTCAAGGTAAATGAGAAGGTCAATCAATGGGAGAGAATACCTTTTTGCATGCTCTACATTAGTATTCCCAAAGCAGTTGCCTCGTGCTGTTTTCAGGCCCCCTGCTTGTGACTCCTGGCCAGCTGCTGATGGTCTTGTTCCCCATTGGCACCATGGATGTCACAGCACTACCAAATATGATATCGGGGTCAGACACAAAATGGCAAATCATATCAGGTAGGGATGTCCCGATACCATTTTTTTAATACCAGTACGAGTACCGATACTTATATTTAAGTACTCACTGATACCAATTATATATCTTATGCTATATATGTGTCACCCACAGATCCCCCATGACAGGGTCACCCACAAATCCCCCATGACAGCGTCATCATCAAGTGTCCGGGGGCAGTGTGACTCTAATACACCAGCCCCGCAGCTCCTATACAGTATTTATGTAAACCTAATCTATGTAAAAGTAGCCCGAACTTACTAACTATTGTGGCGCAGTCTCTCTCAGTTTGAGCGCTCGGTCCTCCATTCGCCTCCTGCTCCGCCCACTTTATGAATGACGGATGCAGGCGGGGCAGGAGGCGCACGGAGGAACTGAGGGAGACTGCGCCGCAATAGTTGGTAAATTCGGGCTACTTTTACATAGATTAGGTTTACATAAATACTGTATATGAGCTGCAGGGCCGGAACTTCGGCAGCGGTATCGGCGGCATTTGCACGAGTACAAGTACTGGTATCGGTATCGGGACATCCCTAATATCAGGCCAAGTACCATAGTACTGATAATACTATAGGCACTAGAGCAGGATGTCCAGCAATGCCTCTGTCAATAAGGACCATGCCAGCTAAGGGGGTTTGACGGAGAGAGCCCATCACTTTTAGGGGTGTCTGATAGTGGTGCCTAAAAAAAGATTTATTTATTTTCCATGAAACATGCTTTTATGCAGAAAAAGCACTAAAACATTTAAAAAAAAAAAGACCTCTATGAAGTTGATATCACTGGAATCAAACTGATTCATTAAATAAAGTTAACATGTTATTTATACTGCATGGCCCATGATGTAAAAAAAATAGAAAAAACAAGGGCTTTTTTTTTTATTCAATCTAAACCCCCCCCAAAAAAAATAATAATAATAATTAAGTTAACAAATTATAGGTACCTCAAAATGGTGACAATCAATCTACAGCTCCTTCAACAACAACAAAAAAAGCTCATACCGTTTTATCTATGGAAAACTAAAAAGGTTATAGCTTGTAGAATACATAGAGAAAAAAAATCATCTGGTCCTTAAGGGGTTAAGCTTCAGGAGTATGTGATAAAGCAAAGGACATTTTTTGCAGGAATTAATAGAGGAAGAGTCCCTGTCTCTTTGACCATTTATTTTAATTGTCCGTCACTTTTTAGTGAGTGGTTGGTGCATTCAGGGTTCTTTCCTTTAAGAAGAGCCTTTCCCATTTTAGCAGAAATTTGTCTTCTCCAATACCCTGACTTTGACTTGTCGTGCAAATTCTGCTGCTTCTGCTCGTAGGCATTTCTCTATATTTGGTTCATGTATTGTTTATGGCAGCTAGTATGAAATATAGAAAACTTGTAATACAAGAGTAAGAACTGAGAAAATTCTCTTTTATTAGGAACACCAGGTTTCATTTTCTTCATCAGAATAAGCTAATGGATTCGGAAGCGATGAATGCCGGTAAGCATGCCTATGTCATAAGTGACCTTCGAGGAGCAGCTTTTATTCAATATATTCCTGCAAAACTTTCTATTTTGGGCAAACCATTTACAGAAGGTTCAGACCGAGACTAGAGCACGAGTAGTAAAAATATTAAAGGGGTTTTCTGGGTGTTTAATGTTGATGACGTATCCTCAGGATAGTTCATCAATGTTAGATCATCAGGGGTCTGGCACCCGCACCAATTAGCTGTTTGAGGAGGCCGCCATGCTGCAGTGCCCGCCACTGCCTCCTTGCAACTTACCAAGCACGGTGGCATCCATTGGACAGCGACTGTGCTTGGTATCGCAGCTCGGCCCCATTCACTTAAATATGATTGATCTGTGCCTAGGCCATGTGACCGATGACCGTGATGTCACTGATCTAGGAAGAGGCCATGGTGCTCACTGGAGAGTCGCGGTCTCTTCAAAGAGCTGATCGTTGGCGGTGTTGGAAGTTGGAACCCTCAGCGATCAGATATTGATGGCCATCAATATCAAAATTTCTGAAAACCTCTTTAAATCACGGTATTAAACTCAAGCTGAGATATCATGTGTTGTAATAATTCTGTAGTGTGAAATCCATCCTCACATGGTAATTTTCTATACTTTTCTGCCTAATAATGTACTCTATATGATAATCGGGTCCCAGGAGTTCTATAATGTGGTGTATGGTTTCGCTGTGTAAACACCACTTGTGTCCACTAGATGGTGCCAACACCTAAACCTAATATTCAGAAGGTAATAAAATGAAGGTACTGACGATCCATCCTGACTGTTCTTTCTTTTTGTAGATCTACCTACTGCCATAATTTTGCACTGGGATGCCTGCCAGAATCTTCTCATGTACCAACTGGGCAAACAGATAAAGGACAAATCAGGTAAATACTGTAAATTGCTGCATACAGGTTTTCTGTAAGTATAAGAGGTATAGTAAGATTCTAATGAACTGGTGAAATCATTTGTAACGATATATAACACTGCCTTAGTAATTTGTTCTAGACCATTGTGATATTAAAAAATAAAATCACTATCTTTAGAAGGAATCTTGTATGGTGTTTGGGAGCTGTGAGATTTCTGTGCACATATTAAATAGGGTCTTTAATATGAATGCATGGGTAGTTCTGTATTCTGGATATTTAGATCCCACTTCACTGATCAGCTCAGCACGGTGGTGTACCTGGTATTACAGTTTACTAGAACTTTGTCCCATATAAATGAAAGGGACTGAGCTGCAATACCAGGCACACCCGCTGCTAAAGCTGTGTAAGGACTAACCCTAAATCAGTATAAAGGGGGATACGTCCCTTATTGCAAAAATAGATTACCGTATTTTTCGCCCTATAAGGCGCTACTGGCCCATAAGACGCACCTAGGTTTTTAAGGAGGAAAATTGTAAAAAAAAAAAATTGGAACCAAAAGGTGTGCCTAATGGTGTTATGTGGGATCTGGGGATGGCACTGTTATGGGGATCTGTGGATGGCACTGTTATGGGGGACTGTGGATGGCACTGTTATGGGGAAGCATTTTATGCTATGTGTCATCCGCTGATGACACATAACATAGCATCTACGCTACAGTGTCATCCACAGACCCTCATAACAGTGCCATCCACAAATCCCCATAACAGTGCTATCCATAGAATGACCCCAATAGGGAGGAGGGGCCGGCATCTAGCTCTGTAATTACAGCGGGCCCGGTGCAGTCACTGTATTCTGCTACACCGGGCCCGCTCACTGTAGGAATCCTAACTGCAGGCAATGCTGTATGCTGATTAAGGTACCGTAACAGTAGTCTTTTATGCAGCCTGTACTTACGATACTAACTTTCCGGCAGGCAGGAGGCTGAGCTGGCTGGCGGGCGCTGAAACGTAACTCACTATGTCACGCGCCGGCTCTCCCTTCTTCATTCATAAAGTGGGCGGAGCCGGCGCGTGACATAGTGAGTTACATTGTCAGCGCCCGCCTGCCAGCTCAGCCTCCTGCCTGCTGGCTGCCGGAAAGTTAGTATCGTAAGTACAGGCTGCATAAAGGCTACTGTTAGCATTGCCTGCAGTTAGGATTCCTACAGTGAGCGGGCCCGGTGTAGCAGAATACAGTGACTGCACCGGGCCCGCTGTAGTTACAGAGCTGGATGCCGGCCCTCCTCCCTCATCCCTGCCTACTAATACACCCGCCACCGCGCTGCGCAGCATGCGGTCGGCGGTATACAAACTGAGTATTCACCCCATATGACGCACTGCCTTTCCCCCACTTTTGGGGAAAAAGTGCGTCTTATACGGCGAAAAATACGGTAACTATCCTGATAGGAACGTTAAAAATCAAAATAATAAATCTTTATTATTGGTAATGAATGTTTAAAAATATAGGGATTAACTCCACTAATGTACAAACAGGCTTAAAGAGGTGTATCCATTGTATGGTTGAGTACATATGGCTGACTACATATAGATTACCGTACATCTATGTCAATGAATGGAGCGGTGTGCAGATATGTGAGTACCGTACTCCACTTACGCTCACTAATCGTTGCATACTCACTCCACTGATATAACAGGTCTCTGAGGGCTGACTTATCATGGTCAATGATATGCCCCCAGACTGCTATCATAGGAGACAATTAGCCCACTACGCGGGTCCCAGGAGTTCTATAATGTGGTGTATGGTTTCGCTGTGTAAACACCACTTGTGTCCACTAGATGGTGCCAACACCTAAACCTAATATTCAGAAGGTAATAAAATGAAGGTACTGACGATCCATCCTGACTGTTCTTTCTTTTTGTAGATCTACCTACTGCCATAATTTTGCACTGGGATGCCTGCCAGAATCTTCTCATGTACCAACTGGGCAAACAGATAAAGGACAAATCAGGTAAATACTGTAAATTGCTGCATACAGGTTTTCTGTAAGTACAAGAGGTATAGTAAGATTCTAATGAACTGGTGAAATCATTTGTAACGATATATAACACTGCCTTAGTAATTTGTTCTAGACCATTGTGATATTAAAAATAAAATCACTATCTTTAGAAGGAATCTTGTATGGTGTTTGGGAGCTGTGAGATTTCTGTGCACATATTAAATAGGGTCTTTAATGTGAATGCATGGGTAGTTCTGTATTCTGGATATTTAGATCCCACTTCACTGATCAGCTCAGCACGGTGGTGTACCTGGTATTACAGTTTACTAGAACTTTGTCCCATATAAATGAAAGGGACTGAGCTGCAATACCAGGCACACCCGCTGCTAAAGCTGTGTAAGGACTAACCCTAAATCAGTATAAAGGGGGATACGTCCCTTATTGCAAAAATAGATTACCGTATTTTTCGCCCTATAAGACGCACTGGCCCATAAGACGCACCTAGGTTTTTAAGGAGGAAAATTGTAAAAAAAAAAATTGGAACCAAAAGGTGTGCCTAATGGTGTTATGTGGGATCTGGGGATGGCACTGTTATGGGGATCTGTGGATGTCACTGTTATGGGGGACTGTGGATGGCACTGTTATGGGGAAGCATTTTACGCTATGTGTCATCCACAGATCCCCCATAACAGTGACATCCACAGCACCCCCATAACAGTGACATCCACAGTGCCCCCATAACAGTGCCATCCACAAATCCCCATAACAGTGCTATCCATAGAATGACGCCCAATAGGGTGGAGGGGCCGGCATCTAGCTCTGTAATTACAGCGGGCCCGGTGCAGTCACTGTATTCTGCTACACCGGGCCCGCTCACTTTAGGAATCCTAACTGCAGGCAATGCTGTATGCTGATTAAGGTACCGTAACAGTAGTCTTTTATGCAGCCTGTACTTACGATACTAACTTTCCGCAGGCAGGAGGCTCAGCTGGCTGGCGGGCGCTTAAAACGTAACTCACTATGTCACGCGCCGGCTCTCCCTTCTTCATTCATAAAGTGGGCGGAGCCGGCGCGTGACATAGTGAGTTACATTGTCAGAGCCCGCCCGCCAGCTCAGCCTCCTGCCTGCTGGCTGCCGGAAAGTTAGTATCGTAAGTACAGGCTGCATAAAAGGCTACTGTTAGCATTGCCTGCAGTTAGGATTCCTACAGTGAGCGGGCCCGGTGTAGCAGAATACAGTGACTGGACTGGGCCCGCTGTAGTTACAGAGCTGGATGCCGGCCCCTCCTCCCTCATCCCTGCCTACTAATACACCCGCCACCGCGCTGCGCAGCATGCGGTCGGCGGTATACAAACTGAAGTATTCACCCCATATGACGTACTGCCTTTCCCCCCCACTTTTGGGGGAAAAAAGTGCGTCTTATACGGCGAAAAATACGGTAACTATCCTGATAGGAACGTTAAAAATCAAAATAATAAATCTTTATTATTAGTAATGAATGTTTAAAAATATAGGGATTAACTCCACTAATGTACAAACAGGCTTAAAGAGGTGTATCCATTGTATGGTTGAGTACATATGGCTGACTACATATAGATTACCGTACATCTATGTCAATGAATGGAGCGGTGTGCAGATATATGAAGTACCGTACTCCACTTACGCTCACTAATCCGTTACATACTCCTCCACTGATATAACAGGTCTCTGAGGGCTGACTTATCATGGTCAATGATATGCCCCCAGACTGCTATCATAGGAGACAATTAGCCCACACGCTGCCTATGACTATAAGTGACCGGCCGATCCCTCGATGCTGCCCTCACAAGCGCCATCATAGCGCCGATGCTCCAACCCGAGTATCACAATTAGGCAGAATATTGTCCCACAATCATCATATTAGTGCGTCTTGTAGCAGTAGGTTCCTGAGGAAGTGCCGAGTTTATGCAGGCACGGAAACGCGTTGAGCTAGTTACAGGGAGCTGCGCTATTTGTAATAATTGCCTCATACAATGCGAGGCACGCTGTTAAACGATAACAGCCGCTTATGAGGGCAGGATCGAGTGATTGGCCGGTGACTTATAGTCGTAGGCTGCGTGTGGGCTAACTGTGTCCTATGATAGCAGTCTGGGGGCATACCATTGACCTTGATGAGTCAGCCCTCAGAGTCCTGTTATATCAGTGGAGGTGTATGTAACGGATTAGTGAGCGTAAGTGGAGTATGGTACTTCATATATCTGCACACCGCTCTATATATTGACATAGATGTATGGTAAAGCTGTGTAAGCCATGAAGGGGGCACAGCTTTCTGTGGCCTCATCAAAATGCTGAACTGCAGGGAATCCCAGATTCGGACGCCTAACCAAATGGCCAATCCTAAATTTAGGCCATCAAAACCTGGTAACCATTTTTTTTTTTAAATGTACCGTATTACAGACGGGCCCTACTATACCATGCAGTCATAGACTTACAGTAATACTGCACTAAGATGACAGCTATCTCTGTGCATAGCCATCTGGACTTGGTGATGGCAGAATCAGACAACAGACTTCAGTACAATTGCTGCAAAGAAAAAAAACATAGAGAAAAATGTAAATTCATATCTGTGGAGAACAGATACCAATAACCCTCAAGTATTAAGTCAAACGCCTTCAACACGTTTTTGCACACATCCCCAGACTAAGAAGTGCTGGATATAAGTATTTTATGTAAAGTGTATTTTTTCTCTTATTAATATAATTAAAGGGGTTTTATGGGATTTTTATATTGACAGCCCATCCTCAGGGGGTCTGACATCTGAAGATGTAATTATCCCAGTAACTAATACAATGGGGCAGATTTGCGTATTATGGGGGTCATTTACGGACAGATTTACACCACTTTTGTGCCGTATATCTGGAGGAGATTCTGTTGCACACCATGTTGCGGCAGAATCTGCGACTTCTTCTGTGCTCACGCCAGTTCTAAAAAAGAGGGCAGGGGATGGGACGGCTGGTTTATGCATAGAAATTGATTTAAATAAAAGACAGCAGAGAAGCTATCCTACATTTAGAATCAGTGATGGATACGCCGAAGTTATGTAGAGGCCTGCACCTCTACATAATTTTAGCAATCCAGCGCAGGGGCTTATTAAGACCGGTGTCTAAAATACCGGGTTTAATAAATGTGCCCCTATGTCTAAGGGCTTATGCACATGACTACACCATGTTTTGCGGTTCGCAAATTGCGGATCCGCAAAACACAGATGCCGCCCATGTGCGTTCTACAATTTACGGAATGGAACGGGCGGGCGATGATAGAAATGCCTATTCTTGTCCACAAAACGGACAAGAATAGCACATGTTCTCTTTTTTTTTTTGCGGGTCTACGAAACGGAGCAACAGATGCAAAAAATGTGGCTCAGATGAGGACCCAAACAACAGTCATGTGCATGAGGCCTAATACTTAGACCAGAGAGTCTAAACTATGCCAGATTTGTCACAGTGGCTGAGGCTGGATGATAATGTGGTGCATTTTTAGGCTGCCTGCTCTAAAACTTGTGGCATGGGGTTTAACATCTTAGACCATGTCCTTTCTTGCCAAGCCACACACCCTTGTCGAATACAGAGGGAAAAATAGGCAAGTCCATTTTCATTAGCAAATCTCCAAATGGTGTAAAACCTGGTACCGGTTCTCCTGCAGCACTCCCCTCTCTGCTGTCTGAGGGCCAGCTCATACATGGCCAGGCCTATGAATTGTACGAAACCCTCTGTAGATGTCACGTCATTGCATTCTCCAGTGGATCTGTCTCTGTACTCCTATGGCACCAGATCACCGTACTGATGTATTGGGAAAAAACGGACCTCGAGTCTGAATGGTCAGCATATATGAATGATTCACCTGATCTGATCTATAACAGATTTTTACAATGATAAGCACGTTACAAGAGCAGAGGCGGAGGAAAGAAACCAGCAGCCTAATGTAAGTAGGGGGTCAGTGCAGTTATCAGATGTCTTGTAACATGCTGAGCACTCGTGTGCCCATCTCCTCACCAGGACAGATTTTTACCGCCTGGAAGTCTATAATGAAGCTTCATATTGGATGAGAAAGTACACTTGCAAATTGTATAACCTTCCATTATACAAAGAATAACATTTATTTGCTGAAACCATAATACCCCTTTAACGGTGTGTATGTATATATATAATTTTTTTTTTTTTTTTAGATGGCGACCTAAAACCAGATGTGGTGTGGCCATGTGCAGCTCCTATAAAATTCTCAGCAATTAGTTCTTGCTCCTCGTATTTGACATTTGGCCTTGAAGATGGAACACTTACAGTTTGGGACGTGAAGCATTCTGGTGGGTTGCTATGATTGTCCTTGTTACATTACCCTTATTGTTATACTTATTTGTTGAGAAGCTCTCTCTTCTTTCCCAGGATTCCCAATAGGTGTTGTTGTCCTTCCTGAGGGGAAGTCTGTAGGTAGCCTTTATTTCTTGGAGCACATATCTTCTAATGGAGATCCTCCGGCCGTACCAAAAGCTAAGGTCGTGGTGTGGTGCACGGATAGGTCTCTCTACCTTGTGACTGCAGCTGGGGGACAGGAGTCCAGCCTTGTGCTTCTCCATGACAGGTGACACTTCTCTACTTGGATCACTATTTGCTCTATAGAAATTCCACATGGTTTGTGTCAGTAGTTGACTCTGATTACACTTACATGGTCCAAATTGTCCTACATGTTCTCCTTTTATCCATTATTTTGCTTACTTGTAGCTAATATCTTAAATACTCTGTGTGCAGTAATTTCTTGCCTTGTAAAAGAACAATGCATTATATTATACGTTGTACTATGAGGCATTTTTCCTTGATCACCTACTGTATTATGATAATTAAAGGGCATCTGTCAGCAGATTTGTACCTATGAAACTGTCTCACCTGTTGTATGTGGCGGCTGAAGGCATCTGTGTTGGTTCGACTTTCATTTGTGCCACTTTCATAAGTTTTAATATATGCAAATTACCCTCTAGGAGCAATGGGGGCGTTGCCGTTACACCCAGAGGCTCTGCTCTCTGTGCAACTTCTGCGCCCTCTCCACTTTGATTGACAGGCCAGGCAGACGTCATTATATTTACACTACCTGGCCCTATCAATCAAAGTGCAGCAGTTGCAGAGAGAGCAGAGCCTCTAAGTTTCTCATTTGCATATATATATAAAACATCATTTTTCTCAGTAATGCGGGCACATATGAAGATGGGACCAACACAGATGCCTTCAGCTGCCAAGTGCATATGTAACAGGTCATGTATTTTCACAGGTACAAATCTGCTGACAGATGGCCTTTTAATAATAAAGTAATGCAGACGTTAAACGGGTTGTCTAGCCGTTAGTAAATGATGGCCTATACTCAAGATAGGCTATCAGCAGCTAATCGGCTGGTGGTCTGACAACCCACTGCCCGCTGATCAGCTGTTCTGTGAAGCACCATCAGCATTGTAGTAGAGAGAGATCGCTGCCACGGTGCTACTCTTATTGAAGTCAGTGGGAGCAGCACTACAGTGACCGGCGTGGTCCACTGTAATGTTGATGGGGCTGTTTAGCTTTGGTGACGGCTACCAGCAATAGAGCTACACAAAACAGCTGATCGCCAAGCCCCCAACCCATCAGCTAGGGATGGTCTATCCTGAGTATAGGCCCTCATTTACTAAAGGCTTGACAACCCATTTAATCTGGATGGGGGTGTATAATATATATGTGTGGGTAATACAGTAAATCACACTCTGTCTTTATTCATTTTTATAGCGCTGGCTCCCCAGATGACCTGATAAGTGCAGTGGTCCCAGTCTCCTCACTTCCTAATGGTGTGAGTTCTAGTTTATTATAATAATCTTTGACATAACTTTGTCTGTGTGTTATCAGTTCACCATGCTTTGTTCTTACTCTTACCTCTTATTCCTTAGCCCAGGGATGGGCAAACTGCGGCTCTCCAGCTGTAGCAAAACTACAACTCCCAGCATGCAAAGAGGGCTTACAGCTATCAGCCTACAGCAGGGCATGGTGGGAATTGTAGTTTTACAACAGCTGGAGAGCCGCAGTTTGCCCATCCCTGCCTTAGCCCATCAGCATAGTGTTAGTATGTTTTATGCTTTATCTCACATGGGATGCGGTGGGATCTGGCATTCTTCCTATGTTTACCTATGAATCATGTATCTGTGTCTCCCTATATTTCAATATATTGGCATTTACTTTGCTGCTTTGCTACCTTGAAGGTCATTTTCTTGTGTTCTTCCATTTTTATCTGATTCATGTCTCTTCTTTAATTAATAGATGAATGTCACGTCCCTGTGCTTTTCTCACGTATGCCTTGGGATACGTGTCTTCCAGTATTTACCAGCTTCACAAGTCAATATCCGTACCTTACATCCACTTATTTATCTGTGTACATTGAAATGAATGCATACACACTACTTTAGATAAAATTGGGACAGTACACATAGAAAAAAAACAATCTAATATTTTAAGCTACATGCACACGACCGTATCATCTTTGCAGTCCGCAAATCACAGATCAGCAAAAAACAGATGCATTCAACATTTTTTTTACTAGAACTGGCTACTCTTGTCTGCAAAAAGTACAAGAACACGACATGTTCTATATTTTATGGAACGGCCACAAGAATGTCGACAGCACACGGATGACATCTGTGTGCTGTCCGCTTTTTTTTTCCAACCCCATAGAAGTGTATGGGTTCATGTGTGATCCTCAAAAAATGCAGGTTGGACGCAGACCAAAACTACAGTCTTGTTTATGTAGCCTTAAAGAGCCTCTGTCTCAGCATGCCTGGAAGGGTTGATCTTGCCAATAAAAACTTTACCTTTCTTTTGTCTGTATGTTAAACAGCTGCAGAGATATTTTTTCATATGCCAATAAGTACATTGGAGCTTCAGATGGCGGGGCTGAATCTTTGAGCACTGCTTTTGTAACACTCCAGTATGGATTGGATCATAAAGATTCAGTGGACAGGTTACACGCACGCGCACCAATAATTTATAGTTGTTATTCGTCCATCCCTGGCCACAACATGTCACCAAATAATTATTCAGACAACCACCTCGGGCCCCACCCTACCCTATTAGTATTATTACACATTTGTGCCTTAAAATACATAATTACTAAAAACTACCTGTAGTCCAGACTCCAGAAAGTTCACTGCTCCTGGCTCTGCTCTGGGTCAGCGGCTGTCACAGTGATGGCGAATGGCGGCGATGATGTGGGTGTCCTGTCCACTGCTAAGTCTGACTGCAGGCGGGGGGTGCTCTTTAAATTGCCTGGTGGTGGTGCTGGCGGGGCGGGCTCTTGCTGCGCCTGGGCCAGGCTGGCAGTGGGAGGGGGGTCACAAATCACTCAGCAGCTGCCTGCACACTCCCTCCCTCCCTGAGTCCCTTTGAGTCATGTTCACTGTTCAGCTCAGCCTGCTTTGTTCAGGCCTGGCCTGAACCATGATAAGCAAATATCTATGGGTGGCTCACTGTCACTCACAGCCACAGACAGGCGCAGGCGCCTCTGGCCTGAACAAACAAGCTGAACTTGGTGAACGTCACGTGACTTTTCACTTATCTCACAGTGACAGTCACAGGACTCAGACAGGGAGGAGGAGGGAGGGAGTATTCAGGCAGCTGCTGGCTCAGGCTGGGGCCCGGGCGCGGGCGGCTCTGTAATTTAAATGGTGGCCGCACTGGCCGGGCCGGAGTGGCTGACTGGGAGGGAGCGAGGGGGCTGGCGGTCGGCGTCGGCGGACCCGGGCGGGCAGCTCACGGCAGGCGGGTCAGAGCCAGATGAGGACTCTCTCCGGCCGGCCCGGGCTCGCTCTGCGGCTGCACCCACATGTGAGTCACGTGGCGTGACTGAGTCGGAGTCCTCTGCAGCAGTCTCCGGGCGGCAGATGGTGCGAGGCGCGCGGACCAACCGCGCGCGCGCACTTCGCGCTCCGCCTCTGCCTCCTTAGTACACCCAGTGCTCTGCACACTCCCTCTTTCCTTTCATTGACAGTGCTAGACATCAGCATGCTAATAGCAGAGCTTTGTCATAGCATGTACATATCTTGTCCACCACTTACTATAGCCTTACTATGTTTAGAATTGAGGTAATATATGTTACTGGTTTATTCACATGCACAATATATTATTATAAAGACAACAGTAATATGTATTACTGTTCTAAGTATAGAAAACCACTTTTCAATATTATAACACTATAGTCTTTAGGTAAATGGTCAGCCTTGCATGTAGATTTCCCTGATTCAAATGCCAGGAGTGAATTCTATATTTTTTTTTTTCTTTTGTTATCCCCCCCTCCCACATGTAACCCATAATACAAGGCTATAGCCTTATTACATTTAGAATAGAGTTTTTCTATGCTTAGAAAGCTAATGTGTATATCTGGTTTATTTACAGGCACAATATATGATCATAATAATACCAATAATATATATATATTTTTTTTTTTTTAAAACAATTTTTATTTCGGAAATATGAGCAGTGTACTGCCAGTATAGCATATGCAGCACTCATGCACGCAGGCATGAACGGAACAAGAAGGAGATATTCACATTTGGTATACATAGCATTTTGAAAAAGAGCACTCAGTCAATCAGTTATCCAGCAGTTAAATCCTGGTACTATGAGCTAAAGATACTTCCGAATTTTCAAGCTTTATTATCCCCAAGCAAACAAACCCACCCACCCCCCAACTGTTTCCCAACAGGCAATGTCATGACAGTGTATCACTCAAATACCTTCGGGCAATATATTTCTCATTTGCATTTATTAGGTGTAACAGAACGGTGTCGGCTATGTTCATCCTCCACCTTTAGGCGTTAGGCTACCTCTAAGTCTCCCAACGTCCCCTTCACCTTCCCTTCTAGGTACCATCTGGTATGTACAAAAGGCATGACTACTTCCATTTTTTCTTCTATGGTCAGTGAATATACAATAAACTTTTTCCATTTGTCAAAAAATTGTTTTGCGGACTTCTCTTTGCTATGCTCGACCTCTAGTCTGTCTAGATACATAAGATATTTCATCGCCCCCACTGCCTCTTGAAATGTAGGGACAGTGGGATATATCCAGTGTCTGAGTATAATTTTTTTGACGGCCAGGAGGAATAGGTGAATCCCTTTAATTTGAGTCGAGTGGGATATTTCGCCTTTGTCATTTAGTGGTATATAATGGAAAACACAATGCAGAGGTGACAGTTGTGGCCTAACTCCCCACACCTGTTGAATATATTCAACGGTTTCTTCCCATAATGGTTTCAGGCTAGGGCAGTGCCATAGACCGTGTAACAAGTTAGCTTTTTGCTGTAGGCATTTAGGGCACCATCGCAAGTAATGAGCTGGCGCATCTTTATAAGATAAATCAAAGGCATACGTTGCCTTGTGTAGGATCCTAAAGTGTGTCTCTCTCCACGTTTCACTGGCTATCGCCTGTCTGACTCTCTCCATCCCTTCTCTCAACATGGGAGTGACTGTGTCATCCTCTAGTTCCTCCTCCCATCTCTTAAATACAGTATCACTCAGTGGGGTAGATAGAATGTTCTGCATTCGCCTGTAAAGATCAGATAACGAGAAGTCCTGAGCTCCCACCAAGGCCCCGAACCAGGCCAATCTCTCCGAATCACCTAGTGACACGGACTGGGCCATGCAATAGGAATGTATTTGCTTGTATGATAAAAAATGGGAAGCAGGGATTTGGTACCTGGATTGAACATCGGGCCATGGAAGGAGTCCAGCACCCCGCCACCCAGCAGGTGCTGTAATGTGAGTATTCCTTTGTTCTTCCACAGCTGGAATAGGCTGGATTGTCGACCTTCCGGAAACGCTGGAAGAGTCCACAACGGCATATATGGGGTGATGTACATGGGCAATTTATACAATTTACGTACAGTCCGCCATGCAGCTAAGGTATCTTTCAGTACTACGTATCTTTTGAGTGGCATCGGTAGATCCCTCACTCTAGTGTGTAAGAGAGCCACTAAATCCCAGGGAGCCACTAATTCACTTTCCAGCGAGGTATTGGAAAAATGAGAAGTCCCTCTCAGCCAATCCCTAGCATGTCTAAACAATGAGGCCAGGTTATACCTTCTGATGGACGGCATCTGGAGTCCTCCCTCCCATTTGGTGAGACATAATTTGTCATATGCAATTCTAGGACGCTTTCCCTGCCATAAAAAACGTGTAAACGCCCGCTGGATCCTATTCACATCAATATGCGTTATCAGGAGTGGTATAGTCTGGATAGGATAAAGTAGTCTTGCAAAGCTCACCATTTTCAGGAGGTGGGCTCTGCCAAAGAGTGATAGGGGTAATTTAGTCCACCTGTCTAGCTCCCCTTCTATCTTCCTGATTTAAGGGGTCAAAGTTCAACTTGTACAGGGAAGATGGGAGCCTTCCCATCTTGATACCTAGATAGGTCAAAAAGTGTGGTACTACTTCCACTCCACAGGGGTCGTGTCGTGGTTGAGTCTGTGGTCCTCCTTTATCTAAGTATAGTAATTGGCTCTTGGCGACGTTTATTTTATATCCCGTAGTACGCCCCAAAATATTCAAAAGTGTCTAGGATCTTTTGAAGGTGAAGGCGTGGAGAGTCTATAAATAACAGTATGTCATCAGCAAAACAAATTAGTTTAAGCTCTTTCCTTCCTATCAGGATCCCTTTGAAAATGTCAGATTGGATCAGATGCTGCACAAGTGGTTCCAGGGCCAGATTAAAAAGGAGGGGGGATAGAGGGCAGCCCTGCCTGGTGCCTCTGCCAAGCCGGAAAGGACTCAACAGAAAGCCAGGTGTGTTGACCTGAGCTTGCGGGGTTTGATAGATATTTTCTATCAAGGATTTAAAAGATCCCTCTATTCTGAAAGCAGTCATGGTTCTCCATAATCAGTTCCAGTTTACAGTATCAAATGCCTTTTCCGCATCAACAGACAAGAAGGCAGGGCTCCCTCCAATGTAATTAGGGCTATGATGGATATAATCTTGTGCAACCAGAACCGATCTGATATTTGTCACCGCCGCCCTACCTTTTATAAATCCCACTTGGTGCAACCCTATAAGATGCGGCATATATTGCGCTAATCTATTAGTTAACAGTTTGGTCAGTATCTTAAGGTCTTGGTTAATCAAGGAAATTGGTCGGTATGAGGCAAGCTGTTCTGTATCTTTGCCTGGCTTAGGGATGAGTTTGATATGTGCCAAGTTCCCAGATGGCATGATACCTCGACCTTCTAGGCAGCTATTGAACAATAACGTTAGAAAAGGGGTAATTTCTTCCTTAAGTCCCTTATAAAAGTTTGCTCCAAACCCATCTGGGCCTGGGGCTTTCCCATATGAAAGTGATTTTATAGTAGTTTTGACCTCATCTTCCGTAATCTGTGCGTTAAGATGAGTGCGCATGTCTTCTGTAAGACACGGGAGTGAGGTCTTAGATAAAAGTTCTTCAGCTCTGTTAACATCATAATCTGTTTGACTATACAAAGTAGCATAGAACTTCCCAAAACAGTCTACTATTTCCTTTGGGTCCGTAATCTTATTACCGGATGCATTTAGTATACGCCCGATACTGGCGCTGGGTACACAAGATTTAGTCAAATTAGCTAACATCTTTCCTGCTTTATTTCCATATTTAAATAGATGTGCCGTCCTGTGGTCCATGGTCAGTCTTGTTTTCTGCTCGACATAGTAATCATAGTTGTGTTTAGCTGTCACCCATTGAATTTTGTTAAGCTCCGTTGGATTGGTCAAGAAGGCTGTATACCTACTCCGTACCTCGTCCGTCGCTTTGTCAAGTCTCTGCTCCAGTTTTTTCTTTTTAGCCGCGGTATATGAAATTATTCGCCCCCTCATAACCACTTTAGCCGCGTCCCAAAATAGGGTATGGTTATCTCGGTGTTCCCCATTGGTATCAACATAATCCCACCACCACCCTTTCAATTGGAGGATAAATTCCTCATCAGAAGCCAAATAGCTAGGCATGCGCCATATATAGTCTGTGCCTCTAGGTATAGTTTCCAATAGGGACAGGGACACCGGGGCATGATCAGATATTAGCATGTCTAGTATATCTGTTCCCTGTACTCTCCTCGTCAGTCTTGGTGAAATCAGTGCATAGTCTATCCTAGACCATGACTGATGGGCATGAGAATAATGGGTGAACTCCCGTTCCGTTGGGTTCAAATGGCGCCATATATCTATCAGGTTTGTGGACTGCAAAAATGGGTCAAGTGTCCATCTCTGCACAGTTGCTTCACGTCTCTGCGGGTCTGCAGTACTCACCCGCCTGCAGTCCTCCTGAATATTGTGGACAGAATTCAGGTCACCCATCAATATCGTGTTGCCCGGACCCTCCCGCATGACCTTCAGTTCTATCTCAGAGAAAAACTGGATTGCATAGAATTGGGCCCATAAACATTAAACAATGTCAGCTTGCCAACACCCGTGTCTAAGTCAAGTTTCAGCAGTCTACCTTTGTCATCTCTGTCAGACGATAAGACATCACATCTAAGCTTTTTATGTATTAAGATCATCACTCCCGCTTTTCTCCCATCTGATGGGGAGCCATAGACCCGTCCTACCCACATGCGTTGCATGCGCCAGAAATCATCCTCCCCCAGGTGCGTCTCCTGAATTAAAGCTATATCAGCGTGCAGTTTCCGGAGGTGCCGTAAAACCATTATTCTCTTATGGGGAGATCTCAACCCTTTTACATTCCAGGAAATGAGTTTCATAGTGTAAACCTTATATATGATATCGGGAAAAATTGCCCTGTGGGAGGATGATTCATAGTAGGTGATGATTCAAAATGCCCTCTAGTGGTACTGCAAGTCATGACATCAGAATATATTGCAAACCTTATCCCCCCTCAACAGAACATAAAAACTTTTCTCCCTAAAAGTATTCAACCAGCATAACAATACTTCAACAGACTTCACTTTTTCGCACCGACCTGGGCTGGATCGCTGCATTTCCTCTGCCCAGAGTCCAATCTCTCAAACATATCTCTCATCCAACGCTCTTTACTCCCGGACGTAAATGCATACTTATAGTCAGAATTGACAACCCCTTCCCCTCCACATAGCATGTTTAGCACACAATATTATTTAACATTACATCTTACATAGTCCTTCTCATGCGTGAGTCGCTCGCCGTAATATGGCTCACTGCAGGTGTATGTCCTCTTGATCCGTACAGAAAGCGTAGCGATTATCCCCATTCCGGGCTGGAGGCAGGGTCTCCCTTCTGCCTTGAAGATGTCGTAGGCGACACTGAGGATCTCACGCTGCGTGTATTCCCATAATGGCCTCCTCGTGGTGATGTAATTCCTCTGTTAGGTATTCCCGTGGTTAGGTCCCTCGGTGAATCGCAATTTTCCAGGGCGTCCGCTGCATCTGCAGGTGTAAGGAAAGTGTCCACTTTGCCATCCCTCCTGAAGACTCTCAGTATAGCCGGATAAATCAGTGCAAATTTTATTTTCTTGTGGACTAAATGGGTACAAATTTGGGAGAAAGCTCTCCTCTTCCTGGAAACTTCCATGGAGTAATCTCCAAAAATTAAGATCTGGTGGCCACGTAGTTTGAGCGGTTGATTCAGCCGTCTGTATTTGAGTAAGATGGCTTCCTTGTCCGTGTAGTTAAGGTACTTTACTATTGTCGTTCTGGGCCTCCTCGATGGCTCGGTCTCAACGTTGTCTTGGGGTGGACCGATTCTATGTGCCCTCTCTACCGTCGCCGGGGTTTGAAGGCCCAGTGCTAGTGGTAATTCGTCAGAGCATATGCGGGCTAACTGGTGCGCTGGAATAGTTTCCGGCAGGCCCAGAATACGTAGGTTACTCCTGCGGGACCTGTTCTCCAAGTCCTCAACTTTGTCCCGGAGCGCCTTATTAGAGTGTAAAACTTCCCCGAGCTGGGTATGAGCCCTGTCTAGCTCGTCTTCCATAATACTCATTCTCTGTTCCAGCTCTTGTAGTTGTGCTGTGTGCTGGGTCACTGTAGCCTGCAGCTGCTGTAAGGAGGTTGCAATTGTGGCTTCCAGGGTGGCCTTTATGTCCGGCGCCAACAGTTTTGCTACGGCTATGGCCATTTCCTTGCAGGAGGATTCCAGGCCGCCAATCTGCTGAGCACCATCCGGCTGCGTTAGCAATGGTTCTCCCGTCTCTTGCGACTGGGAGGGTTGGGAGGATGAGCGAGTCGCCCTCTTTTTAGCATCAGCCATCTTGCCTTTCTGAGGCGCAGGCGAGTCATGCTGTGGGAGAGGTGAGCTGGCCAGCGGGGTGCCACTGCGCACCACAAATTTCTCCATTAACCTCCCTTTATATCGGGGAGGGAAATAAGCGGGGTGATAAAGCCCCTGGTCTCGGCTACACCCGCCGTTAGTGTCCGGGGAGACGGAGCTCTCTCTTCACACCGCCTTACATGTGCGCGCCGGAACCGGAAGTGATAATATATATTAGCTTTCTAAGTATAGAAAACCTGGGACATCTACATGGAAGGCTAATCACTTACCACGTCTACAGCCTTATCATATTGAGAACAGTAGTTTTCTATAATTAAAAAGCTAATACTTAATATTAGTGTCTTTACAACCATATATTGTTCCTGTGAATAAACCAGCAATATGTATTAGTTTCTAAGAATAGAAAACCTATATTCTCAACATGGTAAGGCTATAGTAAGTAGTGTATATGATATGTACATGCTAAGACACAGCTCTGCCCTCAGCATACGTATGTCTAGCCCTGTCAAGTGGAGTGGAAGTGTGCAGGGCACAGGGGTGTTACAAAGGCAGTGCTCCAAGGATTCAGCCCCGCCCACTGGTGCTTCCACCTGCTCATTTCCATGTGATTAAAAATGCAGGTATCTCTGCAGCTGTTTAACATACAGGAAAATGTTGATCGGCATGATCAACCCTAATAGGCAGTATGCCTGGTTTAATAGGGATAATCTTGCTGACAGAGGGCTTTTAAGAAAGAGTCACAACAGGAATGTTTCAAACTGGGGTGGAAAGGGTTAAAAATAAACCATAATCAATACTTGCCTTCACCAATCTATTGCCGTTCCAATGCAGCTCTGGTGGCTGCTAATTTCTACTTCCGAGACAAGGGTTCAACACACAGGAAATACTTGGACTTCCTTCTCTTCCAATCAGGGGCTGCAGTGGTGTGCTTCCTCAGCCAGTGATTGGCTGTGCGGGCAGTCCAAGTCCTTTCCTGTGTGTCGCAGTAGACAGCATTATCATACCGACAGTGGTGGGGGATCTGTGAGTATTGTTTGTCTTCTATTTTTTTATTTTTTGAGATTTTAAGAGGAGAAGAAATATATATGGACCAATACATACGCTGCATTGTATCGTATTACCAAGAATGGACACATATAGCGAAAGTGCAGTGTTACATAGGCCCCTTTCACACGGGCAAATTTCTGCGCGGGTGCAATGCGTGAAGTGAACGCATTGCACCCGCACTGAATCCTGACCCATTTATTTCAATGTCTGTGTACATGAGCGTTTTTCTTCACGCATCACTTGTGCATTGTGTGAAAATCGCAGCATGTTCTATATTCTGTGTTTTTTACGCAGCCCTAGCCCCATAGGAATGAATGGGGCTGCGTGAAAAATGCATTGCATCCACAAGCAAGTACGGGTGCATTACGTTTTTCACTGATGGTTGTTAGGAGATGTTGTTTGTAAACCTTCCGTTTTTTTATCACGCGCATGAAAAACTCATCAAAACGCATTGCACCCGCGCAGAAAAAACTGAACAACTGAACGCAATCGCAGACAAAACTGAATGGCTTTGCCTGTGAAATCGCACAGTTTTCACTGAACGCAACCGCAACGCATCCGGACCTAATCCGGACATGCTCGTGTGAAAGAGGCCTAAAGTTGCATTTCCGTAGATCATTAACTCAAAATGTCAAGGCATAATTACAATATTCAGTATTCCAACCCTAAACAAATGGGAGGAAACAGTAAGAAAAGGAAAGATGGGGGAAGGTCGAAGAGGAGAGGTCAGAGGGGTAGAGGGCGGTAAAGGAAAGCTGACACTAGTTACGTTTCGACATGCACGACTTGTGCGATCTTGCTGAAACAAGAGGACATCTCAATTTCATGGAGTGAAGCAAAGATACAATATATTAACCAGGCGCATGCATGTAAAAGGTTTCAGTTTACTACTCAAAAGTGGTGGTTTATTACAAGGCCAATTCTACTCCCAAGTATTCTGCAACTTAGGTTTCCTGTACTTTTTCCAGGGACCCTAAGATTGTCGTCTATTTTAAAGCTATTCTGACCTGTTTTAAAAAAAAAAAAAAGGTTATTCCCCTGGAAAACCCTGTCCACCATTCTTTTTCCCCCCATCCCCTTTTTTTTTTTATTTTTATCAAGGCATTTTTTTTTTTTTGTAAATGTGAGGCGCATGGATGGGCATCATGGTACCTCAGTGGTTAGCACTGTGGCCTTGCAGCACTGGGGTCCTGGGTTGGTCAAAAATCTGAACAAGGACAATATATGCTTGGAGTCAGTAAGTTCTCCTCATGTATGACTTTTACTCTCTACAGATACTGATCGGCAAATTGGCTTCCTATGAAACTGGTCCTGGTGGGCATATGTGCCTGAAATAGGGATATTAGATTAGGAGCCCCACTTGAGACAGGGACTGAAGTGAATAATGACAGTCCCTGTAGAGAACTGTAGAATATGTTGCCTTTTACAGTATAAGCGCAGGAAACTAATTATAATAAGCATAATACAGTTAAATAGGAATTATGTGTATTATATTACAATAGGTCAGTTGACAAGTCACTTTATTTTTTTTCTAGGTGCTTCTATTTTACCGCAGTGCTATGGTAAAGCTTCTGGATGTTGCCGAACGACAACCAGTCTGCCAGTTTGGTCTCCCTATGCCCTATACACTAGCATTTCCCTGGCAACCCGTTTATGTCCTTGATGCAATGAACCGCTGTCTTTTTCTTAAAGGTGGGTAAGGATATCCAACATTGCATAGCTCATACCTCTAGTCCTGAAATGTAATTTCACACACCTCCTTGTATTTTTCCCATTATTCCTTGTTCACTTAGCTATGGTTATTACTTTAACAGTAGATCTCACTCTGCGCATATTGTATTGTTATTACAAGATTTAAAAACTCAATTTCGAGTCATCTTATTACTATCTAGAATGTTATAGTGAATATTTATTAACCTGAATCGTCTGGTGTCACGTTCAGAATGACTTCTTATTTTGCCCTCTATAATGCATTTGAATAGATGAAAAATCATTTCCCTTTTCTCTCTGAAATAAAACCTTTTTAGCTTCTTTTCAGAACATTCCCAGAGATTGGGATGGTTCTCACACTCTTTACAATCATTCTGCACAATCACAGTCCCGTATGGTTTTATGTACAACGCAATATATTCGGATTCAGTGGGGAAGAGACATCATTTTATACAAATTGTCTTTTCACTAAAATGTATGTTTATTTAGCTGTATGTGAGGGTGGTAATACACTGCCCGATGTCCGGGCAGTGCGAGCTTCCATAGATGATAAAACATCCATCTGTGCTTGTTTGCACTGGCCTGATTACACCGGGCACTGCAAACAGGGTGCCGGAGGAACGATTCATTCATCCCTCATTCTGTTCTAGTCATTATCAGCTAATGCATTTGACTGTGAATGGCATTCTGCAGCTTGCTGTGTACTGTGATACATAGAAGCTGCAGAAGCCAAACTGTTGGAAATGTTTGAAACCCAATAGAAAAATAAATTTTTAAGGTCCCTCCCCCAAAAAAATACATGCATTTCAGAGACCTCCCCCAAAGTTGGCCATAGCCTTTAGATCTTTTATGACAAGGGGGTGTCCTTGGCCTTGATGCCCATAGAAAATTATTTTTTGTAGGACACCTAAGGTTTCTTTTTGAAATAAAACTGGAGAAAATTTTCTTTTCATATTTCAAAATTTATAAATAAAAAAATGTAAAAATATTTTTATTCGCTTACTTAGGGAAACAGGGAAAAAACGTTTTATTTTCCCAAAATCTGTAGAAATTTATTTAGTATTTAGCGATAAGGTAAGTCATCTAATTTTCCTGTATATGTTGATCTCAGATATGCATAAATTGATGCCATTGTCTAGCGTATGACGCCATGAACGAAGACCCAATTTTAGTTTTACATTCATATCGGTCCATTCGCTTTAGAGACAGTGACATCTGCACTTGGATCATAATCATCCAGGTAGTGAATGCGTTTTAATGAATAAAAAAAGGGAATAGGGGCAGGGTATAACAAAAATAAATAGGTGTCAGTGGGTATGTTATGTATGTGGTAATGTATATTGTGCGTGATATCAATATATTCATTTCTGAGCACCTAATCCTCACGCATTATTATTAGTTGCACTTTTGTCTAGAAATGTTACTCCAGTTTTTCTGTGCCATACCCTACTGGAGTGACGTTGTGATTTTTGTGTTAAATTTTAATGCGACTTTTTAATTCGCAATGATAAATCTGGAGTAAAAGTCATTAATATAGCTACCCATGTCCACCTCACACTCACTTTTCAAAACTGTAATGAGTGGTGTAATGATACAGAAAGTCATTCCATTTTTGAACAAGTAACCCCAAAACTTAAACTTTTTGAAGCCAGAATTGTAGCGTGCAGGATATGATATGTGCGTGTCTGTTCTGTCGCAGTACAGGGTGGGAGTGTCAGTGTGATGACTCTGTATGAAGAAGCTTGCAAGTCCAGGGTTATAATAAATTAACAGGGTCATGGCTCGTGGGATGTGTCATGACCATGTATATTTATGCTGGTGGGTGAGAAGAGATTAATGGGAGTCTGTCACCTAATCTGAGCCTTTTAGACCGCTCAGATCAGGTTGTAGACTTCTTTGCCCTCATTACAATGGTTCCTTTATTTGTTCTGTCCCTCGCCGAAATCTTCAAAAAACGACTTTTTAAACTTATGCTAATGAGGTTCGACAAGTGCCCAGGGGCGGTATTACTGCATCAAGTGCCCAGGCCCCTCGGCGATGTGCCCAGAAAACCACACCTCTTTCACCCCTCTGTCCCGCCCTTGTTTCCTATTATTACCTCCTCCTCTCTCTCCCAGATCTCGCGCATGCGCAGTCCAACTAACTGTTCAACTGCCCATAATGGGCACAGCAGTGCGCAGGTGCGGGACAAGTGTTTAGCGGCGCAGGCGCCAGATCTGGGAGGGAAAGGAGGAGGTAATATTAGGAAACAAGGGTGGGACAGAGAGGTGAAAGAGGTGTGGTTTTCTGGGCACTTGCTGCAGTAACGCCTCCCACTTGCGAACCTCATTAGCATAAGTTTAATACGTCTTTTTTTGAAGATCTCAGCTAGGGACAGAACGAATAAAGGTACCATTGTAATGAGGGCACAGGAGTCTATAACCTGATCTGAGGGGTCTAAAAGGCTCAGATTAGGTGACAGACTCCCTTTAACTAGGTTGTAGGCAATTTCTTAACAGCATGATGTGGTGTATGAGAAATTAAACATTTGCTCCTCAGCATTGTACCGCCAAAGCTTCCCAATAGACCTCTTTTATGAGAAAACCACTTCTTTATCCAGATTTCCTTTACAGAGTTTAAATTCCGCCATATATTCTTCTTTCAGAAGACCATTCCCATAATAAGACCACATTCAGTGTCGTTTTGGGTGGTCTGTGCTTACCATGCTCTATCTTTATCTTGTAGCAAATGAGAAAAGGGTTTCTGGAGAGATTTTGACCCATGAAAATGCCACTTGCTCTCTATTCGCGTTCAGTCTGGAAGGTTTGGAATCAATGATAAAAACTCATCAGCCAGCCGTCCTCCAATCACAAAGTGTACACTGGGAAGAAAGATGCAAGTCTTTGTTTCAGTTGAGGTGGGTCCATCCACTGTGTTACATACCATTAGTAAACTTCTCGTTAAGAAACCGCAATCATATCTCTATGTGCCATTTTGTTTTCCTTAGGTTGGAAACTTTTTCAGAAAGGAGAAAGCAGATAGCAGAGTCATGGACGCTTCTCAGAAAGCAGGCCTCCGATTTTACGCGGAACAACACCCTGAGCAGGTGATGGAAGAACAAAACCTGCAAGGCTCTCATATTAAAACAATTTATTTTCTTAACTTGCTGACAAAGAAGAGTACCAGCATGATTTTGGACTATTTTATAGTTAAAAAGTAAAAATATCTGGAGTAATGCACACCATTACCAGTGTAATTTTCTCAATTTTTAGCTTTACTCGCCCCATCTGCAGCTTTTTGTCTCTTCACTTTCTGTGTGTATCACATGTGACCATCAAGCACCTGCATCTCCCTGGAGCGCATTGCTCAGCTCTTGTTAACCCCTTCCTCCCCTACATAGAAAATAATTGCTCAGACTCTGCCCTGGTGATTCCACCAATAAATAGCCATATGGCATGTAAAGCTCTCTGCCCAGTTTCCTTCTCCACTGTCTACAGACAGATATAGATATATATTTCTTGGAATTGAGAAGTAGGGATGAATGAATGAAACGTTTCTGGGCTGGATCACCTGCTTCATTATTAGATCCCTGTGCCAGCCCTGAGAGGAGGAATGGAGCAGAGAAGCTAGTGAGCATGTTATACCACCACTGAATGCAGCTGGAAGGTGGACCAGAATTTTGGCCACGGGAGAAACGGCAGAAGATGCTGGCAGGAAATAGACCCTAGACCATAGACCCAACCTATGGCCCTCCAGCTGTTTGAAAACTAGAACTCCCAGTATGCCTGGACAGCCTACAGCTATTGGGGCATGCTGGGAGTCTTAGTTTTGCAGCAGCTGGAGGGCCGCAGGTTGAACATCCCTGCCCTAGACTATTGCACAGCTCCATCATGTATCATCCAGATTTGAGATTAAAATGGTGTTGTTTAAAATAGTTAAAGGGGTTGTGTCACAAAGCACATTTTACATTTACAGTATTAAACCAGCAGCTGGATTTGAATACTTTTGTAATTAAAAATCAATAAAATGCAACTTTAAAGCGCAACTGGTTGTTCTTTTCCGTTTCTCACGGAGATGGTCGAACGTGCTTAGTTTAAATCTTCAACTGCAAGTTACAGGGAGAGAGCTACAGTGGAAAGGACACACCCCTAAGATGCAAAGCTGAAGATAATCTAGTAGAGCAATTGGAGCAGTGTATGTGGAGATCTCTGGATCTTTGTGAGGTACAGGGCTGGTTCTAGCTTTTTAAGAAGGTATTATCATGTACTATTTGATGTTTGTTTTTAATTTTTTACATCAATCATGGCATAACCGTGCAGCTGTCGGCTATTTCTAGCAGCCGGGTACATGCTCAGCCTGCCTTTAAATCAGGATGGGAAGCCCATTCTCTGGATAAGTTAGTTATTTCCTATCCTGTGGATAGTGGATAACTTTCACACTTGGCACAACCCTTTTAATACCAAGAACGAGGATGCTCTGCCTTTTTATTTCCAGCTGAGTTTTTGGGGGTCATTTATTAAGACCTGCGTTGGATCCGGCCGAAGTTATCTGGAGACACAGGCCTCTACATAACTTTGGCGGATCCACTACCACTTCTAAATATACGCCAGCTCCCTTGCTGGTGTAGGTTTAGCCCATTTTCTACACCTAAAACAGGGCCGCTGGCCCGTCCCCTTTATCCCACGCCACGCCCACTTTTGTAAACCTGGCGTGAGCGGGGAAAAGTCAGATTCTTTGCGCCGAAATCTGTCTAAATGCCTAAGGCTAGTTTAACACTTGCGGCAGGACGGATCCGTCCGCCTGTTCACCCTGTCGGATCCGTCCTGCCGCTATTTCGCCGTGCTGCCGAACAGCCGCTCCGTCCCCATTGACTATAATGGGGGCAGGGGCGGAGTTCCGGCGCAGCACAGCAGTGCACGGAGAGAGGACACCGGACTAAAACTACGACATGTCCGGCTTTTTAGTCCGGCGGCCTCTGCTCTCCACTGCCGTGCTGCGCCGGAATTCCGCCCCCTGCCCCCATTATAGTCAATAGGGACGGAGCGGCAGTCGGGCGGCATGGCAATATAGCGGCAGGACGGATCCGACAGGGTAAACAGCCTGTCGGATCCGTCCTGCCACAAGTGTGAAAGTACCCTAATTTAGACATATTTCTGTAATTAAATGACTCCCTTTGTCACTGTCACTTTCCATTAAAGTGTATAATAGTTCCAGTAATCCTGATGTTAATATTCTGAAGGTGAATGCAACCTGTTTAGACAAGTGAATCCTTGCAGGGAATCTACATGAGTGCACATGGGGATAATATAAGGCGATACAGCCAGATATCACCTACCAACTGTATCCTGCTTCTGTTATTGCTGTTTGTACTAGTTTTATGCTTGAGACCTAAAATTCACTTCAAGAGCACATTTTAACCTACGCATGAGAGAACTGCCCGCTGAGAAGGTAAAGATTACTTTTTTTTTTTAAGATGACAAATCCAGTAAGTGAAAATCACATCTACAGACATTCATACTGTTTTGAAAAAAGAAAAAGCATTGATTTTCCATGAAGTGTAGAAAAGTACAAATGTGCATAATGTATTACAGTCAGTTTAACAAATGTTGCTTAAAGGGAACCCATCACCTTGTAATGCAGTGCAGTCTGCAGGCAGCATCTTAAAGAGCAGGAGGAGCGGAGCAGATCAGTCCATAGTTCTGTGGGAAGCATTCAGTAAAACTTGTCATTTATTAATCTTAAATTCCTGCTCTTTAACTGCCTCTGGACTTCTGCAACACCTGTAAGATGGGTATTTAAAGATGGCGTCCTCTCAGAAGTGGAATGGGCGCCACAGCTGCCTAGTGACTACTGCTTTACACAGCAGACACCTGAGGTCAGAGTCTGTGATAGATGATAATTCTCTAACCCCTCAGATGCCGTGGTCAAATCTGAGCGCCGAAATCCTGGGAGCTCTGTGCTCCTGGGCCCAGACTTCTTGCCCATGCCGAGATTTAGGGAGCTGTTCGGTTGCTATGGCAGCCTGAGGCCTGCTGTAGTGAAGTTCCTGTCGGCAGGGCTCCATAGCAACACAGTGATTCTCCCATAAACTGCAATGGTAAATCATTGCAGTCTATGGAAGAAGCGATCAGGCAATCACATGTTAAAGTCCCCAAGGAGGGCCTAAAATGAGTGGAAAAAGTTTTTAAAAATATTAAAAATATATAAAATTCAAATCACCACCCTTTCCCCATATTGAAAATAGAAATAAATGAACAACAAAAATATAAACACCATCAGCATTGCCGTGTTCCAAAACACCAGGGCTATAAATTTTTTTTATCACTTATGGTGAACATCGTAACAGGAAAAAAAAAAGTGTCTGATTTGCCTTATTTTCGTTGCTTCACCACTCCAGAACAATTAATACAAAATAATCAAAAAGTCATACACACTCCGATGGGGGTCAGAACATTGCAATGCAGACAAAAATATTTTTTCCTAAGGTTTTTTTAAAATATTAAAACACAAGAAAAACTATATAAATGTGGTAGCACTATATTTGTACTGAGCCTGAGAATTAAGTTAACATGTCTGCTTTACTGCATAGTATAAGAATAATAATAAGGAATGCCGTAAAAATGAAGCCCCTAAAACTGTGGAGGAATTGCACTTTTGCTTTCCAATACCACCCGATTTGATTTTTTTTTTCCAGTTTTCCACTACATCATATGCAATAATAAATGGTGCCATTAAAAAGTGCAGTTTTCCCTCAAAAATCAAACCCTTATACTGTTATGTAAATGGAAAGATAAAAAAGTTAAGGCAGGGCATAAAAAAACATAAGTGGAAAATTGCTTTGTCAGAAAGGGGTTAAATGCTCAGGAGTCATGCAGTGATTACATAGTAACATAGTATATAAGACCGAAAAAAAAACTTTGTCCATCCAGTTCGGCCTGTTTCCTACAAGTTGTATCCAGAGGAAGGCAAAAACCCTGTGAGGTAGAAGCCAATTTTCCCCACTTAAGGGGAAAAAAATTCCTTCCCGACTCCAATCAGACAGTCAGAATAACTCCCTGGATCAACGACCCCTCTCTAGTAGCTACAGCCTGTAATATTATTACACTCCAGAAATACATCCAGGCCCCTCTTGAATTCCTTTAGTGTACTCACCATCACCACCTCCTCAGGCAGAGAGTTCCATAGTCTCACTGCTCTTACCGTAAAGAATCCTTTTCTATGTTTGTGTAGAAACCTTCTTTCCTCCAGACGCAGAGGATGCCCCCTTGTCACAGTGACAGTCCTGGGGATAAATAGATGATGAGAGAGATCTCTGTACTGACCCCTGATATATTTATACATAGTTATTAGATCTCCCCTCAGTCGTCTTTTTTTCTAAAGTGAATAAACCTAATTTTGATAACCTTTCAGGGTACTGTAGATCCCTCATTCCAGTTATTACTTTAGTTGCCCTGCTCTGAACCCTCTCCAGCTCTGCTATGTCTGTCTTGTTCACAGGAGCCCAGAACTGTACACAGTACTTCATGTAAGCTGTCAATCACTGATAGGACCACCCACCTGACTCCTAAGCATAGGAAGAGCTGATATTTAAATGCATAAAATACAAGTTATCCTGAATCGTTTCCCATAAAACTGTATATCAATCTGCTCAGCACCTCCTGCTCTGTATAAACTGATGCCTGCAGATTACACTGCATCATATTCCTTTATTTTCTCATCCATGATCTAAATAACGGAACCAATTTGGTAGCTGAAGATGAGAATTAGATTTATCTGTTTTTTAGTGTCTGTCAGTGCACACAGTACATAGAAATACTCAGTCGGGACTCTGTAAGAAGGTCGTGCTCATATCCTGGGTTGCAGGCCCATGCATCCATACATCTGCCTGTATTCTGTTTATAGCAATAACGTGAAGATTTGTTAGCATCACAAAGTGAGTTCTGATCCACTCCCTCTACTTGAGTGCACACAGTACCACTGTTGTGGACATAGTCATTACGATCTGCATTTGCACTGATAACCAGACCGTCAGTGACTATCTATCCTTCTCTAGAGAAGTACCTGCACATCAAAAAGTGATCAGTTAGATTGTTAACATCTTTTGTGCATATTGACTGGCTGTAGACAGGTTCTGATATCTGGAATATGCAACACAACCGGGATGTGACTGTCTCTTGTGTAATTCAGATAACAGAACATCACAAATAGCTATTTTGGAGCAATATCGCCGGTTGCGATGCATCAGAGTTGATGCATCTATCCTCTTGGGATGTGGTTGGTGCACACAACCCATCTATCCCTATGACACAGTTATAGGTCACAGCAACATAGGGATAGATAGGACATGTGCAACAGTCACATCCCAAGCAGATACGGTAGATCTGCTAGCAAAACAAAGCAGCGGCAGTGACAGGGTCTTTTAATTATTAGCTTATGAGTTTATTTCAGCAATGTGGGAATAAAGATAAGTAGGGAAGGATACACTGAGTGATAATTAGTGATAATTGTAAATATGATTTCACAAAAGGACCCGCACCCCTCCTAGTTGCGGCTTTGCAACAATTTGCAAGGAACAGCGCCAGAATCAATGTGGTTATGTATAAATCTGTGGAATTTTATGGCACCGGTGCTGTGATTTTATTTATTTTTTTTACAAATTTCATAAAATCCGCAGCATATGAAAACAAGCTGTTTTGCTAGGACAGCATGGAGCCCATTTTACAAGGGTAGAGGGAAAAATCCTGTTGTTAGTGCATAAAATCACATGTACCTGCCAATACATATGTCTATAACGTTGCAGTTAAAAAAATATCCTACAGCTCTGATTTTTCTTTCCGTCTTAGTCATGGGTGGTCTTACAGCTGACAGCTAACTGTATGCAGAGTCGTACAGAGAAGGTTGCCAGTCACTGAGCAAGACCAGCCACATGACTCCTAAGCATAGAAAGAGCAGAGATTTAAATGACTACATTACAGATTACACTGGCTCTTTCTCCAATCTGCTCAGCTCATCCTGCTCAATAACATGTTGCTACAGTTTGCACTGCATTTTCATAGTGACAGGTTTACATAGTGACAAGTTTGCTTCAAGGCTACCTACACATGGTGCAGAAAAAACGCAGAGCAGGAAGAGATACGGGGGACGGCACGTGCACTCTCTTCGTACAACTGATCGGGACCCCTGCCGATCTGATACTGATGACCTATCCTGAGAATAGTTCATCAATATTAAAAGCCCGGACAAGCCCTCTAAGTGTCTACACACAGTATTATGCCCTCTTATGCACCCATTCACAGTATAAGGCCCCTTATGTGCCCCTACACAATGTAATGTCCCTATGTAATAATGTCCCATCAATGCTACTATATACAGTGGCATCTGTCACTCAGAAGCTTTTTTTTTTTTAAGTATATTGTATAAACCTGTCAAGCTGACACCTCCACTTTTGGGTGTACGATTACATCATCAACACATTTGCAGAAGGTATCGGCACTCTTTAGGAAGCAGCAGCAGATCCTCTGTGCATGCGATCATACTTGGGCAAATAGCACAAGTGCAAAAACAGGTCCAGGAGAGATGTCTGACCCTGTCAATCAAGGGGGGGGGTCTAGTATTTGGAGCTGTGGGATGGTAATGAACTGGTGATCTGAGGGCTCTGGTCATCCCCTTGGTGCTTCAATAACCTCATTTGCATATCAATAAAAATTAAGGAGCATATAGCATGGGGTACACATAGGATTACTTTGCTCCAACCCACCTTTCTACTCCTTTTCTTCTCATCCTATTTTCTCCCTTCATCTCTGATTATTTGCTATATCTTTTCCCACACTTTCTTATATCCCTGCTTTTTTTCAGTGCCCCCCTTGGATTTTCTGAATTGTTGTGGGGTGTCAGGGTGCAGTCCAAGTATGCCACAACCTGCTGGTTCAGGTTCTGCTCTATGTCTATAGATTTCAAATTGGGGGACGCTGACCGGCTAACTGGTCAGTAAGAAACGTATTAATAAATATAAACACATATTGGCTGGCTCACAGGTATTTGCATGTGTCTTTTACTTGTTAAACTATCAATAAAAATACATTTCATACAATTCACGAAAAATACATTACATACAATTATATCTTTGTTTCGGTGATCCTAGTCCTATGAATGCGGAGCTCTCGAATATATTAAAATTATTAAAAAATGCGGTTGGTGCTATCTTAGTAGTCACTTGGTGTCAGCTTTTTTATAATATTCTTAATGGAACACAGCTTGAAAGCGTATTATTCTTTCTTTACTTGCCGGTGGTTCTGTTGTTAGATCATTTGTAGCGCTATGATATGGCAGATAGCTTCAAATTTACTGTTGATAAGTGTTTACAATGTTTATAAGCACTAATATAGTTCACTTGTTGTTATAGTCGACTTTGGTTCTATAAATCAACAGTTAATTTGACTAAGATGTTAGATGTCTTCACGTATAGAAAGTAAGTTTGTTGTTTGTTTCAGGTTTGATATTACTTAATGTTTATCATACTGCTCCCTCCCTCGACGATTATAGGTCAACGGACAAATTAAAAATTTGAATGCAGGGCGCATGGCTCATCCCTCTTTGACTCAGCGCCAACACCATGTTCTTCCTGTTGTCGGTCACCATGGTTCCGTTTTTGAGTTGTCAAGGAAAAAGCCAGGACTCGATTTCTTGATGAAGGACGCGGAGCAGTTCCTTTTCTGTGTGACTCCATTCGCCCAGGCAAACTAGGTGCAGAACAGTAACACCGGTGTGTCCTGCACATGTGATATGCTGGAAGAGAACTTAATTGTCCCTGCAGTGGAGGCTGAGGACACGGTGGAGGATAAGGAGGCAGAGGCGGACATTGTCACAGGACCAACGGCGTGAAACCGTGGAGGCGGAAGCAGCGTTACCTGGCCAAGTTGCTGGTGTGGCTGGGCAGGAACCACATTTACCCAGTGGGCTGTAAAGGACATATATTGTCCTTGACCATAGTTACATTTCCACTTGTCGGCGCTGCCGTGCACTGTGGCAGACACTGACAGGCTCAAGGACTGGCCCACCTTCTGTTCTACATATGTGTGCAGGGCCAGAAGCCTGACTGCTCGCAACACCAGCTCCCACGTGACTCTCATCATCACTACTTGCCCGCCTACAAGAGGAAGCGGCCGATGTCTCCTCCAGATCTTGGATGGGCAGTAGCTGCTGACTGTCTTTTAGTAGCTCGTTCCTTGCTGAAAAGTGGATCTGAGCCTACGGCATATAATACTTCTCGCGCTGAGGGAACAGAAATTGACAGAGGCAGGTTATGGACAGTTGGGGCACAGGGCCTGCTCCCGGGCCATGCCAACTAAGCGTTGTGTCAGAGGAACCCACCGACTCTTAGCTGGGGGTGTCTGATGCCACTTGCTGGGTTGCTGGTCAAGACACGACCGCTAGATGACACTGGGAGCTCAGGCCTCTCGCTGCAACTCCTGCTGCCGACCCTCCTTCTTCTGCTGCTACTTCTGCCTGCGACAAATAATTTCGCCACTGCCCTTTCCCTTGAAAACTGCATGTCACTTGTCTGTCTGACATGCTGTAAGATAAAAGAATGAAATTAAATTAATAGTAAATTAATACATCACAAAAAAGGCTGTAGTATAATGTAACTTCGCCAAAGAACGGCTAATAGGACGTACATATATTTCCCATTAATACACCCCGTAAATGGATGTATAGCAATGTAAATTCAGCTCAGAACGGCTAATAAGACGTATTTTTTTTTTCCTATTACTACACCCCATAAATGGCTGTATAGCAATGTAAATTTACCACAGAACAGTTAATAGGACGTACTTATATTTCCCATTAATACAACCTGTTAATGGCTTTATAGCAATGTAAATTTACCGCAGAATGGCTAGTAAGACATTTTTTTTTCCTATTAATATACCAAAAAAACAAATCTGTAGAACAATGTAAATTCACCGCAGAACGGCTTATAGGAGGTATGTATATTTCCTATTAATACACCCTGTAAATGGCTGTATAGCAATGTAAATTTACCGCAGAACGGCTAATAAGACATATATTTTTTTCCCATTAATACACCTTCATAAAAAACTGTAGAACAATGTAAATTCACTGCCGAACAACTAATAGGACATACGTATATTTCCTATTAATACACCCCGTAAATAGCTAATCTCCATGTTTGATGCATGTTCTTTACTTAAGTCAGATAAATATTGAAGTAAAGAGTATAAACCCCCCAACCAGACCATTATTAATTCATTAGGTGTGAAACATAATATTAATCCAGAAATTATTTGTCTGGTTGTTATCTGCATATTACATCCCAACATTGTTATGTTATGTATATATTATTTCCTTATTTGATGAAATTTGGATTTTAGAAAGTTCTTAATGCTGAAAGTGCCAGGTACTTATGCTTCTGGCCTGCTGCCACAGGTAGTCTCCTGAATTCAACTGTATTGCTATCTTTAGGATGGCGATACTGTTGAATACTTCAGCAGAGCATGGGAGATGATCCCTGCACTGCCGTTCACCCTCAAAGGCCTTAGCCTACTAGGCCTGAAGACTATGTTGAAGTCAAATGGTGCAGGCGACACAATGACACTATCTTGATTGCCTGCGCTAGGAAGCAACAGATACCACAATGATGTCTTTGCAACCTACTGCATCAGGATGCAGGCCTCTCAGGCTGTAGTTCAGAAGAGGCCTGCAGCCTGCTCTGCAGCTGGCTTTGGGGACTGGGTCCCAGGTGAGTATTACATTTTTTAAATACATTTATTATATGTGGCCACTTTGGGACTAATGAGGGGCATGTGAAATAATGGGGGCATTGCTGGGGACATTATGGGGCATATGTAATACTGGGCGCACTATGAGGGTATATGCATTACTGGAGGCAATATAGGGGATATGTGATACTGGGGGTACTTATGGGGCATATATGACACTGAAAGCTAGGTGGTGGCATGTAATAGAGAGGGCACTATATGGGCATATGTAATACTGGTGGCACTATATGGGCATATGTCATACTGGAGGCACGGTAGGGGCATAATGTAATACTGGGGCAACTATGGGGGCACTGGTGTAACTGGGGGGTACAGTAGGGAGCCTTAGTATTGCTGGTGGCACAATTGCGGGCCATTATTATTGGTGGAAACACTATAGGGGCATTATTAATGGAGTTGCTAAAAGGGACAATACTGAGGATATTACAGGGGCCTTGGCACCATAGATTACATGTTTAATACTAGAGACATTATAGGACATTACTGGAGGCACAACATGGGGCATTATTTTTGATGAAGGCACTATAGGGCATTATTATTGCTGGGGCGGTATGGGGGAATTATTTTTGGTAGAAGCACTGTGTGGGCAGAATTATTACTGGGGGCACAATAAGAGGCTTTGTTATTGCTGGGTACTATGGGAGCATTATTATTACTGGGGATACAATTCGGGGGCATTGCTGAAAGCACTATAGAGGGCATTTTTAATACTGTAGGCACTTTGGGGGCTACCCCAAAACACCTAATCAGCAAGGGCATGAAGTGCTGGACTCTCACCAATCAGATATTTATGATATCCCAAGAATAGACCATCAATAGTAAAATCAAAAGATTTTAAAGGTGTTCATAATGAAATAGCTGACTTTTTCACATTGCCAGATGGACAGATTCTGTGCCCTATTTCCAGCAATGGATGTGGAAGATACAGAATGTCCAAGTCATCTTTAGAGCTTGATTCAGGAACTCAGGGAGAGATTTATCAGAAATGGTGTAAGTGGTATCTGGTTTAGTTGCCTGTAGTAACCAATAAGATTCTGTCTTTCATTTTCCAGAACTCCTTGGCAAAATGAACAGTGGAATCTGATTGTTTGCTATGTGCAACTAAGCTAGTTTACCTTTAGACCACTTTTGATAAATCCTCCCCTTAGTGTCTCAGAAAACATGGCTGGGTCATACTGCCATCTTGTAGAAATTGGTGTGCTTTCTGAGATGAGCATGATAGTTCTATTGAAGATTGTTCCCCAGTTTTAGCCCTGTCTTAATGGCCTGTCAGATATCTGCCCAAAACTCTAGCTGGCATTTTATGTTTTTTTTTCAGGAAAAGTTTACTTTGAGACCAATCAATTCTCTTTCTGGCATGTCTTCCGGATTTTTGGACAGAGACTAATCCGCCGCATGCTGCGGTTTTGTCAACGTCCAAAAAACGTTCACGTAGTGAACGGAAGTCATCCTGATGCATCCTGAACGGAATGCTCTCCATTCAGGATGCATTAGGATAATCCTGATCAGTATCTTTCCGTCCTAGAGCCCCGAAGACGGAACTCTAGGACGGAAAGGAAAAACGCATATGTGAAAGGGGCCTTAGTCAGGAGATCCAAGACTGATCAACTAGGTAAAGGATCCTGTATTAGACTTAACCATTTGCAGGATTCTAAATACTGTCCTGTCTTGTGGGTGCATAGATTTTTGGCAGTTAGACTTCAGTTTGATGAGTCAATTTTGCAGATCGTACCTATTCATTTCAATGGGGCTGCAAAAGATGCAGACAGCACACCGTGTTCTGTCCGCATCCGTCGCTCCGTTCCGTTGTGTTACATCCACTAAAAATAGACGATTTTCTATCTGTGTTGAAGAAGTATTGTCTCCGACCGCGTTCCATTTGTCTATTGTTTTCTATGCGTATAGCACTAGTATGTCAGTATTTTTCACGTCCAGTTTTTACTTTGTTTCCGCATCTCTTCAACTATTTGTGAAAATGGACCACCGTTTCAGCTGAGTGATGGCAAAGATCCAAGAATACATATATACACGCACACTGATTTTACAATCCAATAAATCTAATTATTGGAGAGTAATTAATGTGTAAAACCCCCGGGGTTGTTCTTTTATTATCTATGATGTTCTTGCAGCATCCTCTTCAATAGAAGTGCTTAGTGCAGGCTGGCGGTACATCATATCATTGATTGCTTGCAGTGTTACACAAAGGATATGTGCTTGAGCCTGCTGTCCTATACCACTTCACAAAGTAGAGATCATTTCCAAAGAAGTAGCTTGCAAGCTGCAGAGCATATCAGTTACATAGGTTTCTCGAGTGGATCATGTACGCAGACATTTTCTTTTATCACAATAACATGTACAGTACAATCATTTTGATTTGAAATAGAGTTGGAGGTGGAAGGGAATGTGAAGCCTTTGGTAGCTTATTATTGGAATATTTCCATTTGTATAAGAAGCTATTTCTTAAGGCGCTCATACACCTTCAATAGCTTGTTCAACCGATAGTAATTTTTTCGGACCTCTCCTACTATCACACTAGAGGCAGCCTTCTCGGCAGGGAGCCTGCCGGATCCGTGCTGCCGCTAGTGCACGCCTGCCGCCGGAGGTCCGTGCCGGCCCCATTGACTACAATGGGGGCGGGCCGGAGTTCCGGTGGCAGCATGGCAAACATGCCGAGAGGTGGCCGGAATAAAACTACGACATGGCATTAGTGTACATACAATTAAGACGTTTTTTCTTTTTTTTTCCCCCCTTTCCTATGAACTGTTCTAGTCCCTCCTTCCTCCCCCAGTTTCATTACCTTCACCCAATTCTCTATCTGCACTCTCCTCCAATCTTCTAGCCATCTTCTCCCCCAACACAGCTGCCCCTTCCCCATTGAGGTGCAGCCCGTCCCTACAATAGAGCCTGTAGCCAACAGAGAAGTCGGCCCAGTTCTCCAGGAATCCAAACCCCTCCTTCCTACACCAGTTCTTGTGCCACTTGTTAACCTCCCTAATCTCCCGCTGCCTTTCTTGCGTGGCTCGTGGTACAGGTAGTATTTCGAAAACACTACCTTTGAGGTCCTTGCCCTGAGCTTGTGCCCTAAATCCCTAAAATCCTTTTTAAAGATGCTCCACCTACCTGGATCTTCATCACCCAGTTATATGTCAACCTGATCCGCGATATGTCCAACTCGGACGCCAGGAAGACACCGTTCGTCGATCCTGGTCTTTGTGACAGATCGCCTTTTCTGTACCTCTAATAATTAAGTCTCTCACTACCATCAGCTGTCTGGCCTGCCCTGTTCTCCTGGTCCCCTGCTTACTGGACCTAAAATTGTGGAGTAGTGCTATCCTAGCCTCCCTGGCACTCTTCCCTCTACCCCGCTTTCTAAATGTTATTCAGCTACCCTCCCCCACAGAGTGCCTGCTCAGTGAGCAGGAAACACTTTTCCAAATTGCCAGCGCTCCTCAGTGTCGAAACTTGCTCGCTTAGATACATGATGTGAGATTCCAAACAAGCAGTTTGTTCCAGGACTGCATACATTAGACAAGTTGTGCATTGGACTGTGTTGTCAATAATGGAACTCATACTAAATGGGGATTACACAAGAAAAGAGAAAGAAAAAATACAATAATACAGTGCAATAATAAGCAACTTACTGTAGTCCCCTCCTAAAGTCCCTGAATCTCAAGTCACGTAATCTAAAGTCACACACTCAATACAAATACACACTGGAAATCAAACACATCAACACTCACAAACTTACATTGCTTGTCTGCTTGTGTACATGCAGCTCCCAAACAGCTTCAAACCAGACTGCTGTTTTTCCCCCCTCTGGATTCAAAAGGGAGTATGCCTGATTTTAATAGAAAACAAAAAATGTATTCTCCTTTCTTGGTTCAATATGGAAATATTCACGTTTGCAGTATCTATAAATGGGTTCATGTCAATGAATCGTGGGACAAATCTGCATCCAATTTAGGCAAACTGCATACAGATCATGATACACCATATTAGTGGTGCAGATTGGTTGTGCTAGAGCAGTTTCTTTTAACATTTTAAGATTGTTCCAATTACGTGTATATTTGACATACTGACTAAATAACATAGCATTTTGTGTGAACAGGAAGTCAGTTTCTATGTATTCCTATAGGAGCCTCAATGTCAGTCTCTTGGGAATGAATAGAGAAGTAACTGACTGACTGACCTGTCTTAGGCTACTTTCACACTAGCGTTTTGTGCGGATCCATCATGGACGGATCCGTTCAGATAATACAACCGTCTGAATCCGTTCAGAACGGATTCGTTTGTATTATCTTTAACATAGCCAAGACAGATCCGTTTTCTATTGTGCCAGATTGTGTTAGTGAAAACGGATCCGTCCCCATTGACTTACATTGTGTGCCAGGACGGATCCGTTTGGCTCAGTTTCATCAGACGGACACCAAAACGCTGCAGGCAGTGTTTTGGTGTCCATCTCCAAAGCGGAATGGAGACTGAACTGATGCAAACTGATGCATTCTGAGCGGATCCTTTTCCATTCAGAATGCATTAGAATGCAAACTGATCCGTTTTGGACCGCTTGTGAGAGCCCTGAACGGATCTCACAAACGGAAAGCCAAAACGCGAGTGTCAAAGTAGACTTAGTTGGAGTGCTGGTCACATGACACAGCTAGGGATCAGAAGGGAGGTTATAACTCACAAATACAGTCACCAGTAAGATTACCTTCCCCACAGTTTACATCATGCATCTTTCTAATCGGACAGGGAATAACATTTTTTGTGTAAGTGCTTCTTTAAAGATGGAATGTATCTAAAATATGATGCTTTTGTACAGGTTCCTTGCATATGGCATGAAGTTAAGTATACCATAAAGATTCTAAAAACACCATGCCACATGCAACGTAAATGCTAGATGAAAATTAAAGAGTTACTGTATTTTCACACAATTTAATTTAATAGAGAATGGTGCAGCTAGCAAATTTCTTAATCAATTAATTTTTTTTTTAAATCGGCCTGCACCCACCTGAAAAAAAAATCTGTAAAGTCATGGCTACAAGGGGTCTCACTTCCACCTAATTTGCAGTAGTGATAAGCGGCAAGGGCAGTATTCAAATTTGCGATATTTTCCGAATATTTGGGTGAATATTCGTCATAAATTAGCGAATTCGCAATTATTTTCTTGATTGCAAAAATCGGCCATGTAATATGCACATATTGCGTGCGCAATACAGGCGTGGGTGACTATTGCTACATTTTTCAAGCTGCTAGACGTTCCCTGAGCCTGGAGAAAATGGTTGGTACGGCAGAACATTACAATAGCTTTATATGCAGATAGAGTGCTCCGATATATTCACGATTGCGTAAATCAGCAATTATTGATGCAAATATTTTTGCGCAATATGTGCAACTTCACATTTTAGCAGGTCTGACAACATATTAGCGATTGATGCACTAACTATTGTTGTGAACTTGTCTGTAGCATGTATGTATGGACAGCACAGTAATTCCTATCACACTACCTAACACCCTGCACTGGAACCTATCAGCTACACTATATCACAATCTAACTTACACTGACTATCTCCCACTAACTATTTGTAATATATATATATATATAAGCTAACTAACTAACTAACTAACTAACTAACTATCTAATGTAATGTGACACAGTAAAGCACAGAGCACAGCAAGGACACTGCTGTCTCTCTAAGAACTGAAAAAAACTGCAGAAAATGGCTGCTGGGGAGGTTCTTATATAGTAAAGGGGTAGGCAACTTTCCTATTGGTTTCTAGGGATGTTGCTAAGCTCAGACAAAGACATTGCAGCCTTCTCATTGGCCCACAAGCAAGAAGCAGGGAGGGATTATGGGTTCAGAGGAAACAAAAATCTAGAATATTCGCAAATACGAATATATAGCAGTATATTCGAAATCTTTGCAAATTCTCAAAGTGGCGATATTCGCGATTAAAATCGCGATGCGAATATTCGCGTCCAACACTAATTTGCAGTCCACTGCCTGTTTTAAATCCGTCCTTACTAGCAGACACAGCTGGCGGCCCATAGGAAATAGGGGCGTTTCAGAGGTAGCTTAGTTTCTGTGACTGATGAAAGAACTGCTTCTACACAGCTTTTGAAGAGTATAGGAGCCTCCAGTGTGTCTTTAAGGGCTCATACTGGCCATTCCGTGCAACGTGTTCTATTTTTATGTGGTGCAGAGGCACAGAGAGAAACCCCACGGAAGCACTCTGTAGTGCTTCCGTGGGGGTCTGTCCCTTCGTTCCGTACCGCACCTTCCGGATTGCATCCGTGATGTGGTACACAAATGGCCGATGCCCGTATATTAGGGACCTGCTGTTTGCGGGCTGCAATGCGGGCATGTCCAGCAGTGTGCATGACCCCTAAGTGGGATCTTTTCTTCCTTATCTGTTTTGTGAGCCCTGGAGCTAAAAAGAAATATAGTGGGAAGTAAGGGAAAGGACGTCACAGCAGAACAGTTGTTTCAGATTCCATACACTTCCTGCATCTACTGTAGCTGTGCAGCTGAAACAGGGAATAATATGGCTGAGAGAGACATTAGGGAAGCCCAAAAAGACATTTTACTTCACAGTTACGATTGTACAAAGTATGCAAACATTTTTTCAGAACTCAGGTACACTTTAAGGAACATTTCCAAGAAAGATTTTTTTTTTCCAATCTAAAATAAATCGGCATCAGAATCCACATATGATTTTATCACAGATTTTGCAGCGGATTTTTCTATGTGATGCACAGTATGAAATCCATGGTAGAAATCCACAGCATAAATTGACATGCTGCGGATTTCAAAATGTAGCATGTTTTTGATCAATTTGGAAAATAACGTAACTGTGAAACCACCTTATTAGAAATGACATCCAACACTAGTACTTTTAATATGGAGTCCTATATTCCATCCTTCAATTTCCACAAGCTGCCGCAGAAAGGTTACGCCCCTGAGAAAGACCCCCCCCCCCACCACCGAGAAAGTGCATGCCTCCTAAACTGTCAGCTTGAAATAAATCTATCAGATCAATTGGAGCAATTAATGGGGTGATCTCTGAATCCATATGAAGTACAGCGCTGGTTCTAAGTTTGTTAAAAAGATATTGGCATGTATTATATGATATCATATTTAAATTTTTTTCTATCAATCATGGGATAACCCCTTTAATTTGATTGAGATCTTGGGAATTTGAAATAAACTCCTTGAACTCTTTGTCCTGTTCTAAATACAACATTCCTGAACAATGTCTGCAGTGTGGCAGAGTGAATTATCCTGCTCAAAGAGGCCAACAACATTATGGAATATGGTTCTCATGAAGGGGTATACTTGGTCTGCAGCAATGCATAGGCTGTTGATACTTGTAAAAATAGCATCCGCAAGAATGACAAAACACAAGGTTTCTTGGAAGAACATTGCTCAGTCTCTGGCAGCTTGTCTTCCCCCTAAAGTGCATAATGGTGCCATCTCTTCCTGCTTCTGGACATCACATGGTGTAAGATTAGATCTAATGTATGTTCTTATAGATCAACATGTCAAAGCATGCATTTCTTGGGTCCCTCTCACACGGTCAGTATTTGGCAAATATTTTTAATCAGTATTTTAAAAACAGGAGAGGGTCTAACACGCAGAAGAGTTGCAATTCGTTCCATTATAGGGTTTCTTAGTAGGATCCACTGTTGGCTTTGGCTTACAAATACTGATGATAAACAAGGACCAAATGCTGATGTGTGAAAATGGCTTCATGTTACTGACAGAACCAGTTGTAAGGTAATTAACGAGAAAGGATACCCATAAAAAGCGGGCTACAAATGACTAAAAAAAACACTCATCCTTGCCAATCCCATTTCTTCTGTCAATCTGACATTGGTGTGGTTCCACTTGCTCTCTAATTCTTGGTCCTGGCCAGACATGTCAGGAATGCCACGAAAGACCTGTTCAGCCAATCACTGGTGGGTTCCTTCTATGGGCAGCTTTTCTTTTCTGCCATTTTTGGCATGTCGACCCGTGATCAGGAAGTGGAGGCCATGCTGACCGGTCCAGTGTCAAGACAGCACCGGCAGGTATTGGTAAGGGTGAGTGTGGCTTATTTTTCAGTTTTAACCATTTGTGGCCCTTTTTCCAGGGAAACCCCTTGAAGATTTTCTTGTTTAATTAACTGAGATCAAGTCGTTTGTTAACCCTTTGTGGCCCTTGAAAAAAAATATTGTCTTATAAAACCTTTTAAAATTATATGTTAGGGGCATTATCTGTCTTTTTCTCGTCTTCATTTGTTATCCATGTAGTGCTTCAATGAAACTCAAGAACAGATATAAATAGAACATGAACGTTCTAATAGATTTAGGACTTTTTTTTCTATTTCTAGGTGTTTGTTATGTTCCTTAATGACACAATTGATATTTTTAGGGAGTGTTATAGAATAGTGCACTGTGTTAATGCTCTGCTCGTGCTCATTTACCCAGATGTATTACAGTAATGATTCAGACTTTTCCACTAGCTTCTCCCTGATGTGACAAGATAAGCTGTTCTTCCGATTGTTTCAAGTACTAAGTCATCTTGACCCAGTAACATTTATAACAAACGTAATAACACTCAATGTCTGCACTCTGGACACCGGATCCTGACTTCTGTCATGTTAATACTTTCATTTCAGCAGTTTTTAGCAAAAGATAAAAATAGGTTTGGAGCAGAGCCTTATTCATACTTATTATATGTATTATTTTTATCTCAGGTCTCCTTTATTTTTGGACTCATGTTATTCGCTTAACAAGAATGTGTCACCAGAAAATTAACTATTGTTCACTTCTTTATATTAGAATTATTGATGGTTTTGGTTTAAATTTTATACTGTATGTCATTATCTATAAAAAAAAATTATATTTATATTAAAATCATGCAAATTTCCCACTAGGCCTCATAATATGTTGACACTTTCTGTTATATACAGTTAACGTATCAGTAGCCATCACAATAGCAGCACAATGACAGATATCACCTCTGTATAGATAACACAGGATCCACCATTCACAAGAGGTGATATCACAGCTTATCTACTCCCTCTTCACCTCTGCACAGGTCATAAAGCATGCCTAGAAAACTCTCTCATAGATGTCAATAAGGTACCCTCCAGTCTATTGTGTTTATGGTACCCTCCAGTCTATTTATCCCCAGGACTGTCACTGTGAGGAGGGGACATCCTCTGCGTCTGGAGGAAAGAAGGTTTGTACACAAACATAGAAGAGGATTCTTTACGGTAAGAGCAGTGAGACTATGGAACTCTCTGCCTGAGGAGGTGGTGATGGTGAGTACAATTAAGGAATTCAATTGGGGCCTGGATGTATTTCTGGATTGTAATATAGTACAGGTTACAGCTACTAGAGAGGGGTCGTTGACCCAGGGAATTCTTCTGATTGCCTGAATGGAGTCGGGAAGGAATCTTTTACTCACCTTAAGTGGGGAAAATTGGCTTTTCCCTCACAGTTTTTTTTTGCCTTCCTCTGGATCAGCTAGCAGGATGACAGGCCGAACTGGATAGACAGATGTCTTTTTTCGGCCTTATGTACTATGTTACTATGTTATGGTCCATGTGGTGGCTGTCAAAGAGCAGAAGGTCTTGATGGCTAATCTGAAAACTGCTTGATTTTAGGATTTATTTAAAATATAAATACTGACATGTAAATAGTTTTTAATAAAAATGACCAAAACAACAAAAAAACATGTTTAACTTCTTACCGACCGCCTAACGCAGGATTGCGTCCTGCGGGCGGTCGGTCTGTTCCTCTTTGACGCGCGGGCGCGTCATCTCGCGAGAGGCGAGATTTCCTGTGAACGCGCACACGCGCGTGCGCGCGTTCACAGGATCGCGTCGGGGAGAAGGTAAACTACAGCCTGCCAGCGCTGATCGTGCGCTGGCAGGCTGTAGAAGTTAAAAAAAAATCACATATCAGACGCTGTTTTGTTAACAGCGTCTGATATGCTTGCTGAGCGTTCCTTTGGTGGTCCCTTTTGCTTGGGACCACCAAAGGAAACTTTTATAAGTGCACCAATCACCACACAGACCCCCCCCATCCATCCCCCCCACCCCGTCACTGATTAACCCCCGATTAACCCCCGATCACCCCATGTCACCCCCCTGACACTAATCACCCCCCTGTAAGGCTCATTCAGACGTCCGTATGTGTTTTGTGGATCCATGGATCCGCGGATCCGCAAAACACGGACACCGGCAATGTGCTTTCCGCATTTTGCGGATCCACACATTGCCAGAACTATACAGAAAATGCCTTTTTTTGTCCGCAATTGCGGACAAGAATAGGACATGCTCTATCTTTTGCGGAGCTGTGGCCGGATGTTTGGTGGCCGCAGCTCCGCAAATGCTGATGCGGCTAACGCATAGTGTGCTCTCCGCATCACCGGCAGCCCCATTCACACTGAATGGGTCCGCATCTATTCCGCAGAATTGCGGAATAGATGCGGACATTTTTGCGGACGTGTGAATGGGGCCTTACTACTTTTTTTTTTTGCACATTTTTTGGCAGAGATTTATTCATCCACATTGATCGATGCGAATGAGGAAATCTGTGCCGTTCTTTTTTTTTTTTTTTTTTGCACATTTTTGGGCAGAGATTTTTTCATCCACATTGATCGATGCGAATGAGGAAATCTGTGCCGTTCATTTTTTTTCTTTTTTCAGCCCAGAGGCTGAACGGGAAAAAAAATCTCATTACCTGTATGCTCAATATAAGGAGAATCGCAGAAACTCCTAATGCTGGCCATACATGTAATGATTGCGGAGACCCTAAAATGCCAGAGCAGTGCAAACACCTCACATGTGACCCCATTTTAGAAAGAAGACACCCCAAGGTATTCCGTGAGGGGTATGGTGAGTTCATGCAAAATTTTATTTTTTGTCACAAGTTAGTGGAATATGAGACTGTAAAAAAAAAATAAAATCAATTTCCGCTAACTTGTGCCAATTTTTTTTTTTTCTGTGAACTCGCCATACCCCTCACAGAATACCTTGGGGTGTCTTCTTTCCACAATGGGGTCACATGTGAGGTTTTTGTACTGCTCTGGCATTTTAGGGTCTCCGCAATCATTACACGTATGGCCAGCATTAGGAGTTTCTGCGATTCTCCTTATATTGAGCATACGGGTAATGAGATTTTTTTTCCCGTTCAGCCTCTGGGCTGAAAAAAGAAAAAAAATGAACGGCACAGATTTCCTCATTCGCATCGATCAATGTGGATAAAAAAATCTCTGCCCAAAAATGTGCAAAAAAAAAAAAAATGAACGGCACAGATTTCCTCATTCGCATCGATCAATGTGGATGAATAAATCTCTGCCAAAAAATGTGCAAAAAAAAAAAAGTAGTAAGGCCCCATTGGAAAGTAGACACCCCAAGGTATAACTTTTTCCCAAACCAATAAATATACACTTATTGGACTTTTTTTTTTTATCAAAGACATGTAGAACAATAAATTTAGAGAAAAATTTATATAGAAATGTAGTTTTTTTTGAAAAATTTTACAACAGAAAGTGAAAAATGTCATTTTTTTGCAAAAATGTAGTTAAATTTGTATTAATGGCAAAAAAAGTAAAAATGTCAGCAACAATGAAATACCACCAAATGAAAGCTCTATTAGTGAGAAGAAAAGGAGGTAAAATTCATTTGGGTGGTAAGTTGTATGACGGAGCAATAAACGGTGAAAGTAACGTAGTGCGGAATTGTAAAAAGTGGCCTGGTCATTAAGGGTGTTTAAGCTAGGGGGGCTGAGGTGGTTAATGTAAACATTTGATTTAACCACTTTTTTTTTCTATGGGGACAGACTTTGTCCCGCTCGGATCCGGAATTGCGGATCCGCACTTACGGGTCTGCATTTCCGTTCCGCAAAAATATAGAACATGCCCTTTTCTTGTCCGCAATTGCGGACAAGAAAAGGAATTTTCTATATAGTTCTGGCAATGTGCAGATCTGCAAAATGCGGAAAGCACATTGACGGTGTCCGTGTTTTGCGGATCCGCTCCGCAGATCCGTGGCACGGATCTGTGGATCCGTGGATCCGTGGATCCGCAAAACACATATGGACATGTGAATAGAGCCTTACAGGGGGGGTGATCAGTGACAGGGGAGTGATCAGGGAGTCTATATTGGGTGATCAGGGGTTAACAAGGGGTTAATAGTGGTTATAAAGTGAGGGGGGGTGGGGGGTGGGGTCAGTGTAGTGTTTGGTGCAACTTTATAGAGTTACCTGGTCCTCTGGTGGTCGATCCCAGTAAATGGGACCACCAGAGGACCACAGAGGCTCTGTGCCGCCTCTCCCTCCCTCCCCCTCCTCCTGCTTCAAGATCTCGCGCATGTGCACTTCGCTTAAAGAAGCCGTTTCCCGAAGTCCGCACAGGCGCATCAGGCAGAGCCCTGTGCGCACGGTTGAGATCTTGAAGCAGGAGGAGGGAGAGGGAGAGGCGGTAGAGAGCATTAGGAGGTGGCGCACAAGTCAGGAAAGGCGGCGCTGGGCACGAACGGCGGTGGGTGCGGCCCGGGCACCCTGCATCCCTGGACCTCCCCTTGGGCACCTTATTTATTTGATTGACAGGTTAATAAAACCTGTTTTTGGCCTAAATAAAGGTACTAATCTCTTTGATAAGCACACATTAGGACTCCTGATGAGACCCTGAGTGTCAGCATATGTTTAGCTGACAGGGGTCAAACCTGGTGACAGAATTCCTTTAAAAAAAAATGAACAAGGAGTCTAAGGAATGGACAGGAGTCTAAATCAGATCAATATCTAGTGTGACCACCATTTTTCTTTAAATCAGCATCAATTCTTCTAGGTATGTAGTGCCCTGGAGCAGGAGTACTTTGAAGTCTGGACATTTCCCCTTTTTCCCCTATGCAAAGTCATCAACTCCGTACTTTATTTCACTTTGAAGGGTTAACTTGCAGTGACTTATACTGTTTAATACTATGTAACTGCATTTTATATGTTTGTTGGGACATATATCATTTGCACTGTGTTGGCACGGCACTGTGGAAAATGTTAAATACTGAGAGACTTTTAAAACTTTCTAGCTAATAATGAGAAGCTAGTCATTTTCCACAGTTGTCATAAGGGTTAAGGAAGAGTATGTTTAGGAGGGAAAAAGCCACACTTGTTTACCACCAAAACCAGACAGACTGACCTTTTAGATGTCTGGTATAGCTATGCTATTATGTCTGAAGACGTTTGTTGTCTTGAAAAACGTATTGAAGTTTTAAGGCAAGCCTATGATAGCCTGAAATTGTAACTTTGTATCTGTTTGGGCTGAGTTTCTCCACTCCACCCCTCACACTAGAAGGTTCTAGTTCAGCTACAAACTGTAAAGACACCAGTCAGAGCCATAGTGTTCTGGAGTTAGAGACCAGTGCTTTGAAGAAGAGACTCTGCCAGACTGCATAAGTGACCAGAAGAACATGTTGAGATGGGGATGCCACAGATCCTGGGTCACGAGCCCTGTGACCAAGATGCCAGCCGGACTACTGAGCCACAGACCCTGCATCACTAGCCTTTGGCCAGGGTACTAGCCTTCTGAGAGAGAGGGAAGGACAGCTAGCTCAGGCTCTTCCTCAACATGAACCCTTCTTCTGCCTGGGAGGAGACTGGAGAATCCAGCCCAGTGCCTTGCCTATATTGTTTTGTACTTGAGTTCTTTCCGTAAATAAGCACACTGGTTAACTGCAGACCCTGACTCTCTGGACTTATTTCCCATTGGCGTGCACCACACCTTACCATCTCCTCCGGAGAACAGCAACATGTGGTGACACTGCGACAGTGTCCAGAGTACCCAGTGTAGTGTTGGGGCCACCTCAAACCCGGCCATTGCAGGTAAACCTGCACACAGTTTTTTAAGGAATTTGGCAGGGTGGTTGTTCCAAAGATCCTAGAGAAATAACCACAGATGTTCTGTTGATGTAGGCTTGCTCAATTCATTCTATTTCTTTATGTAATCCCAGACATTTTAGTGATCTTGATTCTTTGGGGGTCATTGTGCATGTTGTGTTCAAACTCCTCCTCACTGTAGTCGTAAAGTGAGAAGGAAAGGACTCTAGTGATTAGTGAGGATCCCAGCAGTGGGGATTCCAATATTCAGGCATTTATCACCTATCATGTAAGTGACAGATCCCTTACATGGGGCCTTCCTGCTCATATTTTCAGTTGCAGATCTGCCAAGTCCCAGGGTCCTCTTCTGCCATCCAAGTTGGCAGCATCACTTTTAAGACTGATGCCTACTGTGCATTTAGTAGCCCAAGACACTCCCTGCTTTTCCAGCCCTACTCTTGGATTGGCCACAGTGTCGGACTGGGGTACCAAGGGCCCACCAGTAAAATTTATTTTGGGGGCCCACCGTATGGATACATCAAATATAATAAATAATTTAACAAGTTTTTTTGTATGAACATAGCCTGGTTGAGGTGCTGTACATTGAATATATGTATGTAGTGCAGTAAATCTAATGTTTTATGTTCCACTTGTGCAGGGGGTGGGAGACTAGGGGCCCACCTTCCTCAGGGGCCCACCGGGGGATTCCCCTGTACCCCTGTGGGCCAGTCCGAGCCTGTCTCCGGTGGTGGGTGAAATGACGCATGATTCCTTGCTGTGGGACCTCTCTCCTCTGTCTGGGTGCTGGGCCGAAATAACTGAGAGTGGCCTTCTCCGGTGGTGGTTGATATGACGCATGATTCCTTGCTGTGGGACCTCTCTCCTCTGTCTGGGTGCTGGGCCGAAATAACTGAGAGTGGCCTTCTCCGGTGGTGGGTGATATGACGCATGATTCCTTGCTGTGGGACCTCTCTCCTCTGTCTGGGTGCTGGGCCGAAATAACTGAGAGTGGCCTTCTCCGGTGGTGGTTGATATGACGCATGATTCCTTGCTGTGGGACCTGTATCCTCTGTCTGGGTGCTGGGCTGAAATAACTGAGAGTGGCCTTCTCCGGTGGTGGTTGATATGACGCATGATTCCTTGCTGTGGGACCTCTCTCCTCTGTCTGGGTGCTGGGCCGAAATAACTGAAAGTGGCCTTCTTCGGTGGTGGGTGAAATGACGCATGATTCCTTGCTGTGGGACCTCTCTCCTCTGTCTGGGTGCTGGGCCGAAATAACTGAGAGTGGCCTTCTCCGGTGGTGGTTGATATGACGCATGATTCCTTGCTGTGGGACCTCTCTCCTCTGTCTGGGTGCTGGGGCCTAAATAACTGAAAATGGCCTTCTCCAGTGGTGGGTGATATGACGCATGATTCCTTGCTGTGGGACCTCTCTCCTCAGTCTGGGTGCTGGGCCGAAATAACTGAGAGTGGCCTTCTCCGGTGGTGGTTGATATGACGCATGATTCCTTGCTGTGGGACCTGTATCCTCTGTCTGGGTGCTGGGCTGAAATAACTGAGAGTGGCCTTCTCCGGTGGTGGTTGATATGACGCATGATTCCTTGCTGTGGGACCTCTCTCCTCTGACTGGGTGCTGGGGCCTAAATAACTGAAAATGGCCTTCTCCAGTGGTGGGTGATATGACGCATGATTCCTTGCTGTGGGACCCCTCTCCTCTATCTGGGTGCTGGGGCCGAAATAACTGAAAGTGGCCTTCTCCAGTGGTGGGTGATATGACGCATGATTCCTTGCTGTGGAACCTGTATCCTCGGTCTGGGTGCTGTGCCGAAATAACTGAAAGTGGCCTTCTCCAGTGGTGGGTGATATGACGCATGATTCCTTGCTGTGGGACCTGTATCCTCGGTCTGGGTGCTGTGCCGAAATAACTGAAAGTGACCTTCTCCAGTGGTGGGTGATATGACGCATGATTCCTTGCTGTGGGACCTCTCTCCTCTGTCTGGGTGCTGGCCGAAGTAACTGAGAGTGGCCTTCTCCGGTGGTGGGTGATATGACGCATGATTCCTTGCTGTGGGACCTGTATCCTTGGTGTGGGTGCTGGGCCGAAATAACTGAAAGTGGCCTTCTCCAGTGGCGGGTGATATGACGCATGATTCCTTGCTGTGGGACCTCTCTCCTCTGTCTGGGTGCTGGGCTGAAATAACTGAGAGTGGCCTTCTCCGGTGGTGGGTGAAATGACGCATGATTCCTTGCTGTGGGACCTCTCTCCTCTGTCTGGGTGCTGGGCCGAAATAACTGAAAGTGGCCTTCTCCGGTGGTGGTTGATATGACGCATGATTCCTTGCTGTGGGACCTCTCTCCTCTGTCTGGGTGCTGGGCCGAAAAAACTGAGAGTGGCCTTCTCCGGTGGTGGGTGATATGACGCATGATTCCTTGCTGTGGGACCTCTCTCCTCTGTCTGGGTGCTGGGCCGAAATAACTGAGAGTGGCCTTCTCCGGTGGTGGTTGATATGACGCATGATTCCTTGCTGTGGGACCTCTCTCCTCTGTCTGGGTGCTGGGGCCTAAATAACTGAAAATGGCCTTCTCCAGTGGTGGGTGATATGACGCATGATTCCTTGCTGTGGGACCTCTCTCCTCTGTCTGGGTGCTGGGCCGAAATAACTGAGAGTGGCCTTCTCCGGTGGTGGTTGATATGACGCATGATTCCTTGCTGTGGGACCTGTATCCTCTGTCTGGGTGCTGGGCTGAAATAACTGAGAGTGGCCTTCTCCGGTGGTGGTTGATATGACGCATGATTCCTTGCTGTGGGACCTCTCTCCTCTGACTGGGTGCAGGGGCCTAAATAACTGAAAGTGGCCTTCTCCAGTGGTGGGTGATATGACGCATGATTCCTTGCTGTGGGATCTGTATCCTCGGTCTGGGTGCTGTGCCGAAATAACTGAAAGTGGCCTTCTCCAGTGGTGGGTGATATGACGCATGATTCCTTGCTGTGGGACCTCTCTCCTCTGTCTGAGTGCTGGGTTGAAATAACTGAAAGTGGCCTTCTCCGGTGGTGAGTGAAATGACGCATGATTCCTTGCTGTGGGACCTCTATCCTCTGTCTGGGTGCTGGGCCGAAATAACTGAAAGTGGCCTTCTCCAGTGGTGGGTGATATGACGCATGATTCCTTGCTGTGGGACCTCTCTCCTCGGTCTGGGTGCTGGCCGAAATAACTGAGAGTGGCCTTCTCCGGTGGTGGGTGATATGACGCATGATTCCTTGCTGTGGGACCTGTATCCTTGGTCTGGGTGCCGGGGCGAAATAACTGAAAGTGGCCTTCTCCAGTGGTGGGTGATATGACGCATGATTCCTTGCTGTGGGACCTCTCTCCTCTGTCTGGGTGCTGGGCCGAAATAACTGAAAGTGGCCTTCTTCGGTGGTGGGTGAAATGACGCATGATTCCTTGCTGTGGGACCTCTCTCCTCTGTCTGGGTGCTGGGCCGAAATAACTGAGAGTGGCCTTCTCCGGTGGTGGTTGATATGACGCATGATTCCTTGCTGTGGGACCTCTCTCCTCTGTCTGGGTGCTGGGGCCTAAATAACTGAAAATGGCCTTCTCCAGTGGTGGGTGATATGACGCATGATTCCTTGCTGTGGGACCTCTCTCCTCTGTCTGGGTGCTGGGCCGAAATAACTGAGAGTGGCCTTCTCCGGTGGTGGTTGATATGACGCATGATTCCTTGCTGTGGGACCTGTATCCTCTGTCTGGGTGCTGGGCTGAAATAACTGAGAGTGGCCTTCTCCGGTGGTGGTTGATATGACGCATGATTCCTTGCTGTGGGACCTCTCTCCTCTGACTGGGTGCTGGGGCCTAAATAACTGAAAATGGCCTTCTCCAGTGGTGGGTGATATGACGCATGATTCCTTGCTGTGGGACCTCTCTCCTCTATCTGGGTGCTGGGGCCGAAATAACTGAAAGTGGCCTTCTCCAGTGGTGGGTGATATGATGCATGATTCCTTGCTGTGGGACCTGTATCCTTGGTCTGGGTGCTGGGCCGAAATAACTGAAAGTGGCCTTCTCCAGTGGTGGGTGATATGACGCATGATTCCTTGCTGTGGGACCTCTCTCCTTGGTCTGGGTGCTGGGCCGAAATAACTGAAAGTGGCCTTCTCCAGTGGTGAGTGATATGACGCATGATTCCTTGCAGTGGGACCTGTCTCCAATTGATATTGGTTAAATTTTATTTATTTTAATTCATTTCCCTATCCACATTTGTTTGCTGGGGATTTACCTACATTTTGCTGCCTTTGGCAGCCCTCTAGCCCGTTCCTGGACTATTTTAAAGCCTTTTTAGTGCCTAAAAGTATGGGTCCCCATTGACTTCAATGGGGTTCGGGTTCGGGATAAAGTTCGGGTCGAGTTCGGATCCCGAACCCGAACATTTTCGGGAAGTTCGGCCGAACTTCTCGAACCCGAACATCCAGGTGTTCACTCATCTCTACTACCTAGTGATCAAGGGTGCACTGAAGGGGGACTCCGGCCGGTACACGTGTACCACCATCCTGGACTCTGAAGTGCCAGTGAGTAAGATCATCTACAATGTGGCAGGTGAGGACATATTATTACTGGCACTATGCTGGGTGGTAATACTTAGATACATGGGATTCATATCTGCTTATAGGTGTTAATTAGTGAGAAAGGATCTAGTTCTGAAAATCTGAACTGTCACCTATAATTTGGGGTTATTTTAGATTAGTATTTGTAAGGAAAAACCTATAAAGTGATAATTTAAGCCGCTTCCGTATTTTGGAGCCACTCTTCGTTTTGACAGTGCTTCTGAGCCGCCATGATACAGACAATTAAGAAAAATATATAATATTATTTCATATATAAGATACACTACAAAGTCAGTATCATTCTCTTCATGGTATGAACTGTTAATGTAATTGTTTTCCTCATTTAGTTATCAGTGGATCGGAACAGGCGATAGAAAAATACCATTCTCGCCCTACACTTCCTGATGTGCTTGACATCACAGCGCCTGAGTCGCCACTTCTAGAGGAGCTCCATAACAGCAATGCTTCCCTCACAGCAATATCTGTGGCCGGCTCTGTCACCATCATGTTGATCGCTGGCATATGGTAGGTAGCATTTATAAGATACTCTATGGAGCTAGCGTATTATTGCTGCTTAATATTTACACAGCGTAAAGTTAGTCCAGGCAGTCACAAGGTGCGCCAGATTTATCACAGTGCTGAAGGCTTCATGATAAATTTGGCGCATATTACAAGGTCAGATATGTTATAATGTAACGAAAACACATTGGAGGATCTGTGCACACATTTCATTCAGAGCTCACATTTAAATAGCGGATATTAAATAACTGATTGATCTTCTTTTTTTAGCGTCTGCATATTCTGGAGGAGGAAAATGAAATCTAGAGAGCCTCCGGAAAAAGAGCCAGTGTAAAGGCGAACAGTCAAGCACCATCCTGAACAACTGCCACCAAAAAACAACTGAAAACTAAAAAATCCCCTTACTTAAATATGAAAAAAACAAAAAATAATCTTCCCTTTCCCTACTTCTCCTTTCCTCTTCTCTCTCCATTAAAAAAAATAAACAAAAAATATTTCCCAAAAAAACAAAAATAACCTTCCCTTCCCCATTTCTTCCCTCCCCTTCTCCCCCCGCCCAAAAAAATAAAAATAAAAAAACAAAAAAATCCTGACTGCAGTGTTTCTTTTGTTTCCCTCACCTTAAGGCTGGGAACACACCTAAGGCGTTTCTGAATCGCGCGTTTTTGGATGCGCGTTTGGCAACTAAGAAACGCGCATCATACGCGAGATTCAGTGATTCACCCCTATTTCAGCATGGCCCATAGGCGCGTTAAAACGCCCCAAAGAAGCTCATGCTGAAGCGACAGCGTTTGGCGTTTTTCAGCTCGTTCAAACGCGCTGAAAAACGCCCAAATGTGAACCATGCCCATAGGGAAGCATGGCTTTCCACATGTTGTGATGTTGTGCGTTTTACAGCGCGTTTGAACGCGCTGTAAAACGCTTAGGTGTGTACCTAGGGTAAATGACCATACATGGAACAAGAACTACAGAGACTATCAGGGGCGGACTGAGAACCCTCAGGGCCCCCGGGCAAAATAAATCAAGGGCCCCCTTCCAGGCCACACCTACATCCCGCCTCCAGCCACTCCCATGTCCCGCCCCCAGTCACACCCATATCCTGCACAATAACTTATTTAATTAGAAGTGCAACATAAATAACGAATGCAAAAACCAAACTGTGCACAATAAATAAATGCACAAACCAAGACAGGTGCATTACAAAATCATAAATAAACAAAACCAAAGCATTACAAATCCTAAAGAGGCAATTAGATATGAAAATAGCACTGTAATGGGGATCTGTGGATGGCACTGTTATGGGGGATCTGTGGATGACACTGTTATGGGGGATCTGTGGATGACACACAGTTATGGGGGATCTGTGGATGACACTGTTATGGAGGATCTGTGGATGACACTGTTATGGGGGATCTGTGGATGACACTGTTATGGGGGATCTGTGGATGACACTGTTATGGGGGATCTGTGGATGACACTGTTATGGGGATTTGTGGATGGCACTGTTATGGGGGATCTGTGGATGACACTGTTATGGGGGATCTGTGGATGACACTGTTATGGGGGATCTGTGGATGACACTGTTATGGGGGATCTGTGGATGACACTGTTATGGGGGATCTGTGGATGACACTGTTATGGGGATCTGTGGATGACACTGTTATGGGGGATCTGTGGATACACTGTTATGGGGATCTGTGGATGGCACTGTTATAGGGGATCTGTGGATGACACTGTTATGGGGGATCTGTGGATGACACTGTTATGGGGGATCTGTGGATACACTGTTATGGGGATCTGTGGATGGCACTGTTATAGGGGATCTGTGGATGACACTGTTATGGGGGATCTGTGGATGACACTGTTATGGGGGATCTGTGGAGGTCACTGTTATGGGGGATCTGTGGATGACACACAGTTATGGGGGATCTGTGGATGACACTGTTATGGAGGATCTGTGGATGACACTGTTATGGGGGATCTGTGGATGACACTGTTATGGGGGATCTGTGGATGACACTGTTATGGGGGATCTGTGGATGACACTGTTATGGGGGATCTGTGGATGACACTGTTATGGGGGATCTGTGGATGACACACTGTTATGGAGGTCTGTGGATGACACTGTTATGGAGATCTGTGGATGACACTGTTATGGGGGATCTGTGGATGACACACAGTTATGGGGGATCTGTGGATGACACAGTTATGGGGGATCTGTGGATGACACTGTTATGGGGAAACTGTGGAGGACACTGCTATGGGGGGGATCTATGGAGGTCACTGTTATGGGGGACCGGTAGATGACAGTTATGGGTGGATCTGAGGATGGCACTGTTATGGGGGAGGGTACTGCTATGGGGGGGATCTATGGATGACACTATATAGCAACTTATGATGCATGTCATCCACATATCTCCCCCATAACAGTTCTTCTCAGTGAGTCCAGTCCATACACAATAACCAGGCCAGCCTTTTGTGATTACTAGTGAAGAAATCAATTGTCACAGTAGTACTACTACTTTAGTAAACTTTACTACTACTTTACTTGAACAACTTCACTTGCAGGCTGCTGCAGCACATCTGGGCCGAATCAGCAGGCAAGGCAGGAACCAGGAGGGGAACTTGGAAGTGGGCGCGTCACGTGGATGGTGCGGACGGTGCTCTGACTGTCTGTCTACAGGCAGGCCGCAAAAATCGTTGAAGACGTCAGTAACATAACATCATGACTCACTGACGTCACCGCGGCGCGCCTCTGCGCCGCACAGGACGCCATGGCCGGCCCCTCCTCTCCTCTTCTGCTCCGGCTGCCGGGCCCTGCCCCTGCCCCTGACGTCACGGACGTACATGTAAAGTAAGCGAACGGCACGGAGTGACTGCCAGTGCCTGGAAGAACTGGACTGTGGTTTACTATAAATGATTTGTATTGTACTGCAGACTGCAGTGCTGACAGTCTGCTGTAGAGTAGATCACTTGTGCTGCGCTGCTGCGCACGGCACAGCCGCGGCACAGCTGGTCTCTTTTTCTCTATACTGAGTGGGCAGCCGCCGGGCCCCAGTGGCGTTGCTAGGGCTGGTGTCACCTGGTGCGGTAGAAAATGGTGTCACCCACCCCCTCCCCCCTAGCACAACACCCCCCCTCCCATCGGCGGCGATCTCTCTGCTTAGCCCCGCCCCCACGTCAGCTGTCTGTTTACTATCTAAACCCCCATCCATGTTATCGCTTGGGTTCAAATTCTAGCACCCCCAACAGTCCCCCAACCCCTGGCGATCTGTCTTCTGTCTGCTTAGAACCCCCCCACACACACACACATATTTGCATACATATTATATTCTGTATCCAGAATATATCCAGAATACAGCACCACATACCTTACATCCAGTAACTTCACTGATGCAGACCACTTCTTTCCTCATCTTCTCCTTTCAGATCAGACCGCCATGATGATTTTTCACCCATCTCTCGTCTCTGTAGTTTGACAAAAGACATCTTAGGTTCCTACTTTTCCATCATCCTCCTACCTTCTAATAACTCACCTGCCACCTTCAGTAATAATAATAATGTGCACTAATTCAAAAGTGCTCCCGTTCTGTGTGCCGCTGCAAAAAAAACTCCCTCAGTGCCGCCAGTTGAGCTAATGTCCCCATAATGTGTGCAAGTATAAAATACCCCTATATAATGCCCCTAGTAAATGCCCACATAGTGCTCCTCTCCTCTTCCCCATAGTGCCCCCAGAATGTGGCAGTATAAGATTCCCCCATAGTGTCCCCCAGAATGTGCCAGTATTAAATGCCCCTTCTTAGTGCCCCCATAATGTGCCTATATAATATACCCCCATAGTATTCTTCTCCCATCCAACACCATAGTGTCCCCATAATGTGCCAGCAATGCCCCCATAGTGTCCCCCATGTGCTAGATATGCCCCCATAGTGTCTCCCATGTGCCAGCCATGCCCCTATATTGTCCACCATATGCCAGCAATGCCCCCATAGTGTTCCCCATGTGCCAGCAATGCCCCCATAGAGTCCCCCATGTGCCAGCAATGCCTCCATAATGTCCCCCATGTGCCAGCAATGCCCCCATAGTGTCCCCCATGTGCCAGCAATGCCCCCATAGTGTCCCCCATGTGCCAGCAATGCCCCCATAGTGTTCCCCATGTGCCAGCAATGCCCCATAGTGTCCCCCATGTGCCAGCAATGCCCCCATAGTGTCCCCCATGTGCCAGCAATGCCCCCATAGTGTCCCCCATGTGCCAGCAATGCCCCCATAGTGTCCCCATATGCCAGCAATGCCCCATAGTGTCCCCATGTGCCAGCAATGCCCCATAGTGTCCCCCATGTGCCAGCAATGCTCCCATAGTGTCCCCTATGTGCCAGCAATGCCCCCATAGTGTCCCCCATGTGCCAGCAATGCCCCCATAGTGTCCCCCATGTGCCAGCAATGCCCCCATAGTGTCCCCCATGTGCCAACAATTCCCCCATAGTGTCCCCCATGTGCCGGCAATGCCCCTATATTGTCCACCATGTGCCAGCAATGCCCCCATAGTGTTCCCCATGTGCCAGCCATTGCCCCAAAGTGTCCCTTTATGCCAGCAATGACCCCCCAGCGCAGCCCAGCGCCTCACAGAATAACAAAACAAAACACATACTTACCTCCATGGCAGTGATGCGATGCAGGCCTGTCCCGAGCAGTACAGCTCAGGCGGAGCGATGACGTAATCGCGCCGCCTGCACCGTCTCTGATAGGCTGCTGGCCTTGTGCCGGCAGCCTATCAGAGGAACAGGGAAGAGAGATGCCTCTCCCTCCCCTGCTGCAGTGTTCATCTGTATCGCGATACACATGAATGTAGGGAGATAAGTGCTTCCATAATGCAAGTGCTCATCTCTCATCTCCTGGTGGTGTCACCCAGGGGCGTAGCTAGAAATGACTGGGCCCCACAGCAAAAAATGTTATGCCCCCCCCCCCATAGCTAAATTTTTTTATGGGCCCCCCTCCCATAATTAACGATTCCCTTACGTCCTACCAGCAGCACAGATGGGGAGATAGCAAGAAGAAACCCCTAGGGAGGGCCTCCCTGCCTGGCAGAACTAAGAAAAGTCTGCCCAAAGGCCGAAAACTCAGCTAGACTGGCATCTAGTCTATAATGGGAGATGAATGTCGATTCAGAGCTCCAGGAGGCAGCTTTGCAAATCATGTTGAGAGGCAGAAGACTCCTCTCGGTAAAAGGAGTAGCCACAACTCTAGTAGAGTGGGCCTTCACGAATCTCGGAGGGTCCAGAGATTGTGAAAACAAAGGATTCCTTAAAAGCCTCCTCAATCCACCGACTGATGGAAGGTTTGGATGCCTTACAGCCTTTAAACTTACCGGCAACAGGATTAGCAGATTCTCATCTTTCCTGAACTCCTTGATCTATCCACATAGATCCGTAGACATCTCGAGACGTCCAGAGGATGTCTAGTAGGTTCCTAGGAGGAGGTGGTAGATGTCGACAGAACCGGGAGGAATATCACCTGGTTGATGTTCTGGAAGGAAGGAACTTTAGGCCTACAATACGGGAGGAATCTAAGAAGGTCCCGGTCATGTAAGAAAATCGTATAGGGCTCATGCTGAGAGAGCTTGAAGCTCAGAGACCCTCTTGGCCAAAGTCACTGCAAGGAGAAACACAAACTTCCAAGTGACGAACTTGATGTCCACCTCCTCTAACGGTTCAAAGGGGGAGATGCTAACCCCTGAGAACTACTGATAAATCCCATTGAAAAAAGGGGTCTCAGTACTGTAGGCTTTAATCTTTCAGCTCCTTCAAGGAACTATTTGATCAGCGGGTCCTGAGAAAAAAGCCTGTTAAGGCAAGCTGAGATGGCTGAAACTTAAACCTTCAGAGTAGAAGGGCAAGGCCTCTATCAAGGCCGTCTTGCAGGAACTGAAGGATAGCGGAGAGGGGCGGATCTGCAGACGCCACCTCAGTTGAGGTACAACAGGATGAGAATATCCTCATAATACAAGAGTAGGCTCTCTTGGTAGAGTCCGCTCTAAAATGAGACAGCGTTCTCAGGACCGACTCTGAAAGCCCTTCTATTCTGGGAAGGGACTGATCAACCTCCAGGCTGTCAGGTTGAATCTGTGCAGATCTGAGCAGAGGTGAGTGTCCCACGACACCAGGGTCTGCTGTGGGGAGCCTCCAATATTGTCCTCGACTCAACTGGGTGAGCTAGGTAAACCAGGATCTCTTTGGCCAAAACAGTATGATGGCTATCACCGAGGCCTGATCCTGACGGATTTTCATCAATACCCTCGGTATCATGGAAAAGGGAGGGAAGATGTAAGCCAGCCTGAACCTCCAGGATATTGACAGAGCGTCTAACGCCAGGGGTTGTCCTCCCTGTAAAGGGAGCAGAACCTCTCCACCTTGGCATTGAACCTTGTTGCCATGAGATCCACCTCTGGCATAACCACTTGAGGACTATCTGCTTGAATATCTCTGGATGTAAAGACCACTCCATCGACGGAAGACCGCGGTTCAGCCGCTATCATATTAAGGGAGCCTTGGATGTGGATCGCAGATAAGTGGGAAAGGTACAACTCTGCCTAATCCAGAATCACCCCGATCTCTGACAGGAGGGGAAGTGATCTCGTTCCTCCCTGCTTGTTGATGTAAAGTACCGCAGTCACATTGTCTGACTGGACTTTCACTGCTTTGCCCCGGATCTGAGGGGCTAAGTGAAGGAGGGCTAGCTGGATAGCTTGAACTCTTGCGGAGATTGGATGAAAGAAGCCAATCCTGAGGAAACCAGGTCCCGTGAACTGGAGTGTCGTCTAGGTAAGCGTCCCAGCCTACTTGGGACGCATCCGTAGTCAATATGACCCAGATTGGCTGGGTCATAGACTTCCCGTCTAAAAGATGGCACCACCATCTGACGGAATACCGAGTTTGCCAAGTCAGGGAGCACAGGGAGTTTAGCCCAGCAGGGCTGCCATTCCATTAGGAGAGGACCTCCGACTGTAGACGGCGGAGGTGCCATAGAGCCCAAGGGACTGCTTCCGCAGACGCTGACATGAGCCCCAACATCTTCATGAGAGTCCGGATTGGAACTCGCCTGGGAAAGGAACTTGCCGTGTTCTGAACCCGGAATCTTCTTTCTGGAGTCAACTGGAGCGACATCCCAGTGGAGTTGATTATGAAGCCTAGATATCTTACTGAAGTCGACGGGCTCACGTTCGACTTCCACCAGCTGATGATTCAACCTAGGTGGAACAGAAAGGAGATTGTTACCTGAAGAAGTTGGGTTAGGACCGCTAGAGCAGAGGCTTTCAAAGCCAGTCGTCCAGATAAGGAATGATGGTCAGTCCTTGAAGCCTCAAAGCCGCCACCACAGAACCACCACCTTGGTACAAGTGTGAGAAGAAATGCCAAAGGGAAGGGCAACAAACAGAAGATGCCTGACGACACCGGACACCTGGACCGTGATCCTGATATACTTCCTGGAACCAGGATGGATCGGGATGTGCAGATATGCATTCTTGAGGTCCAGGGTTGCCATCACGTCTCCAGGATTGATGACGTGAACTACTTTCCTGATGGTTTCTATACGAAACTTCACCTTCCTTATAAATCGATTGAAATATCTCAGATTGATAATCATCCGGAGATCTCCTGAAGCTTTGGGAATCTGAAAAACTGGTGAATAGATCCCTAGGCCCCGTTCTCCTGCCGGAACCTCCTCCAGAGCCCCTTTGCAAATGTAGTCCTGAATGTAGGCCTCTAGGATCGCCTCCTTGGCAGCTTGTAGAAGGTTGATCTTGACAAACCTGTCCAGACGAATAGAGGTGAGGTTGACTAAATAACTGTCGGAAATTATATTCAGGACCCAAGGATCCGAGATCTCTCGGATCCATTCTTCTCAGAAGTGGGAGAGACGACTCCCGACAGGTACATGAAACTTTGGAATGGGAAAGCCTATTGGCAGGAGTAACGGGAATTAACCAAGAGCCTCGAAGAGGCCCGTAGTGAGGAGGTGGATTTTCCATCTTTGGCTCCTCCATGCCAAAATGGAATATGGGCTGCCGATCCCAGGGCCATGCTAAATATAGGCCCCTGACGTTATTTGATAGTATTGTTACAGGGTGCCAAAGGCTCACTTGGTCTCCCATGAGCCACAGACCTGCTGCTTAGCTTTATGAGCAAGGATCTGTGTTTGGCCTCATTCCCAGGACTTGCTTTGCTAGCATGGAAGCTCCTGTGGAACTGTGTGGTATCGCACAAGAAGTGCGTAGCCAGGTTGATGGTCTTGAAAGCAGCCAGTATGTCATCCTGGAAAAACCCTCTGGTTCACATCAACTTGAATTTGATCCAGGCGAGACCGGAGGAGCGTAGAGACTTTAAAAGCCGCTATGGCTGTGGAAGCGGAAGCTGCCGTAACACCCCGTTTTAGTGTGCACTCTGCAAGGGGGTCCTGCAGCTAGACCCATCGTCTGCAGGAACCAGAGTGCGCTTGGACAACTTGGCAATAGCCATGTCCACCTTGGGAATGGATCCCCATGAATCCACCAAGGGGTAAGGCATCGTGAACATGGATTTAAACTTCTTTGTTAAAACCAGACCTTTTTCAGGTTTTTTCCACTCTATATCATGGCAGAGAGGAGGGTCTCATCCGCTTTGAAGACACGAGGTGCCCGAGTAGCGGGAGGATCCCCACAGTCAACATCATGGTCCCCCGACTTGATGGACTTAAACAACTTCTGTGTCTTTCCAGGGGAGAAAACACGTCAGCTCCTCCTCATCCGAGGAGGAAGAAACTAAGGAGACCAAGAAGGTCTCTCTACCAGGACAGAGGTCTCCATAGGGGCCTGGGCAGAAATAGGAAGCCTTTCCATCCAGCAGGCTTATGACTTCTTTAATATAGCCATTGATACATATCCTGCAACGTAGGTTCACTAGAGGTCAGAACCCTCTAACGGCAGCTGTAACATCTGGTGTAGGTTAAGTCAACGGACCCAGGGGTTCCAAACCGGTCTCCCAAGCTGGTATTAGCCCAGCCTTAAGCTGTATAGCTTCTGCAATCTCACGAGTGCAGGTATGATCAGCTTACAATAACCGTTGACTGCTGCAATGGTAGCAGGATAGATGCTTCCTCTTGGAATCCACTTTCCTGCCTTCCGAATCCCGCGGAGAAGACAACGCTGCGGGGAAAAAAAAGGAACAAATAAAACATTTGTAAACCACCTATCTACGCAGGAAAGGTATAAAAAACAGACTAGAGGCAGCTGAGGAAAAAAACACCACAAGTGGAACAACACCAATTTAACTCTGGGAGCTAGCTGAAAAAGCATATGTAGCCAGAGACCGAACTGGAGCACACAGCCTCCCAAAATAGGGGAAGGGGAGGGATAGCCAATCCACCCTTCCCCCAGTAAATCCTCCACAGGAAGAAGCATAAAAACGAAAAAAAGGCTCCCTGCACTTTCCATAAGAAAGGGGGGAACAAAACCGCCTAGTCCACCTGTCCAGGAGGACAGAAAAAAACATAGTGGGCTGGGGGTTGACTTCCTCCTTTTAAGGAGATACTTAATTGTTAAATTGAGTTATTAGTCTTGGGCTCATTAAACATTCCCCCGGTCCTGCCAGTCCACGGGGGGGGGGGGGGTGGGTAGCTAACCCCACCTGTGCTGCTGGTAGGACGTAAGGGAATAGCAGTTTATTTAACCTGATTCGTCATGAATAGTGTTGAGCGAACAGTTCGAGAATCGTTCGGGTCCGTACCGAATTTTGGGGTGTCCGTGACACGGACCCGAACCCGGACATTTTCATATAAGTCCGGGTTCGGGTTCGTAGTTCTTCATGTTTTATGGCGCATTTTGAAAGGCTGCAAAGCAGCCAATCAACATGCATCATACTACTTGCCCTAAGATGCCATCGCAGCCATGCCTACTATTGGCAAGGCTGTGATTGGCCAAGTGCAGCATGTGACCCAGCCTCTATTTAAGCTGGAGTCACGTAGCGCCGCACGTCACACTGCTCTGATTAGTGTAGGGAGAGGACGCAGCTTCTGTGAGGGCGAGATAGGCAGGGATAAAGAAGTGAATGATCTACCTTTCTACACCTGTGCATTAGAACAACTCAGCTGAGCTGTTCACTGAAAGTCATTATTTTGTTTAGACTGGCCAGAGCGATTTTTACTGGCACATGTAACTGGGCTGACCGGCGGTGGCCATTTTGGGACTTGTGGTGCGCCAGCACAAGCTGCCACAGAGTCTAAACCAAAGCTCCAAAGAAGTTAAAAATCTACACCTGTGAATCAGAACAACAGCGATTCAGCTGCTCAGTCAAAGTCAATTCTTTTTCTGGCTGGGCAGACCGTTTTCTGGCACATGTTACTGGGCTGATAGGCGGCGGCCATTTTGGGACTTGTGGTGCTACAGCAAAAGCTGCCACAACGTCCATTAATCTCATGTAATAGTCGATTTTTTCATAGATATACTACATCAGGGGTTTGGCTGTGCTTGTGTCACCCCTACTAACTGCAAAGATATTTAATATATCAGTGGTGAAATTGAAAGTAACCCACTTGGATAGCAAATCCCATGAATGTGCTGTTCCAGCTAGGCTAGCCAGTGCCACTACAGCCAAATCCAATACTGTCAGCCAGAAATATATTTTTTTTTATGTGACAGAAATATAAATTAAAAAAAGCTTTCACCGTAATAATAAAATTATTCTGGTGTTAGACCAGAAGAAGCACTCCTGTTGTAATTAATACTGTAAAAAGGCTTAGGCAATATTTCTCCCAGTGTGGGAAATTTATCTAGCAAAACTAGCATTTTAAAAATTCCGGTGTTCTGAAATACCAACAGTCCTCTTGTAATTAATACCGCAAAAAGGCATTATATCGTCCAGTGTTGTAATTTTGGTGAAAAGAAGGCCAATTTAATCAATCTGGTGTTAGTTACACCAGAAACAGTAGGCCGCACTTTTTTACTCCTGTAAAAAGGAATTATATCTCCCCGTGTGGGAAGCTATGTACCAAAACTAGCATATTAAAAATTCTGGTGTCCAATTTGCAGCAGTTTTCTTGTAATTAATACCGGAAAAAGGAATTATATCTTCCAGTGTGGGAATTTATGTACACAAACTAGCATTTTAAAAATTCTGGTGTCCAAATAGCAGCAGTCTTCTTGTAATTAATACCTGAAAAAGGCATTACATTGTCCAGTGTTGTAATTTTGGTGAAAAAAAGGCCAATTTAATCAATCTGGTGTTAATTATACCAGAAACAGTAGGCCGCACGTTTTTACTCCTGTAAAAAGGAATTATATCTCCCCGTGTGGGAATCTATGTACCAAAACTAGCATATTAAAAATTCTGGTGTCCAATTTGCAGCAGTTTTCTTGTAATTAATACCGGAAAAAGGAATTATATCTTCCAGTGTGGGAATTTATGTACACAAACTAGCATTTTAAAAATTCTGGTGTCCAATTAGCAGCAGTCTTCTTGTAATTAATACCTGAAAAATGCATTACATTGTCCAGTGTTGTAATTTTGGTGAAAAAAGGCCAATTTAATCAATCTGGTGTTAGTTAGACCAGAAACAGTAGGCCGCACGTTTTACTCCTGTAAAAGGAATTATATCTCCCGTGTGGGAATCTATGTACCAAAACTAGCATATTAAAAATTCTGGTGTCCAATTTGCAGCAGTTTTCTTGTAATTAATACCGGAAAAAGGAATTATATCTTCCAGTGTGGGAATTTATGTACACAAACTAGCATTTTAAAAATTCTGGTGTCCAATTAGCAGCAGTCTTCTTGTAATTAATACCTGAAAAAGGCATTACATTGTCCAGTGTTGTAATTTTGGTGAAAAAAAGGCCAATTTAATCAATCTGGTGTTAGTTAGACCAGAAACAGTAGGCCGCACGTTTTTACTCCTGTAAAAGGAATTATATCTCCCGTGTGGGAATCTATGTACCAAAACTAGCATTTTAAAAATTCTGGTGTCCAATTTGCAGCAGTTTTCTTGTAATTAATACCGGAAAAAGGAATTATATCTTCCAGTGTGGGAATTTTGGGGCTAAAAAATAATATATTTTATTGTGGTGCGAGTTGAATCGCAACAATGAGGAAACATTCTATTACGGGACGAGGACGCGGTCGTGGTGGTGTCCGTGGAGCCTCTGTTGCTGGCAGAGGACGTGGCCGTTCGGCCTCAGGCGCACAAAGTAGTGAACCAACTCCCTCAAGTAGCCGGCAGAATTTACAGCGATATTTGGTGGGGCCCAATGCCGTTATGAGGATGGTAAGGCCTGAGCAGGTACAGGCATTAGTCGATTGGGTGGCCGACAGTGCTTCCAGCACGTTCACCACATTGACTTCCGCCCAGTCTTCTGCGGAAAGTGCACAGGTGGCACCTGAAAACCAAGCCCATCAGTCTGTCACATCACCCCCATGCATATCAGGGAAACTGTCTGAGCCTCAAGTTATGCAGCAGTCTCTTATTCTGTTTGAAGACTCTGCTCTCACGGTTTCCCAGGGGCGTCCACCTAGCCCTTCCCCAGCGGTGGAAGACATTCCATGCACTGACGCACAACCACTTATGTATCCAGATGATGAGGACATGGGAATACCACCACAGCAGAGTGACCGAGTCTCTGATGATGACGAAACACTGGTGCCCACTGCCGCGTCTTATTGCAGTGTGCAGACTGAACAGGAGGAGGTCAGGGAGGAAGACTGGGTGGAAGACGATGCAGAGGACGATGAGGTCTTAGACCCCACATGGACTGAAGGTCGTGCCGCTGACTTAAATAGTTCAGAGGAAGAGGCAGTGGTGAGACCGAGACAACAGCGAAGTTAAAGAGGGAGCAGGGGGCAAAAGCAGAACAGCCGCCGTCCAGAGAGTTCGCCTGCTATTGTCCAGCGCCAACAGGGACCCAGCACCCCAAAGGCATCTTCAAGGAGTTCCCTGGCATGGCACTTCTTCAAACAATGTGCTGATGACAAGACCAGAGTGATTTGCACGCTGTGCCATCAGACCCTGAGGCGAGGCATTAACGTTCTTAACCTGAGCACCACCTGCATGATCAGGCATCTACATGCAAAGCATGAACTGCAGTGGAGTACACACCTTAAAAACAAGGAACCCGCTCAGGCTCCCCCTGCTCCCTCTACCGCTGCTGCCTCGGCTTCCGCCTCGAGAGGAATGTTGCCACCTGCCGAGCAGCAAACAAAGGATGTGCCACCGACACCACCACCACCGCCACCGTCACCTAGCGTCTCCACTATATCACACAGCAGCGTTCAGCTCTCCATCTCTCAAACCTTTGAGAGGAAGCGCAAATTCCCATCTAGTCACCCTCGAGCCCTTGGCCTGAATGCCAGCATTTCTAAACTACTGGCCTTTGAAATGCTGTCATTCCGGCTGGTGGACACAGACAGCTTCAAACAGCTGATGGCCATGGCTGTCCCCCAGTATGTGGTTCCCAGCCGCCACTACTTCTCCAAGACAGCCGTGCCTTCACTGCACATGCAAGTGTCCGATAAAATCAAGTGTGCACTGCGCAACGCCATTTGTGGCAAGGTCCACGTGGACCAGTAAGCACAGCCAGGGGCGCTATATCTCCCTAACTGCACACTGGGTAAATGTAGTGGCGGCTGGGCCCCAGGCGGAGAGTTCCTTGGCGCACGTCCTTCCGCCGCCAAGGATCACAGGGCATCATTCTTTGCCTCCTGTAGCCTCCTCCTCCTACTCGGCTTCCTCCTCCTCTGCTTCCACCAGCTCATCCAGTCAGCCACACACCTTCACCACCAACTTCAGCACAGCCCGGGGTAAACGTCAGCAGGCCATTCTGAAACTCATATGTTTGGGGGACAGGCCCCACACCGCGCAGGAGTTGTGGCGGGGTATTGAACAACAGACCGACCAGTGGTTGCTGCCGGTGGGCCTCAAGACCGGCCTGGTGGTGTGCGATAATGGGCGAAATCCCGTGGCAGCTCTGGGACTAGCTGGTTTGACGCACATCCCTTGCCTGGCGCATGTGCTGAATTTGGTGGTGCAAAAGTTCATTCACAACTACCCAGACATGTCAGAGCTGCTATATAAAGTGCGGGCCGTCTGTGCGCGCTTCCGGCGTTCACATCCTACCGCTGCTCGCCTGTCAGCGCTACAGCGGAACTTCGGCCTTCCCACTCACGGCCTAATATGTGACGTGCCCACCCGGTGGAACTCCACCTTGCACATGCTGGAGAGACTGTGCGAGCAGCAGCAGGCCATAGTGGAGTTTCAGCTGCAGCACGCACGGGTCAGTCGCACTGCGGAACAGCACCACTTCACCACCTATGATTGGGCCTCCATGCGAGACCTGTGTGCCCTGTTGCGCTGTTTCGAGTACGCCACCAACACTGATGCCACTGTTATCAGCGTGACAATACCAATTCTATGTCTCCTTGAGAAAACGCTAAGGGCGATGATGGAAGAGGAGGTGGGCCAGGGCCAGGAGGAGGAGGAGGAGGATGATGGATCGTTTTTAGCACTTTTAGGCCAGTCTGTTAGAAGTGGCTCAGAGGGAGGTTTTTTGCAACAGCAGAGGGCAGGTACAAATGTGGCCAGCCAGGGACCACTACTGGAGGACGAGGAGGATGAGGAGGAGGTGGAGGAGGATGAGGATGAAGCAGGTTCACAGCGGGGTGGCACCCAGCACAGCGCAGGCACATCCCTGGTGCGTGGCTGGGGGGATACAGAGGATGATGACGATACGCCTCCCACAGAGGACAGCTTGTCCTTACCTCTGGGGAGCCTGGCACACATGAGCGATTACATGCTGCAGTGCCTGCGCAACGACAGCAGAGTTGCCCACATTTTAACGTGTGCTGACTACTGGGTGGCCACCCTGCTGGATCCACGGTACAAAGACAATGTGCCCACTTTACTTCCTGCACTGGAGCGTGATAGGAAGATGCGCGAGTACAAGCGCACGCTGGTAGAGGCGCTCCTGAGAGCATTCCCAACTGTCCCAGGGGAACAGGTGGAAGGCCAAGGCAGAGGAGGAGCTAGAGGTCGCCCACGCAGCAGTGTCACGGCCAGCTCCTCTGAGCGCAGGGTTAGCATGGCAGAAATGGGGAAAAGTTTTGTCTCCATGCCACAGCTAACTGCCCCACCACCTGATACGGAACGTGTTAGCAGGAGGCAACATTTCACTAACATGGTTGAACAGTACGTCTGCACACAACTCCACGTACTGACGGATGGTTCGGCCCCATTCAACTTCTGGGTTTCCAAATTGTCCACGTGGCCAGAATTAGCATGTTATGCATTGGAGGTGCTGTCCTGCCCGGCAGCCAGCGTTTTATCTGAACGTGTATTCAGCCCGGCAGGGGGCGTCATTACTGACAAACGCAGCCGCCTGTCCGCAGCCAACGTGGACAAGCTGACGTTTATAAAAATGAACCAGGCATGGATCCCACAAGACCTGACCCTCCCTTGTGCAGAGTAGTCCTTAATAACTGCCTTAAACCATGTTGTCTTGTACTCCTGGCCACTTCTTCATTGAAAAATCAATTTTTGAAATTAAGTAGGATCTTGGGGTGCAACCCAGAGTTGAATGAACCTTCCCTCTGTCTGGGTGCCGAGGTCAAAGTACATGTAAGTGTCCTTCTCCTGTGCTGGGTGATATGAATGTTATACTTGTGCTATCTGACATGTCTCCTTTGTGTGGGTGCAGGGGGCCAAAGTCACTGAAAGCGGCCTTCTCCTGTGGTGGGTGATCTAAATGCCTGATTCTCTGCTGTGGGACCTCTCTCCTCTTTCTGAGTGCAGGGGTCAAAGAAACAAAAGGTGGCCTACTCCTGTGGTGGTTGACATGATGCCTGATTCTCTGCTGTGGGACCTCTCTCCTCCGTGTGGCTGCAGGGGTCAAGGTCTCTAAAAGTGCCCTTCTCCTGTGGTGGTTGATGTAAAACTGATGCTTGTGCTATCTGACCTGTCTCTTCTGTGTCGATGCTAAGGCCTAAGTCACTGAAAGCGGCCTTCTCCTGTGCTGGCTGATATAAATGCCTGAATCTCTGCTGTGGGACCTCTCTCCTCCATGTGGCTGCAGGGGTCAAAGTCTCTAAAAGTGCCCTTCTCCTGTGGTGGTTAGTCCTAAGTAACTAAGTGGTGGCCTTTTCCTGAGGTGGTTGATATGTGATTATGTGCTGTGGGACCTCTCTCCTCTTTCTGGGTGCAGGGGTCAAATTAACTAAAGGTGGCCTACTCCTGTGGTGGGTGATCTGTAAAACTGATGCTTGCGCTATCTGACCTGTCTCCTCTGTCTCGTTGCTAAGGCCTAACTCACTGAAAGTGGCCTTGTCATGTGCTGGGTAATATAAATGTTATACTTGTGCCATTTGACATGGTTGCCGGGGTCCCATTAAATGGTGGCCTACTCCTGTGGTGGGTGATCTAAATGCCTGATTCTCTGCTGTGAAACCTCTCTCCTCCGTCTGGGTGCAGGGGTCAAAGTCTCTCAAAGTCGCCTTCTCCTGTGCTGGGTGATATAAATGTTATACTTGTGCCATCTGACATGGTTGCCGGGGTCCCATTAAATGGTGGCCTACTCCTGTGGTGGGTGATCTAAATGCCTGATTCTCTGCTGTGAAACCTCTCTCCTCCGTCTGGGTGCAGGGTCAAAGTCTCTAAAAGTGGCCTTCTCTTGTGCTGGGTGATGTAAAACTGATGCTTGTACCATCTGACATGGGTGCAGGGGTCAAATTAACTAAATGGTGGCCTACTCCTGTGGTGGGTGATATGATGCCTGAATATGTGCTGTGGGACCTCTCTCCTCTTTCTGGGTGCAGGGGTCAAAGTAACTAAAAGTGGCCTTCTCCTGTGCTGGATGGTATAAATGTAATGCTTGTGCTATCTGACATGTCTCCTCTGTCTGGGTGCTAAGGCCTAAGTCACTGAAAGTGGCCTTCTCCTGTGATGGTTGATATGATGCCAGATTCTCTGCTGTGGGACCTCTCTCCTTTGTCTGGATGCTGGGGTTGAAATATTAGTAAGCGACCTTCTCCATTGGTGGGTGATTTGAAGCCTGATTCTGTGCTATGGGACCTAACTCCAATTAATATTGGTTAATTTTTATTTATTTTGTGTTAAGTCATCATTTCCCTATCTACATTTGTTTGCAGGGGATTTACCTACATTTTGCTGCCTTTTGCAGCCCTCTAGCCCTTTCCAGGAGTCTTTTACAGCTTTTTTAGTGCCCAAAAGTTCGGGTCTCCATAGACTTCTATGGGGTTCGGGTTCAGGATAAAGTTCGGGTTGAGTTCGGATCACGAACCCGGACATTTTCCGGAAGTTCGGCCGAACCTCTCGAACCCGAACTTCCAGGTGTTCGCTCAACTCTAGTTCCTAGCACTAAGCTGACCAAGCACAGAGTGCTGTTAATTGTATAGTGGCTGTACTTGGTATGGCAGCCCAAGCCCATTCACATGAATGGGACTGAGTTGCATATAGGCCATGTGACCGTTGAACGTGACATCACTGGCCTAGGAAGAGGACGCTTTATGATATTCTTACTTTATACTATGTGGTGTTTAATCATTGGTTTCTGTCATTTATCAACAATCGTGGAAAGGAAAAATGTAGCAGAGGTGTAGGGAAGTAAAATTCTAATATACTCATACATCCAAATGTATGTGGAGTACATAAAAGCAGTAAGGAATATAGTTCTATTCATAAGGCCCTTATTACCTATCATCTGACATTCTAACACTAAGACATCTGTGGGGTCGGAAAGCTAAGCCCTCTATGGATTCCCAGAAATACAGTGTATAACACAGTAAAATGCCTCAATCTGTCACTAGTTGTATGGTATTCTAACTAAGGGTAACATAAACTAGTGACAGATCCCCTTAGCAAAATACTGGGTCCCTTTCTTTAATTTACTCAGCCATTTTGCCAAAATATTGTACTGAGCAGCTTCGGCACATAATGAGGAGTCCTGAATATTCATGAGCTCCTGTTTTTTCTACTTTACACCAGTTTGATAAATGACCTTAATAGAGTGCAACTGCAGTTGAAAAAATCAGTGGCAAAGTAACACAATTCACACATTTCCCATTGTGCACCAGCCCCGATGTTTGCCGTTTTTTTTAGATGGGAAAAAAGTCCTGCATGCATTTTCCATAAAAATAAAACAATCTCAGACGGAAATGGCTCAAACGGATGACAACTGATGCAACAGGATCAGTTTTTTCTGGGTAATTGTTCTGACGGATCAGAGAATTAATCAGTGATTTCATTACAAACTTACTGCTGACACCCTTTCCACTCTGTCAGGGGGTCACTGCTTGTCTCAGCGTGTAACAGAACAGGTTCTGTAGAAATCTATGTGGAATCAGCTGACGACGGTGTGAAAGGACTGCGCTCTTTCACTCTATAGTAGAATCTTGGGCCATTGCACAGTTCTTTATACCTGGCGCTAACATTGACCTATTAGGCTGAGTTCACACTTGAGTTATTTGGTCAGTTTTGGCCCCGTAACTGACCAAATAAGTATAGTGTGAAGTGATTCTAAGAATGACTTCAGTCATTTGCGTGTCATACTGACTCACAGTACTGTTTCACTAGCATAGTGGACTCCCTATGCATGTTTCTCCAATGCACAGTGTTCTACACTACTATACAGGCTCTCAGCAGCCAGGAAATCGTTAATTTCTAACGATAATTTGTTTTCCCTTAGTCCTAACAGCAGCACAGATGGGGTTAACTACCCCCCGTGGACTGGCAGGACTGGCGGAATGTTTAATGAGCCCAAGACTAATAACTCAATTTAACAATTATGTATCTCCTTAAAAGGAGGAAGTCAACCCCAGCCCACTGTGTTTATAGTAAGAAAAAACTAGACTTACTAGGGTGGGAAATTTGTGTGCTGCTGTTAGGACTAAGGGAAAACAAATTATCATTAGAAATTAACGATTCCCTTACGTCCTACCAGCAGCACAGATGGGGAGATAGCAAGAAGAAACCCCTAGGGAGGGCCTCCTGCCTGGCAGAACTAAGAAAAGTCTGCCCAAAGGCCGAAAACTCAGCTAGACTGGCATCTAGTCTATAATGGGAGATGAATGTCGATTCAGAGCTCCAGGAGGCAGCTTTGCAAATTGGTTGATATGATGCCAGATTCTCTGCTGTGGGACCTCTCTCCTTGTCTGGATGCTGGGGTTGAAATATTAGTGCGTACCTTCTCCATTGGTGGGTGATTTGAAGCCTGATTCTGTGCTATGGGACCTAACTCCAACTAATATTGGTTAATTTTATTTATTTTATGTTAAGTCATCATTTCCTATCTACATTTGTTTGCAGGGGATTTACCTACATTTTGCTGCCTTTGCAGCCCTCTCTAGCCCTTTCCAGGAAGTCTTTTACAGCTTTTTAGTGCCCAAAGTTCTGGTCCCATAGACTTCTATGGGGTTCGGGTTCAGGATAAAGTTCGGGTTGAGTTCGCATCACAAACCCGGACATTTCCGGAAGTTCGGCCGAACCTCTCGAACCCGAACTCTCAGGTGTTCGCCTCAACTCTAGTTCCTAGCACTAAGCTGACCAAGCACAGAGTGCTGTTAATTGTATAGTGGCTGTACTTGGTATGGTAGCCCAAGCCCATTCACATGAATGGGACTGAGAGGCATATAGGCCATGTGACCGCTGAACGTGACATCACTGGGCCTAGGAAGAGGACGCTTTATGATATTCTTACTTATACTATGTGGTGTTTAATCATTGGTTTCTGTCATTTATCAACAATCGTGAAAGGAAAATGTAGCAGAGGTGTAGGGAAGTAAAATTCTAATATACTCATACATCCAAATGTATGTGAGTACATAAAAGCAGTAAGGAATATAGTTCTATTCATAAGGCCCTTATTACCTATCATCTGACATTCTAACACTAAGACATCTGTGGGGTCGGTAAGCTAAGCCCTCCATGGATTCCCAGAAATACAGTGTATAACACAGTAAAATGCCTCAATCTGTCACTAGTTGTATGGTATTCTAACTAAGGGTAACATAAACCAGTGACAGATCCCTTAGCAAAATACTGGGTCCCTTTCTTTAATTTACTCAGCCATTTTGCCAAAATATTGTACTGAGCAGCTTCGCACATAATGAGGAGTCCTGAATATTCATGAGCTCCTGTTTTTCTACTTTACACCAGTTTGATAAATGACCTCAATAGAGTGCAACTGCAGTTGAAAAATCAGTGGCAAAGTAACAACACATTCACACATTTCCCATTGTGCACCAGCCCCGATGTTTGCCGCTTTTTTAGATGGGAAAAAGTCCTGCATGCATTTTCCATAAAAATAAAACAATCTCAGACGGAAATGGCTCAAACGGATGACAACTGATGCAACAGGATCAGTTTTTTCTGGGTAATTGTTCTGACGGATCAGAGAATTAATCAGTGATTTCAATACAAACTTACTGCTGACACCCTTTCCACTCTGTCAGGGGTCACTACTTGTCTCAGCGTGTAACAGAACAGGTTCTGTAGAAATCTATGTGGAATCAGCTGACGACGGTGTGAAAGGACTGCGCTCTTTCACTCTATAGTAGAATCTTGGGCCATTGCACAGTTCTTTATACCTGGCGCTAACATTGACCTATTAGGCTGAGTTCACACTTGAGTTATTTGGTCAGTTTTGGCCCCGTAAATGACCAAATAAGTATAGTGTGAAGTAATGACTTCAGTCATTTGCGTGTCATACTGACTCACAGTACTGTTTCACTAGCATAGTGGACTCCCTATGCATGTTTCTCCAATGCACAGTGTTCTACACTACTATACAGGCTCTCAGCAGCCAGGATATCGTTAATTTCTAACGATAATTTGTTTTCCCTTAGTCCTAACAGCAGCACAGATGGGGTTAACTACCCCCCGTGGACTGGCAGGACTGGCGGAATGTTTAATGAGCCCAAGACTAATAACTCAATTTAAAAAATTATGTATCTCCTTAAAAGGAGGAAGTCAACCCCCAGCCCACTGTGTTTATAGTAAGAAAAAAACTAGACTTACTAGGGTGGGAAATTTGTGTGCTGCTGTTAGGACTAAGGGAAAACAAATTATCATTAGAAATTAACGATTCCCTTACGTCCTACCAGCAGCACAGATGGGGAGATAGCAAGAAGAAACCCCTAGGGAGGGCCTCCCTGCCTGGCAGAACTAAGAAAAGTCTGCCCAAAGGCCGAAAACTCAGCTAGACTGGCATCTAGTCTATAATGGGAGATGAATGTCGATTCAGAGCTCCAGGAGGCAGCTTTGCAAATCATGTTGAGAGGCAGAAGACTACTCTCAGTAAAAGGAGTAGCCACAACTCTAGTAGAGTGGGCCTTCACGAATCTCGGAGGGTCCAGAGATTGTGAAAACAAAGGATTCCTTAAAAGCCTCCTCAATCCACCGACTGATGGAAGGTTTGGATGCCTTACAGCCTTTAAACTTACCGGCAACAGGATTAGCAGATTCTCATCTTTCCTGAACTCCTTGATCTATCCACATAGATCCGTAGACATCTCGAGACGTCCAGAGGATGTCTAGTAGGTTCCTAGGAGGAGGTGGTAGATGTCGACAGAACCGGGAGGAATATCACCTGATTGATGTTCTGGATGGAAGGAACTTTAGGCCTACAATATGGGAGGAATCTAAGAAGGTCCCGGTCATGTAAGAAAATCGTATAGGGCTCATGCTGAGAGAGCTTGAAGCTCAGAGACCCTCTTGGCCAAAGTCACTGCAAGGAGAAACACAAACTTCCAAGTGACGAACTTGATGTCCACCTACTCTAACTGTTCAAAGGGGGGAGATGCTAACCCCCTTAGAACTACTGATAAATCCCATTGAAAAAAAGGGGTCTCAGTACTGTGGGCTTTAATCTTTCAGCTCCTTCAAGGAACTATTTGATCAGCGGGTCCTGAGAAAAAAGCCTGAGATGGCTGAAACTTAAACCTTCAGAGTAGAAGGGCAAGGCCTCTATCAAGGCCGTCTTGCAGGAACTGAAGGATAGCGGAGAGGGGCGGATCTGCAGACGCCACCTCAGTTGAGGTACAACAGGATGAGAATATCCTCATAATACAAGAGTAGGCTCTCTTGGTAGAGTCCGCTCTAAAATGAGACAGCGTTCTCAGGACCGACTCTGAAAGCCCTTCTATTCTGGGAAGGGACTGATCAACCTCCAGGCTGTCAGGTTGAATCTGTGCAGATCTGAGCAGAGGTGAGTGTCCCACGACACCAGGGTCTGCTGTGGGGGAGCCTCCAATATTGTCCTCGACTCAACTGGGTGAGCTAGGTAAACCAGGATCTCTTTGGCCAAAACAGTATGATGGCTATCACCGAGGCCTGATCCTGACGGATTTTCATCAATACCCTCGGTATCATGGAAAAGGGAGGGAAGATGTAAGCCAGCCTGAACCTCCAGGATATTGACAGAGCGTCTAACGCCAGGGGGTTGTCCTCCCTGTAAAGGGAGCAGAACCTCTCCACCTTGGCATTGAACCTTGTTGCCATGAGATCCACCTCTGGCATACCCACTTGAGGACTATCTGCTTGAATATCTCTGGATGTAAAGACCACTCCACCGACGGAAGACCGCGGTTCAGCCGCTATCATATTGAGGGAGCCTTGGATGTGGATCGCAGATAAGTGGGAAAGGTACAACTCTGCCTAATCCAGAATCACCCCGATCTCTGACAGGAGGGGAAGTGATCTCGTGCCTCCCTGCTTGTTGATGTAAAGTACCGCAGTCACATTGTCTGACTGGACTTTCACCGCTTTGCCCCGGATCTGAGGGGCTAAGTGAAAGAGGGCTAGCTGGATAGCTTGAATCTTGCGGAGATTGGATGAAAGAAGCCACTCCTGAGGAAACCTGTTGTCTAGGTGAGCGTCCCAGCCTACTTGGGACGCATCCATAGTCAATATGACCCAGATTGGTTGGGTCATAGACTTCCCGTCTAAAAGATGGCACCACCATCTGAGGTATTACCGAGTTTGCCAAGTCAGGGAGCACAGGGAGTTTAGCCCAGCAGGGCTGCCATTCCATTATGAGAGGACCTCCGACTGTAGAGGGCGGAGGTGCCATAGATCCCAAGGGACTGCTTCCGCAGACGCTGACATGAGCCCCAACATCTTCATGAGAGTCCGTATTGGAACTCGCCGGGGAAAGGAACTTGCCGTGTTCTGAACCCGGAATCTTCTTTCTGGAGTCAACTGGAGCGACATCCCAGTGGAGTTGATTATGAAGCCTAGATATCTTACTGAAGTCGACGGGCTCACGTTCGACTTCCACCAGCTGATGATTCAACCTAGGTGGAACAGAAAGGAGATTGTTACCTGAAGAAGTTGGGTTAGGACCGCTAGAGCAGAGGCTTTCAAAGCCAGTCGTCCAGATAAGGAATGATGGTCAGTCCTTGAAGCCTCAAAGCCGCCACCACAGAACCACCACCTTGGTAAAAGTGTGAGAAGAAATGCCAAAGGGAAGGGCAACAAACAGAAGATGCCTGACGACACCGGACACCTGGACCGTGATCCTGATATACTTCCTGGAACCAGGATGGATTGGGATGTGCAGATATGCATTCTTGAGGTCCAGGGTTGCCATCACGTCTCCAGGATTAACGACGTGAACTACTGACCTGATGGTTTCTATACGAAACTTCACCTTCCTATATCTCAGATTGATAATCATCCGGAGATCTCCTGAAGCTTTGGGAATCTGAAAAACTGGTGAATAGATCCCTAGGCCCCGTTCTCCTGCCGGAACCTCCTCCAGAGCCCCTTTGCAAATGTAGTCCTGAATGTAGGCCTCTAGGATCGCCTCCTTGGCAGCTTGTAGAAGGTTGATCTTGACAAACCTGTCCAGACGAATAGAGGTGAGGTTGACTAAATAACTGTCGGAAATTATATTCAGGACCCAAGGATCCGAGATCTCTCGGATCCATTCTTCTCAGAAGTGAGAGAGACGACTCCCGACAGGTACATGAAACTTTGGAATGGGAAAGCCTATTGGCAGGAGTAACGGGAATTAACCAAGAGCCTCGAAGAGGCCCGTAGTGAGGAGGTGGATTTTCCATCTTTGGCTCCTCCACGCCAAAATGGAATATGGGCCGCCGATCCCAGGGCCATGCTAAATATAGGCCCCTGACGTTATTTGATAGTATTGTTACAGGGTGCCAAAGGCTCACTTGGTCTCCCATGAGCCACAGACCTGCTGCTTAGCTTCATAAGCAAGGATCTGTGTTTGGCCTCATTCCCAGGACTTGCTTTGCTAGCATGGAAGCTCCCTCGCTAGCATGGAAGCTCCTCGCTAGCTTCAACTGGAACTGTGTGGTATCGCACAAGAAGTGCGTAGCCAGGTTGATGGTCTTGAAAGCAGCCAGTATGTCGTCCTGGAAAAAACCTCTGGTTCACATCAACTTGAATTTGATCCAGGCGAGACCGGAGGAGCGTAGAGACTTTAAAAGCCACTATGGCTGTGGAAGCGGAAGCTGCCGTAACACCCCGTTTTAGTGTGCACTCTGCAAGGGGGTCCTGCAGCTAGACCCATCGTCTGCAGGAACCAGAGTGCGCTTGGACAACTTGGCAATAGCCATGTCCACCTTGGGAATGGATCCCCATGAATCCACCAAGGGGTAAGGCATCGTGAACATGGATTTAAACTTCTTTGTTAAAACCAGACCTTTTTCAGGTTTTTTCCACTCTATATCATGGCAGAGAGGAGGGTCTCATCCGCTTTGAAGACACGAGGTGCCCGAGTAGCGGGAGGATCCCCACAGTCAACATCATGGTCCCCCGACTTGATGGACTTAAACAACTTCTGTGTCTTTCCAGGGGAGAAAACACGTCAGCTCCTCCTCATCCGAGGAGGAAGAAACTAAGGAGACCAAGAAGGTCTCCATAGGGGCATGAGCAGGAATAGGAGGCCTATGACTTATTTAATATAGCCATTGATACAGATCCTGCAACGTAGGTTCACTAGAGGTCAGTACCCTCTAACGGCAGCTGTAACATCTGGTGTAGGTTAAGTCAACGGACCCAGGAATTCCAAACAGGTCTCCCAAGCTGGTATTAGCCCAGCCTTAAGCTGTATAGCTTCTGCGATCTCACGAGTACAGGTATGATCAGCTTACAATAACCGTTGACTGCTGCAATGGTAGCAGGATAGATGCTTCCTCTTGGAATCCACTTTCCTGCCTTCCGAATCCCGCGGAGAAGACAACACTGCGGGGGGAAAAAAAAGGAACAAATAAAACATTTGTAAACCTCCTATCTACGCAGGAAAGGTAGAAAAACAGACCAGAGGCAGCTGAGGAAAAGAACACCACAAGTGGAACAACACCAATTTTAGGACTCTGGGAGCTAGCTGAAAAAGCATATGTAGCCAGAGACCAAACTGGAGCACACAGCCTCCCAAAATAGGGGAAGGGGAGGGATAGCCAATCCACCCTTCCCCCAGTAAATCCTCCACAGGAAGAAGCATAAAAACGCGGAAAAATCGTATCCGCGATAAAAAAAATCGTGCCCGTGAAAAAACTCACGGCCGGATTGGCCGGATTACCCGGAGGTGACACAAAAGGAGAGTCCCCACGTCACCTCCGGAAGATGGCGGCGCACAGGGACTGAGAATCCTGGACCAAGGACGCCGCCAAAATACCCCAGCCAGGCGCAACTGCGCGGGGCCGGCAGCAAATAAGCTGCCGGCCAAACTGACAAGGTATCTAGGAAAAGGGCAACGCTGTTACCCAAACGAAAAAAAGGCTCCCTGCACTTTCCATAAGAAAGGGGGGAACAAAACCGCCTAGTCCACCTGAAAAAAACATAGTGGGCTGGGGGTTGACTTCCTCCTTTTAAGGAGATACTTAATTGTTAAATTGAGTTATTAGTCTTGGGCTCATTAAACATTCCACCGGTCCTGCCAGTCCACGGGGGGGTAGCTAACCCCATCTGTGCTGCTGGTAGGACATAAGGGAATAGCAGTTTATTTAACCTGATTCGTCATGAATAAATTCAGATTGAATTGAATCTTTTTGGGATATTTGGTGAACCGTCTGAATTGAATTTTTGAGAAATTCGCTCATCTGTAGTGATATTGTTTAAAAAATCTGATAAAATTTTAATATATTATAACAGTCGAGCTATTGCTTGGTGGAATATACAGGTGGTACATGTTCTGTTACCCATGTCTGATATGTATATTCTGGTAATAAAGTCATTATATGTATAATCTGTGACTCAGATTTCAATGAAAATTATTTTTTTTTACTTTAACATCTCATGTTCCAGAGCATTATTTGCATATGATGATGTCATAATTACATTTTCCACCAATGCAATGGCTTATGTGCTCCAAAGCCTAATTTACATATTCATGTGATGATGTCACAATTGCATTTTCCACCAATCCGTTGGCTTATGTGTTCCTCATTTGCATATCCCAGTGACATCATACAGTGATGTCATAAAGACAGTGTCCCTTAACTAGTGCCTGAAGCTCTAACCTGTGCAGTGCTGTTGTCTTCTCAGTGGGACATAGTTCTGTTCTCTTGCGTCCTTAGCGATTATTTGCTACTGGAAGCGTTTTTTTAAAAAATGCCTGGTTCTATCCAGACCATGTGGCTTCTACTGCTGGTAACATCTGTCTACATCGGACAATCTCTCTGTTGCATTCCATGCGACTCCAGAGGGAAAATGGCTATGGATAAATTCAACACCTTTATCGAAAGCCAAGTCGATGATATTGACTCAATAGAAGCGTATGTGAACATCAAGCGGTTTGCCAAAGCCGCAGAGAAAAAAGTCCTGGACTACCTTGAGGATGAAGTCGGGATACTGGGTAATTGTATTATTACTATTATTTCTGTTTTATGAAATCTCTAGATAGAGCCTAGATAGATACTGCAGATATTAGATAAATTAGTAATGTGCAATTTTTTCCTTCCAGATAAATATGCTATATCCGAAATTGCGTCCGAATATAAAAAATCTGTGGACGTCATCCAGGATATAGATTTTAAGGGTAAGTACAATATTTTCTATGTAGGCTGGAATTCTACTTCTCTTATTAATAGGAATTGTCAGTGTGTTGGGGGCACAGACCAATAGATGAGGGGATTGGACTCATTATTCTCCTCTTTATATATTTTAGAGATCCAGCTTCTTCACATCATTGGACTCCAATTCCAGCGACTCAAAGAAAACCTCAAGGTTATCGTCCAGGACTCAAACCAACGTAAGTGAAATCTTTTACCTATCTACCATTGTACTTGTGTTCTATGTGTCTGGTAGGTTGTCAGAGATGGTGTTTTCTGCTCAATTTCCTTTCCCTACAGCCTAGTGACAGGAGGGATTGTAATAAAAAGTCCTATAATGGGAATTGCTATTTGTGCAGTTTTCTGTGGTTTTATTGCCATGTTATAGATGGAGCTGTCATATATAGGGGATTTCTGTTCTCTGTCGTTTTCTATTAGTAATTGTGTATTCCTTCATTTCTCCCTTTTAGGGAGGTGTCCAAATAAACAAGGTGAGTACTTCTAGATATAACATGTGCTATAATATGACATATAAATGTATTATACACACAGGCCTCATGTAGTAATAGTAATGGAGACACAAACTAGAGATCCCCACATCCACCAATCACATCAGTGCTGTTATCTCCTACCTTGCACTGGACACATGAAAGCCAGCATCTGATTCGTTGTCAGGGATGTTTGCACTAGGAGCTGCTGCGCTCTATAGAGGGCCCGGACCGTAGTGGGGCATCTCAGAGATTCCTGTCAATGGAAATCTAGAAAACACAGCTATTAGGACAGAGACACTGATATCAAATAATAATGAGACCCAGAGATTAGAGGTTTCTGGGTTTGACAATGAGAACTGTCAGTAATGTCTTCTTTCTTCTCCATTCCTCAGGTGCAGACAGCTGTGGTAAGTACATTTTATACCAGATTTAGCTTCTTGTCATTATTATTCTCTATAAGATTGGTAGGTTATAACACAAGTGCATTTCCCCAGGATTAATGGTGCAAACCTATACTAACTGTAAGACCTGCGCCGAGGAGAAGATTGTCTGCGCCGGGGGCCCTCCAAAAAATCAAGGTAAAGTATCAGTGTTTGTAAACTATGTGTATAGTATGTGTATTGTGCCTATTATACAAAGGTGAGCAGCCCTACATAGATGCTGTACACAGCACCCGCTGACTATTATATGCCATCTCCTCTTTTCACAGACTACTTGGAGAGATGTAGCTGCCTGTGCACCTCCAACAGATGTTTCGGTAAAGTAGAAGTCTTCTATTCTTATATCTACATTCACATAGTACACCAGTAAAAATATAAGACCCCAAATCCTCACTGTACACTAAATATTCCAGTCACTTCCAATAGTTCATAGTTCATGGCAGAGAATCAGACTTCCTGAAGCAGGAGGACATTTACATTAATATGATTCTGTCCATAAGCAGACTACAAGGGTGATGGCAGCCTGTACAGTATATTGCCCATGTGCTGGTGACAGAGGGGTGATAGATACCAGCATAAGATTAGCATATTTATTATAATATTATAAAGTGTCTTTAATGCTTGGCTCATAGTTCCTTTCTTTCTTCTTTTCTCAGATCTGAAAACTGGACGGTCCTGCTCTCCATGTAAAGACCACAAGTCTCACCTCGCAGAGACTGTAAACTGTGGAGGTGAGGAGACAGAAGAATATAATCAGTTACTATCAGTCCCCTCTATGATGCCCATATTTTCTTTTACGTCATATGGGAGGAGACATGTTATTGAGACAACCCATTTAAATGCAGGACAGAAAATCTACACAATTACTTCTGTAATATCTTCTTTCATTTTCCTTCTTTCTAGAGATAAATATCAAAGTTCCAGAGTATGAAGAACTAATTCTGGACTGCAGCTTTGAATGGTACTCGAGGCTGGAGGACTCCTATCAGAACGTGTTCACCCTGGTAAGTGAAATGCAGATGCCCAAAATAATTATAAAACTGGGAGATTGTTAATAAGTTATATGACCATCATATTAAGGAAGCGCTTCCCAAACCTTGTCCTTCATTACCCAAAACATTTATCAGGAAGTCCTTTTACCTATGTTAGCATTTACCCATGTTATGTCATGTCAGCAAATTATCATCAGTTATCTATTTTTGTCTTAATAATAATGACAATTAGTTTTAAGTAATTGTGACATATGAGGTTCTCACAGTTCTCTATATTATCTCTCTAGCATCATGAACATGAACCCAAAATCACACGGGAGCCCTACCTAGTGATCAAGGGTGTACTGAAGGGGGACTCCGGCCGGTACACGTGTACCACCATCCTGGACTCTGAAGTGCCAGTGAGTAAGATCATCTACAATGTGGCAGGTGAGGACATATTATTACTGGCACTATGCTGGGTGGTAATACTTAGATACATGGGATTCATATCTGCTTATAGGTGTTAATTAGTGAGAAAGGATCTAGTTCTGAAAATCTGAACTGTCACCCTATAATTTGGGGTTATTTTAGATTAGTATTTGTAAGGAAAACCTATAAAGTGATAATTTAAGCCGCTCCGTATTTTGGAGCCACTCTTCGTTTTGACAGTGCTTCTGAGCCGCCATGATACAGACAATTAAGAAAAATATATAATATTATTTCATATATAAGATACACTACAAAGTCAGTATCATTCTCTTCATGGTATGAACTGTTAATGTAATTGTTTTCCTCATTTAGTTATCAGTGGATCGGAACAGGCGATAGAAAAATACCATTCTCGCCCTACACTTCCTGATGTGCTTGACATCACAGCGCCTGAGTCGCCACTTCTAGAGGAGATCCATAACAGCAATGCTTCCCTCACAGCAATATCTGTGGCCGGCTCTGTCACCATCATGTTGATCGCTGGCATATGGTAGGTAGCATTTATAAGATACTCTATGGAGCTAGCGTATTATTGCTGCTTAATATTTACACAGCGTAAAGTTAGTCCAGGCAGTCATAAGGTGCGCCAGATTTATCACAGTGCTGAAGGCTTCATGATAAATTTGGCGCATATTACAAGGTCAGATATGTTATAATGTAACGAAAACACATTGGAGGATCTGTGCACACATTTCATTCAGAGCTCAATATTTAAATAGCGGATATTAAATAACTGATTGATCTTCTTCTTTTTTTAGCGTCTGCATATTCTGGAGGAGGAAAATGAAATCTAGAGAGCCTCCGGAAAAAGAACCAGTGTAAAGGTGAACAGTCAAGCACCATCCTGAACTACTGCCACCAAAAACAACTGAAAACTAAAAAATCCCTTTACTTGAATATGAAAAAAACAAAAAATAATCTTCCCTTCCCCTACTTCTCCTTTCCTCTTCTCTCCTTAATCCCTCTCCATTAAAAAAAATAAACAAAAAATATTTCCCAAAAAAACAAAAATAACCTTCCCTTCCCCATTTCTTCCCTCCCCTTCTCCCCCCGCCCAAAAAAAAAATAAAAAAAAAATAAAAACACAAAAAAATCCTGACTGCAGTGTTTCTTTTGTTTCCCTCACCTTAAGGCTGGAAACACACCTAGGCGTTTCTGAATCGCGCGTTTTTGGATGCGCGTTTTGCAACTAAGAAACGCGCATCATACGCGCGATTAAGGCTGGGAACACACCTAAGCGTTTTTGGAGCTGGCGTTTTTTTGAGCATTTTTTTGAGCGTTTTCATGGGCGTTTTTGCATTTAAGGAACGCGCGTTTTTGAGGCGTTTTTTGGATTGACAGGTTCCAGATCCACTAAAAATGTAGGCCCACCTATATGAAAGTTGCAGACTGTTAGCCAAATTGGGCCTTTTTATGCTGGGTCAAATGAGCAAAATGCGCGATTGTATGCGCGTTTTTTAAACAGAAAACACGCATATCTTCAACTTGGAGCGTTCCCATGCATTCCAATGGGTGGAAACGCTTGAAAAAATGCCCCAAAGAAGCTCAAGCACTAGCGTTTGGGTCAGGCGTTTGTCAGCGCGTTTAAACGCGCTGTAAAACGCCCAAATGTGTACCATGCCCATAGGGATACATGGCATTTCACATGTTGTGCGTTTTTCAGCGCGTTGGAACGCGCTGAAAAACGCTTAGGTGTGTACCTAGGGTCAGTGATTCACCCCTATTTCAGCATGGCCCATAGGCGCGTTAAAACGCCCCAAAGAAGCTCATGCTGAAGCGACAGCGTTTGGCGTTTTTCAGCGCGTTCAAACGCGCTGTAAAACGCCCAAATGTGAACCATGCCCATAGGGAAGCATGGCTTTCCACATGTTGTGCGTTTTACAGCGCGTTTGAACGCGCTGTAAAACGCTTAGGTGTGTACCTAGGGTAAATGACCATACATGGAACAAGAACTACAGAGACTATATCATAGATAGACCAGGAGGATCGAGCAACTTTTTTATTCTTCATCCCAGCACCAGTTTCCAGATCTCTATCGATATAACTTTGACTGAGTGGAAACAAGTCTTTATTAGGAAACCTCTCTACATCTAGATGAGTAACTTCAAGCTCCTGGGCTTCAATGTAAAATACTTAAAGGGGTTATCCAAGTAATGGAAAAAAAACATTATAAAACTCATCAGGACTTACATTCACATTAGTTAAAGGGCTTCTGTCACCCCCAACTGTGCAATTTTCATTAGCCGACATTAGGCTACGTTCACACGACGACATTTGTTGCGCGACAAAACGTTGCACTATTGCTGCACTACAATTTTTATAATGGGAGTCTATGGTGTTGCATTGCGACATGCAACATGCTGCGAGATGGGTTTTTCTGCGATTGTCACGTCGCAGTCGCAGCATGTCGCAATGCGACACCATAGACTCCCATTATAAAAATGTTGCGCGACAAATGTTACAGTGAAGTTGTGCCCTATCTGTCGCGCGACTTATTGTTATGTGACAAATGTCGTCGTGTGAACGTAGCCTTAGCTATTTGCTAATGTCAGCTGAGTGCAATCATACTTGTCTTACCTTTGTCTGTGGCTTATTTCTTGTAAAAATCATACTTTTATAATATGCAAATTTCTTCACTACCAGCAAGTTGGGCGTGTACTTGCTGGTAGCTGCCGCATCCTCTGCTTCTAGACACTCCCCATCTCTTCTTGATAGACAGGGCCAGCGAGTGCTGTCCTCCTCCCGCTGGCCCCGTCTGCTTCTAAATTCCCGCGCCTGTGCCGTAACGTTCCTCAGTAGGCGCAGGCGTACTGAGTGAAGGAGCTGGCAAGTGCGAGTGCAACATAGGCTGGTTGAGGTGCTGTACATTGAATATATGTATGTAGTGCAGTAAATCTAATGTTTTATGTGCCACGTGTGCAGGGGGTGGGAGACTAGGGGCCCACACTGCTCAGGGGCCCACCGGGGGATTCCCCTGTACCCCTGTGGGCCAGTCCGAGCCTGATTGGCCACCACTGTTCATGTGAGCCCTGCTGGCCAATTCAAGTGTAGCGGGAAAAGTCTCGGGCTACCAAATGCACAGTATGCATTAGCTGGTTTGAGAAGCGGTGCAACCTCTTCTGAGGGCAATAATGTCATGTTCATCTGTCACATGGTCTAGGCGAGGCTCAATCCCATTCAAACTGCATGCAGGGGTCAGACCCCCACCGATCAGATACTAATGACCTATCCTGAGGACAACCGGACAAACCCTTTTAAAGGGCCCCTATCACCATGTGTCACAGTGCAGTTCACTGTGTCACTGGTTGCCATGCATGCTGACTGCATCCGCTCTCGTGTACTGGCTGCAGGCTTTCCCTGTGTATGCTGGTTGCTTTGGGCTGTGTGCTGGCTGTGGCCTTCTAGTGTGTGAACGGTGGCCTATGAATGTGTGTATTCCTTGTGTCTGTATCACAGTGTAGTTCCTGACACTGTTGTCATGCAGGCTGGCTGCATGTGGTCTTGCGTTCTGGCTGCAGGCTGTCTCCTGTGAATGCTGGTTGCTTGGGTCTGTGTGCTGGCTGTGTGAATGTGGAACTGTGAATGTGGATACTCTGGGGCAGATTTATCATTAGCTAAAGTTACTTTAATGGAGTGAAAAAGTCGCAAAAAAATGCACAATTGGTAAAATTGCGCATTTTATTGCGACTTTTTTAAGCTCTGCACTAAGCTCTCCAGTTTTGTGAAAGTGGGCATGTTGTCTTATGTAAATGAATCTCTAGACAGATTTACTATTGCAACTATTTAAAAAGTCGCAAAAAAGTTGCAAAAAAATGCGCAATTTCACTCCAGAAAGGACCATGCTTATCTTATGCGACTTTTTAATAGAACATGCGACTTTTTTGTAAAGACGTGCGACTTTTGAAAAGCCACATACTGAAGGATAAACTGCTACCGTCAAACCATATTTATCACAGTATTAAAAGGACCATTAATAAATCTGACTAGCCAAAAGTGACTTTGGGCATATGTAAAAGTGGAGTAAGATGTAAGTGTAATGATAAATCTGGCCCTCTGTGTTTGGATCACAGGACAGTTTGCGGTTTACACGTGTTGCATTGTCAGCAGGACTTGCATTGTCAGCAGGACATGTTGCATTGTCAGCATAATGGAAACTAGACAGATCCGATATGCTTGCCCATAGACTGCTATTATGACGGATCAAAACGGAATGCCTCTTAAAAGCTTTCGTTTTGCATTCCATCTGGGAATTCCGTTATATTGTGTTATAAACAGAACCTATAATGGTATACCCTAACTCAAGGGCGTACACACCCTTACTTGTTTGCTCTGTGTTCACGTAGGGTTAATGTTTCCCCGTGTCTATGTGCTTGATTACCAAGTGGTCAGGTGCTCTCATCAACCAGCTATATAGACCTGTCAACTGTGTGCCTAAGGCAGTCTTTCTCCTGCTTGGCTGTGTGCAGCATGTATGCGCCTGACCTTGGTATTTTCCATCTGCCCTGATCTGTGTTGTTGCTTGGTAATTCATTGATGTCACCTTGGTTCTTGTCTGTATGTTTGGTTTTCGATGTTATCTGGCCTTGTCTTTTGGGGAACGCCTTCCTCTCCATTCTGCATGTGTTCTGATGTAATCTCTGTGACAGCCAGGCATCTGCCTGTCTCCTGTCTGTGCATCTCTGTTTGTGACCACCATGCATCCATTCCCCATAGGGTTCAGATATCTGCCTCTCTGTTCTGTGTACCTCTGTCTGGGACCACCGTGCATCTATTCCGCATGGGGTCCAGGCATATGTACCTGGGCTGCAGGTGCTATCACCAGCAGCTTTTGCCTTGCAGGTGTCGGCCAAGGGCACTGGGACTATTTCAAGAGGTAGCGACCTGGTGAACTCCCAGTAAAGGCTATTCCCACAATCAGATGTGTGGTGAAGAATGGAGTTCACTTAGACAACGCCCTTAGGGTTTGGCCCCAAATCAAACTGGTGCACTTGGTCCATTGGTGTTTCATCTGCCACTGTTTCTGATCTGTTTGTCCAAGTTTATTCTGGTTATGTTCTGTCTTGTTTAATAAAGTATTCTTTTTGGATTTTTCCTTGTCTTGTCTGGTTCAGTATGCTCAGTAGATGTAAAGGGGGCTGTTGACCCCCAAAACATGACACTATGAAAATTTGAAATAATCTACAGGTAGTATATTATAAAACAGGAGGAACTTAGCAGACTTAGTATCGTTTTGTGGGAAAAGATTCAGTATAAGATATATTTATGTGCTTTCTGATTAGTTGCATTCTGGGCTTTGAAGTCAAGGAGGTTCTATCAGTGACTGACAGCTCTCTCTGTATACACAGTCATAGAGGGAAGGTCCTATCAGTGACTGACAGCTATCTCTGTATACAAAGTCATAGAGGGAAGGTCCTATCAGTGACTGACAGCTATCTCTGTATACACAGTCATAGAGGGAAGGTCCTATCAGTGACTGACAGCTCTCTCTGTATACACAGTCATAGAGAGAAGGTCCTATCAGTGACTGACAGCTATCTCTATATACACAGTCATAGAGGGAAGGTCCTATCAGTGACTGACAGCTCTCTCTGTATACACAGTCATAGAGGGAAGGTCCTATCAGTGACTGACAGCTATCTCTGTATACAGTCATAGAGGGAAGGTCCTATCAGTGACTGACAGCTCTCTCTGTATACACAGTCATAGAGGGAATGTCCTATCAGTGACTGACAGCTCTCTCTGTATACACAGTCATAGAGGGAAGGTCCTATCAGTGACTGACAGCTATCTCTGTATACACAGTCATAGAGGGAAGATCCTATCAGTGACTGACAGCTATCTCTGTATACACAGTCATAGAGAGAAGGTCCTATCAGTGACTGACAGCTCTCTCTGTATACACAGTCATAAAGGGAAGGTACTATCAGTGACTGACAGCTCTCTCTGTATACACAGTCATAGAGGGAAGGTCCTATCAGTGACTGACAGCTCTCTCTGTATACACAGTCATAGAAGGAAGATCCTATCAGTGACTGACAGCTATCTCTGTATGCATAGTCATAGAGGGAAGGTCCTATCAGTGACTGACAGCTATCTCTGTATACATAGTCATAGAGGGAAGGACCTGTCAGTGACTGACAGCTATCTCTGTATACACAGTAATAGAGGGAAGGTCCTATCAGTGACTGACAGCTATCTATGTATACACAGTCATAGAGGGAAGGTCCTATCAGTGACTGACAGCTATCTCTGTATACACAGTCATAGAGGGAAGGTCCTATCAGTGACTGACAGCTATCTCTGTATACACAGTCATAGAGGGAAGGTCCTATCAGTGACTGACAGCTATCTCTGTATACACAGTCATAGAGGGAAGGTCCTATCAGTGACTGACAGCTCTCTCTGTATACACAGTCATAGAGAGAAGGTCCTATCAGTGACTGACAGCTATCTCTGTATACACAGTCATAGAGGGAAGGTCCTATCAGTGACTGACAGCTCTCTCTGTATACACAGTCATAGAGGGAAGGTCCTATCAGTGACTGACAGCTATCTCTGTATACACAGTCATAGAGGGAAGGTCCTATCAGTGACTGACAGCTCTCTCTGTATACACAGTCATAGAGGGAAGGTCCTATCAGTGACTGACAGCTCTCTCTGTATACACAGTCATAGAGGGAAGGTCCTATCAGTGACTGACAGCTATCTCTGTATACACAGTCATAGAGGGAAGGTCCTATCAGTGACTGACAGCTATCTCTGTATACACAGTCATAGAGGGAAGGTCCTATCAGTGACTGACAGCTCTCTCTGTATACACAGTCATAGAGGGAAGGTCCTATCAGTGACTGACAGCTCTCTCTGTATACACAGTCATAGAGGGAAGGTCCTATCAGTGACTGACAGCTCTCTCTGTATACACAGTCATAGAGGGAAGGTCCTATCAGTGACTGACAGCTATCTCTGTATACACAGTCATAGAGGGAAGGTCCTATCAGTGACTGACAGCTATCTCTGTATACACAGTCATAGAGGGAAGGTCCTATCAGTGACTGACAGCTATCTCTGTATACACAGTCATAGAGGGAAGGTCCTATCAGTGACTGACAGCTATCTCTGTATACACAGTCATAGAGGGAAGGTCCTATCAGTGACTGACAGCTATCTCTGTATACACAGTCATAGAGGGAAGGTCCTATCAGTGACTGACAGCTCTCTCTGTATACACAGTCATAGAGGGAAGGTCCTATCAGTGACTGACAGCTATCTCTGTATACACAGTCATAGAGGGAAGGTCCTATCAGTGACTGACAGCTATCTCTGTATACACAGTCATAGAGGGAAGGTCCTATCAGTGACTGACAGCTATCTCTGTATACACAGTCATAGAGGGAAGGTCCTATCAGTGACTGACAGCTCTCTCTGTATACACAGTCATAGAGGGAAGGTCCTATCAGTGACTGACAGCTCTCTATGTATACGCAGTCATAGAGGGAAGGTCCTATCAGTGACTGACAGCTCTTTCTGTATACACAGTCATAGAGGGAAGGTCCTATCAGTGACTGACAGCTCTCTCTGTATACACTGTGATAGAGGGCAGGTCCTATCAGTGACTGACAGCTATCTCTGTATACACAGTCATAGAGGGAAGATCCTATCAGTGACTGACAGCTATCTTTGTATGCATAGTCATAGAGGGAAGGTCCTATCAGTGACTGACAGCTCTCTCTGTATACACAGTCATAGAGGGAAGGTCCTATCAGTGACTGACAGCTGTCTCTGTATACACAGTCATAGAGGGAAGGTGCTATCAATGACTGACAGCTATCTCTGTATACATAGTCATAAAGGGAAGGTCCTATCAGTGACTGAGAGCTCTCTCTGTATACACAGTCATAGAGGGTAGGTCCTATCAGTGACTGAAAGCTCTCTCTGTATACACAGTCATAGAGGGAAGGTCCTATAAGTGACTGACAGCTATCTCTATATACACAGTCATAGAGGGAAGGTCCAATCAGTGACTGACAGCTCTCTCTGTATGCACAGTCATAGAGGGAAGATCCTATCAGTGACTGACAGCTCTCTCTGTATACAGTCATAGAAGGAAGATCCTATCAGTGACTGACAGGTCTCTCTGAATACACAGTCATAGAGGGAAGGTCCTATCAGTGACTGACAGCTATCTCTGTATATACAATCAGAGGAAAGGTCCTATCAGTGACTGACAGCTCTCTCTGTATACACAGTCATAGAGGGAAGGTCCTATCAGTGACTGACAGCTCTCTCTGTATACACAGTCATAGAGGGAATGTCCAATCAGTGACTGACAGCTATCTCTGTATACACAGTCATAGAGGGAAGATCCTATCAGTGACTGACAGCTCCCTCTGCATACAGTCATAGAAGGAAGATCCTATCAGTGACTGACAGGTCTCTCTGAATACACAGTAATAGAGGTAAGGTCCTATCAGTGACTAACAGCTATCTCTGTATACACAGTCATAGAGGGAAGGTCCTATCAGTGACTGACAGCTCTCTATGTATACGCAGTCATAGAGGGAAGGTCCTATCAGTGACTGACAGCTATCTCTGTATACACAGTCATAGAGGGAAGGTCCTCTCAGTGACTGACAGCTCTCTCTGTATACACTGTGATAGAGGGATGGTCCTATAAGTGACTGACAGCTATCTCTGTATACACAGTCATAGAGGGAAGATCCTATCAGTGACTGACAGCTATCTCTGTATGCATAGTCATAGAGGGAAGGTCCTATCAGTGACTGACAGCTATCTCTGTATACACAGTCATAGAGGGAAGGTCCTATCAGTGACTGACAGCTATCTCTGTATACACAGTCATAGAAGGAAGGTGCTATCAATGACTGACAGCTATCTCTGTATACATAGTCATAAATGGAAGGTCTTATCAGTGACTGACAGCTCTCTCTGTATATACAGTCAAAGAGGGAATGTCCTATCAGTGACTGACAGCTCTCTCTGTATACACAGTCATAGAGGGAAGGTCCTATCAGTGACTGACAGCTATCTCTATATACACAGTCATAGAGGGAAGATCCTATCAGTGACTGACAGCTATCTCTGTATACAGTCATAGAAGTTAGATCCTATCAGTGACTGACAGGTCTCTCTGAATACACAGTCATAGAGGGAAGGTCCTATTAGTGACTGACAGCTATCTCTGTATACACAGTAATAGAGGGAAGGTCCTATCAGTGACTGACAGCTAGCTATGTATACACAGTCATAGAGGGAAGGTCCTATCAGTGACTGACAGCTATCTCTGTATACACAGTCATAGAGGGAAGATCCTATCAGTGACTGACAGCTCCCTCTGCATACAGTCATAGAAGGAAGATCCTATCAGTGACTGACAGGTCTCTCTGAATACACAGTAATAGAGGTAAGGTCCTATCAGTGACTGACAGCTATCTCTGTATGCACAGTCATAGAGGTAAGGTCCTATCAGTGACTGACAGCTCTCTATGTATACACAGTCATAGAGGGAAGGTCCTATCAGTGACTGACAGCTATCTCTGTATACACAGTCATAGAGGGAAGGTCCTATCAGTGACTGACAGCTCTCTCTGTATACACTGTGATAGAGGGAAGGTCCTATCAGTGACTGACAGCTATCTCTGTATACACAGTCATAGAGGGAACATCCTATCAGTGACTGACAGCTATCTCTGTATGCACAGTCATAGAGGGAAGGTCCTATCAGTGACTGACAGCTATCTCTGTATACACAGTCATAGAGGGAAGGTCCTATCAGTGACTGACAGCTATCTCTGTATACACAGTCATAGAGGGAAGGTCCTATCAGTGACTGACAGCTATCTCTGTATACATAGTCATAGATGGAAGGTCCTATCAGTGACTGACAGCTTCTCTGTATACACAGTCATAGAGGGAAGGTCCTATCAGTGACTGACAGCTCTCTCTGTATACACAGTCATAGAGGGAAGGTCCTATCAGTGACTGACAGCTCTCTCTGTATACACAGTCATAGAGGGAAGGTCCTATCAGTGACTGACAGCTATCTCTGTATACACAGTCATAGAGGGAAGGTCCTATCAGTGACTGACAGCTAGCTCTGTATACACAGTCATAGAGGGAAGGTCCTATCAGTGACTGACAGCTATCTCTGTATACACAGTCATAGAGGGAAGGTCCTATCAGTGACTGACAGCTCTCTCTGTATACACAGTCATAGAGGGAAGGTCCTATCAGTGACTGACAGCTCTCTCTGTATACACAGTCATAGAGGGAAGGTCCTATCAGTGACTGACAGCTATCTCTGTATACACAGTCATAGAGGGAAGGTCCTATCAGTGACTGACAGCTCTCTCTGTATACACAGTCATAGAGGGAAGGTCCTATCAGTGACTGACAGCTCTCTCTGTATACACAGTCATAGAGGGAAGGTCCTATCAGTGACTGACAGCTCTCTCTGTATACACAGTCATAGAGGGAAGGTCCTATCAGTGACTGACAGCTCTCTCTGTATACACAGTCATAGAGGGAAGGTCCTATCAGTGACTGACAGCTCTCTCTGTATACACAGTCATAGAGGGAAGGTCCTATCAGTGACTGACAGCTATCTCTGTATACACAGTCATAGAGGGAAGGTCCTATCAGTGACTGACAGCTATCTCTGTATACACAGTCATAGAGGGAAGGTCCTATCAGTGACTGACAGCTCTCTCTGTATACACAGTCATAGAGGGAAGGTCCTATCAGTGACTGACAGCTGTCTCTGTATACACAGTCATAGAGGGAAGGTCCTATCAGTGACTGACAGCTATCTCTGTATACATAGTCATAGAGGGAAGGTCCTATCAGTGACTGACAGCTCTCTCTGTATACACAGTCATAGAGGGAAGGTCCTATCAGTGACTGACAGCTCTCTCTGTATACACAGTCATAGAGGGAAGGTCCTATCAGTGACTGACAGCTATCTCTGTATACACAGTCATAGAGGGAAGGTCCTATCAGTGACTGACAGCTCTCTCTGTATACACAGTCATAGAGGGAAGGTCCTATCAGTGACTGACAGCTCTCTCTGTATACACAGTCATAGAGGGAAGGTCCTATCAGTGACTGACAGCTCTCTCTGTATACACAGTCATAGAGGGAAGGTCCTATCAGTGACTGACAGCTATCTCTGTATACACAGTCATAGAGGGAAGGTCCTATCAGTGACTGACAGCTCTCTCTGTATACACAGTCATAGAGGGAAGGTCCTATCAGTGACTGACAGCTCTCTGTATACACAGTCATAGAGGGAAGGTCCTATCAGTGACTGACAGCTATCTCTGTATACACAGTCATAGAGGGAAGGTCCTATCAGTGACTGACAGCTATCTCTGTATACACAGTCATAGAGGGAAGGTCCTATCAGTGACTGACAGCTCTCTCTGTATACACAGTCATAGAGGGAAGGTCCTATCAGTGACTGACAGCTATCTCTGTATACACAGTCATAGAGGGAAGGTCCTATCAGTGACTGACAGCTCTCTCTGTATACACAGTCATAGAGGGAAGGTCCTATCAGTGACTGACAGCTATCTCTGTATACACAGTCATAGAGGGAAGGTCCTATCAGTGACTGACAGCTCTCTCTGTATACACAGTCATAGAGGGAAGGTCCTATCAGTGACTGACAGCTATCTCTGTATACACAGTCATAGAGGGAAGGTCCTATCAGTGACTGACAGCTATCTCTGTATACACAGTCATAGAGGGAAGGTCCTATCAGTGACTGACAGCTATCTCTGTATACACAGTCATAGAGGGAAGGTCCTATCAGTGACTGACAGCTATCTCTGTATACACAGTCATAGAGGGAAGGTCCTATCAGTGACTGACAGCTATCTCTGTATACACAGTCATAGAGGGAAGGTCCTATCAGTGACTGACAGCTATCTCTGTATACACAGTCATAGAGGGAAGGTCCTATCAGTGACTGACAGCTTCTCTGTATACACAGTCATAGAGGGAAGGTCCTATCAGTGACTGACAGCTCTCTCTGTATACACAGTCATAGAGGGAAGGTCCTATCAGTGACTGACAGCTATCTCTGTATACACAGTCATAGAGGGAAGGTCCTATCAGTGACTGACAGCTATCTCTGTATACACAGTCATAGAGGAAGGTCCTATCAGTGACTGACAGCTCTCTCTGTATACACAGTCATAGAGGGAAGGTCCTATCAGTGACTGACAGCTATCTCTGTATACACAGTCATAGAGGGAAGGTCCTATCAGTGACTGACAGCTATCTCTGTATACACAGTCATAGAGGGAAGGTCCTATCAGTGACTGACAGCTATCTCTGTATACACAGTCATAGAGGGAAGGTCCTATCAGTGACTGACAGCTCTCTCTGTATACACAGTCATAGAGGGAAGGTCCTATCAGTGACTGACAGCTCTCTCTGTATACACAGTCATAGAGGGAAGGTCCTATCAGTGACTGACAGCTATCTCTGTATACACAGTCATAGAGGGAAGGTCCTATCAGTGACTGACAGCTCTCTCTGTATACACAGTCATAGAGGGAAGGTCCTATCAGTGACTGACAGCTCTCTCTGTATACACAGTCATAGAGGGAAGGTCCTATCAGTGACTGACAGCTCTCTCTGTATACACAGTCATAGAGGGAAGGTCCTATCAGTGACTGACAGCTCTTTCTGTATACACAGTCATAGAGGGAAGGTCCTATCAGTGACTGACAGCTCTCTCTGTATACACAGTCATAGAGGGAAGGTCCTATCAGTGACTGACAGCTATCTCTGTATACACAGTCATAGAGGGAAGGTCCTATCAGTGACTGACAGCTATCTCTGTATACACAGTCATAGAGGGAAGGTCCTATCAGTGACTGACAGCTCTCTCTGTATACACAGTCATAGAGGGAAGGTCCTATCAGTGACTGACAGCTGTCTCTGTATACACAGTCATAGAGGGAAGGTCCTATCAGTGACTGACAGCTATCTCTGTATACACAGTCATAGAGGGAAGGTCCTATCAGTGACTGACAGCTCTCTCTGTATACACAGTCATAGAGGGAAGGTCCTATCAGTGACTGACAGCTCTCTCTGTATACACAGTCATAGAGGGAAGGTCCTATCAGTGACTGACAGCTATCTCTGTATACACAGTCATAGAGGGAAGGTCCTATCAGTGACTGACAGCTCTCTCTGTATACACAGTCATAGAGGGAAGGTCCTATCAGTGACTGACAGCTCTCTCTGTATACACAGTCATAGAGGGAAGGTCCTATCAGTGACTGACAGCTCTCTCTGTATACACAGTCATAGAGGGAAGGTCCTATCAGTGACTGACAGCTATCTCTGTATACACAGTCATAGAGGGAAGGTCCTATCAGTGACTGACAGCTCTCTCTGTATACACAGTCATAGAGGGAAGGTCCTATCAGTGACTGACAGCTCTCTCTGTATACACAGTCATAGAGGGAAGGTCCTATCAGTGACTGACAGCTATCTCTGTATACACAGTCATAGAGGGAAGGTCCTATCAGTGACTGACAGCCTCTCTGTATACACAGTCATAGAGGGAAGGTCCTATCAGTGACTGACAGCTATCTCTGTATACACAGTCATAGAGGGAAGGTCCTATCAGTGACTGACAGCTATCTCTGTATACACAGTCATAGAGGGAAGGTCCTATCAGTGACTGACAGCTATCTCTGTATACACAGTCATAGAGGGAAGGTCCTATCAGTGACTGACAGCTCTCTCTGTATACACAGTCATAGAGGGAAGGTCCTATCAGTGACTGACAGCTCTCTGTATACACAGTCATAGAGGGAAGGTCCTATCAGTGACTGACAGCTTCTCTGTATACACAGTCATAGAGGGAAGGTCCTATCAGTGACTGACAGCTCTCTCTGTATACACAGTCATAGAGGGAAGGTCCTATCAGTGACTGACAGCTCTTCTGTATACACAGTCATAGAGGGAAGGTCCTATCAGTGACTGACAGCTCTCTCTGTATACACAGTCATAGAGGGAAGGTCCTATCAGTGACTGACAGCTATCTCTGTATACACAGTCATAGAGGGAAGGTCCTATCAGTGACTGACAGCTATCTCTGTATACACAGTCATAGAGGGAAGGTCCTATCAGTGACTGACAGCTTCTCTGTATACACAGTCATAGAGGGAAGGTCCTATCAGTGACTGACAGCTATCTCTGTATACACAGTCATAGAGGGAAGGTCCTATCAGTGACTGACAGCTATCTCTGTATACACAGTCATAGAGGGAAGGTCCTATCAGTGACTGACAGCTCTCTCTGTATACACAGTCATAGAGGGAAGGTCCTATCAGTGACTGACAGCTCTCTCTGTATACACAGTCATAGAGGGAAGGTCCTATCAGTGACTGACAGCTATCTCTGTATACACAGTCATAGAGGGAAGGTCCTATCAGTGACTGACAGCTCTCTCTGTATACACAGTCATAGAGGGAAGGTCCTATCAGTGACTGACAGCTCTCTCTGTATACACAGTCATAGAGGGAAGGTCCTATCAGTGACTGACAGCTCTCTCTGTATACACAGTCATAGAGGGAAGGTCCTATCAGTGACTGACAGCTATCTCTGTATACACAGTCATAGAGGGAAGGTCCTATCAGTGACTGACAGCCTCTCTGTATACACAGTCATAGAGGGAAGGTCCTATCAGTGACTGACAGCTATCTCTGTATACACAGTCATAGAGGGAAGGTCCTATCAGTGACTGACAGCTATCTCTGTATACACAGTCATAGAGGGAAGGTCCTATCAGTGACTGACAGCTCTCTCTGTATACACAGTCATAGAGGGAAGGTCCTATCAGTGACTGACAGGTCTCTCTGTATACACAGTCATAGAGGGAAGGTCCTATCAGTGACTGACAGCTATCTCTGTATACACAGTCATAGAGGGAAGGTCCTATCAGTGACTGACAGCTCTCTCTGTATACACAGTCATAGAGGGAAGGTCCTATCAGTGACTGACAGCTATCTCTGTATACACAGTCATAGAGGGAAGGTCCTATCAGTGACTGACAGCTCTCTCTGTATACACAGTCATAGAGGGAAGGTCCTATCAGTGACTGACAGCTATCTCTGTATACACAGTCATAGAGGGAAGGTCCTATCAGTGACTGACAGCTATCTCTGTATACACAGTCATAGAGGGAAGGTCCTATCAGTGACTGACAGCTATCTCTGTATACACAGTCATAGAGGGAAGGTCCTATCAGTGACTGACAGCTATCTCTGTATACACAGTCATAGAGGGAAGGTCCTATCAGTGACTGACAGCTATCTCTGTATACACAGTCATAGAGGGAAGGTCCTATCAGTGACTGACAGCTCTCTCTGTATACACAGTCATAGAGGGAAGGTCCTATCAGTGACTGACAGCTCTCTCTGTATACACAGTCATAGAGGGAAGGTCCTATCAGTGACTGACAGCTATCTCTGTATACACAGTCATAGAGGGAAGGTCCTATCAGTGACTGACAGCTATCTCTGTATACACAGTCATAGAGGGAAGGTCCTATCAGTGACTGACAGCTCTCTCTGTATACACAGTCATAGAGGGAAGGTCCTATCAGTGACTGACAGCTATCTCTGTATACACAGTCATAGAGGGAAGGTCCTATCAGTGACTGACAGCTATCTCTGTATACACAGTCATAGAGGGAAGGTCCTATCAGTGACTGACAGCTATCTCTGTATACACAGTCATAGAGGGAAGGTCCTATCAGTGACTGACAGCTCTCTCTGTATACACAGTCATAGAGGGAAGGTCCTATCAGTGACTGACAGCTCTCTCTGTATACACAGTCATAGAGGGAAGGTCCTATCAGTGACTGACAGCTATCTCTGTATACACAGTCATAGAGGGAAGGTCCTATCAGTGACTGACAGCTCTCTCTGTATACACAGTCATAGAGGGAAGGTCCTATCAGTGACTGACAGCTCTCTCTGTATACACAGTCATAGAGGGAAGGTCCTATCAGTGACTGACAGCTCTCTCTGTATACACAGTCATAGAGGGAAGGTCCTATCAGTGACTGACAGCTCTTTCTGTATACACAGTCATAGAGGGAAGGTCCTATCAGTGACTGACAGCTCTCTCTGTATACACAGTCATAGAGGGAAGGTCCTATCAGTGACTGACAGCTATCTCTGTATACACAGTCATAGAGGGAAGGTCCTATCAGTGACTGACAGCTATCTCTGTATACACAGTCATAGAGGGAAGGTCCTATCAGTGACTGACAGCTCTCTCTGTATACACAGTCATAGAGGGAAGGTCCTATCAGTGACTGACAGCTGTCTCTGTATACACAGTCATAGAGGGAAGGTCCTATCAGTGACTGACAGCTATCTCTGTATACACAGTCATAGAGGGAAGGTCCTATCAGTGACTGACAGCTCTCTCTGTATACACAGTCATAGAGGGAAGGTCCTATCAGTGACTGACAGCTCTCTCTGTATACACAGTCATAGAGGGAAGGTCCTATCAGTGACTGACAGCTATCTCTGTATACACAGTCATAGAGGGAAGGTCCTATCAGTGACTGACAGCTCTCTCTGTATACACAGTCATAGAGGGAAGGTCCTATCAGTGACTGACAGCTCTCTCTGTATACAGTCATAGAGGGAAGGTCCTATCAGTGACTGACAGGTCTCTCTGTATACACAGTCATAGAGGGAAGGTCCTATCAGTGACTGACAGCTATCTCTGTATACACAGTCATAGAGGGAAGGTCCTATCAGTGACTGACAGCTCTCTCTGTATACACAGTCATAGAGGGAAGGTCCTATCAGTGACTGACAGCTCTCTCTGTATACACAGTCATAGAGGGAAGGTCCTATCAGTGACTGACAGCTATCTCTGTATACACAGTCATAGAGGGAAGGTCCTATCAGTGACTGACAGCTCTCTCTGTATACACAGTCATAGAGGGAAGGTCCTATCAGTGACTGACAGGTCTCTCTGTATACACAGTCATAGAGGGAAGGTCCTATCAGTGACTGACAGCTATCTCTGTATACACAGTCATAGAGGGAAGGTCCTATCAGTGACTGACAGCTCTCTGTATACGCAGTCATAGAGGGAAGGTCCTATCAGTGACTGACAGCTATCTCTGTATACACAGTCATAGAGGGAAGGTCCTATCAGTGACTGACAGCTCTCTCTGTATACACAGTCATAGAGGGAAGGTCCTATCAGTGACTGACAGCTATCTCTGTATACACAGTCATAGAGGGAAGGTCCTATCAGTGACTGACAGCTATCTCTGTATACACAGTCATAGAGGGAAGGTCCTATCAGTGACTGACAGCTATCTCTGTATACACAGTCATAGAGGGAAGGTCCTATCAGTGACTGACAGCTATCTCTGTATACACAGTCATAGAGGGAAGGTCCTATCAGTGACTGACAGCTATCTCTGTATACACAGTCATAGATGGAAGGTCCTATCAGTGACTGACAGCTCTCTCTGTATACACAGTCATAGAGGGAAGGTCCTATCAGTGACTGACAGCTCTCTCTGTATACACAGTCATAGAGGGAAGGTCCTATCAGTGACTGACAGCTATCTCTGTATACACAGTCATAGAGGGAAGGTCCTATCAGTGACTGACAGCTATCTCTGTATACACAGTCATAGAGGGAAGGTCCTATCAGTGACTGACAGCTCTCTCTGTATACACAGTCATAGAGGGAAGGTCCTATCAGTGACTGACAGCTATCTCTGTATACACAGTCATAGAGGGAAGGTCCTATCAGTGACTGACAGCTATCTCTGTATACACAGTCATAGAGGGAAGGTCCTATCAGTGACTGACAGCTATCTCTGTATACACAGTCATAGAGGGAAGGTCCTATCAGTGACTGACAGCTCTCTCTGTATACACAGTCATAGAGGGAAGGTCCTATCAGTGACTGACAGCTCTCTCTGTATACACAGTCATAGAGGGAAGGTCCTATCAGTGACTGACAGCTATCTCTGTATACACAGTCATAGAGGGAAGGTCCTATCAGTGACTGACAGCTATCTCTGTATACACAGTCATAGAGGGAAGGTCCTATCAGTGACTGACAGCTATCTCTGTATACACAGTCATAGAGGGAAGGTCCTATCAGTGACTGACAGCTCTCTCTGTATACACAGTCATAGAGGGAAGGTCCTATCAGTGACTGACAGCTCTCTCTGTATACACAGTCATAGAGGGAAGGTCCTATCAGTGACTGACAGCCTCTCTGTATACACAGTCATAGAGGGAAGGTCCTATCAGTGACTGACAGCTATCTCTGTATACACAGTCATAGAGGGAAGGTCCTATCAGTGACTGACAGCTATCTCTGTATACACAGTCATAGAGGGAAGGTCCTATCAGTGACTGACAGCTTCTCTGTATACACAGTCATAGAGGGAAGGTCCTATCAGTGACTGACAGCTCTCTCTGTATACACAGTCATAGAGGGAAGGTCCTATCAGTGACTGACAGCTATCTCTGTATACACAGTCATAGAGGGAAGGTCCTATCAGTGACTGACAGCTCTCTCTGTATACACAGTCATAGAGGGAAGGTCCTATCAGTGACTGACAGCTATCTCTGTATACACAGTCATAGAGGGAAGGTCCTATCAGTGACTGACAGCTATCTCTGTATACACAGTCATAGAGGGAAGGTCCTATCAGTGACTGACAGCTCTCTCTGTATACACAGTCATAGAGGGAAGGTCCTATCAGTGACTGACAGCTCTCTCTGTATACACAGTCATAGAGGGAAGGTCCTATCAGTGACTGACAGCTATCTCTGTATACACAGTCATAGAGGGAAGGTCCTATCAGTGACTGACAGCTCTCTCTGTATACACAGTCATAGAGGGAAGGTCCTATCAGTGACTGACAGCTCTCTCTGTATACACAGTCATAGAGGGAAGGTCCTATCAGTGACTGACAGCTATCTCTGTATACACAGTCATAGAGGGAAGGTCCTATCAGTGACTGACAGCTCTCTCTGTATACACAGTCATAGAGGGAAGGTCCTATCAGTGACTGACAGCTATCTCTGTATACACAGTCATAGAGGGAAGGTCCTATCAGTGACTGACAGCTCTCTCTGTATACACAGTCATAGAGGGAAGGTCCTATCAGTGACTGACAGCTATCTCTGTATACACAGTCATAGAGGGAAGGTCCTATCAGTGACTGACAGCTATCTCTGTATACACAGTCATAGAGGGAAGGTCCTATCAGTGACTGACAGCTATCTCTGTATACACAGTCATAGAGGGAAGGTCCTATCAGTGACTGACAGCTATCTCTGTATACACAGTCATAGAGGGAAGGTCCTATCAGTGACTGACAGCTATCTCTGTATACATAGTCATAGAGGGAAGGTCCTATCAGTGACTGACAGCTCTCTCTGTATACACAGTCATAGAGGGAAGGTCCTATCAGTGACTGACAGCTCTCTCTGTATACACAGTCATAGAGGGAAGGTCCTATCAGTGACTGACAGCTATCTCTGTATACACAGTCATAGAGGGAAGGTCCTATCAGTGACTGACAGCTATCTCTGTATACAGTCATAGAGGGAAGGTCCTATCAGTGACTGACAGCTCTCTGTATACACAGTCATAGAGGGAAGGTCCTATCAGTGACTGACAGCTATCTCTGTATACACAGTCATAGAGGGAAGGTCCTATCAGTGACTGACAGCTATCTCTGTATACACAGTCATAGAGGGAAGGTCCTATCAGTGACTGACAGCTATCTCTGTATACACAGTCATAGAGGGAAGGTCCTATCAGTGACTGACAGCTCCTCTGTATACACAGTCATAGAGGGAAGGTCCTATCAGTGACTGACAGCCTCTCTGTATACACAGTCATAGAGGGAAGGTCCTATCAGTGACTGACAGCTATCTCTGTATACACAGTCATAGAGGGAAGGTCCTATCAGTGACTGACAGCTATCTCTGTATACACAGTCATAGAGGGAAGGTCCTATCAGTGACTGACAGCTATCTCTGTATACACAGTCATAGAGGGAAGGTCCTATCAGTGACTGACAGCTACTCTCTGTATACACAGTCATAGAGGGAAGGTCCTATCAGTGACTGACAGCTCTCTCTGTATACACAGTCATAGAGGGAAGGTCCTATCAGTGACTGACAGCTTCTCTGTATACACAGTCATAGAGGGAAGGTCCTATCAGTGACTGACAGCTATCTCTGTATACACAGTCATAGAGGGAAGGTCCTATCAGTGACTGACAGCTATCTCTGTATACACAGTCATAGAGGGAAGGTCCTATCAGTGACTGACAGCTATCTCTGTATACACAGTCATAGAGGAAGGTCCTATCAGTGACTGACAGCTCTCTCTGTATACACAGTCATAGAGGGAAGGTCCTATCAGTGACTGACAGCTATCTCTGTATACACAGTCATAGAGGGAAGGTCCTATCAGTGACTGACAGCTATCTCTGTATACACAGTCATAGAGGGAAGGTCCTATCAGTGACTGACAGCTCTCTCTGTATACACAGTCATAGAGGGAAGGTCCTATCAGTGACTGACAGCTATCTCTGTATACACAGTCATAGAGGGAAGGTCCTATCAGTGACTGACAGCTCTCTCTGTATACACAGTCATAGAGGGAAGGTCCTATCAGTGACTGACAGCTATCTCTGTATACACAGTCATAGAGGGAAGGTCCTATCAGTGACTGACAGCTATCTCTGTATACACAGTCATAGAGGGAAGGTCCTATCAGTGACTGACAGCTATCTCTGTATACACAGTCATAGAGGGAAGATCCTATCAGTGACTGACAGCTATCTCTGTATACACAGTCATAGAGGAAGGTCCTATCAGTGACTGACAGCTATCTCTGTATACACAGTCATAGAGGGAAGGTCCTATCAGTGACTGACAGCTCTCTCTGTATACACAGTCATAGAGGGAAGGTCCTATCAGTGACTGACAGCTATCTCTGTATACACAGTCATAGAGGGAAGGTCCTATCAGTGACTGACAGCTCTCTCTGTATACACAGTCATAGAGGGAACGTCCTATCAGTGACTGACAGCTCTCTCTGTATACACAGTCATAGAGGGAAGGTCCTATCAGTGACTGACAGCTCTCTCTGTATACACAGTCATAGAGGGAAGGTCCTATCAGTGACTGACAGCTCTCTCTGTATACACAGTCATAGAGGGAAGGTCCTATCAGTGACTGACAGCTCTCTCTGTATACACACTCATAGAGGGAAGGTCCTATCAGTGACTGACAGCTCTCTCTGTATTCACAGTCATAGAGGGAAGGTCCTATCGGTGACTGACAGCTCTCTCTGTATACACAGTCATAGAGGGAAGGTCCTATCAATGACTGACAGCTATCTCTATAAACACAGTCATAGAGAGAAGGTCCTATCAATGATTGACAGCTCTCTCTTTATACACAGTCATAGAGGGAAGGTCCTATCAGTGACTGACAGCTCTCTCTGTATACACAGTCATAGAGGGAACGTCCTATCAGTGACTGACAGCTCTCTCTGTATACTCAGTCATAGAGGAAAGGTCCTATCAGTGACTGACAGCTCTATCTGTATACACAGTCATAGAGGGAAGGTCCTATCAGTGACTGACAGCTCTCTCTGTATACACAGTCATAGAGGGAAGGTCCTATCAGTGACTGACAGCTATCTCTATATACACAGTCATAGAAGGAAGACTGTCAATCACTGATAGGACCGCCTCCTTGACTGCAAAGCCCAGAATGAAAAGTGATATAAAATATAAAGCTCTGACACGGTGTCCTAGACCTCCTAAGTGTCCCTCTTTTGACCCAAGTCCCTCTTGTCCCTGTCCCTCTTTTTGCTCCGAGTTATAGATATGCATTATTACATTTACAATATTGATTCAGAAAATGGTTGTCTGGCTCCTCTGTGTATTTAAAAACCCGCCTTAAATACAGCCCGTATATTTCATTATTTGATGCCATTTTGTATTTTTGGAAATTTCTATATTCAGATAATCTTTGCGCTATTGTGTAAAAGATAAACAATTGTATAAATATGCAGGGAAAATGGATCTTTCACAGAGTGAACCAAAATTGTCCCTCTTTGACCTTCCAAAAAGTTGGGAGGTATGCATGTCTCACGTGACAGGTTTCCTTTAATGATTCTTACAATTACATTGTTCTTTATAATCAGATTCATACATAACAATAGTTGCAGTAAAATAAAACAAATGTCAGCCCCCATGATTTATTAGAACACACAGAACAATCTGCACAGAATATAAATTTTAGCTTGTGATTTTATACAGAAAAAAAATCAACAGCCATGAACAAGGAGTGAAGGCTCTGTGATGCTTTGTTTCTGTGAAAGGTTGGTCAATTCTACTTTGTATTAACAAGCTTAGGTTCAAAGGTGTATTATTGTAATGTTTTATGGATTCCCCATGTGATAATTGTACTTAGTATTCTGAACACACCAGGGCACTTCCGCTTTAACAAACAGAGGAAGAACTAAAGCATTTAAACATTCTAATAGGATGGTTTAAAGCCTACAATTGTTACACGATAAGAGGAGCTAAATAGAGAGAACCACTCAAGATTAGTTTCGAGTCCAGTTTGCCGAATTTTTTAAAAAGTTAGTTTTGGGCCGAACCAAAGTTGCTCCAGTTGCCCTGCAAGTTGGCTTATAACCCTGTAGTCTCTTATGACCTTATAATTTTAGGAAACGTTATCTCTTTTTGTTTGTTTTTTATGAATTCTCCCCAATTTTGCCTTCGTAGTGAAAGTCTAGAAGCATAGCTATCCAGTAATCATGAGGGATGGGGGACAACTGCAGCATCAATGGTATGAGCTGCCAGTGCTCAACCTGGAAACAACACATGCTCCCTGCTGAGGCGGTCTGGTGCATGACCAAATCATTCTCAGCTTTCCGCTACTCGTACACATGCTTGGACATGTGCAATGTTGAATTTCCAGCATTGAAATGTCGAAGATTAAGCAATGTAGCTGCAGACCATTCTGAAGCTGCAAGTTCAGGAGAGCGTTTCTCACAACGTGAGAATGGCTGAAAAGAGGCACAGTCTCCTGTACTTTGTCAGCACCTTGTACAAGCCGGTGCATTTTTTTTTAAAAGGCCATGCAGGGAGCATGTATTATTTTCTTCAGGTTTAGGGCAGCCAGTATGTTGTGCCCATTGTTGCTGACCACCTTGCCCAGTTGGAGTTGGCGAGGCGAAAGCCAGCAGAATGTTTGCTGCTTGATGTACTTGAGCGACTGCTCGTGGTGTGGCTACTCTCTCCCAGGCGGATCAGCTCCAACACGGCATGGCAACGCTTGACTTGACACATGTGATAGAAAGAAGGGGTAGTGAGTGACACTGTACCCTGCTGCTGTTGGGGATAGGATCCTATCCATAGAGGAGGAGGTAGAGGCAGATACAGGGCCGTCTTTAACAAGGGGCAAAAGGGGCATTTGCCCCTAGCCCAGTTGCTCCTGGGGGGCCCAAGGCAGCTGCCTCTTGAGCCCTGCTAGCCACTGCCCCGGGTGTCAGGCTGTCAGCTACACAGGGGGTGCTGCCATGCCATGCTACCGGCACTCCAGGCAGCGTACTGTGAGAGCTGTGATTCTCTAGGACCTTAGATGACATCATCACCATGTGACCAGTAACCTAGCAATATTACTGGTCACATGGCTATGAGGTCATCAAGGTCCTTTCTACCAGGAGTGTTGCTGTAGAAGTTTGCCTTAACTGTGGAGCTTTTTCTGTGAAGATTACATCAGAAAAAGGTGACAGTGGCTGTTATGCTAATATACTGTAAACTACTGTATAGTGGGGGGCTGTATAGTGTATGCTGTGGGTGCTGAATATTGTGGAGTGCTATACTGCTGTACTGTATACTGTGGGGGGCTTTATACTGTGGAGTGCTATACTGCATAGTGTGGGGTGCTGTATCGTGTATAGTTTGGGGTGCTGTATACGGTGAGGTGCTATACTGCTCTACTGTATACTGTGAGCTGCTATACTGCTCTACTATATACTGTGGGGTACTGTATAGTGTGGGGTGTTATACTGCATACTGTGTGGTGCTGTATACTGTGGGCTGCTATACTGCTCTACTATATAATGTGGGGTACTGTATAGTGTGGGGTGCTATACTGCATACTGTGGGCTGCTGTACTGCTCTACTATATACTGCGGGGTGCTATACTGCATACTGTGTGGTGCTGTATACGATCGGGTGCTATACTGCATACTGTGGGTTGCTGTATACTATAGGGTGCTATACTGCATACTGTGGGCTGCTGTACTGCTCTACTATATACTGTGGGGTGCTATACTGCATACTGTGTGGTGCTGTATACGATCGGGTGCTATACTGCATACTGTGGGGTGCTGGGGTGCACTGTAATGCTAGGGTTAGCCGAGCCCTGGTCTCCTTCCTGCAGAGCGGTGCCCACTTTCAGCCTGAGCCCAGCTGCCCAGAGCACTGATCCTGAGCCGCTGGAGTCTTCAGAACTGGAAGTATTTACAGTCATTCACTGTACTCTACTAGATGTGTGGATTTTTTGTGTGTGTGTTGTGGTGGAGGGCGTGATTGCCTGCTAAGGTGTGGGAAGGCGGGGTCCAGGGGGCCCAAGTAAATTTTTGCCCAGGGTCTAATCAATTTTAAAGACGGCAGATAAGTACCTGCTTTGGGAGCCAGCTCCATGATATGATGGGAGAAGGAAAAAGGACCTGGCAATGCTGCCTCTCCACTGTCGCAAAAGACATTGACCCAGTGGGCCCTCTGGTACCTATAATCGTGTTTGAATGGCCACGGCTTATTTTAATCCTGCAGATCTTGCACACCGCTATGGTTTTGTGTGACTGCCTTGTGGAGAAAAAGCACCATACCGGAGTTGCTCACAGAGAGCTACAGGCAGCCAAGTTGGGCTTAGCACTGACATTTTGTGGGCCTAACCCATCCACAGCGTCAGTGGCATGACCAGATCCAAAAGGACTTTCCCCTGGATGTTCTTTGGGAGGTAAGTTGCCTCTGCTCTTTATTGCTGCCGCCACCACCCTTCTCCACAGATGTTGCCCCCATCCTCAGCACCCTGATCTGATTCCCAGGTCCTGTCTAGCAAACAATCATCATCACCCTCTCTGCAGCTTTTGTCAGACTGTTGAGATATCATGACCGGTTACTTCCCTGCTCTGCTTATTCCCCAACTGCCACTGTCACTGCCCCCACCGCCAATGCCGTGGCTACAGGTGCCACTGTTACCACCACCATCAACACAGGTATGCATTGGGTCACCAGCCCCCTCCCCAAACTCCTTCTCAGGGCTGCACAGACGGTGAGGGCTCTCACTCAAGTATTCATCAGTGGGACTCTCTTGACTATCTGCTATAGGGAGTAGTTGGGTTTTCTTGCCACTTCTTAGGAAAAAGGAATGCGCCCTGCTAGGCAGGGGCAGTGAAGACTATAGGACTACACTGAAAGCCTTCTTTGGGGCTGCAAGGAGAAGGAGCAGGAGGAATGCTGTCACCCCTGGCTCCATGGCACGATGTTGGACTGAAGCCATCCCCACATCATCCTGCTGTGACTGAGAGGAAGAGTGAGCCGTCCAATCCACAATCTCATCCTCTTTCTCCTCAACTATAATGTTTTGCCTTTCCAAAGTCAGTAGGGACAATTGTAGCCTACTACAACTTTTACTTTGGGCAGCATATTTGGTGCTGTTACTACCCACATTCTGGCTCTAGGTCTTTCGTTCCGTAGCAGGGACATTTTTGGGCCTCTCAGATAATATTGTGCACTACCCTGTGTATTGGACTGAACACCCCCCAAAAAATTAGGTGTACTACCGATCACCGCTGCTCAGCTGGCGGTGATCGGAACAAGGTACCTGCTGAAATCATTCTGACAGCGGGTGATGGTCACCATGGCAACAGGACGCCTTTACAGGCATCCTGCTTGCCATGGTAATGGCAAGTCTGATCTGACTTCTGCTAAAGGCAGAAGTCTGATCATACTTTGTAAAGTAAAAAATACAGTACACTATATAGTGTACTGTATTATACAGACATCAGATCCACTGGATCTTCAAGAACCAAGTGGGTCTGGGTAAAAAAATGTTTATCATTGAATAAAAATTAAAAAAATAAAATAAACTACACATATTAGGTATCGCCATGTCTGTAAAAACCTGCTCTATAAAAATATCACATGACCTAACCCCTCAGATGAACACCATAAAAAAACAAAAAAATTGTGTAAAAAAGACATTTTATGTCACCTTACATCACAAAAAGTGTAATACCAAGCGATCAAAAATAGTACCAATTAAACCGCCATCTCATCCCACAAAATATGAGCCCCTACATAGCACAAGTGCCCCAAAAAAATAAAAAAATATGGCTCTCAGACTATGGAGACACTAAAACATGATTATTTTTTTTTCTAAAATGCTGTTATTGTGTTAAACTAAAATAAATAAAAATAAGTATACATATTATGTATTGCCGCATCCATAAAAACCTGCTCTATAAAAATATCACATGATCTAAACATTCAGGTAAATGGTGTCAAAAAAATTAAATAAAAGCAGTGTAAAAAAATATATGTTTGTCACCTCACATCACAAAAAGTGTAGTGGCAAGCGATCAAAAAGTTATATGCCCCCAAAATAGTGCCAATCAAACCGTCATCTCATCCCACAATAAAATGATACCCTACATAGGACAATCGCCCCAAAAAATAAAAAAAATATGGCTTTCAGACTATGGAGACATTAAAACATGATTTTTTTTGTTTCAAAAACAATATTATTGTGTAAAACTTAAATAAATAACTAAAAAGTATACATATTATGTATCGCCGCATCCGTAACAACCTGGTCTAAAAAAAAAATTTTTTGAAAAAAATGTTTTATTATGTAAAACTGAAACAAAAAAACCCAAAAAGTTGTCATATTTGGTATTATCGCGTCCGTAACTAACCTGTCAGATAAACGCTGTAAATAACAAAAAATAAAAACAGTGCCAAAACAGCAATTTTTTTTGCAAATTTTCTATTTTAATCTATTTTTCCAGTAACAAAGCAAGGGTTAACAGGCAAACAAAACTCAATATTTATTGCGCTGATTCTGTAGTTTGCAGAAACACCCCATATGTGGTCGTAAACTGCTGTATGGCCAAACGGCAGGGCGCAGAAGGAAAGGAACGCCATATAGTTTTTGGAAGGCAAATTTTGCTGGACTGTTTTTTTGACACCATGTCCCATTTGAAGCACCCCTGATGCACGCCTACAATAGAAACTCCAAAAAAGTTACTCCGTCTAAGAAACTACACCCCTCAAGGTATTTAAAACTGACTTTACAAACTTTGTAAACCCTTTAGGTGTACCACAAGAGTTATTGGCAAATGGAGATGAAATTTCAGAATTTCTATTTTTTGTTACCTTGCCTCAAAAAAAGTGTAATATAGAGCAACCAAAAATCATATTTACCCTAAAATAGTACCAACAAAAATGCCATCTTATCCAGTAGTTTCCAAAATGGGGTCACTTTTTTGGAGTTTTTACTCTAGGGGTGCACCAGGGAGGCTTCAAATGGACATGGTGTCTAAAACCAAGTCTAGCAAAATCTGCCTTCCAAAAACCACACAGTGCTCCTTTCTTTCTATGCCCTGCCGTTTGGCTATACAGCAGTTTACGACCACGTATGGGGTGTTTCTGCAAACTGCAGAATCAGGGCAATAAATGTTGAGTTTTGTTTGGCTGTTAACCCTTGCTTAGTTACTGGAAAAATTGATTAAAATGGAAAATTTGCCCAAAAAAAATTATTAAAATTCTGAAATTTTAGCTCCATTTTCCAATAACTCTTGTGAAACACCTAAAGGATTAACGAAGTTTGTAAAATCAGTTTTGAATACCTTGAGGGGTGTAGTTGTCAAAATGGGGGTCACTTTTTATGGAGTTTCTACCCCAGGGGGCATCAGGGGGCCTTCAAATGGGACATGGTGTAGATAAACCAGTCCAGCAAAATCTGCCTTCCAAAAACCACACGGCGCTCCTTTCCCTCTACACCCTGCTGTGTGGCCATACAGCAATTTACAACCACATATGGGGTCTTTCTGCAAACAAATCAGGGCAATAAATATAGTTTTTTTTTAGCTGTTAACCCTTGCTTAGTTACTGGAAAAAATTGATTAAAATGGAAAATTTGCCAAAATATTGCAATTCTGAAATTACATCTCCATTTGCCAATAACTCTTGTTAAACACCTATTAGGCCTCTTTCACACTAGCGTTTTAGCTTTCCGTCCTAGAGATCCGTCCTCGGACGGAAAACTACTGATCAGGATTATCCCCATGCATCCTGAATGGAGAGAAATCCGTTCAGGATGCATCAGGATGTCTTCCGTTCAGTATGTCAACGTTTTTTGGACGTTGACAAAAGCGCAGCATGCTGCGGATTTGTCTCCATCCAAAAATCCGGAAGATATGCCGTAACGCCGGATCCGGAGTTAATGCCCATTGATGTGCATTAATCCGGATCCGGCCTTAAGCTAAACGTCGTTTCGGCACATCGCCGGATCCAACGTTTAGCTTTTTGTCAATGGTTACTATGGCAGCCAGGACGCTAAAGTCCTGGTTGTCATAGTAAAGAGTAGGGGGAGCGGGGGAGCAGCATACTTACATTCCGTGCGACTCCCGGGACGCTCCAGGATGACGTCAGGGCGCCCAGTGCATAGATCACGTGATCGCTCCCCCGCTCCCCACTGCTACTATGGCAACCAGGACACTAGTAGCGTCCTGGCTGCCATAGTAACACTGAAAGCATTTTGAAGACTGATCAGTCTTCAAATGCTTTCAGTTCACTTGCGTTGTGCCGGATCTGGCGTGCATTCCGGCGACGGAAGTGCACGCCGGATCTTCACAACGCAAGTGTGAAAGAGGCCTAAAGGGTTTACGACGTTTGTAAAATCAGTTTTGAATACCCTGAGGGGTATAGTTTCTAGAATAGGGTCATTTTTGGGTGGTTTCTATTATGTAAGCCTCACAAAGTGACTTCAGACCTGAACTGGTCCCTAAAAAGTGGGTTTTTGAAAATTTCTGAAAATTTTCAAGATTTGCTTCTAAACTTCTAAGCCTTGTAACATTACCAAAAAATAAAATGGCATTCCCAAAATGATCCAAATACGAATTAGACATATGGGAAATGTAAATTAATAACTTTTTTTGGCGGCATTATTATGTATTATAGAAGTAGAGAAATTAAAACTTTAAAATTTTTCCAAATTTTGGTACATTTTGTATTTTTGTTATAAATTAAAATGAATTTTTTACTCCATTTTACCAGTGACATGAAGTCCAATATGTGATGAAAAAACTATCTCAGAATGGCCTGGATAAGTAAAAGCATTTTAAAGTTATTCACACATAATGTGGCACTGGTCAGATTTGCAAAAAATGGCCTGGTCCTTAAGGTGAAAATAAGCCCGGTCCATAAGGGGTTAAAGCGGTTGTCTCATCATAGATGATGGGTGCATATTGCTAGGATATGCCCCCATTTTCTTATAGGTGCGGGTTCCCCCACTGGGACCTGCACCTATATTAACACAGATGCCAGTGTATTAACCCCTGTATGCCGCGGTCAAAGCTGACCGCGGCATGAAGAGGGTTTGCGGAGGGTACGTGTGCCCTCCACATCTCCATCGGGTCCTCGTGCTGCAGTGGCGGGGATGCGATGGCAGAGAAGGCAAGCCCGATGCCGCCAATAGGCATCGGGGCTTGCCTTCTACGGAAGCTTGTGAGATCCATCCCTTAGGTTGGGTCTCACAGGCAGGATGTCAGCATAAAAGCTGACAGCCAATGCATTACAATACAGGTTATATTGTAATGCATTGCAGAGGGGATCAGACCCCAGAAGTTGAAGTCCCAGCGTCGGACAAAAAAGTAAATAAAAGTGTTTTTTTGTTTTTTATAATAAAAAAATAAAGTTTCAAGTAAAAAAAAAAAAAAAGCCCCTTTCCCAAAATAAAACACATAAAATTGTAAAACAATCGAAAAAAAAAAAAGAATGAAGAACAGACATATTGGGTATTGCCGTGTCCGTAATGCCCTGCTCTATAAAAATATTACATGATCCACCTCCTCAGCTGAATGCCGTAGAAAAAATAAAAACTGTGCTAAAACAACCATTTTTTGGTCACCTTACATCACAAAAAGTGTAATACCAATCGATCAAAAGGCATATTTCCCCCAAAATAGTACCAATCAAACTGTCCTGCAAATTATCCCCACAAAGTGACTTTAGAACTAAACTGGTAATTACATTACTAGAATGATGCCAAGATGAAGTGGAGATATGGGGAATGTTAATCAATAAATATTTTATGAAGCATCACTATCTGTCTTAAGCCTCTTGCACACGACCATGTGCTGGCCGGGTCCGCAATGCACGGGCACTGACCATGGGGCAACCGCATGCGGATCGAGGACCCATTCACTTAAATGTAGTGCTTCCATGGAGTCCTGTTTCGTGCTTCCGTTCCATTCTGCCCCGCATCTCCGGATTTGCAGACCCATTCAAGTGAATGGATCCGCATCAGTGATGTGGAATGCACACGGCCGGTGCCCCGTGTATTGCAGACCCATTGTATGCGGGCCGTAATACAGCCACGGCAGGGCAACGGCCGTGTGCAAGAAGTAAAATGTGTCACGAGAAAACAATCTCTGAATGGCTTGGATAAGTAAAAGCATTCCAAAGTTATATAGACTAATACAAATTACTCCAAAACAGCTTTTTTTTTTGTCACCTCACCTCCCAAAAAATATCAATCAAAAAGTTGTATGCACCCCAAAATGGTAGCAATAAAAAAATCACCTCATCCTGCAAAAAAAACAAGCCCTCACACAAGACCATAGCCAGAAAAATTAAAAAATATGGCTCTAAGAAAATGGCAATACAAAAACAATTTTTTTTCTAAAAATGTTCTATTATGCAAAACGTAAAAATACTTGATCTACCCCATCAAGTGAACGGTGCAAAAAATAAATAAAAAAAATAGAAAAATGACACCAAACTGCTTTTTTGTGACTTCACCTCTTAAAAAATGAGATAAAAAGGGATCAGAAAGCCAAATGTACCCCAAAATGGTGGCAATGAAAATAACAGTTTGTCTTGCACATAATAAGTCGTCACGCAGCTCAGTCAACAAAAAAATTAAAACATTATCGCTTTTATCACTCTCAAAAACCATGACAGAAAATTCCATTTTAGAAAATCCAGATACCGCTCCTTCCCTTCTGAGCCCTGGCGTATCCCCAAACAACAGATTACGACCACAATTAGGGTGCTAATGTATTCAGGAGAAAATGGGTATCAAATTGTGGGGGGATATTCTCTGTTTATCTTTTGTGGAAAAAAAAAGTTTGGGGCTAAAGCACCATTTTCATGTAAAAAAAAAAAAAGTAATTTTACATTTTCACAGCCAAGTATTATAAATTCTATGAAATGCCTGTTGGGTCAAGTGCTCACTACACCCCTTAAAGATTCCTTGAGTGGTGTAGTTTACAAAATGTGGTCGCTTTTTGGGGGTTTTCAATGTGGGGATACCTCAGGGTCTCTTCAAATGCAACATAAGGCCCCAAGACCATTCCAGCAAAATCTGCCAACCAAAAACCAGATGCTCCTTGACTTCTGTGCCCTGTCATGTGCCCATACAGCGGTACGGTATACAACCACATATGGGGTGTGTCTGTAAACTGCAGAATGAGGGTAATAAATATTGTTTTGTTGTTAACCCTTGATGTGTTCAAAATTGATTAAAATAGAACATATGCAAAAAAAGTAACATTTTGAAATTTCACATCTATTTTGCTTTAATTCCTGTGGAATACTTAAAGGGTTAACAACATTTCTATGACCAGTTTTGAATAGTTTGAGGGGTGTAGGTCTAGTTTCTGAAATGGGGTCATTTATGGGTGGTTTCTATTATGTGAGCTCCTCAAAGTGACTTCTGAACTGAACCTTCAGTTGATTTTGGAAATGTTCTTAAAAATTTCAAAAAATGCTTCTAAAATTCAAAACCTTCTAATGTCCTAAAAAAAAATATAACATTACAAAAATGATGCCAACATATGGTGAATGTGAATGAGTATTTTATGGTATAGTGAGGTATCAATATCTGTCTTAAAAGCAGAGATATTCAAATTTAGAAAACAGTGAATTTTTTCACATTTTCGTTAACTTTTGGATTTTTTTATAAAGGCAAAACATATTGACTCAAATTTACCATTAACATGATGTACAGTGTGTCAAGAGAAAACAATCTCTGAATGTCTTGGATAAGTAAAAGCGTTCCATGGTCAGGAAGGGGGCAAATGACCCGAATCTGGAAGTGGTTAAGGGTACAATTATTATTCTCCAGGCCAATTTTAACCACCTCAGCCCCCCTAGCTTAAACACCCTTAATGACCACTTTTTATTCTGCACTACACTACTTTCACCGTTTATTGCTCCGTCATACAACTTACCATCCAAATGAATTTTACCTCCTTTTCTTCTCACTAATAGAGCTTTCATTTGGTGGTATTTAATTGTTGCTGACATTTTTACTTTTTTTTATATTAATCAAAAATTACCGATTTTTTTGCAAAAAAATGACATTTTTCACTTTCTGTTGTAACATTTTTCAAATAAAACTACATTTCTATATACATTTTTCTCTGAATTTATTGTTCTACATGTCTTTAATAAAAAAAAATGCGTATAAAATAAGTGTATATTTATTGGTTTGGGTAAAAGTTATAGCGTTTACAAACTATGGTGCAAAAAAGTGAATTTCTGCACTGACTTTCTGAGCACCAATCATGTTTCCTGAGGCACTACAATGCCCAGACAGTAGAAACACCCCACAAATGACCCCATTTCGGAAAGAAGACACCCTAAGGTATTCGCTGATGGGAATAGTGAGTTCATGGAAGTTTTTATTTTTTGTCACAAGTGAGCGGAAATTGAATTTTTTTTTTTTTTACAAAGTCTCATATTCCACTAACTTGTGACAAAAAATTGTTGTCACTGCGGCGGGGCGGGCGTGGGTGAACGCACGTGTGGGCGACTTATTAGGCCTGATCGGGCAAACACTGCGTTTTGGGTGGGGGGCGAACTAAGGTGACAGTAATACTATTATAGATATGACTGTGTAATCAGCGAATCAGTGACTGCGGAGCGGTGGGCTGGGCGCTAACGGAAGCTAACTACCTACCAAAGGGGCCTAAACTAAACCTAACAGTCAATACAAGTGAAAACAAAAAAGTTACAGTTTACACTGATCACTTTTTTCCCTTTCACTAGTGATTGGCAGGTGATTGAAAGGGGTTAATTGGGGTGATGGGGGGTGATCTGGGGCTAAGTGCATAGGGTTTGGTTTACTGTTACATGTGCTCTCTGCAGGGTCCAACCGACGAAAAAGGACCCAGCAGAGAGCACAGTAGCTATTTAACACATTATATTTATAAATATAATGTGTTACATGGCTTTTGATTCGATTTTTTAAAAGTCATCAGCCTGCCAGCGCTGAGAATTGGCTGGCAGGCTGATGACCAACTCCTTCTAAAACTTTTACCGCCGCGGCGGCATCAGCGCGTCATCTCGCGTCTCGCGAGATGACGCACCGATGCGTCCACCCAGAATAACGCGACCGCCCTCCGAACGCATCCATGCGTTAGGCGGTCCTGGAGCGGTTAATAGCTTGTTTTATAAATCATTCTGTTGATCCAGAATTCAAAAGAAATGTCTGATTTTCATTAGATGATTTTCAGTAAATTTGTATTCATTATTTCTTTTGTCAATTTCAAGTTATTTCAGTGACCGTTGTGGGTTTTTCTTTCTTTAACGGAAGGGTACCAACAATTTTGTCCACGTGTTTATGTTGTACAGACATGCAACTTTTGTCCTTGAAATTTATTATATTAGCAGAAGCTATTCACCAAGTGATTCATGCCCTGAAAATGAACATATTTTAACATGGGTGTCAGTGCAAGTATTGTAAGTAGAGTCATTAAGTTAATTGCAAGCTGTTTCATCAGCTCATAAGCTTGAGATGTCCTAGGTCTAGGACATAGTGAGTGGTTCAGCAACCCTTGATCACATGAACACAAAGTTAACGTAATACCTTGGGACATGTTGTACCCTTCTTAGGTTACATATTTCATTAACATTTTCCAGCTTTGAATTGAAACATTTAAACATTACTGTTATTATACTATTAAATTAAGTAAACATGCTCCCCCACATTGCTATTGTAAGGGCAACTACGCTAAACAGAACAATCCCAAATTCCCAACCTTCCATCCTAATCCCTGTCCACCTCTTATTAATGTTTTAAATACAGGGCTGACATGCCTCTAAGGGGGTGGCAGTTAACGGTGGGGAGCTATTGCCTATGGCAGTTTAGTCTCATAGGCTGCAGGACACTAGGCCTGTAGCCTATGAGGCAAAAGAATGGCACAGGAGGTCATAATGACATCACCATGACCTCCTGCTGCAGGTCTCTGGCGGCAAATGACGCATGTGGTCGCAAACTCCTCTATCCTGACACAGGTGTCCATGACCACATCATAATCGCAATCGCGGGATGTGGGAACTCAGACCAACAACCAGAAGAGGACTTTGATCCCTGAAACGAGAAGATAAGGAAGGAGTACATTACATTTGGGAAGACATCCTGGATATAATAGGTATGTAGTGCAGTATTACATAGTAACATAGTAACATAGTACATAAGGCCGAAAAAAGACATCTGTCCATCCAATTCGGCCTGTCATCCTGCTAGTTGATCCAGAGGAAAGAAGTACTCCCTGGATCAACGATTCATCTCTAGTAGCTATAGCCTGTAATATTATTACACTCCAGGAATACATCCAGGCCCCTCTTGAATTCCTTTATTGTACCCACCATCACCACCTCCTCAGGCAGAGAGTTCCATAGTCTCACTGCTCTTACCGTAAAGAATCCTCTTCTATGTTTGTGTACAAACCTTCTTTCCTCCAGACGCAGAGGATGTCCCCTCGTCACAGTGACAGTCCTGGGGATAAATAGATGATGGGAGAGATCTCTGTACTGACCCCTGATATATTTATACATAGTTATTATATCTCCCCCCAGTCGTCTTTTTCTAAAGTAAATAACCTAATTTTGATAACCTTTCAGGGTACTGTAGTTGCCCCATTCCAGTTATTACTTTAGTTGCCCTCCTCTGAACCCTCTCCAGCTCTGCTATGTCCGCCTTGTTCACAGGAGCCCAGAACTGTACACAGTACTCCATGTGGTGGTCTGACTAGCGATTTGTAAAGTGGTAGGACTATGTTCTCATCACGGGCGTCTATGCCCTGTTTGATGCAACCCATTATCTTATTGGCCTTGGCGGCAGCTGCCTGACACTGGTTTTTGCAGCTTAGTTTGCTGTTTATTAAAATTCCTAGATCCTTTTCCATGTCAGTGTTACGAGTGTTTTACCATTTAGTATGTACGGGTGACTTGCATTATTCCTTCCCATGTGCATAACTTTACATTTGTCAGTGTTAAACCTCATCTGCCACTTCTCTGCCCAAGCCTCCAATCTATCCAGATCCCTCTGTAGCAGTATATTGTCCTCTTCAGTGTTAATTACTTTACACAGTTTAGTGTCATCTGCAAAAATTGATATTTTACTATGCAAGCCTTCTACAAGATCATTAATAAATATATTAAAAAGAATAGGGCCCAGTACTGACCCCTGAGGTACCCCACTATTGACAGTTGCCCAATCTGAGTGTGTACCATTAATAACCACCCTCTGTTTTCTGTCACTCAGCCAGTTATTTACCCACTTACAGACATTTTCTCCCAGTCCGAGCATCCTCATTTTATATACTAACCTTTTATGTGGCACAGTGTCAAATGCTTTGGAGAAGTCCAGATATATGACATCCATTGATTTGCCGCTGTCAAGTCTAGAACTTACCTCCTAATAGAAACTGATTAAATTTGTTTGGCATGACCGATCCCTTATGAAGCCATGCTGATATGGCGTTATTTGCTTATTTCTGTTGAGATCCTCTAAGATAGCATCTCTCAGAAAACCTTCAAACAGTTTCCCCACAACAGATGTTAAACTTACTGGCCTATAGTTTCCGGCTCTGTTTTCGGACCCTTTTTGAATATTGACACCACATTTGCTATGCGCCAATCCTGTGGGACATTCCCTGTCAGTATAGAGTCCGAAAATATCAGAAATAAGGGTCTGGCTATGACATTACTTAATTCTCTTAAGATACAGGGGTGTATGACTTTTGGTCCTGGCTAATTGTGTATTTTAATATTTTTCAGTCGCTGTTGTACTTCTTCTTGGGTCAGACAGGACACTTTTAAGGGGGATTTATTTTTACATTCAACATTTCATCTGACAGTTTATTTTCATTAGTGAATACATTGGAGAGAAAAAATACTTAACAGCTTTGCTTTCTCCTCATCGCTTTCTCCTCATAATTGAAGAACATTTTAGGGTTAGTTTTACTCTCTTTGGCAATTAATCTCTCGGTCTCTAGTTTGGCCGCTTTTATTTGTTTTTTACATGTTCTATTTTTTTCCTTATAGTTTTTCAGTGCTTCCTCGCTACCCTCCTGTTTGTGATTTATATGCTTTCTTTTTGTCATTTATTGCTTTCTGTACATTTCTATTTATCCACGTTGGTTTCTTTTTGTTCCTTAACCATGGGCGTAGCTATAGGGGGTGCAGAGGTAACAGTCGCTACCGGGCCCAGGAGCCTGAGGGGGCCCAAAGAACCTTGTGCCGCATAAGAAGACACACAAAGCACTGAGGAAAGGGGGCCCAAGATGAACTCTTGCACCAGGGCCCATGAGCCGTTAGCTACGCCCCTGTCCTTAACCTTTTATACCCATACGGTATGTACCTCTCACAATGACAATTTAGGATGCTTTTTAAAGATCTCCCATTTTGTGGCTGTATTTTTGTTTTTGAGGACTTTGTCCCAGTTAGTTAGGCCTATGGCCTCGCTTAGTTGGCTAAATTTACCTTTTTTGAAGTCTGGTATTTTTGTTCCTCCCTGTAGAAATGCTCTTTTGAATAATAATTGGAAGGTTATTACTTTATGGTCACTATTTCCCAGGTGTCCCCCAATTTGCACATCTGTTGTTCTGTCAGGTCTATTAGTTAATACTATGTCCAGTATGGCCGTCCCTCTAGTCGGGTCCTGAACCAGTTGGGAAAGATAATTGTCTTTGGTTATTGCCAAGAACCTGTTTCCTTTATGCGATGTACAGCTTTCAGTTTCCCAATCTATATCTGGGTAGTTGAAGTCCCCCATAATAACGACTTCATTATTATTGCGGCCTTGTCTATCTCATTTAGAAATAGATTTTCTACCATGTATGTTTTGTAGAGGTGTATGTAATGTCCAGCCACATATGTCTTTAACAGCAAGGCTGGGAGGGAGGGGTTGGATTAAGCATTTGGTATGAGGGGGAGATACCAGTATGGGACTCCCAGGGATAAGAACAAACGTATAGTCAGCAACAGAGCAGGCAGATTAGGTGTGAATCTGTGAAACAAGTCTGAGGTCTGGGCAGGGAGCAAAGGATCAATATGGTAATCAGGCAAAAGTTAGGTCAAGCAGCAGTGAGTCAGAGTCAGGAAATAGGAAGAGTACATGGGTAAACGGAACGGCACACCTTACACAGGGGATAGCAAGCTAGATCAACCTATTGCTTAGGCAGAGGATGAGACAAACTGCACAGTATATATTGCAGAAGCTGATTAAAACATTACAAACAGCTGCACACAGAACCAAAGGTGGGTTTGACCCTTGCAATACTGCAGAATGAGGTTCAATGAAGAATATCCCCAATAGGCACACAGGACACCAGTAGCCGGGTCTTGTGTCTGAGCTCTGGACCTGCAATAGACTCAGTTCTAAGATTAATTTATAATAATTTAGAGGAATATTTTCTAAAAGGCAATAAAAATAATCCATGCAATCCTATATTACTCAGATAGAAAATGTATCCTTGACAATAACATGAGTATTTATCTTATTATTCTAGCTTTCTATTGCTACTGCATCTGTTCTCCCTCTACAACTAAGGCTACTTTCACATAGCGTTTTGGCTTTCTGTTTGTGAGATCCATTCAGGGCTCTCAAAAGCGGTCAAAAACAAATCAGTTTTCCACTAATGGTCGGGCATTTTCATGAGTGTATATAATACCTGATCATATTATAGTCCAAAATGGATGCTCATTGTCTTTAAGAGACAGGCTTAACCAAAGTTTTACTACACGGCTGGAACAGGCCAAGATTTGAGGTCACACAGAGTTCAGTCTATGTAAAAGTTTATACTAAATACAAAGAACATTGTATTTTAAAAAGTTATTGCCACAGATGTGGTCTTATCTGTTGGGAGTACACTGGATTCTCCAGACATGTCCGTCTGAAGAGAACAAGGCCCATTCATATCATTATGGTCCATAGATCAATAGTGTGAGAAACATTCATAGAGACGCCTAGAGGTCTATCTTTAGTTGTTTCAGTGTCCAAATTAATCCTTATCTCTAATTTACAGATACAAAGGTCAGATGTATATAATACCAGAGTACTATAGTTAACTCTATGGTATGGTGCTAATAGCTTACACAACAGTGCCATCTGGAGACAGATGGATATCATTATACCATCCTCCACAGTCGCATTATGGGTAAATATGATCTCATAGAGTCATTAACATACGATACACCCACCTCAGTTGATTGGAAGATTTTTAATCCAGGAGGATGTGACATGAGATAAGGGGGGAAATAATTATAGGGACACAAGTAGATCATGAAAAGCATCAGGATCAGCATCAGGATGATCATCATAGCCAGAACAAGAAGGGGACTCACAAGGGGTAGAATGTATTCAGCATTCCCTATTGATGTATAGGATTAGAAATGCCCATCCTGATATCATGAGGTTTCCTCTGAACAGAAGTGATGTATATAAAGGGCTCTTTCACACTAGCGTTTTTGTTTTCCGGCATAGAGATCCGTCGCCGGGGCTTTATGCCGGAAAAATCCTGATCAGGATTATCCCAATGCATTCTGAATGGAGAGAAATCCGTTCAGGATGCATCAGGATGTCTTCAGTTCAGGACCGGAACATTTTTTGGCCGGAGAAAAAACCGCAGCATGCTGCGCTTTTTGCTCGGGCCAAAAATCCTGAACACTTGCCGCAAGGCCGGATCCGGAATTAATGCCCATTGAAAGGCATTAATCCGGATCTGGCCTTAAGCGAAACGTTGTTTCGGTGCATCGCCGGATCCGACATTTAGCTTTTTCTAACTGGTTACCATGGCAGCCAGGATGCTAAAGTCCTGGTTGCCATGGTAAAGTGTAGTGGGGAGCGGGGGAGCAGTATACTTACAGTCCGTGCGGCTCCCTGGGCACTCACGTGATCCATGCGCATGGGGCGCTCTGACGTCATTCTGTAGCGCCCCGGAAGCCGCACGGACTGTAAGTATACTGCTCCCCACTAGTACTATGGCAACCAGGACTTTAATAGCGTCCTAGTTGCCATAGTAACCTCAAAGCATTTCGAAGACTGATCAGGATCCTGATCAGTCTTCTAATGCTTTCAGGCGACTTGCGTTCTGACGTATCCAGCGGGACGGAAGTGCCTGCCGGATCCTCAGAACGCAAGTGTGAAAGAGGCCTTAACTTCTTATTTTAATATCCTAACCAAATAATAGCTTTGTCATAATGTGACAAGTTGCTTCTCCCCACATGTATTGCTAAGCTTATATTGCTTTATATCGATGATATCTTTGTGTTTATTTACTTATTTTAAGCTTGTTATGCTTTATGTCAACTCCGTACATATTCATTGGCATATATCATTGTGTTTACTTATTTATGTTTAGAACCTTGTAACCAATAAATCTGCATGTATTATTATATAATGTCAAAACTACATCTTTAGCATTAATGTCATCTCACATAAAAAGAACTTATTATCTGAGGAAATAGTCGGACTCAGATGTGAATTGTATCGATTAGGTTATCTACAATTTACCAGGTCATGATTTCAAGAAGTTATGAAATACAAGATTACACTCACCGGTAATCACTTTTCCATAAGCCCATGACAGCACCCTTTCGAGACCACCTCCATCCGGAACAGGAAACAGGAAACTTCGTGGAGAGTTCAAAAGGAAGACCTCATCCCCCATCTCATCAGTTTATAGCGAGAACATGTCCTTAAAAATACTCAAACAAATACATATCCTCTTTATATATATATATATATATATATATATATACACACATACACTATTTTTTTTTTTTTTTTGGGAGGGATTAATGACGGGTGTTGTCATGGGCTTATGGAAAAGTGATTACCGGTGAGTGTCGTCTTGTATTTCCCTATCGCCCATGACAGCACCCTTTCGAGATGATAGGCTAGTAATCCAAATTTAGGGAGGGACCACTGCCTGGAGAACTTTTCCCCCAAAAGCTAGTTGATCTTTAGATCCTAACTCCAGCCTGTAATGTTTGAAAAAGTGCACGGGGACTGCCAGGTGGCTGCCTTGCAGATTTGCTCCAGAGAAGCATCCGCCCTCTCTGCCCAAGAGGTGGACATTGATCTGGTGGAGTGTGCTCCAAATTTAGGAGGAAGGGATCTTCCTACAGAGAAATAAGCCAGATTTATGGCCCCCACAATCTATCTAGATAAAGTCTTGGACGATGCCAGCTGACCACGGGTTTTACCTCCATATTGTATAAAAAGTCTGGAAGTCTTTCTCCATTTTTCTTTGGCTATTAGATATTGAGATAGACATCTCTTCACATCCAGCGTATGTAATTCTTTCTCTTTATTATTTTTTGGAGACTGGCAGAGCGAAGGCAGGACTATGTCCTGCGTCCTGTGGAACATAGACAACTTTTGGCAAGAAGGATGGATCTGGTTTAATAATTACTCTGTCATCCATGAAAACTGTATAAGAGGGTGACGTGGAAAAAGATGAAATTTCTCCTACTCTCCTGGCTGAGGTGATGGCCACCAGAAAAGCTGTTTTAAATGACAGGATCTTTAGGGAGAGACATCTTGAAGAGTCTCAAAGGGAGATTTCATCATGGCTTTAAGGACAAGATTAAGGTCCCATGGGGGGGGGGGGGAGATCATAGACCTAGATACTGGTCTAATACGGCTAATAGCTCTAAAAAAAACATTTTAACCAAGGATGATCTGCAATGGAGCAATCAAAAAAGGCACTGAGAGCTGAAACTTGTACTTTCAAAGTGCTAGGTCTTAGATTTTTTTCAAAACCTTTCTTTAGGAAATCTAATATAATAGGTATGGGCGGCTGATACAAGACATTTATCGTTTTTTTACAGAAGTACAAGAAGGCTTTCCAGACTCTCAAATAAATAACAGATGTCACTTCTTTCCTGGCTGAAAGTAGGGTAGAGATTACATTTTTGGATAAGCCCCTTTGCTCTAGGATTTCCCTCTCAGGAACTACGCTGTCAGCCGTAACTGCCGTGCATCTGGATGCAGAATTGGACCCTGATGTAGGAGATCCGGCCTGTCTGGTAGAATCCAAGGGTCTGAGATCGATAGCTTCCTGAGCCAAGTGAACCATGGTCTGCGGGGCCATAATGGAGCAATCATGGACGACTCTGGTTTGATGTAGACGTAGCTTCTGCAGGAACCAAGGGATACGTTTTAATGGAGGGAAGGCGTATAAAAGGCCGTCTGGCCAAGGAAGGGAAAATGCGTCTACGACTAACGGTGAATCTTCTTTGTTTAGGGAGAAGAAAGACTTGCACTTCCTGTTTTGCCTTGTAGCGAAAAGGTCCAACTTTGGATACCCCCACAGATGAGTGATCTGAACAAATACCTCTTGATTTAGACACCACTCTGTCTGTCTTAGCACGTTCCTGCTTAGAAAATCCGCCTGAAGATTTTCTGTTCCCTTTAGGTGAACTGCCTTTAAACCGGGAATGCAGGGTGTGGAAAAAGAAAGATGTTTGCTGTTAAGTCTATGAGACTTTCTGACCTGGTGCCACCTTGCTTGTTTAAGTATGAAACGTACTGTCCGAAATCTTTTTACATTTTTTCCTTGGAGGACTGGGAGGAAGGCTTTTATCGCTAAAAGACCGCCCTTAGCTCTCTCATATTCTGAGACTCTGGCTATCCTCCCTGCTCCACCCTCCCTGTCGGGCAATTCCCTGACACACAGCACCCAAGCTGAGAGGACTTGCATCTGTAGTTAGTATTACTCGATCTGTCATATCCCATGGCAGACCCTGGGTTAAATTGTGTGGATCTAGCCACCAATACGGAGACAAGATTACCTCTGGTGGGAGATGCAAGGGAACATCCAGGTTGGAAAACGTGTCCCGAGTTTGTTTCAGGATCTGCCACTGAAGAGACCTAGACCTGAATTGACTTTAACAGACCGCTGGAATGGTTGAGGTCATTCTTCCTAGGACCGACATGCCTTGTCTGATGGTCCTGCGAGTATTTTGGATTAGTGACTTGACTTCTGTTATTAATTTTTCTACTTTGGTCTGAGGGAGAAAACATGACATCTTTATGGAATTTAAGATTACTCCCAAAAATATGCATTCTTGTGAAGGGGACACTTTTGATTTTTTTCCAGTTTATTAACCATCCGATGCTTTGCAGAAATTTTATGACCTCTTCTGTGTTTGATCTCAGATTTGCTTCTGAATCTGCTATAACCAGGAGGTCGTCTAGATATGGAATGACTAGGACATCCTTTTTCCTTATAACAGCCATAACTTCTGCCATGACTTTTGTGAAAAGTCTTGGAGCATGGGAAATGCCGAAAGAAAGGGCTGTATATTGTAGATGAAGAATGTCATTCCCTACAGAGATGGCTACCCTTAAATACTTTTGATCTCTAGAAGATTTGTTTTGGATATGAGTCTCTAATTCCTGGAGCCATAATTTTAAAGACCTGGTGGTGGAAGTAGTGGCAATATTGGGTTTAAATGCTTGTGCTGACACCTCCCAGGCCTGCTTTAAATACACTTCTGCCCGTTTATCCATAGGATCTTTTAAAGAACCTAGATCTTCAAAAGGCAAAGCTGCCTTTTTGAGATTTTTACCACCGGGGCATCCAGTTTAGGGGGTCTATCCCAACTGGAACACACAGCCTCATCAAAGGGGTATTTGCGCTTCAGATTTTTTGAAACAAATTTTTTTTTATCTGGTTTCTTCCATTCTTTTTGAATTAATAGCCTGATATTCTCATTTAATGGAAAGACTCTCGACTTTTTTAGCCCTAAATCGCCAAACATTATGTTTTGAACAGATTTTTCCTCCTTGGTTTCGTCGACTTTCATGGTAGTCCTAATAGCTCTAAGCAGTGGTTCTTTGTCTTCTGGAGAAAAGAGGGGTCTGCCAGAACTCTCATCATCAGAAGAGGAAACTGAGGAATCACTCACTTCGCCTGGTTCATTTTCATCTGAGGAATCTGACTCCAAAACTGTCACAGGGGCACCATGCTTAGAAGATGAAGGTAGAAATTTCTTTAAAATTTTCATGGAGTCCGAAACCTCAGATTTTAATATATCGCAAGGAGCGAGCACTTTTCATGCAGAGTCAGATGTCCTCTGTAGGCTGGCTGGAGAGGTTCAGGCTGCGCACCTAAACAAATGCCTTGATCCCTGCTGGTGCACATGAGCGACCTGTAAATACCTTTTATAGGTATGTGACCGCCCCCATGCTGTTCCATTGCCGGCGTGCGCTCCAAACGCCGGATGTGCCTCTATTCTCGCCTGCCATCGCGGGATCTACTTCCGGTTTAGGCCAGTGCCCAGAGTGCGCGGCGTGCGTTCCATACCCCGGAAGTTACATCAGGCCGCACTTCCGGGACGCGCTTCTCGCGAGCACACGCTGCGCTCCTGGCCCCCTGCACATCCGCCGGCAAGGAGAAGGCCCCGGACTCCCCAACCAAAGCCGGAGAGATCCGGCTTGCCAGAGACACCTCACAGTGCCCCCGGGACGGCCCAGGAACACCAGCCTGTCCACAGATGGGACCATGAACCTCTTGCACCAGAACTCACAGGCGGCTCCAAGAGTAGGCTTACGCTGCACCAGGTAACCCCCAATTGGTTTAAATGACCAGCGACCTGCAGCCTCCTTACAATCTCTCTCCACGAACCGTCCTATCCGTAGGACAGGAAACAGGAAACTGATAAGATGGGGGATGAGGTCTTCCTTTTGAACTCTCCACGAAGTTTCCTGTCCCGGATTGAGGCGGTCTCGCAAGGGTGCTGTCATGGGCGATAGGGAAAAATCCATGGTTAATTATTTTTATGACCAAAATTAATAATTCTTAATTGAATTATTATAAACCTGACATAAATGGAGGTCCCACCGAGATCTTGATGAGATGACATTTTGCTAAGATTTGATAAGATGACATTTTGCTGAGATTATTGATGATAGGACATATTAATGATTAATTGTCATGTATATTGTTGCTGGCATTAGAATGCTACAGCCAGATCACAGTTACAACCCTTAGAAGGGCGTGGTCCATATGTAGTCAATATCACTGTCCTGGTACTGAAGGGGTTAAGCCCATACCAGAACCGCAGATGAGTAGTTGCAGTAAAGTTTTATTACATGGATGCAACTAGTGCATGACATGTAAATCAACTCAGGAGTTGTTTGTCTATGCTAAACACAAGTGATGTTTTTGTATCGTCAGAAATTAATTGTAAATTGTCCCAAGATAGGAAACAGATGTAGGTTTCATTAGCCTAGGAGGTACAGGGTCTGGTTCTAGTCCTTTGTTTGACTCAGGAACCTTCCTAATAATTCCTGGCCAGTTATCTCCCATAGTAGTTGATTTTATTGAGGTCCCAGATTACAGGGAGGTTGAGTTTAGTAGCTCAGGGCGTTACAGGATAATAGAGGAACTTTATACATAAAGTCTGACCCGATGTGATTGATAAATAGAATCTATAAGAGAACAGTTTCAAACAGGTTAATGATGTTGAGGTAACCCTGTTTCTCTTTTTCATGTTCCTGATTCTAAATTGCATAAATGCAAGACATATAAACCGGCTATAAGGAGCCATATTGTCTATGAAACATAATTGTGTAAATCACCTGAAATTGATATAGTTGTTCCCAAAATGTTAAGTCACTTAGGGAACCAACACAGGCTTTGCAAGCCTAGATGGGAAAGTGGGTCTATGGCTATTGTCCATATTTTGACTCAAAATTTTACTATAATTTAGCCCAATACCTCTTATATTTGGAGAAGATACCCATAAAAGTAATGCACTCCAGTCACTAAATTGACTCAATAAGAAGTGCTAGATTACAGGGGAATTTGAGTAGTAATCCAGGGCAACCACAAGGTGATTAAATAGGTAAATTGCTACATATGCTAATATAACCATGCTTTCTTATACGATCCTAATGTTCAATCAGCAATTGCCGCAGATATGATAATCCCCAAGGGGGGATGAGGGGTAGTTTGTGGTTATAGCAGACCACAGTATACTCCCAGGGATCACGGAGCTGTGTCATGTGTACAACTAGTTCTCCTGCAGATGCTGTATGTCTCAAAATTTTGCCACCATCTTAAAGATGGGAGCTGGGAAGGAGCGCATTCCTAAGTCCTAGGTACATGTCAGTGAAAAGGTCAGAGGTCGCAAAGGTGCTCTGCGAGCTGATTTCTTAAGTCAGCCTAATGGAAACGAGGAGGAAGACTCTCCCAACTCCATTAAATGTAAATTCTCTTCCTCATGAAGTGAATAAAGAGTAAAGAAAAGTTGTTTAATACTTTGCTGAGATGGGAATGTCCAGTAAACAAAACAAACGGCTTCATTGAGCTAATAATCATAGAAAGTCAATACATGATTAATGATATTGATTACTAAATCAATTTTTCCACAGAATCCTTAACATGATGTTTGTGTAGAGTTTTATTTCAGTGCTAAAAAAGGCAAGAGCTGAACTGAGATTGGAAAATCAAAAATTTGAAAATGGAGACATATCATATATTTTATGATATTGGTGGTGGTATCGTATGGAAAAAAAAGACTGAACAGTTATACTAACCATATTGTTTGCCTATCAATTGTGACTAACTTGTCGTCACTATATTCCATGCAGATATATGGACACATATATATTACTCTGTTTATAGGTAGTCTCAAAGTATTGATTGGGTTATGATCCTAAATAGGCATAACACCTAAGGCTGTATTAGCCTGGCAGAGAATGAATAGTTATATCTATTCATGATACCCTGTAGTTTGTTTTTCTTTGGGAAAAAAGAAAATATATAAAAATCCTCGACTAGCTGCTGGCTAAAGTACAGCATAAGTCAAAGGCCTAAAATAGACAGGTATATGTTTAATAAAGTTTTGCTGCGTTGTTGCTCATACTGTTTGTTATTTTCTTAAGCATAGATGTTGGCCCAAGATGGGATCATATGTTGATGGCGGAATTCTAAAAGTCTAAGTATCCGGAACCAAGAGAACCTGAGGTCAAGGCTATCCGTGACGCAAAAAAACGTCCAGTTGGAGCCAACCCAGATAAATCCAAGATGTATCCAGGAGTGACAAGTGGGCAGAGCCCCAGGAGATTTGACAGCCGCAACAAAAGTACATCATACCAATTCAACATGAAAAAGTATTCGAGATCGCAGACATGAAGATATGTAATCAAACACTGCTCGCTAATAAGAGTTATTAAGTTTCTGACGAGCTAGGAAGCCATTCATTTTAGCAGCAACGTTATTAAGCTAGAGGACCAAAGAGATTTCTTCACGCGAGACACGTTTCCGGAAGGTCCAGAAAATGACCGGAACATCTTTCTCTCTACAGTGGTCATAAAGTAACGTAACATATTTGTTAGTGAAACTAAACATAGAGTTTGTGCGTTAGATATGTGTCGTAGGAGTACACACAAAGTTGTGATTCATTTATTCCAAGGTAAAAATTGGCATAATGATTTGGAGCATTATGCTCTGTATTGCATTTCAGCGTATTCAACCTTCTAAAAACGAAATTAAATATGCTGAAAAGGGGGGATTTGTCAGGCATTTTCATGTGTAAATGATAGCTGATCATTTTATAGTCCAAAATAGATGCTCATTGTCTTTAAGAGACAGGCTGAACCAAAGTTTTGCTACACGGCTGGAACAGGCCAAGATTTGAGGTCACACAGAGTTCAGTCTGTGTAAAAGTTTATACTGAATACAAAGAACATTGTATTTTTAAAAGTTATTGTCACAGATGTGGGCTTATCTGTTGGGAGTACACTGGATTCTCCAGACATGTCCGTCTGAAGAGAACAAGGCCCATTCATATCATTATGGTACTTAGATTAATAGTGTGAGAAACATTCATAGAGACGCCTAGAGGTCTATCTTTAGTTGTTTCAGTGTCCAAATTAATCCTTATCTCTAATTTACGGCTACAAAGGTCAGATGTATATAATACAAGAGTACCATAGTTAACTCTTTATAGTATGGTGCTAATAGCTTACACAACAGTGCCATCTGGAGACAGATGGATATCATTACACCATCCTCCACAGTCGCATTATGGGTAAATATGATCTCATAGAGTCATTACCATACATTACACCCACCTCAGTTGATCGGAAGATTTTTAATCCAGGAGGATGTGACATGAGATAAGGGGGGAAATAATTAAGGGGACACAGGTAGATCATGAAAAGTATCAGGATCAGCATAAGGGTGATCATCATAGCCAGAACAAGAAGAGGACTCACAAGGGAGATCCTACACCCAAGAGAGAGGGGTCTATCAATATGAGAGTCATGGTGAGACATGCGATGATGGACCACCCAGCTTTCCTAAGAGCAGAAGTGTGATTCCTACTAGGACTTGGTAAGAGACGTAAAGAATGATATTTCATTTTATTAAGACTAATTGGATAATGTGGGTGAAATCATATCATCTAGATTGGCGAATACATAAACACATTAATTAATTGATCATCTCCATATTGAGATGTAGTCTTAGGATATTGTGAGGCTTCATTCTACCTGCAGAATAATTTAAGACTCATAATCTATCAAAGTATTAAATGATTGCCTATATAAATATATTGATAGTAACATTCTTCGCCAAGCTAGGTGATAAATTCCCACTGGAAAGACTTGTTCCAAGTTCTTCCCATTTATGTTGTGTGTCTTTAATAGTCATACATGTGAAAATAGTCCAGGATGGGGCGTAAGGATAGAGTTATCTCTTCTAAGTTATATCCTTGGATGGATTTGCCCATTCCTGAAGTCATGTGAGGTGTAGTTGGTTAGAGGAGGGCAGAATGTATTTAGCATTCCATATTGATGTCTAGAATTAGACATGCCCGTCCTGATATCATGAGGTTTCCTCTGAACAGAAGTGATGTATATAACTTAACTTCTTAATTTAATATCCTAACCAAATAATAGCTTTGTTATAATGTGACAAGTTGCTTCTACCCACATGTATTGCTAAGCTTATATTGCTTTATATCAGGGATTCCCAACCTGCGGCCCTCCAGCTGTTGCAAAATTACAACTCCCAGCATGCCTGGACAGCCTATAGCTATCAGCCTGCAGCAGGGCATGGTGGGAGTTGTGGTTTTACAACAGCTGGAGGGCTGCAGGTTAAGCATCCCTGCTTTATATCGATGATATCATTGTGTTTATTTACTTATTTTAAGCTTGTCATGCTTTATATCAACTCCGTACATATTCATTGGCATATATCATTGTGTTTATTTACTTATTTATGTTTAGAACCTTGTAACCAATAAATGCATGTTTTTATAATACCTGTGTATTATTATATAATGTCAAAACTACATCTTTAGCATTAATGTCATCTCACATGAAAATAACTTATTATCTGAGGAATAGTCAGACTCAGATGTGAATTGTATCGATTAGGTTATCTACAATTTACCAGGTCATGATTTCAAGAAGTTATGAAAAATTCATGGTTAATTATTTTTATGACCATAATTAATAATTCTTAATTGAATTATTATAAACCCGACATAATGCATTCTGAATGGAAAAGGTTCCACTCAGAATGCATCAGTTTGCCTCCATTCAGTCACCGCCTGATGAAGCGGAGCCATCCGTTTTCTCTGACACAATCTGGCACAATAGAAAACGGATCCGTCCCCCATTGACTTTCAATCGTGTTCAAGACTGATCCGTCATGTCTACAGAGGACATAATACAACCGGATCTGTTCATGACGAATGCATGCGGTTGTATTATTGTAACCAAAGCGTTTTTACAGATCCATGACGGATCCGCAAAAAATGCTAGTGTGAAAGTAGCCTAACAATGTTGGGCCTAAAGTGGAATGACCTATTCAGTAAAAAGTGTAATTGAAGAGTCCATGAATGAAGAAACCACATTCTGTATATATCTGTTAAAAGTCCGGAGAGTTCTACATAGAACATAATAGTGTATAGATATGAGAAAAAAATTATTGCTAACACTTTTTTAGTTAAAATTTTGAAAAGCTGTGAAGGCTGAAAAACAGATTCGGAGTGTTAGAGCAATTTTATATCTTTTAAGGCTAACTTTTAAGTTCTGGTAAAAATGTCACAATGACCTTGTGAAATTAAAATCTAGTTTCTCATGAATGAAATTCCTGGTTTTCTGCATGCTGCTGGACCTCAAAAAGCTGCATCTTGTAGACACAACAATATCCACAATAATGTACAAACAGACATAACATGAACAGAGACATATTCATGATGTACCAAGGGGATATCTGGTCTATATTTTTATACTGAGAGGTAACTATAGCAATCATTGAAATGGAGCTAAAAAAAATATATATATATATTATATATCGAGCAGCACTCCAAGTAGTATTGTAAATACAGTGTTCGTTTATTCACCCATCAGTGTTGCAACGTTTCAGTCCCAAAACCAGGACCTTTCTCAAGCAGCGTTGCTGCGAGATCATGAGCACTAACCCCTACAAACAAATTGTGAGCATACATTGATTATAACAAAGTAACACACACAACCAGCACAGCAAGATGTATACAGACCACAGCACCCCATTGACAGTGTTAGAGCAGTGTTTCCCAACTAGTGTGCCTCCAGCTGTTGCAAAACTACAACTCCCAGCATGCCCAGACAGCCTTTTGCTGTGCGGGCATGCTGGGAGTTGTAGTTTTGCAACAGCTGGAGGCATACTGGTTGGGAAACACTGTGTTAGAGCAACGTTATATCTTCTAAACCTGAATCTTGTTAAAGTGAATGCAGGAAATAACCTAAAGTTTAAATCACATTTTTAGAATCTTTAGTGTTTTTTTTTTAATTTAATCTATAATATATATTTATAGATAAAAAAAAAAACACTGGCCACTAGGGATAATAGGTCATAATATCCTGCTCTGTAGAGGTAGCCAAAGTAACACCTCTCTATAGATAAGACAGGACCCACCATTTACAATAGGTATCACAGCTTATCTGCTCCCTCCTAACCTTTGCACAGGTCAGAGAGCATGACTAGAAAACTCTCCCATCAATAGGGTCCCCTCCAGTCTAGTTTGTCTATAGCCCAGATAGCTGCTCTCAAAAGCCAAAAAGTCTTAACATATTTTAGGCCTAATGGCCAGTGTAAAAACTGTAGGATTTTACTTTTTTTTATAAAAAATATCGTTTGGAAAATTTGAAAAACAAAATCACCAAAAATTCTAAAGAAGCGTATTTAACATAAAAATGTGTAACTTTCAAATGCCACAGTAACCTTGTGAAACGAAAACCTCAAATTATTTTCATTTCCTTGTTTTCTTAATGCTTCTGAGCATAAAAAGCTTTTCCTTTTAGGGAGCAACTAGATTTTGATATAGCCATGTTTTTTTAATTTTATTTTATAAGTTGTTTCATCTCAGCACCCCCTTTCCATTTACAAATTAGGGCACATGGTTGTCTTAAAAGGGGCCTCCCACTTTGGGATCCCCTTCTGAGAGCAAGAGCAAAGGGCTGCTAGCAAGCAGCAACTCTTTCCCTCACACTCTTTGTCCATCAATTCATGACATCAGTGACAATCCATTTGAATAGCTGCATGTAATACATAAATCTCATTTTTTGGGTTAAACATATACTTTTAGAATTTTCAATTCGCTGCCTACATTAAATTAAGTCCTAAGACTCTGAATTTTCACACTGGCAACTAAGCTAACTAAGGGTACTTTCACACTTGCGGCAGAGTGATCCAGCAAGCGGTTCAGTCGTCGGAACTGCCTGCCGGATCCGTCAATCTGGATGTAAATTGAATGCATTTGTAGATGGATCTGGATGCGCATCCGACTCACAAATGCATTGCAAGAACTGATCCATCTCTCCGCTTGTCATGCAGATAGACGGATCCGTCTTGTATTTTTTTTTTTACAGTTTTAAAGGTCTGCGCATGCACATACCGGAAGGACGGATCCATCCTTCAGGTATTTTTAATGCCGGATCCGGCACTAATACATTTCAATGTAAATTAATGCCGGATCCGGCATTCTGGCAACTGATCAGGCATTTTGGACGGAGATAATACCGCATCATGCTGCGATATTATCTCCGGCCAAAACGCCGTTCATTGACTGAACTGAAGACATCCTGATGCATCCTGAACGGATTTCTCTCCATTCAGAATGCATTAGGATATAACTGATCAGTTCTTTTCCGGTATAGAGCCTCTTTGACGGAACTTAATGCCGGATAAGAAAAACGCTAGTGTGATAGTACCCTAATAATATGTCAAGACTTCCTGTTCTGTGGAGATGGCTTTTCAGCAGTCATCTCATTATCATCATAGACAGAATTACAGTGACAGAGTTATCTCTAAACAGGAAGTCTTGACATATTATTACGCTTAGTAGCCAGTGTGAAAACTGCGTGGTTTTAGGATTTTATTTGAAATATAAATAGTGACAAGGAAAATAAAAAAATCACCTGTAACAGTTACATACAGAATATGGTTTCTTCATTCCAAAAACCTAAAAGACTTAATCAATAGGGCATTTTCTGATGACACATTCTCTTTAAAAGGGTTTTTCCTACAATACAAAGGTAACCCCTTGTTTAGTTGTTTTGAGCAATGTGGGCCTAGTCACCATCATACTCTTACAAAGTAAATAGCTCTCAGTGGTTAAAGATTCAAACAGATTTTCTCCCTTGAGTAGGAAAGAATCACATTGCTTGGGGAGTATCTGTCACGGTGGGGAGTGGGGGAAACCCTCCACCGTGCATTGTCCTCAACTACCGGGCAGGAATGCAGGGAACAAGGAGCAGATCACCTCCTGGCGGGTCACTAAAACTGCCCCTAGACTCCTGATGCATGAGCCACCTCAGATGGTAAGGAGACTCATGCCCACAAATCTGGAGCCCTAGGAATCCCTGTATAGCCCTAGAAGACAGAGACAGGGCAGAGACCATACGCTCATCCTAGACCACGGATGAGCAATGTCTCCAGAGGCCCAGTAGAGGACAGTGGCCAGACAGTGTGCGAACCTGCACGACAGGTAAGTGAACAGGGAAATACAACTTACCCAACATACCCAGGCTTACTTGCAGCAGCATGGATGGAACCAATACCAGGACCTCCTGGACCCCCATGCGGACACCAGATGCATGGGGCCTCCAGGCAGGGCAGCACACAGTATGGACTTTTCCTAAACCCCTCCGGGAAAGCAACCCCCTACCGGAGGAGACACACCATAACACAAACCTCCAAACAAAGCCCACACCATCACAACATATACCAGGTGGGGAAGGGCCAACAGAAGCATGCAGGAGGGGACACACAAACTGAGAAAGGGAAACAATCAATATAACAAATAAAGGTGGCTCACACAGACAGTACAGGGGAAACAACCAGCAACCTCCAGCTCATGCTCACACCATGGCTGGAGACAAACCAACTGACCTCAGGCTCCAACACACCAACATAGAAAGAGGCCTGAGGTCACACCCACCAAACCCAGCACACACATTAACCCTGTGGAGACCAAACAGGAGAAGTGTACACATACAAGAATGTGTCAAGCATGCCACACCACATGTTGCCATCGGGAACCGTACGTGGGGCGACCAGGTATCAACCCCTACATGCAGCAACCAGAAACAGAGCCGCTGGCAACAGCATGCTAGGACACCACACTAAGGGGAAAACACACTTGCCCAAATCACCCATGTTGCCAGCGGCAACCGCACGTGAGGCTACCACGTAACAGCCCACACGTGCGGCAACCAGAAACCGCGCCGCTGGCAACCGCATGCGGCGCATCGAGTCACGACCAAGCCCATGGTTGTGACAGTATCTGTATAGTACCGACCCCGCCCCCCCATACTGCACCATTAAAGGGCTACTGACACCCTCTTACAGGCTCTTCTAGACAGTTCAGACACGGGTGGTAAAATGAAAGAACTCTGCATCCCAGTGAGGTGGGAGAGACACATCAGAGTATATGTTAGGAGCAAAGGATTTGTCAGTAAGTAAAAAGTGAAGTGCGAACAGAGCTTTATACATCTAAACCTTGAAAAAGAAAACTTATTTAAAGACATAAAAAAGAAGAAAAAGTATCCTCCGTATGTTACTTTAAATGTGACAAAATATTCCCCATCACTTATACTCGGTGGATCTGTCTCTAAAACCATTGTAAGTCAATCGGGGACGGATCAGTTTTCTCGGACACAAAAGAAAACAGATCAGTTGACTTACATTGTGTGTCATGATGGATCCGTCGTGCTCCGCACCACATCGCGGACACAACCAAACGGAACGGAATGCATTCTGGTGCATTCTGTTACGTTCAGTTCAGTTTTTTCCCATTGACAATGAATATAGACAAAACAGAAGCGTTTTCCCCTGCTAGTGAGATCCTATGACGAATCTGAATAGCGGAAAGGAAAAGCACAGATGTGAAAGTAGCATTAGGTTGTTTGGTTGTTTCTTTTGAAACATTGCACTTTCTGTAATAACATGGTTTCAAAAAGTATTCAAATCATAAAAGTTTTGTCACTATATAATGTCGTGTGAGAACACAGTTCCTGCCTGATGACCCCTATTTAGAAGGATGTCCATAGTAATCATCATTATGCAAATTACTGCTTGATGCAGATGCTCAATTCACATCACGGAGCACTTATCTCACTCACTAGATACCACTTTATCACCCTTGATTTTCAGTCCTTTTGATGGTCATCAGAACAGACAATTTTTCTTTATTTCCACAGCTGCAAGCATGTTTATTATGCAAGGCATAGTTTAGAGGTAGAAACTGCATTATGAGTTAGGGTATAGCTATACGGTCAGGTTTCTGCCTGCAGTTTTGGAAGCCAAAATCAGGAGTGGATTAAAAAAAGAGGAGAAGTTGTAGCTCTCTCTTTTAATGATCCACTCTTGATTTTGGCTTCCAAAACTGCTTGCAGAAATCTGACAGTGTGGCTGTACCATTAGGGCTCATGCACACAAACGTATTTTTCTTCAGTTTCCGTTTTTTACAGGTCCGTATACGGAACCATTAATTTCAATGGGGCTTGAACAAAAACTGAAATGACTCCATTGTGTGCTTAACCCCTCAATTGAAAGACCACTTTTTTGGGTTACCACTTTTTTGGGTTACCACTTCTTCCCTTCTGAGCCATGCCATGTGCCTATACAGCAGTTTATGGTCACAGAGGGGATGTTGCTATATTCAGGAAAAAAATGGGTAGCAAATTGTGGGAGGGTTTTTTATTGTCAGCCCTTGTGAAAATAAAAAATTTGGGTCTATAGCAGCATTTTTCTGTAAAAAAAAAAACATTTTTCATTTTTTCTAAATTCTATGAAACACCTGTTGGGTCAAAGTGCTAGACTAGACTCCTTAAACATTTCTTTGAGGGGTGTAGTTTTCAAAACTAGATCTTTTTGGGGGTTTCCACTGTAGGGGTACCTTTGGGTCTCTTCAAATAGGACATACCACTCAAAAACCATTCCAGCAAAGTCTGCCATCCAAAAGCATATGGCACTCCTTCCCTTTTGACCCCTATAGTGTGGCCATACAGCAATTAACAACCCCATATGGGGTGTTTCTGTAAACTGCAGAATCAGGGTGATCAATATTGTGGTTTGCTTTGTTGTCAACCTTTGCTGTGTTGCAGGAAAAATGTATTAAAATGGAAAATCCGCCAAAAAAGGGCATTTTTAATTTCACTTCTATTTTCCTTTAATTTCTGTGGAACACCTAAAGGGTTAACAAAGTTTCTACAACAAGTTTTGAATAATTTGAAGGGTGTAGTTTCTTAAATGGGGTCATTGATTAGTGGTTTCTATTGTGTAAGCCCCTCAAAGTTACTTCAGAACTGAATTGGTCCTTAAAAAAGTTAGTTCTTGAAACTGTGAAAAATAGCTTCTAAAATTCTAAGCCTTCTAATGTCTTAAAAATTAAAATGATGGCAACATAAAGCACACCTGTGGTGCCTGTTAATTAATAATATTTTAAGAGGCAGAGAAATTCAGTTTTAGGAAAAAAAATATATAATTTTCTGTAAATTATTTTCTAAAGACAAAACATATCAACTCAAATGTATCACTAACAATGTGTCACAAGAAAACCATCTTAGAATGGCTTGAATAAGTAAAAGCGTTCTAAAGTTATTACAACATAAAGTGAGCTGAGCACATGTCAGATTGGCTGTGTCTTGAAGGGGTTACTATGATGTACTAATTAAATATATTGACTATTTAAGCCTGTAACTACTGTACGTTACTAGTGATCTGCCATGTATTTAATTAGTGAATGGGCTTTTAGGAGTAATCAATGAAAAAAGGCTTTCTTACATGTCAGTGCACAGCTCATATTTAGCAATGTGGAAGGTCTGTGACAGGCATGCCACTATTACACAGAACATAATTATATAGATTCATATTTCATAGAAAAGAAAACTACTACTAATAATCTTATGAAGTCAAGATACATTAAAATGTCGTGCCCAGATCTATGTACATTTTGTGTCCCAAAACAAAATGAGCAGACTAAGGCTACCGTATGTTCACACATGGTCAATATGTTGCAGATTTATATTCTGGCATGTAATTGTGGGCGATAATCCACAGCGTATTACATACCAACAAAGTGGATGTGATTGTACAAAATCTCATATACATGTTGCAGAAAAACGTTATACTGTGGATTCTCACTGCAGATTTCACCCTTTAGTAAATTCATAGGGGAAATCAAAGATTACGCCCATGCACATTGCCATTAAGATGTTCTTCCATCATGTGGGCCTCCCGCAGCTTAGGTAGTGAGGAGAAGAAGATAGTAGTTTTAGGGGATAGCAAACTGGGAAATTGTTTATGGTCTCTGTTTCTTAGGGGACCCTTCAGGAAGCACTGACCCTGCCATGTGGATCTAAGCATGGGGTGAACATATTTATGAAAAATAAAAAATGTTTTCCAGATAAGCAAGTATATAGGATACCAACAGTCCATACCAACAGTCCAACAGACCAACAGTCCATGTTATATAGTTTGCTACCCCAGTATATTATTTTACAATTTGATATGGACCATAAGCTTCTTCAGTATTTATTAACAATGTAATATGTAATGGTGTTAGCTTGTGTCTCCAATAGGTCACCTGTTCTTCAGGGCCCTCATGAATAAAAATGCAATTAGTAGTGATTCATGTAACTTCCTCCCTCGGGATTAGATTCCAAACTCTTACCTTGAAAAGCGTTCAGCGTGTGCTTTATGAATAATTAAATTGGCTCTTTTAAAATTAATCTTTACTTAATACCTTCTCTCAGATACATTCTACCTCACTGCATGTGTCCCATTATATGTGTCTTTCTACTAACCATTGTGACTTAAGACATTAACATGCTGCACCCTTAAGAGATTAATGACCACAATGGCAAAATGGAAAATAGTTTTTCAGTTACAAAGAAAAGGAAAAATCTAAATATTCAAGACAAGGGAACGACTTGAATGGATAAAATCAGTGCATACTGACTGGCGCTTGGCACTCACACATCCAGCTGGCTGCACGTTGTAGTTGTAGATGTCTGTTCTTGTAGTGGCAGGTATGCTCTGTAAATAACAAAATGCTATGGGACAGGCACATAAGATGACCATAGGCGCAGCAGAACTTTCATTCAGATCATTTGTGAATAGTTATCAGCCCTGACTTAGATGACCATTATCCGTATGCCTCTACTGAGCAGCTCAACGCTGAAAATTGATGTACACTGTGTGTCATACCAGGTCATCTCCAACACATCTTCAACATCTGCCACCAAGTTTCTGGCCTCTAACCTTTCCTGCCTGGGATTCAAAAATAGGCAGCTGTTGCCCACCGCTGAGGACATCCATACTCTGGCATACCATGTGTCTGCTAAGGGACCCATGGCAAGGGCCCAATTTGTCTTTAGTTGTATTAATTTTGTTATTAGATGGTTAGAGGTACATAGGACTAACCTCTACAGGGGAATGAATTGTTAGTAAAAATGGGGTAGGCAATTTGCCCTTAGGGTCATGGAAAGCAGAAAACAAACACCATAGTGCTACTCTTAGCCAAACCTGGTACCATAATGGGCACTCAATTTGATCTATTATGGGCACACCCTCTCTCTTAAATGTACACCCCTGATTGACTCTGGGTTTGTACCATGAAAATATTTGACCAGCCGATATAATTCAAACTGGAACCATTACATTAGAGTTATTTTAACTGGATGGATCATAAGTATGACTTCTGGACCACTGTACACACATGGCACGCATCTGTAATATGTACGACATAGGAAGAATTGCACTTGATATAAGTTTATTTCTATTTCCATAAAAACATCTGTCTACCTTCATTCCTAAGCATTTTATGAAGTATCCTAAAATAACAAAAAACAATCTATAAATTAAATTACATCAGCAGTTCAGTTGAGAACCAGCAGGTAGAAACTATTACATGAATTATGTCCCAAAGAGAGATTTAAATGACAACTTCTAAAGTATGAATAAGAGTTTCATTACAGATAAAACACGGTTAACATATCCAGGGCTTATCGTTAAAGGATAACTGTCACATTTAGACCTTAATTTCAGTTTTCATATATGTAGTTACTAATATGATAATATACCTGAATCAATAACTATTAGACTTACTTACCCCTTATTTAATAAGATTCAGCCCTTAGCAACCAGTCTGCATAAAACTACAATTTCACTATTCTGTTAAGATGGCCGCCCTCAGCCCTGAGGCTAATCCATAGGACGCCTGCAGTGAAGTTAGTGAAGACCAGCTCTGTATAGGGGGGTCTTGCAGTGAAGTTCCCAGGTCTGGCTGAAGGCTCAGAGACAGAGACCTGCCATAGTGAAGTTTCAGTCAATCCCTGCCAATAGTAATGCTCTGATTCTCTCATAAACTGCAATAGTAAATTATTGCAGTCTATGAGAGAATTCGATCCTGTTATCCTGCAGTTGATCCAGAGGAAAAAAAAAAAAAAACCTGTGAGGTAGCCAATTTTCCTTATTTTAGGAGAAAAAATTCCTTCCCGACTCCAATCAGGCAATCAGAATAACTCCCTGGATCAACGACCCCTCTCTAGTAACTATAACCTGTAATATTATTACACTCCAGAAATACATCCAGGCCCCTCTTGAACTCTTTTCAGGTCCATAGCATGTGTATTAGGTCTGCGGACTCTGCAGAGCACCGCTGACAAGTATTATCAGACCTGTACCCCAATCAGTGTAAAAAAAATGGCGTCTTATAAACTCTATGGACAATGAATAATTGTGACAGCTTGCCACTCTCACTCAAAGAGGACAGGGGCACTGCTTCTAAAAATATCTGACCATTGGCCGGTCTGTATCTGACCAACATTTTGTTCCCATTTGAGCATCCTGGACAAGGGGTGAGACTGTAAGTATTTCTCCATAAGTAACCTGTAAAGCATGGAAATCATCCCTCTCTTGCCCCCTTTAGAAAGTATGAGATGCAGCGTGTTATCTCCCTGCACCAACTGAGGGCCGTTTTTAATGGTGACCTCATAAGCGTGACACACCTGCAGATCTCTTAAACTCTTTTAGTGAATTTACCATCACCGCTTCCTCAGGCAGAGAGTTCCATAGTCTCACTGCTCTTACCGTAAAGAATCCTCTTTTATGTTTGTGTACAAACCTTCTTTCCTCCAGCTAAGGATGTCCCCTCCTCACAGTCCTGGGGATAAATAGATGATGGGAGAGAGCTCTGTACTGACCCTTGATATATTTATACATAGTTATTACATTTTCTCTTAGTTGTCTTTTTTAAACTGAATACACCAAATTTTTATAATCTTTCAGGGTATTGTAGTCCACCCATTCCAGTTATTATTTTAGTTGCCATCCTCTGAACCCTTTTCAGCTCTTCGACGCCACAATCCCTCCGATGCAAGTCTATGTAAATGCAATGCAGCAGAGTTAACACACAAACTTGGTGAGTTATCAGATCTAGTTAACTCGTTATGACTGTGGCTGTTAAATCTGCTACATAAATCTGCTGTGTATTGTTCACAGGAGCCTAAGATTGTACACAGTTCTCCATGTACGGTCTGACTAGTGATTTGTAAAGTGGCAGGACTATGTTCTCATCATGGGCATCTTGTCATGCTTCGGTGTAGGAGGGAAACACCACACCGAGCATAGGAGGGAAGGGGGGAACAGGGAATCAGGCCTGAGATTTAGGGAAGGAAAATGGACAACTCCTAGTGAAAACCCTAACCAAAATCCTGACTGACTACCAGTTTGAACAGACCCCAAAGGTAGGTAAGTTCATACGCAAGATCAAGCCCTAGAGGAAGCCCTACAGGAACCTGGTACTAATGGCAGGGACAAGACTACCTGTTCCTCCAAAAGTAAGGACGAACAGGAGTCTCCTTCAGGCCTAATACAAACAATAGGGAAATGCAACACACAGAACCCAAACAAAATGCAAAAGGGAAAGGAAAGACTTAACTTCAAAGGAGCAATGGAAGCACCAGCGACTCAGCCGAGATCCAACCACAATCTATCCAAAGGTCCAAACAGAAGCTATAACCGCACAGCATTATGGGAGAAGCAATTATAAATAGAAAAGGTTAAATGACCCTAATAGCCACACCTGGAGAAGGTGTGGCAAGCACCAGAAACAACACAGACGTCATTTGATCCAAACGGAAATCATGTCAGATCAAATCATGTTGCCAGTCTAACTAATCTCCTGGCAGCTGTTGCGGGAATGTCCATGACACATCTATGCCCCTTTTGATGCATTCCATAATTGTATTAGCCTTGGCAGCAGCTGCCTGACACTGGTTTCTACAGCTTAGTTTGCTGTTCACTAAAGTTCCTAAGTCTTTTTCCATCTAGGTGTTTTACCATTTAGTATGTACGAATTACTTGTATTATTCCATCCCATGTGCATAACCTTACATTTGTCAGTGTTAAGTTTCATCTGCCACTTCTCTACCCAAGCCTCTAATCTATCCAGATTCATCTGTAGCATTATTTTCACTGGTAATGGGGATGGGATAACACCAGATAACACAGGAATAGACCTCAAAGCTAAGATAGAAGAATGGTGACCTCCTAGGAATCCCTAGACCTCTTGCTTATTCCTGCCAGTATGAGTAGACCGTGAAGGTGGAAATACTTACACATCGGAACCTAAGCCCTGGAGGCCCTAGGAGAGATGGCAGGGAGTGAGACTACTGGCTCCCCCCCAGATGAAGGAACCAGCGTCTCCCTGAGGCCTAGACAACAACACACACAAGCGAACAACAAAATGCAAAACAAAATGCACTTAGCTTAACCCCTTAAGGACGCATGATGTACTGGTACGCCATGGTTCCCGAGTCCTTAAGGACCCATGAGTATTTACGTCATGAGTATTTCCGATCACTGCTGCTCAGCCGAGGGGGTGCTGTGACACACACCCCCCCCCCCTCCGTATCGGCGATCGCTGCAAACCGCAGGTCAATTCAGACCTGCAGTTTTTAGCAAAGTGTCAGCACATTCCTGACACTTTGCTAAAAAACTGCTGACATCTGTGCTGCAGATTTCAGCAGTTTTAACCCCTTCCATGCCGCATTGCCTTTGCAGCCCCCCAACAGGATGGGATCGCAGAGGGAGGGAGCCCCCCTCCCTCCCCATCACCCGCTGCTGTGTTCTGGCAGCGGGTGATGGTTACCATGGCAGCAGGACGCTTTCAGAAGCATCCTGCTCTCCATGGTCCTGAAAGTCTAAGCAGACTTGTGCTAAAGGCACAAGTCTGCTTAGACTATGTAAAGTAAAAAAATACAGTACAGTACACTGTATAGTTTACTGTACTGCATTATATAGACACCAGATCCACTGGACCTACAAGAACCAAGTGGGTTTGGGTAAAAAAAAAATGTAAAAAAGAGAAAATAAAAATAAAAATAAAAAAACACATATCACTGAATAAAAATTAAAAATATAAAATGCTCTACACATATTAGGTATCACCGCGTCCATAAAAACCTGCTCTATAAAAATATCACATGACCTAACCCCTCACGCAAATACTGTAAAAGAAAAATGGTGTAAAATAAGCCATTTTTTGTCACCTTACATCACAAAAAGTGTAATAACAAGAAATCAAAAAGGCGTATGCCTCTCAAAATAGTACCAATTAAACCGCCATCTCATCCCGCAAAAAATGAGCCCCTACATAGGACAATTGCCCAAAAAAGATAAAAAAAATATGGCTCTCAGACTATAGAGACACTAAAACATTATATTTTTTTCTCAAATGCTGTTATAGTGTTAAAGTAAAATAAATAAAAAAAGTATACATGTTAGGTATCGCCGCGTCCGTAAAAATAAAAATAAAAACAATGTAAAAAAAACTTTTTTGTCACCTCACTTCACAAAAACTGTAATAGCAAGTGATCAAAAAGTTATATGCACCCAAAAATAGTGCCAATCAAACCGTCATCTCATCCTGCAAAAAATGATACCCTACATAAGACAATCGCCCCAAAAAATAAAAAAAATATGGCTCCCAGACTATGGAGACATTAAAACATGATTCTTTTTGTTTCAAAAATAATATTATTGTGTAAAACTTAAATAAATTTGAAAAAGTATACATATTAGGTATCACCGTGTCCGTAACAACCTGCTCTATAAAAATAACACTTGAACTAACCCCTCAGGTAAACACACAAAAATTTTTTTTATAAAAACCATGTCAAAAGTCATTTTTGTCACCTTACATTACAAAAAGTGTAATAGCAAGCGATTAAAATGTCATATGCACCCTAAGATAGTGCCAATCAAACCTTTATCTTATCCCGCAAAAAATGAGCCCCTACATAAGACAGTCGCCCAAAAAATAAAATTTTTAAATATGGCTTTTAGAATGTGGAGACAATAAAATATTTTTTTTTCCAAAAATGCTTTGTTATGAAAAACTGAAACAAAAAACTCAAAAAGTAGTCATATTTGGTATTGTCGCATCCGTAACAATCTGCTCTATAGAAATACACAATCTAACCTGTCAGTTCAATGATGTAAATAACAAAAAATAAAAACTGTCCCAAAACAGCTATTTTTTTCCAGTAACAAAGCAAAACTCATTATTTTTTGCCCTGATTCTCTAGTTTGCAGAAACACCCCATATGTGGTCGTAAACTGCTGTATGGCCAAACGGCAGGGCGTAGAAGAAAGCGAACTCCATATGGTTTTTGGAAGGCAGATTTTGCTGGACTGGTTTTTTGACACTATGTCCCATTTGAAGCCCCCCTGATGCACCCCTACAGTAGAAACTCCAAAAAAGTGACCCCATTTTGGAAACTACGGGATAAGGTGGCAGTTTTGTTTATATTACTTTAGGGTAAATATGATTTTTGGTTGCTCTATATTACACTTTTTTGAGGCAAGTTAACAAAAAATAGAAATTCTGAAATTTCATCTCCATTTGCCAATGACTCTTGTGGAACACCTAAAGGGTTAACAAAGTTTGTAAAATCGGTTTTGAATACCTTGAGGGGTATAGTTTCTTAGATGGAGTCACTTTTATGGAGTTTCTACTCTAGGGGTGCATGGGGGGGGGGGTGAAGGCTTCAAATGGTACATGGTATTAAAAATCCAGTCCAGCAAAATCCGCCTTGCAAAAACCATATGGCGTTCCCTTCATTCTGCGCCCTGCCGCTTGGCCATACAGCATTTTACAGCCACATATGGGGTGTTTCTGCAAACTACAAAATCAGGGCAATAAATATTGAGTTTTGTTTGGCTGTTAACCCTTGCTTTGTTACTGGAAAAAATGGATTAAAATGGAAAATTTTCCAAAAAAATCTAAATTTTGAATTTTTTTTCTCCATTTGCCATTAACTCTTGTGGAAAACCTAAAGGGTTAACAACATTTGTAAAAGCAGTTTTTAATACCTTAAGGGGTGTAGTTTCTAGAATGGGGTCATTTTTGGGTGGTTTCTATTATGTAAGCCTCACAAAGTGACTTCAGACCTGAACTGGTCCCTAAAAAGTGGGTTTTGGAAAATTTCAGAAAAATTTCAAGATTTGCTTCTAAAGTTCTAAGCCTTGTAACGTCCCCAAAAAATAAAATAGCATTCCCAAAATGATCGATACATGAAGTAGACATATGGGGAATGTAAATAAATAACTTTTGTTGGCAGTATTAATATGTATTATAGAAGTAGTGAAATTGAAACTTGGAAAATTGCTAATTTTTCCAAATTTTTGGTAAATTTGGTATTTTTTTAATAAATAAAAATGAAATCTTTTGACTTCATTTTACCACTCTCATGAAGTACAATATGTGACGAAAAAACAATCTCAGAATAGCTTGGATAAGTAAAAGCTGGTCAGATTTGCAAAAAATGTCCGGGTCCTTAGGGTCAAATAGGGCTGAGTCCTTAAGGGGTTAAAGAAGAATGGAGGAGCAGGAGATCTGAAGGAACAACACACCAGCTCGACCTACTCCAGCAGGAAATATCAACCGCATGGTAAGCAGTGTGAGTCAGAACTAAATAGCCTCAGTAATGACCACAAGCTGCACCTGACAAGAGGTGTGGTCATTACCAAACAACAACACCACAAGATGAAAACAGAGAGACTGGCAGATACCCTCACATGTCAGTCTTTTTTGTTTTAATTACCTAAGGGCTTATTCACACAACCATATTATTCTTTTTCAAAATTGTGGATTGGATGCAGACCCATTCAATAGGGCCACAAAAGATGTGGACAGCATGCACTTCTGTTCTGTGGCCCTGCAAAAAAGGTACAACATGTCCTCTTCTTGCCCATATTTGTGGACAAGATAGGCATTTCTATCATAGAGGAGGATGTTCAATTCAACAAAATCCATTCTTTTTTTGCGGATCCGCAATTTGTGGTCTGCAAAAATGTTTGTTTGTCCTGCTCCCTGTTTCTTCTCTGTCTCCCATGCTCTCGACCCATGGGATCCGTGTCCGTCTGTGCTCTGTAGGTTCCCCTACTTGTTCATTGTTGTCCACTGCTTGTTGTCTATTTCTTCGTCTCCTGCTGTTGTCCTTGCCTGTGTTCCTTTGCCTGTCGTCCATTGCTTGATGTTGTTCGTACTCCTGTGTCTCTGTTATTAGTTTGCCTGTCCCCCCCCGGAAGGGGGTCTGTCGTTCCTCGGAGGGGGAACATGCTATGCCCTAAGCTATGCCCTCGGAGCAGCCTCCCTGCTGCTGGTGCAGCGGACTTTGCCCGTGCAGCATCTCTCATGGTGCTGGTGACCATAGCCTCGTTTGTGTGTTTGCTCCATGTTCGCTAGCTTGTGCTGCAGCCTTCCTTGCTGCAGAGTGCAATGGTAAGGCCACGGAGTATGTCACTGGTGGAGCAAGATTTTCTCTGCCCTTTGCCACTCCTGTGTTCTTGCTGGAACTCCTGCTAGTATGTATTTGCCTATGTTTGCAATCCCCTGCAGCAAAGTCTATCCCCACCATCAGGGGCTCTAGTGAACACCTGGGTTTGCTTAGACACGCCCCTCTGGAGTATTGCTAGACAGTGGCGCAGTGGGGGTTTCTCCCACTGTGCGGACGGTGCATAGAGGTTACGTTTTCCCTGTGCTTCTGCCTTTGCTTATGTTTGTACAATAAACTCCGTTTTGTCCGTATCCTGGTCCCATGTTTATTGTGATACGACGCAGAGGTCTTTCGCAGGACCTCCAACTCGTGACACACCCTCTGTTTTCTGTCACTGAGCTAGTTATTTCCCCACATACAGACATTTCTCACAGTCCAAGCATTCTCATTTTATATACTAACTTTTTATGTGGCACAGTATCTAATGCTTTTGAGAAGTCAAGATTCATGATGCTCATTGACTCTCTGTGGTCAAGTCTAGAACTAACCTCCTCAAAATAAAAGTTTTTAAAAATAAAATAAAACAAAGATCATTATCAAGGAATTTAGCATGTCAGTCTTACTGCATAGGGAATCCAGGGAAAACTATAGCAATAAATTGCCTTTTTTTTCCAGATCCTCACCATTTAGAATTATTTTTTCGAGCTTCACACTACATTATATGCAACATTAAATGATGCCATTATAAAGGACAACTTGTACCACAAACAAGTGTTCATACAGTTCACTCATCTGATAAATAAAAACAGTATAGTTATGGCTCAATGAAGGCTGGGAGTGAAACATAAAAAAAATAAAAAATAACATCAATGCATCAAGTAGGGGTTAAACGGCATAAGTAATACTTTTTATGACAAAACAGAATCTCAAGATTTGAAGTACTTACATTTTGATATAAAATCCATTTAAATTTATTGTTTAAATTTCTGAATATTTCAAGTCCAGCATAACATTATTTCTGACCCACAACCTTTGTTCATTGACAAATGTTATTTATGTAAATTGGGCCAATTTTTGTCCAGTATTTGTGTCTATTCTTTATTTTGTTTGTCTAAAAAAATTGCAATTTAAAGACATTATAATTACCAAAGTACACATGCCTCTGACCCAGAACCTGTGTATCTGAAATGCTCATTAGTTACTTGCAGTTTATTTTAAAGATGGCTAATTAATCTTTGTTGTATAGACTGTGAAACCGAGCCACTTATCTTCTGTGTCTCCAGTGCCAAATTCGAATGAGTGAACAAAACTTTTTATACTCAGAAGCATTGTTGACCTTAGTCTTTTCTGCAATAACCTTGCCCTTTAGTAAGAAGACAACCTCTACTTATTACAAGTTCTTCCCATTTAAATAATTGCTAGGTAAAATGTCACCATTTTAGAGTTATATGAAATAATATACCTGGAGCAAAGAGGTTGTGAGTCCTCCCTACACTGCCAGAGATGATTAGTGAGGGGGATAATTAGGCTTTGATTCAATGAAAGTAAGGGTACCGCCACACATTCAGGTTTCCTGATGTAGATTTTGAGGTCATAATCAGGGGTGGATCATAAAAGGAGAGAAAGTATAAAGGACAGATATGACATCTGTTTTTTTTTTTTATTCATTTCTGGTGTTGACTTCCAAAGCTACATCAGGAAACCTGACCATATGTCCATACCTTTAAAGAACCATTGAAGTAAACATCAGTGTACCAAAATCGTTAATAAATACAGCTGATTAACAATTGTTCTTTAGTCACATCACGTATTAATTTGAGATAAATGCACCATAAAAGTTAATAGATTTGTTGGGAAGCAAGAGGTCTCTGGCGTTCAATAGATGATGTTTTGAGTAAATTTCCCCAGTATTCTCACATCCCACTCCAAGCTGAAGTCAGAAGGAGGTTAGGTAGGTATTCTTTGCATCTGCTCTTTTTCTATTTTATTTATTTTGCATGGCATAACAAAAGTCACAAAAAAGTATGAGTAAATCAGGAACAAATGAAGGAAGCACCAGTGAAATAGGTTGAGCCCCAAAGTTCATAAATACCATACATGAGATGATGGTCAGGATGCTTAGATATCTGGAGGAGGGATGGAGCATTACCTGTAATTAGTATGTACAAATGTTGGAATTCAGAGCACCTGAGGAGCCAGTGCAGAGGATGGGAGTGGTAGTGGCCCTGATGAGATGTTGTATTACAGTGTACTCTTTCAGGTTGTTGCTGGGGGGGGGGGGTAGTTTCTGTAATATACAGTCGCACTTAAATGATCTCTAGAACCAGTATACTTCATATGATGTCTATGGTTTCCATACTATCATTTCATGAAGTCACGCTGAACACAAATTTTTTTCACCCAATGAATGGGGTATGATTGTATTTATAAATCCACTAGCATTATTCATCTGCTTGATACATCCAGCAGGCTACAGTGAGCGCAGAAATAGGGCTTTTGTCAATAACCTTATATCAGGGAGATCAGAAGCCAGCGATACAGAAGGTTAATGTAGTTATACAAGTATAAATGTGCCTGTGTGGGCAGCTTTTACCCTTAAACAAGTTATCAAAGTTGGCTTGGAGGATGAAAAGACAGATGTCCTAATACAAAACATGTGAATTATATTGCTGTTTTTTTAAGCTTGGATAACCTGGTTGGAGGCCTCAGGGAACATGTTTCTGACACAGGAGCAATAAATTAAATTGAAAGCAACCTTGATTACAGAAAGCCAGAACATATTCCAGAAACTGGAAAACAATTACCCAAGTCATATTGAATGTTCTCGAAGGTAACATGCTAACCCATTATCTGGACAAGTGATCAATGACCATTCTTTGACTCTACAGTTAATGTTGAGTTCACATTAACTCTATTTTTGTCCATTGTTCTGCTCCATTAGAGGAGGTCTTTTTAAAGGAATCAGTGTAGATGTGAACTCACCCTAAGAGTGGTATTACACTGCTGGATCTTCTGGCCGTACGAGCGCCGATGGATAAGAACACATCTATTGGTGCTGGTTTTGAGTAGATTTTCAGATTTTCATCGACACAGGCCTATCTAAAATGAATGCATTTGCTTGTTCATCTGGTAATCAACTGCTCTATTATATGAGTCAATTATTGGGAATTAACATTTCTATGAACTATTTTCCCAGTAATTGGCATGAAACTATAAGGTCTAACAGGGCTTTAACTATTTAGCATGCAGATGTTCGGAGCTGCTGGCTAATTTTAGAATATTTTAAAGAGGAAATACTTGCATAGCACCATTTTTTTGAGCAAATGTGACCCTTCCATTTCCTCCTGTGAAAGATAAAGATCAGATTCCTCTTGTGGTACCAGCATAGTGAGGATCTGATTACTGGAACATCGGGCTCTCTGAACAGAACTGTACAGTTTCCGAACATGGTCCCAAGACTCCATGATTGTTTTTGTCAGATTTCATTTGGACTCTTAATCTCAGACATATACAGGTACAGTATACGGCTCATGGATATAAAATGGTCAGTAAGACAGCTAAAATCGTGCAAATCTTGTGTATGGTCTACAGTATGTCTGGCATTACAATTGAGCTGTATTACCATGCACAGGCCATGAACAAGAATGGTGCTGTCCTACAACTGCTTTTAAGTTGCAGATGTGTGATGTTCTATATTCCCTTCTTCGAAATACTTGTTACATGCACTCATGGCCAGATTTGCAAGGCACTTGTGGGTGGGTGCCTATGGCAGTGTTATTTTACATTTTTTTTAAAATAACTTGACTAGGGTGTTGTCTCTTGACCCCTGTAAACATCTAACTATGAAATAATGATAACACGTGGAAATACCAGCTTATCTGCTTGTCCTTGCTTCAGAGTGGAATACTCCTTTTTTGCTGTGCACGGATATAGCAGAAGACTTATCCAGTAATTCAGATGAAGAAAATCCAGCACTTCGGATAATATTGTTTGCAAAGCCAAAAAACCACCTTTATTTTCGTTGCACAAAATACACAACAGGAAGCCTTTTCACATGATAACATCAGTCGGTCTACGCGTTTCAGACAAACATGTCCTTAACCACTTCAGCCCCCCTAGCTTAAACACCCTTAAAGACCAGGCCACTTTTTACAATTCCGCACTACACTACTTTACCCGTTTATTGCTCCGTCATGCAACTTACCACCCAAATGAATTTTACCTCCTTTTCTTCTCACTAATAGAGCTTTCATTTGGTGGTATTTCATTGCTGCTGACATTTTTACTTTTTTTGCTATTAATCAAAAATTACCGAAATTTTTACAAAAAAATGACATTTTTCACTTTCTGTTGTAAAATTTTTTAAAAAAAACTACATTTCTATATAAATTTTTCTCTAAATTTATTGTTCTACGTGTCTTTGATAAAAAAAAGTCCAATAAGTGTATATTTATTGGTTTGGGTAAAAGTTATAGCGTTTACAAACTATGGTGCAAAAAGTGAATTTCGGCATTTTGAAGCAGCTCTGACTTTCTGAGCGCCTGTCATGTTTCTTCAGGTGCTAGAATGTCAGGATGGTATAAATACCCCCAAATCACACCATTTTAGAAAGAAGACACCCCAAAGTATTCGCTGGGGGCATGGTGAGTTCATGTATCATTTCATTTTTTTCACAAGTTAGCGGAAAATGACACTTTCTGAGAAAAAAATAAATAAAAAAGTTTCAATTTCTGCTAACTTCTGGCAAAAAAAAAGAAATCTCAGACGGACTTCACTATGCCCCTCAGTGAATACCTCGGGGTGTCTACTTTCCGAAAAGGGGTCATTTGTGGGGTGTGTTTACTGTTCTGGCATTTTGGGCGGGCTAATTGTGAGCCGCCATGTAAAATCTAAAGGTACTCGTTGAATTTGGGCTCTTTGCACTCAGGCTGCAAAGTGTCACACATGGTATCGCTGTACTCAGGAGAAGTAGGCAAGTTTTGGGGTGTATTTTTACATATACCCATGTTGGGTGAGAGAAATATCTCTGTAAACTGACAACTTTGTATAAAATTTTTAAAAGTTGTCGTTTACAGAGATATTTTTCACACACAGTATAGGTATATATAAAAATACACCCCAAAACACATTGCCCTACTTCTCCTGAGTACGGCGATACCACATGTGTGCCACTTTTTGCAGCCTGGTGCGCAAAGGGGCCCTAAAACCAATGAGTACCTTTAGGATTTCACAGGGCATTTTTACGCATTTGGATTCCAGACTTCTTCTCACGCTTTAGGGGCCCCTAAAATGCCAGGACAGTATAAATACCCCACATGTGACCCCATTTTGGAAAGAAGACACCCCAAGGTATTCTGTGAGGGGTATGGTGAGTTCATGTAAAATTTTATTTTTGTCACAAGTTAGTGGAATATGAGACTTTGTAAAAACAAAATAAAAAAAAATAAAAAACTATTTCCGCTGACTTGTGGCAAAAATAAAAATTCTGTGGACTCACCATGCCCCTCACGGAATACCTTGGGGTGTCTTCTTTCCAAAATGGGGTCACATGTGGGGTATTTATACTCACCTGGCATTTTAGGGCCTCTAAGTGTGAGAATCCAAATGCATAAAAATGCCCTGAGAAATCCTAAAGGTACTCATTGGTTTTAGGGCCCTTTGCGCATCTTGGCTGCAAAAAGTCACTCATGTGGTATCGCTGCACTCAGGAGAGGCAGGTCAGCTTTGGGGTGTATTTTACATATACCCATGCTGCGTGTGAGAAATATCGCTGTAAACGACAACTTTTACATTTTTTATTCAAAGTTGTCAGTTTACAGAGATATTTCTCTCACCCAGCATGGGTATATGTAAAAATACACCCAAAACACATTGCCCTACTTCTCCTGAGTACGGCGATACCACATGTGTGACACTTTTTGCAGCCAAGATGCGTAAGGGCCCAAATTCCAATGAGTACCTTTTAGGAGGGCATTTTTACGCATTTTCTTCTCACGCTTTAGGGGCCCCTAAAATGCCAGGGCAGTATAAATACCCCACATGTGACCCATTTTGGAAAGAAGACACCCCAAGGTATTCCATGAGGGCATGGCGAGTTCATAGAATATTTTTTTTTTGGCACAAGTTAGTGGAAATTGATTTTTATTGTTTTTTCTCACAAAGTCTCCCTTTCCGCTAACTTTTGACAAAAAGTTTAATTTTTCATGAACTCATTATGCCCCTCAGCGAATACCTTGGGGTGTCTTCTTTCCAAAATGGGGTCACATGTGGGTATTTATACTGCCCTGGCATTTTAGGGGTCCTAAAGCGTGAGAAGAAAAATGCGTAAAAATACTCTTCCTAAAAGGTACTCGTTGAATTTGGGCTCTTTATGCATCTTGGCTGCAAAGTGTCACTCATGTGGTATCGCCGTACTCAGGAGAAGTAGGGCGATGTGCTTGGGGTGTATTTTTACATATACTCATGCTGGGTGAGAGAAATATCTCTGTATATTGACAACTTTGAATAAAAAATGTAAAAAGTTGTCGCTTACAGCGATATTTCTCACACCCAGCATGGGTATATGTAAAAATACACCCCAAAACACATTGCCCTACTTCTCCTGAGTACGGCGATACCACATGAGTGACACTTTTTGCAGCCAAGATGCGCAAAGGGGCCCTAAAACCAATGAGTACCTTTAGGATTTTACAGGCCATTTTTACGCATTTGGATTCTCACGCTTTAGCACTCCTAAAATGCCAGGGCAGTAGAATACCCCACATGTGACCCCATTGTGGAAAGAAGACACCCCAAGGTATTCCGTGAGGGGCATGGCGAGTTCACAGAAAAAAAAATTTGGCACAAGTTAGCGGAAATTGTTTTTTTTTTTTTTTTTACAGTCTCATATTCCACTAACTTGTGACAAAAATAAAATTTTGCATGAACTCACCATACCCCTCACGGAATACCTTGGGGTGTCTTCTTTCTAAAATGGGGTCACATGTGGGGTTTTTGTACTGCTCTGGCATTTGAGGGTCTCCGCAATCATTACACGTATGGCCAGCATTAGGAGTTTCTGCGATTCTCCGTATATTGAGCATACGGGTAATGAGATTTTTTTCCGTTCAGCCTCTGCGCTGAAAAAAAAAAATGAACGGCACAGATTTCTTCATTCGCATCGATCAATGTGGATGAATAAATCTCTGCCAAAATCAGTGACTGCGGTGCGGTGGGCTGGGCGCTAGCTACCTAACAAGTAGCTAACTAACTGGTGGTGATAAGGGACCCTTATGCCCCATTCACACGTCCGCAATTCTGTTTGCGGAACGGAATTGCGGACCCATTCATTTCTATGGGGACAGACTTTGTCCCGCTCGGATCCGGAATTACGGATCCGCGCTCCGGGTCTGCACTTCCGCTCGCAAAAATATAGAACATGTCCTATTCTTGTCCGCAACTGCGGACAAGAAAAAGCATTTTCTATATAGTTCTGGCAATGTGCGGATCTGCAAAATGCGGAAAGCACATTGCCGGTGTCCGTGTTTTGAGGATCTGCGGATCGGATCTCGCGGATCGGATCCGCGGATCCGTGAATCCACGGATCTGTGAATCCACGGATCCGCAAAACACATATGGACGTCTGAATGGAGCCTTACAAGGGGTGTGATCAATGACAGGGGGTGATCAGGGGGTCTAGATGGGGTGATCAAGGGGTTAATAGGTGAGGGGGTGGGGGGGTTAGTGTAGTGTTTGGTGCAACTTTATTGTAGTTACCTGGTCCTCTGGTGGTCGATCCCAGAAAATGGGACCACCAGAGGATCAGGTAGCAGCTATATCAGACGCTGTTCATAAAACAGCGTCTGATATAGCTGTTTGATGCGATTTATATCGCATCTACAGCCTGCCAGCGATGGATCATCGCTGGCAGGCTGTAGTACAACTCTTCAGACGCCAGACGCTGTGAACGCGCACGCGCCCGCGCGCGCGTTCACAGGAAGTCTCGCGTCTCGCGAGATGACGCCCCGGCGCGTCCGATCAGAAGAACAGGACCGCCCGCAGGACGCAATCCTGCGTACGGCGGTCCTGAAGCGGTTAATAATGACACTTGACGCTGTGGATTCAGCACAAAGATGGGCACACCACTTTTTGCTGCCCAAATTGTTGGTCATAAAGAAGCCAAGAGGTGCTGCAATAAACCCAATAAGCTTCGCCTATCAACTCCATGTAATCCCCAATAACGTGATCCCCAATAACAGTAGCCAAAATGGAACATGCCTGAAGCCAGCTGGAGAAGGTTCGAGGTATCAAACGATACCAATGCCTCGTCTCTTCTTCCTTCTTACTCTCAACTGGCTTCACTCTGTCTAAATTCAACTTTTCCAGGGGGAGAAGGGAAAAAATATCAATGCATTTATCCCTCCTTAATTTTTCTCACACCTTCTGTTTCTACCCTGTCCCCCAATATCCCATCAAAAGAAATGTACACCTCACCAAGCGCCACATCAGAAAACTGCACCAAGGATTCACTGGCCCCAGATGGATCTTCGGCCCTCTCATGGGCCTAGTACTAGATGCAGGCCTCCAGTGCCTGGGATAAGGCTCCACACTCCAAGACATCCCTTATCCTTGCTGCAGGGGAGGAGATGTGTGCTAAACGTAACAAACGTGACCCCCCCTGTCCCCCCCGGGTCCGACTGCTGGAAGAAACTGGTGGTGCCCTCCCAGACAGCACCAGAGGGTCCACGCTAGGGCGCCTAGCATGGTGGGAGCATCAGGGAACGTCAGAACTAAGCTGCTCAGGCAGATAACTGCAGCATAGAGACAGCATTCCCCTCACCCAAGGCAACACGAAGCTGCTCCTGATGCCAAGAGACCCTATGCTGCACTGCACTGTATCCTCTCTCAGCAAGGCCACCAAAACTGCTGGCTCCATCAGGGGACACAGAGGTGAAACAGGTATGTCACTCCTGGTCCTGCATCGGGCGAACGAATGTAATACCCAGCCATGTTAACCTATTTAACCCCTTCCTAAACCTGCTCCCCTGCAAACTCTGTCAGGTCGGGCCTGCACTAAGCGCTGCTCACCTCGCCATCTCTTTACAGATTTGGTGTCAGTGAGTGGGACGGGTGGTTTCTAGAACATCAGCATGGAGCACGTGTGACCGGATATCACATTATTGGATTTCCTTGACAAAGTGCAGATGGGACCACAAAGTCAAATCACAATGACACTCACGTGTCAAGCTATCCGATAAACAATTGAGCAGCAAGGTTACTATAGGTTGTTGCCATGTAATTTACCTCTCCAGCAGTCCCTCTCTGCACTCAGTCAAGGAAACATTTTAATGTGTTAATCGCAATTGGATGGACTTATGTCTTTTTTCAACTGTATTAACTATGTAACTATATAGGAATATGGTACAGAAACACAAGGGGAGGTCAGTCAGCACGTCGCTGTATGCAGGTGCACGTAACCATGGCAAAATATACATACAAACACAGAAATACAACAGCACTCTGCAACCAGCACTCTGCCCTGCCTCTATACTAGAAGTTATCAGAGGCGTTAGTGTACATTTTGATCAAAAAGTAATAAGCCACTCGCCGCGCCAAGACCGCCTCTATCAGTTGTCCTAACGCTAAAGCCTACCTGTTATGGGCCATGACAGCCACATAAAATCCAGGGAGTGCGGACCATGCATGGCTATGTGCACCTGCATACAGGGACGTGCTGACTGACCCCCCCTTGTGTTTCTGCGTAGTATATGCATGGAGGTGTGGCGGCCTCCTTTCAGTCGTGCACACCTGACTAGTTTGTCTGCCCTAGAGGCTGGTTATAATCAGAGTAAGTATAAAACTGAACTTGCATTCATAGTACCTACTAATAGCCATCTGGCTCCAGGAAGAGTACACAGTGGGCTCAGCATGCATGTTGGTACCTGCATCCCTTGGATCTAATGGAGGCTGTTATGGCACCAGAAAGGGTTAATAAGCATGGTGGATCCTAGCATGCATGCTGGGCCCGCACTCCCTGGATTTTATGTGGCTGTCATGGCCATAACAAGTAGGATTTAGCGTTAGGACCACTCATAGAGGCAAGTGGCTTATTACTTTTGATCAAAATGTACACTAATGCCTCTGACAACTTCTATTATAGAACCAGGGCAGAGTGCTGGTTTCAGAGTGCTGTTGTGTTGTGTTTATATGTATATATGAATATGGTGTCACAACTCAAAACTGTCTGTCTTTATAGCATGGTCCCTGTCTGTACTCTCATATCCTGGAGACACTGTGCATCTGTATTCATGCATAGAAGCATGAAAGCACGTAAGCATGTTTGTATGAAGCGGATGTGGGCCTATGCATTTAATACGATATTTGTGTATGTAGTTGTGGACATATGTGTATGTGCATGTAGTAGATGTGCATATGTGACTCTGCTGTAATTTTTAATTCCAGCAGAGGGTGCAAGATCCTTGGTCAGGACAGCCAGGGAAGGAGGTTCAGCCTAAACAGAAAGGGAGCAGGGAATACTGCTCCAGTATGTGCATGTGTGTGTAGACACCATTGCAAGTGTATAACTCAGACTCCTGGTACCAGAGCAGTCAGGGTGGAGAATTGGAGCAACAAATGTAGAAGTTATGACTTTGTGGTTGCAGAGTATCAGAGCCATCCGAATACGAGAGAACCTGGTGTCAATTAGACTATAAAAGAGCATACAATTCTGTTGCAATGGTGACGCTGTCCTGCTTCTTCGTTACATGACTCACCCCACTTCTTCTTCTGTGCCGGCGTCACTGACCTACTTGCCTTCTGCTGCCATCCAGCAGCAGATCAACCCGCCGTCGTCCCATGTGTCTTCTGCAGCCCAAGGCCTGCGCTTCTTGATAAAAAAACTCCCAACCTGTCTCGTCTCTAGCTTTCTCCATCCAAAGGCTGGTCACTCGAGGGTATTTTAGGCACCTATGGGAGTATCAGTCAATCGGAAGCCACACTCAGAGACCATAAGTATGTCACTGAGCAATTGGATCTTCAAGTGGGTACACTTGACACAGAGAAAATGTCTTTGTATATGTGTCTTTCTTGTCTGTGTCTACCAGTCCTCTACTTTTGGGACTACCCTGCTGCCGTCTGCATAATCCTGTCCTGGATTGGAACTTTGGGCAAATCATATATTGGGTTTCCCTCTGTCATTCACGATGCCTGACTCCTGTACAGCCTGTACAACTTCCACTGGTACCGCAAAACCTGCAAACCGCATAGTCATCAGTAACATGGCCAAGTATGCACTGTTTAGGGGAGGCAGGAATCTGAATGCCTTACACCTTACCAATAAGTTCTAAAACATCCTCACAAGACCTCATCAATGTTCTGCACTCCCATATTATATGTAGCAAATGCGCATTTTCAAGACCACATCTAGGACAGTTGTCATCTGAGCGAATCCCTATCATGCAAAGTAAAACTGGGGTACTGTAAACTCGATGGAACAAAAATAATTGGGATAACCAATGAGCTTCAGACAGAGCCAACCAAGGTACAAAAGCAAGAACAGTGGACCATTCATCACCCGACAGGGGACCCACATCTGCCTCCCGTTTGTGTTTGATATTCAAGGGAAATCTTTCATGATAAGAACATAACAAATGAGAGTATAGCACAGAACAAAAAGCCCTTCTTCCCTGCGGATAAAGATATATTATCCAAGATAACATCAGACCACACTCTAGGACTGGATATTTTAATCTGTTTGGACACTGCATGTCTAAGCTGCACGTATTGATAAAAGATTTGGTGGGGTAGCCCAAATTCATCCCTGCCAATATGGGAAATAGTCTGTATCCCTGCCTACTTCTACAAGGAGAACTCCCCTAATTTCAAAATTTCAGAAAGGTTGCTGTTACGCCTTAGGAGGGTAAATCTGACCAACCTTACCACATAAAGCTTTGATCTTACTCCAAACTTTAATCATATGGTCCAGAGTAGGAATAAGTTCTGGTGGTCTAATTTGAGCCCCAATCCCCAGGAGATAAAGAGAGGGCTGTCCTCCAGCCAAATACTTAATAAGTCATTACATACACATAGGTTCCCCTCTATACCAGCCCTTTAACTGCTGCAATTGTGCAGCTAGAAAATAAAGCCACGGATTGGAGTTTGCCAATCCTCCATTCTCTTTACTCTTCTGTAGGGTTTCTAATCGGATCCGGGCAAACTGCTTTTTTCTGAGCCCTATTATTATTATTTTTAAATACGCCATTGGTATCCAAATGGGAGAGTTCTGAAGTATGTATAGGAACTATGGCATTATAACGATTTTTATCAAATTAGTGCATACAATCATAGAAAGTGACAATTTCCACCATGTGTTTATTTTTTAATGACTGCGCTCAACAATAGGAACCAGATTTAGAACAATATAATCCAATGGATGTGGTGATATATGCATGCCAAGATAATTAAATGAAGAAACAATGGAAAGGGAAATTAGTGCAACTGAATTAGGAACATAAGAGAGGAGATTAACTTCTTCAAATTGCTCAGAAAAGAAGCATATTGTTTGCAAGCTGCTCATCTATATAACTATATTGGAAGCCCATTATCTCCTGTGAGTTGAAGATCAAAGCATCTAGGTTCTCAATGGCTAATGCAAAATGAAGAGGGGATAGGAGACATTCCTGCCTGGTGCCTCTTTCCATTGTGAACGACGATAACAGTCTAATGTTAGTTTGTATGTGCACAGTAAGGGGAGGAGATATACAGCAAATGGTCCCATGCTAAAAAGTGAGGACCAAAACCAATTTTTTTTCAGTACTGCCCATAAAAATGCCCACTCAAAGCTGTCAAAAGCTTTGGCAGCATCAAGTGAAAGCACTCCCCTGGTCACCCCCTCCCCTGATCCTAGCTGCAAGTTAAGAAAAACCTGCCACAAGTTTGTAGTTGATGACTTACCGAGGATAAAGCTCTGTTGATCTGCATGGACAAGACACAAAACATGAGATATTAGTCCGTTCACTAAAACCTTAGCCAGCAATTTCACATCATTACACAACAATGAAATTGGTTGATGAGGAGTCAGGGAGAGTATGATCTTTACCAGGCTTGGGTATGACCACAATAATTGCCTCAATCATTGAGTCCAGAATTCGTCCCATCTCCAAAGCCGCTTAAAGTGTGGTAAGCAGCCCAGGCAATAGCTGGTATTTATATTGCTTAATAAATTCCCCTTGCAGACTGTACACTCCTGGGGCCTTAGCATTATGGAAGCTGTTAAGGCAATGGTCCCCAACCAGTGGCTCGTGGCCCCCTGCTATGACGTAACGTTTCGGCTCAACAATAGAGCTTTTCTCAAGCATGGAACCATAGTGAACAACAAACTTAAATAGTGCAAGTAGTGTAGCAACAATCATCATGATTGGTTGAGCAATCATCAAACATGATTGGTGAGACAATATATATAGGGTTGAGAGTATGATCTTTACCAAATTTTGGGGTGTTCGGGACCCGGACCCAAACTCGAACATTTTCATAAAAGTTCGGGTTGGGGTCCATTGTTCGGCGATTCTTCCTGCTTTCTAAAGGGCTGCACAGCAGCCAATCAGCAAGCGTTTTACTTCTTTGCCCAAGAAGCCATCACAGCCATGCCTACTAATGGCATGGCTTTGATTGGCTGAGTGCAGCATGTGACCCAGCCTCTTTATAAGCTAGAGTCCCGTAGTGACGCATGTCAGTCTGCTGATGTTAGCCTAGGGAAAGGTTGCTGCCGGTGCTATCAGGGACAGGATAGGCAAGAAATCTGTAGAACCTGTTGTACTTTAATCCACAAGATACAGCAAATAGAGAGGGAGGGAGCTTCAACAATCCTACATTTATGTACTCAGCCACTGCCAAGGAATTTTTTTTTTTAATCCATCTGTTACTGAGGTGAGGATCGGCGGCCATTTTAGCCACTGCAGTGTACTGCATATGTGCCAGCCTGCCAGGGACATCAGCCTAATCCTGTTTGGTAGCTCAGTGAAGGAAAAAAAGCTTTTTTTCTGGCTTCTCAAATCCCCTACATTGCCTTTTGTATAACTAAGGGGTGACATAGTCCATTTGTCTAGTCTGGGACCTGTGGTACCACAAAAGCACTTGTGTATAAAATGCACTAAACCGTATATTCAATTTCAGCAGTCAAATAGTGCATCAGTGTATTTTTGTGAGAAAAAGTGGTAATACTGGTCCCCAAAGTATTTTTAAATAAACCGCCCAAATACACATTTGACATTTCTGCAGTGAAATAGTGAATTAGTCTTTTTTTCTGTGGGAAAAAAGCAATATTCTTGCTTCACAAAGCAGTTGTGCATACAGCGTACAAATACATATTCAATATTTCTGCCGGGAAATAGTGCATCAGTGTGTTTCAGGAAAAAAAAGAACGTTATTCCTGGTCCGCAAAACAGTTTGAAATACACCGCCCAAATACATATTTGACATTTCTGCAGTGAAATAGTGAATTAGTCTTTTTTTGTGGGAAAAACAGTAATATTCCTGCCTCACAAAGCAGTTGTGCATACAGCATAGAAATACCTACGTTTTATTTATAGCAGTGAAATACTGCATTTGTGTTTTTGTTTTTTAAAAGCCGTGTTCTGGGTCCACAAATCACTTTTGCATACAGCATAGAAATACCTAAGTTTAATTTCCGGCAGTTACATACTGCATTTCTGTTTTTTATTAAAAAAATCCTTGTCCTGGGTCCAAAACCATTTTTGCATACAGCGTAGAAATACCGACGTTAAATTTACAGCAGTAAAATACTGCATTTCTGTGTTTTATTAAAAAAAAACTTGTTTTGGGTCCACAAACCACTTTTGCATACAGCGTAGAAATACCTACGTTAAATTCACAGCAGTAAAATACAGCATTTTTGTGTTATATTAAAAAAATTCTTGTTCTGGGTCCACAAACCACTTTTGCATACAGCGTAGAAATACCTACATTTTATTTATAGCAGTGAAATACTGCATTTCTGTGTTTTATTAAAAAAATCCGTGTTCTGGGTCCACAAACCACTTGTGCATACAGCGTGGAAATACCTACGCTAAATTTACAGCAGTAAATTTTTTGGGAATGCATTGTAAAGGGGATCAGATCCCCAAAAGTTGAAGTCCCAAAATGGGACAAAAAATAAAGTGAAAAAAAAGTTAAAAAAAATAAAGCCCCCCCCCCAAAAAAATTCAAAGTTTAAAGTAAATAAAACAAAAACGCAATTTTCCCCAAATAAAGTGAAAAAAAATTGGTAAAAAATAGGGGAAAAAAAAGTAGACATATTAGGTATCACCGCGTCTGTACCAACCGGTTCTATAAACATATCACATGACCTAACCCCTCAGATGAACACCGTAAAAAAAAAAAAAAAAAAACTGTGCTAAATAAACCATAAACCACAAAAATAGTACCAATCTAACCTCATCACCTCATCTCGCAAAAAATGAGCCCCTACCAAAGACAATCGCCCAAAAAGTAAAAAAAACTATGGCTCAGAATATGAAGACACTAAAACGTCATTTTTTTTGTTTTAAAAAAGCTGTTATTGTGTAAAACTTAAGTGAATAAAAAAAAGTATACATATTATGTATCGCCACGTCCATAATTACCTGTCAAATATCACATGAACTAACCCCTCAGGTGAACACCGTAAAAAAATAAAAAATAAAAACGGTGTAAAAAAGGCATTTTTTGTCACCTTACATCACAAAAAGTGTAATACCAAGCGATCAAAAAGTCATACGCACCCCAAAATAGTGCCAATCAAACTGTCATCTCATCCCACAAAAATCATACCCTACCCAATAATCACCCAAAAACTGAAAAAGCTATGGCTCTCTATAAAGACACTAAGACATGATTTTTTTTGTTTCAAAAATGAAATCATTGTGTAAAAGTTACATAAATAAAATAAAGTATACATATTAGGTATCGCCGCATCCATAATAACCTGCTCTATAAAAATATAACATGAACTAACCCCTCAGGTGAACACCGTAAAAAAATAAAAATAAAAACGGTGTTAAAAAAAGCAATTTTTTGTCACCTTACATCACAAAAAATGTAATACCAAGCGATCCGTAATAACCTGCTCTATAAAAATAGCACATGATCTAATCTGTCAGATGAATGTTGTAAATAACAAAAAAAAAAATGGTGCCAAAACAACTATTTCTTGTTACCTTGCCTCACAAAAAGTGTAATATAGAGCAACCAAAAATCATATGTACCCTAAAATAGTACCAACAAAACTGCCACCCTATCCCATAGTTTCTAAAATGGGATCACTTTTTTGGAGTTTCAACTCTAGAGGTGCATCAGGGGGGCTTCAAATAGGACATGGTGTCAAAAAACTAGTCTAGCAAAATCTGCCTTCCAAAAACCGTATGACATTCCTTTACTTCTGCGCCCTGCCGTGTGCCCGTACAGCAGTTTACGATCACATATGGGGTGTTTCTGTAAACTACAGAATCAGGGCAATAAATATTGAGTTTTGTTTGGCTGTTAACCCTTGCTTTGTAACTGGAAAAAATTATTAAAATGGAAAATCTGCCAAAAAAGTGACTTTTTTTTTTTTTTTCTATTTTCCATTAATTCTTGTGGGACACCTAAAGGGTTAACAAAGTTTGAAAAATCAGTTTTGAATACCTTGAGGGGTGTAGTTTCTAAAATGGGGTCACTTTTTTGGAGTTTATACTCTAGGGGTGCATCAGGGGGGCTTCAAATGGGACATGGTGTCAAAAAAACAGTCCAGCAAAATCTGCCTTCCAAAAACCGTATGGCATTCGTTTCCTTCTGCGCCCTGCCGTGTGCCCGTACAGCAGTTTACGATCACATATGGGGTGTTTCTGTAAACTACAGAATCAGGGCAATAAATATTGAGTTTTGTTTGGCTGTTAACCCTTGCTTTGTAACTGGAAAAAAATTATTAAAATAGAAAACCTGCCAAAAAAGTAAAATTTTTAAATTTTATCTCTATTTTCCACTAATTCTTGTGAAACACCTAAAGGGTTAACAAAGTTAGTAAAATCAGTTTTGAATACCTTGAGGGGTGTAGTCTCTAGAATGGGGTTATTTTTGGGTGGTTTCTATTACGTAAGCCTCACAAAGTGACTTCAGACCTGAACTGGTCCTTAAAAAGTGGGTTTTTAAAAATTTCTGAAAAATTCCAAGATTCTAAACGTCTAACACTGGGTTCAGACCTGAGCGTTTTGAAGCCTAGCGTTTTCTGAGCGTTCAAGACGGGCGTTAACGCGGGTTTTTTTCAAGCGTTTTGGTAAATAGTGTAGGCGCGTTTGACGCGCGTTTATGTGATTGACTGCATAGTTGGCCAATGACCAAACAGCCCTCGCTATATATAGTTTGGCCAATCTGAGTGCTTTAGAGGTGTGAAATTCCATGGTGGCTGATCCAGCATGTTGCAAACTTTGAAAAACGCGTGTCCATAGGCGCGTTTTACGCTGCACAAACGCCCGAACAACACGCGTATCGCGTTTCCCATTGAAGTATATTGGCACCAAACGCTCGAAAAACGCCCGAATTAATGCGAACATACTTGCTTATGCGTTGGACGTTTTTAGGCGCGTTCGAACACGCATAAAAACGCGCAAGTGTGAACCACCCCCATTGGAATGCATGGTTCCTGTACTGTTGTGCGTTTTTTTGCGCGTTCGAACGCGGCGTTTTACGCGAAAGTGTGAACTGAGTGTAAGCCTTGTAACATCCCCAAAAAATAAAATATCATTCCCAAAATTATCCAGACAAGAAGTAAACATATGGGGAATGTAAAGTAATAACTATTTTTGGAGGTATTACTATGTATTATAGAAATAAAGAAATTGAAATTTTGGTAAATTTTGTATTTTAAACAAAATCAAAACATACAAGAGGAAATACTTGCATTCCCTCTTCTTCTTAGTTTGTGCCTTTATTAATCGCGGCTGCATGGTTCAGAGACGGGGTTGATTGCCCCTCCCACAAGGGTGTATAACATTTATAATAAATTGATATATATAGAAAACTATTATATATCTATCAAGAACCCGCGCATATCGAATTGGCACAATCTAAGTTCTTCCCTTGTGACAATGTTCGCATAAATATTTTCAATGTGAGCAGTTCAATGCGATAACAAATTGTTACCTGTCAATTCTGGGATTAAAACAAGGTTTCCGGCATAGGCTGTAATGGTTCCAGATGACATTATTTTCATTTGGGATGGGGAGGAGGAGACTCTTTATATATTTTTAAATGAAATAAATAAAAACGAATATTTTTTAAAATTCACTCCAACCTTACAGCAGTAAAATACCGTATATTTTTCGCCCTATAAGATGCACCTGCCCATAAGACGCACCTAGGTTTTTGAGGAGGAAAATAAGGAAAAAAATATTTTTAACCAAAAGGTGTGCTTTTGGTGGGTTTTCAACTAATAGCGGCCTGTGCATGACACTATTATGGGGGATCTATGGATGACGCATTGTTATGGGATGGGGTATCTGTGGATGGCACTGTTATGGGATGGGGGATCTGTGGAGGCACTGGTATGGAATGGGGGGATCTGTGGAGGCACTGTTATGGGATGAGGGGATCTGTGGAGGCACTGTTATGGGATGGGGGGATATGTGGAGGCACTTTCATGGGATGGGGGGAATCTGTGGAGACACTGTTAGGGGTTGGATATGTGGATGACACAATGCTATATACCGGTATGTGTCACTCACACATTCCCCCCTATAACATTGTCCCCCAATGCACCGTATCCCTCACTTTAGTATGCCCTGCCGCTCACAGAAATATTCTTTAGTAACAGTAATATTTAACCTTTTATTAGCTATAGCTAAAGTTTATCTCTTCTGTCCGTTTTACTACTTACTAATCGCCTCCGGTAGCAGGCAGGCCGGGCGGGCGTCAGCGTAACTGACATCACGCGCCTGCGCCGCCTACTTCATTCATAGGCAGCAGCGTGTGACGTCAGTCAGTTACGCTGCCACCCGCCCGGCCTGCCTACTACCGGAGACGATTAGTAGGTAGTAAAACGCACAGAAGAGATGAACTTTAGCTATAGCTAATAAAAGGTTAAATATTACTGTTACTAAAGAATATTTCTGTTATCGGTGGGGCCCGGTGTAAGACTACAGAGACTGCACCAGGCCCCGATGCGAGTTGCCAGCCTCCAGCCCCCCCCCCCCACACTGATACATTGCAGGCTGCACAGCATCCCAGCCTGCAATTTAAAAATGGCAGTATTCGTCCCATAAGATGCACTGCCATTTTCCCCCTACTTTTGGGGAGGAAAAAGTGTGTCTTATGGGGCAAAAAATACGGTACTGCATTTCTGTGTTTTATATTAAAAAAATCCTTGTTCTGGGTCCACAAGCCACTTTTTCATACAGCGTAGAAATACCTACGTTAAATTTCCGGCAGATAAATACCGCATATCTGTGTTTTATTGAAAAAAGCCGTGTTCTGGGTCCACAAACCACTTGTACATACAGTGTACAAATACCAATTTTAAATTGCAGCACGAAAATAGTGCTTTACTGTGTTTTACTGAAAAAAAAAACCTGTTCTGGGTTCACCAAACAGTTGAGCATACAGCATACAAATACATAATTTACATTTCTGCAGTGAAATTGAGAATCAGTGTGTTTTAGGCCAAAAAAACTTTATTCTTGGTCCACAGAGCATTTTTATAACATGGGCATTGCCTTAGTGAACTTAATTGTTGACACTTGGCAGTTAAATTGACAACGGAGAGAAATCATCTTTCAGCTTGGTGGGTGAACGCAAATAATGCGGAGAACATCAAATAAGGGATGTGGGCATGGTTGTGGTGGTGTTGGTGGAGCTCCTGTTGCTGTTAGAGGACGTGGCCGTTCAACGCCAACTAGCGGTCCAAGTGAAACACCTTCCTCTGGTGTGAGTAGGCGACAGAATCTACAGCGTTATTTGGTAAGCTCGAATGCCTCTCTACAGATGGTGAGGCCAGAACATGTACAGGCGATAGTAGATTGGGTGTCTGACAGTGCCTCCAGTTCCTTCACAGTGTCTCCCACTCAGTCCTCTGCAGAAAGCTCAGAGTTGGCACCTGCAGCCCATGCCCATCAGTCTTTCACCTTACCCCCTTGCAAATCAGCCAAGCAATCAGAGCTCCAAGTCATGCAGCAAACTCTTATGCCTTTTGATGACTCTGTTGGCAGGGTTTCCCTGGCCCATCCACCTAGCCCTGCCCCAGAACTGGAAGACCTTGAATGCACTGATGCCCAACCACTTATGTTACAGGATGAAGATATGGGTAGACCGGCTTTCAATGCAATGTGCAGACCGATGAGGAGGGCAGGGGTCATGAATTGGTGGAAGATGATGTGGAGGATAATGAAGTCCTAGACCCAGACTTGACTGAAGGTCGTGCTAGTGACGTATGCAGTTCTGAGGAAGAGGCGGTAGTCGAACAGAGGCAACAGCACAGCAAAAGAAGGAGCAGGGTGCGAAAGCAGAGCGGCCGTTCCATAGACAGTACGCCTGCTACTGCCCACCGCACCCAGGCACCGAGCACACCAAGGCCTGCTCCAAGGAGTTCATTGGCGTGGCAGTTCTTCACACAATGACCTGACGACAAGACACGAGTGGTTTGCACGTTGTGCTGTCATAACCTGAAGCGAGGCATAAACATTCTTAACTTGAGCACAACCTGCATGACCAGGAATCTACATACACAGCACGAACTGCAGTGGAGTAAACACCTTAAAAACCATGAAAGGTCTCAGGCTCCTCCTGCTCCCTCTTCTGCTGCTGTCTCGGCCTCTTCCTCCACCTCTGGCGTGAATGTGGCACCTGCCAACCAGCAAACAGAGGATGTCCCACCAACACCACCTACGTCACCATCACCAAGCATCTCCACCATGTCACAGGCAAGCGTTCAGCTGTCAATCTCCCAAACACTGGCGAGAAAGAGAAAATACCCACCTACCCACCCTCGATCCCTGGTCCTGAATGCCAGCATTTCAAAATTGCTGGCCTTTGAAATGCTGTCATTCCGTCTGGTGGAGACGGACTGTTTTAAACAGCTGATGGCGGTGGCTGTCCGACAGTACGTAGTTCCCAGCCGCCACTACTTTTCCAGGCGAGCCATCCCTTCCCTGCACAACCAAGTGTGCGTTGCGCAAGGGCATCTGTGGCAAGGACCACATAACCACAGATACATAGACCAGTAAGCACGGCCAGGGCCGCTATATCTCCCTAACTGCACACTGGGTAAACGTAGTGGCAGCTGGGCCCGAGGCGGACAGCGGTTTGGCGCATGTCCTTCCACCACGAGGATCGCAGGGCATTATTCTTTGCCTCCTGTTGCCTCCTACTCCACATCCTCCTCCTCCTCTTCTACCACCCCCACATCTGGTCATCGAAAGAACCTCACCCCCAACTTCAGCACAGCCAGGGGTAAATGTCAGCAGGCGATTTTAAAACTCATGGAGCACAGGAGCTTTGGAGGGGCATAGAACAACAGACTGATGAGTGGTTGCTGCCAGTGAGCCTTAAGCCCGGCCTGGTGGTGTGCGATAATGGGCGAAATCTCGTTGCAGCTCTGGGACTAGCCGGTTTGGCGCATGTGCTGAATCTGGTGGTGCAGAAGTTTCTTAAAAACTACCCAGACATGTCAGAGCTGCTGCTGAAAGTGCGGTTCATCTGTGCTCGCTTTCGGCGTTCTCACCCTGCTGATGCTTGCCTGTCTGCGCTGCAGCGTAACTTTGGCCTTCCAGCTCACCGCCTCATATGTAACTTGCCCACCAGGTGGAACTCCACCTTGCATATGCTGGAGAGACTGTGCGAGCAGCAGCAGGCGATAGTGGAGTTTCAGCTGCAGCACGAATGGGTCAGTCACTCTGCGGATCAGCACCACTTCACCACCAGTGAACACCTGTGACCTTGTTGTGGTCTTTTGAGTACTCAACCAACATGGCCTGTGCTGATGAGGCCATTGTTCGCATTACAATACCACTTCTATGTCTCCTTGAAAAATCAATTACGTCGATGATGGAAGAGGATGTGGCAGAGGAGGAGGAGGAGGAAGAGGGGGCATTTCACAGGGTTTCAGGCCGGTCATTCCGAAGTGGCTCGGAGGTGGGTTCCTGCACCAGCAGAGGCCAGGAACACATGTGGCCAGCCAGGGCACAGTTCTGGTGGACGAGGAGGAGGAGGATGAGGTAGAGGAGGAGGAGGAACCGGGTTCATTGCAGGGTGGCACCCAACGTAGCTTAGGGCCATCACTGGAGCGTGGCCGGGGGGACACAGACGATACACCACCTACAGAGGACAGCTTGTCCCTACCTCTGGGCAGCCTGGCACACTTGAGCGACTACAAACAACGACAGCAGAGTTGCCCACATTGTAACTTGTGCCGACTACTAGGTTGCCACCCTGCTGGATCCCCGGTACAAAGACAACAAGCCCACCTTAATTCCCGCACTGGAGCGTGATAGAAAGATGCACGAGTACAAGCGCACGCTGGTAGACACACTCCTGAGGGCATTCCAAACTGACACGGGGAGACAAGTGGAAGCACAAGGCGAAGGCAGAGGAGGAGGAGGAGCAAGAGGTCGCCAACGCAGCTGTGTCACGGTCAGCTCCTCAGAAGGCAGAGTTAGCATGGCTAACGACATGTGGAAAAGTTTTGTCACTGCGCCACAGCAACCTGCACCACCAGCTGATACGGAACGTCTTAGCAGGAGGCAGCATTTGAACAACATGGTGGAACAGTACATGTGCACACGCCTTCACGTACTGACTGATAGTTCTGCCCCATTCAACTTCTGGGTCTCCAAATTGTCCACGTGGCCTGAGCTTGCCCTTCATGACTTGGAGGTGCTGGCCTGCCCTGCAGCCAGTGTATTGTCTGAACGTGTATTTAGCATGGCAGGGGGCGTCATTACAGACAAACACAGCTGCCTGTCCACAGCCAATGTGGACAAGCTCACGTTCATTAAATGAACCAGGCATGGATCCAACAGGACTTGTCCATACCTTGTGCAGAATAGAAATTTATAACCGCCTCAAACATACATTCTTGTACTCCAGTGCACTTATTCATTGAATCATTTTTTTTATTTGTACCATTATTTCGGGGGCTACCCCAATTTGAAGGAACCTCTCCTCTGTCTGGGTGCCAGGGGCCTAAATTAGTGAAAATAGCCTGTTCCATTGCTGGGTGACATTAACCTCTTATTGCCGTGAATTCACCTCTCCTCTGTCTGGGTGCCAGGGGCTTAAATTAGTGAAAATGGCCTGTTCCATTGCTGGGTGACATTAACCTCCTATTGCCGTGAATGCACCTCTCCTCTGTGTGCCAGGGGCCTACATTTCTGATCGCCTGCTGCATTGCTGGGTGACATGAAGCCTGTTTTGTCGTAAATTGACCTCTCCTCTGTCTGGGTGCCAGGGGCCTACATTTCTGATAATGGCCTGCTGCATTGCTGGGTAACATGAAGCCTGTTTTGCCATGCATTGACCTCTCCTCTGTCTGGGTGCCAGGGGCCTACATTTCTGATAATGGCCTGCTGCATTGCTGGGTGACATGAACCCTGTTTTGCCGTGCATTGACCTCTCCTCTGTCTGGGTGCCAGGGGCCTAAATTGGTGAAAATGGCCTGCTCCATTGCTGGGTGACATGAAGCCTGTTTTGCTGTGCATTGACCTCTCCTCTGTCTGGGTGCCAGGGGCCTAAATTAGTTAAAATGGCCTGTTCCATTGCTGGGTGACATTAACCTCGTATTGCCGTGAATGCACCTCTCCTCTGTCTGGGTGCCAGGGGTGTAAATTAGTGAAAAATGGCCTGTTCCATTGCTGGGTGACATTAACTTCTTATTGCCGTGAATACACCTCTCCTCTGTCTGGGTGCCAGGGGCCTACATTTCTGATCGCCTGCTGCATTGCTGGGTGACATGAAGCCTGTTTTGCCGTGCATTGACCTCTCCTCTGTCTGGGTGCCAGGGGAATACATTTCTGATAATCGCCTGCTGCATTGCTGGGTGACATGAAGCCTGTTTTGCCGTAAATTGACCTCTCCTCTGTCTGGGTGCCAGGGGCCTACATTTCTGATAATCGCCTGCTGCATTGCTGGGTGACATGAAGCCTGTTTTGCTGTGCATTGACCTCTCCTCTCTCCTCTGACCTCTCAACCTCTTATTGCCGTGAATGCACTTCTCCTCTGTCTGGGTGCCAGGGGCCTAAATTAGTGAAAATGGCCTGTTCCATTGCTGGGTGACATGAAGCCTGTTTTGCCGTGAATTGACCTCTCCTCTGTCTGGTTGCCAGGGGCCTAACATTTCCGAATATCACCTGTTCCATTGGTGGGTGACATTTACCCAGTTTTGCCAGTGATAAGCCACAGCTGTGCATTGCTGACAGGAAACCAAATTTTGTAAAAACGTATGTTACTGATCAAAAGATGCGTGACTACTGACTACAAAACACACGTTGGTAGACCGCTGCTGATAGCATTCCCACCTGACGCCTCCCCAACCTCCAATTCCATCTCCTCCTCCTTATTTTAAGTCATTTCCCTATGCACATTTGTTTGCAGGGCATTTATCTACATTTTGTTGCCTTTTGCAGCCCTCTAGCCCTTTCCCGGGCTATTTTTCAGCCATTTTAGTGCCCAAAAATACAGGTCCCCATTGACTTCAAGGGGGTTCAAGTTCGGGTCAAGTTTGAATCCCGAACCCGAACATTTCAGTGAAGTTCGGTCGAACTCCTCGAACCCAAACATCCAGTTGTCCGCTCAACTCTAATTAAGACGGATGCTTTGTCCCGGTCCTTTGATCCAGCTTACCTAGAGGAAGTACCATTGCACATCATTGATCCTGCTATAATAGTGAAAGTGGCTCCTGTCTGATTGAAAGACATCTCTCCTGGTAAAACTTTCATTCCTGTAGCCAAGAGAAAGCAGGTCCTGGGGTCACATCTCTTAGATTGCTGGTCATCCTGGACAATGCAAAACTGCCAACATGATTACCAGATATTGTTGGCCTACTATTTCAGAGGACATTCGGAACTATTTCTCTGCCTGTACTTCATGTGCCCAGAATAGGTCTCTAAAAGAGAAACCAGCTGGACACCTTCTCCCTTTGTCTGTGCCAAAGGTCCCATGGCAACATATTTTCATGCACTTCATTACTGATTTGCCCTCCTCCTCTAATTGCATGGATATCTGGGTAGTAGCAGATTGTTTTTTTAAAGATGGCCTATTTTGTACCCCTGTCTGGTCTGTTTTCATGGGATCCCTCTGCACATTGTGTCTGATAGTGGAGTTCAGTTTACTTCAGTTTTGATGGATGTCAGTCTGGATGTCAAATTAGACTTTTCTTCCGCCTACCTTCTACAAACCAATGGACAAATGGAGGATATCAACCAGATTTTAACCAACTACTTGTGGAAGTTTGCCAATGTACAGTAAGATGAATGGGTCGCTTTACTCGCATGGGTGGATTTTTCTTAAAATAACCACGCTAGTGAATCTACAGTCAAGTCATTTTTCATTATGTATGGTCGTCAACTTAGAGTCACCCTTTCTGTGTCTGTTTCTTTTGGGGTGCCGGCAGCGGACTCTTTTCTTTGGGAGACCAAATCCGCTCTTGTACAGATTTCTGTTCGGATGAAGAAGTTGGCTAACTGAAGATGCAGGTCTCCACCACAGTTCTCTCCTGGTGACGAGTCTGGCTATCCTCTCAGAACATCAGACCTAGAGTAACCTCTTACAAGTTGGCACCTTGTTTCCTTAGTCCATTTGAAGTGATTAAGAAATGTCATCCAGTCATTTACAAGGTGTGTCTACGAGGTGGTGCTCAATATTAATTTCATGTCTCTCAAATTGATGTACCAGAAGTTCTACTTCTGATGCCTCCTAGGTCTGTGCCTCCTAGTAAGTTGCATTTATCCTGTAGAGAAAGTTAGTACAAGGCACTTACTAATGTATTGTGATTGTCCATATTACTTCCTTTGCTGGCTGCATTTAGTTTTCCTTCACATTATACACTGCTTGTTTCAATGGTTACAGATCACCCTGCAATAGATCAGTGGTGGTCGTGCTTGCACAATATAGGAAAAAGTGTCAGTCTCTCTGGTGGCCGGGACCATGGGAGCGCACATAGGCTAGTGCTTTTTCCTATAGTGTGCAAGCACGACCACCGCTGATGGATTGCAGGGTGGTCTGTAACCATGGAAATGAGCAGTGTATAATGTGATGGAAAAATGAATCCAGCCAGCAAAGGAAGCAATATGGACAATCACAGTAAGTGCAATACATTACATTAGTAATACATTAGTAAGTACATTGTATTAACCTTCTCTACATGATAAATGCCACTTACTGAAGTAAGACAACCCCTTTAAGGTACTATTACACCAGCAAATGTCATACAGATTACAATAAATGATCGAAGATGTAGCGACTTAACAATGACAAAAATTTTACTTATTATACACATAGATCATTTTTTGTACTTGCAGTCGTTACTTGTTCTCTTTTAAATCATTCTTTGTTATTACATGTAAAGATGGGAGACAGATGCTCGGTCAAAAGACATGTATGAGATTGTTAGCGAGACGACTCCGTATTATACGAACGGATCTATTAACGAGGAGAAATCATTTTTTAGCATGCTGAAAGATCACAATGGATGAGAAACAAGCGTTCTGTCGCTTGTCTTTGAATCGTTCCTACTTATTACATCACACGATTCTCGTTCATTTTCGCTCGCCTGCACGAGGATCTGTATGATATTCGCTCCATGTAGTAGGGCCTTTAGCGTCTTGCAGCAATGATTAGAAAATGCAGCATGTATCACAGCTTGCTGATTTCTATTACCTGAAATGATTCCCAGCTGCAGTGACATGAATTGACTGAATGCAATTAGTGCGTTATCAGAGATCTGACCTGACTTCACTCAGCAGACCCTCCGTGACACGCATAGGCTAATGAATAAATGATATTTTACCCAAAACAGCGCTTTGAGGAGTCGACCTCTCCTTCCACCTACTGCAGGACACAGTACCAGGACAGCTGCCTGCTTAAATGAGATTATTTGCAGTATATGCACTTATTAATTGCACTTGTTTTCCAATAATAACAGCAGTGCTTTCTTTCTTTTACATAGGTAGAGAAAATTGAGAATGATTTCAAAGTGTTTTCCTTGAACAGAACTTTTGAAAAATGATTTGCAAATATTATCACTTGATAGTATATTCTTATTATGAATGATGATGTCCTATGTGGAAACCTGTGGAGGCCTGTAAACCATGTAACCACAGGTGACGCTACAATCAGGAGTCATAGAGATGGATGTAAGGCTGAGTTCACACTTCAGTTATTTGGTCAGTTATCTCAATTATTTGTGAGCCAAAACCAGAGGTGGGTCAAAACAAGGCTCGCAATAACTGATCAAAATAACTGACCAAATAACTGAAGTGTGAACTTGGCCTAAGATACACAGAAGAAAACATTATGCTCTCCGCCTTGTCTCTCTTGGGTCCAAATAACAGGTGCTAGGATATGTCTGATGCCGGAAACAGTTGTATCCACAATTAACAAATTCAAAATGAATAAGCCCCAGCACTCTGTAAAAACATCACTTTTTTTATTGGAAAATCCTTAAAAACATCATGTACAATGATTAAAAATTATACCTACGTGTTTTGGACATAGTATGACGTCCATAATCGTGGTATTTTGATTTTATTATAGATATACTGTACATGTGAATGCAGGGACTAATAGTTGGGAGATATTTGATGGTGTAGGCAGCATGTCAACCACAGCTGAACTGGTTACCTGGTTTAGCCCCTTATTACTGATCTTTATCTGGTAGCACTTTTCATTATCATCAGTTCATATCTTACAGTGTTTCTGACAGCTATTCCTGTCTTGGTCCGTTAGTCATAGCAGGTTATTTTTTATTTATTTTATGCACTTATATAGTGCTGCTATATTCTACAGTGCTTTACAGATATTAGCACGAAGCTGTCCCCACAGCTGTTTCCCTATCAGTATGTCTTTGGAGTGTGTTAGGAAACAGTAACACTCGGAGGAAACCCATGCAAACACGAGGAGAACATACAAACTTCATGGAGATGTTGCCCATGGTTGGAATAAAACTTAGGACCCCAGCGCTGCAAGGCACCAGTGCTAATCACTGAGCACACTGTGCCTCTTATGAAGTAAACCCAAGGCCTCTGGCTACACAGCCAAGACCATTTCTCCTTTCGAGAAAATTTATTAAAGGGGTGTTCCGGTTCAATGGATTGCATCTGCTTTGGAAGCATTGTTCAGGTTTTACAAATATTTAATACTAGCTGAATGACCTGGCTTCGCACGGGTATATTTCATCTATTTCATTAAATATTTGTGTGTGTCGTTAAAAGATATCAACAGTATCCATGATAACAGTGACATCTACAGTACCCCACCCCCTTAACAGTGACCTCCACAGCCCCCCACCCCTTAACACTAACCACCCCCACAGTGCCGAGTCTCCTTAAAATGGGACATCCACAGCAACCCACCCCCTTAACTTTGACCTTCAGAGAAGCCTGCCCCTTTAACAGTGAGTTCCACAGCACCCCAACCCCTTGACAGTGACCTCCACAGGTACTCGCCCCCTTGATGCAACTATCTGTTTGAGAAAGGCTCATATTGTGAAACACGTCACAGAGTTCTGCATTCATGTGACCAATAAAAGCATTCAAATTTCAGAAGATTCTGTGAGTGCCCGTCTTTTTCTACTATATACATTGGGACTGCTGCCTCAGACACGTGCACCACGCCTATTGACCGGCTGACCTCTACTTGGTTTCTTTTGCCCCCTTAACAGTGACCTCTACAGCACCCGTCCCTTTACACTGACAATAGGTTACAGTGCCTTTAACTGTGACCTCCACCATTCCTAGCCCCTTAACAGAGACCTCCACAGTGACTGCCCCTTTAACAGTGACTGCCACAGTACCCCGCTGCATTAACAGTGACCTCACAGTACCCCGCTGCCTTAACAGTGACCTCATAGTACCCCGCTGCCTCTTTAATAGTGGCCTCCACAGTCCCCTCCTCCCTTAACAGTAACCTCCACAGTGCCTGCCTCTTTAATATAGAGATTACCTCACGGTCCTAATTGTCTACAAAAACAACATTGCCAGTACACTCCTTATTAAATCTGACCACAACACTAAGGATGAGTGCAAAAACACCTTACTAAATGAATAAAATCTAATTTTTATTGATAAACATGATTAAAATATAACAATCACAGCAAAATAAGTGAAATAAGTAGGGAAAAACAACAGCACAACACCTTGGATCCGTTCTTTTACACATGATATAAATGTGCAAAATATGCATATATAATAAAGGCAACCAGCACTAAGTCAAATTTGCCACAGCAAAATATATATGAAGGTGCACAACGTTCTTTAATATGCTTATGAGGTCATGAATGATCATGTCTGCAGGGAACAATAAGACAACCAATCTATATTTCCCTTAAACTAAGAAGAAACATGGAGGTAAATATACCTAACTTAGAGTAGCAGGAAGAGAGGTGATGGCACTCCTCAACGCACGTTTCACGTGTACTAGCTTCCTCAGGAGGAGTGGTTAATTGGGGAAAGGTACCACCTTAAAAAGGGAAGTTCTACCAATATTAAACCAGAAACAGAGGGTGGCATCACTAGCTGTCCGATGATTAAGGGGCTCTGATCAAATGTCTTTCACCCCAAAAACACAAAAGGGAGAAAATTTGAATATATGAAATATTGATCGGCACTCTATATTAGAGCCACAAATTAAGAGGTCAAATGACTAAAATAGATATTTATTATATCGATAAATTAATAGAATATACCACAAAAAAAAAATTTGTATCTCTGTAATGCTTTTATATCCTGTCCATCTTGTAACTGGGTCACATCAAAAAGCTTGACTGGCTGGAATGTATAGAGGAATAGCCAATTACAGAGATGGTGTGGAGGTTTCACCACTGATGAAGGGACCAGCTGAGAGTCCCGAAACGCGTTTGGTTCGGAGAGACCCCCACCACTATGGATAACTAGTTTACAAGCCTTTGCAACATATTCTTGGAGGTCACGGAGCGCTCCGGTAACTACAGGATTACAACAGACCTCAGAGAATTGACAACGGCACATTGCGGGAGGAGGTCCACAGACACATACGGCAGGAGGAAGTATGTCAGGCTGGTACACAGAGGAAGTAGGCATCCTTGTACATCGCAAAAGGAAAGAGACGCGGCTTGAGGTAAGCGCGGTCTGGTACGTGGGACGCCGTGACCAGGACCAGGAGACCTAACTACAGAGCCAGTGGAACTACAAATAACAGGTACCTCCGAACTTAGTACGCTAAGGAATTGCCAAAATATTATCTGTGTACCTATTTGAGTACTCTTAAATTGCTGACATTCCTTCAATCTATTTAGATAAAGACAGTATTCATTGTCACGAATCCTCTTTATGAAAGACAGCATATTGTTGCGGACTTGCACTGCCTTCACATATTGACAGTGCGCTCAAAGAACTTCAACATTGTTTTAAGTGAATGAACGTTTCATTTCTTAAAGGGATACCATATTAACCTGGGTCACTAATAAGGACATTGATTTGACGTTATATGATTAGAAGAGGGCCCTCATGTTGCACATGTGATATTATTAATTATTTTTTTTGTAGTATATTCCATTAAGTTATCGATATCATAAATATCTATTTTAGTAATTTGACCTTTTAATTTGTGGCTCTAATATAGAGTGCCGATCAATATTTCATATATTCAAAAGTTCTACCAATAGCCAAACTCCTCATGGGCATGTGATCTCAATTTGACGTTGTCATCACTAGAACGGCGCATGGCCAATTTTAAGCCGCCTCATCACACTACTTCTGCCCTTTCTCAGAGGCTGACGCCGGAGAGAGCAATCATTACGTGTAGACGCAGATTGCCGTCGCCCTCATCGAGTCCTAATAGAGCGGACAGAGCGGCTATGTGCACTGATGGCATGTCTATTGAAAGACGGGGACCAGAATAAACAACTGACCAGCAGTTTACTTATATTATGTGACATGATATTCATCTACTTACAGCTACTGGGCATCATATTACCAAGCAATAATTAATTTAAAAATGCATAATAAGCGGAAATTCAATTAACAATAAAGTGCAAAGTGCTAGGTAATACTCAAATACGCTGGAATGCCGAAGCTCATAAAATATGAAGCTCAATCAACAAATTGCTACAATTAAAGTGCAAAGGTGCTATAAATCGAATAAAAGTGCAATCATGATTGTTGTGTTTCAGTATCTTGCATTGTGTATTGGTATGCTCCTCTCTTCCTCCCCCCTCTGTTTCAGCTTCTACTTGGTTCAGTCTAGCTACTTCCTGTTTTCCCTGTCATGCATTGCTGTTTGTGTGTGCTGTAATTCTGAGGAGAATCTGAGGAAAATCTGTGTAGTATCTCATCTTCTTATCAAGGAGATTATTAGAGGCATAATTATTTTACCATCTGGGTTCCCTGCATATCTTGTAATACAATCTCCGGATTAAAAGACTAATGCGTAATGTCTAATGCGTAAACTGTAAGTGGAGGATGTCTGATTCAACAAGTCACCTCACAGATGCGTGATTTGTATAAGGCTGACATTTTGAAACACCACAGTAAAAGAATTGTCTTAGTACTCTCCCTCTAAGAAAAGAATATTCTCCTCCTCCAAGTAATAGCCATCATCATTTGTCTCCTGTTATGCTAAAGTGAAAGGTAATATCTTATACTGCCCAGTACTGCATTCACTAGGATCGCAGAAGCTTCTAGCAATTCCAGTTTCATACAGACTAGGAACTGTATTCAGCCTGTTTTCTGAGGTAAATATTGTCTGCCTGCTGTAAGCTATTAAAAGACTGAACCACCACTAGAGGTCACTGTTGTGTTACAGATGGAAATGCAGGACACAGCTAGAAGGATTTCTAAACCCTCATTAATAATGAAAGAGGCCCTCTTAACCAAATGACTCAGAAGGCCATACCCTGCAATTCATATTAGACCAAAGCAAAGTCAATGCATTTGCACCACAAGATTTGGGCTCTGCATGCCAGCCTGCTGAACTCATGCGAGTAGAAAAAGAGGCAGCTGATAACTATACAGTTGACCCTAGTCCAGTGGACATTTCTCTTTCTTTCAAACCTCTGGCACCTTACACAGTATTTCAGGCACCATTAGAGACCAAGCCGCTTCAAGCTCATCAAATCACATTAAAACCTCCTGAGACTAGTTACACAGCAACCAAGATGCTGGCGCCAACATTACCAGATGTGAAGCCTTCACTTACACTCAACCCAGCTGCCACTCCATTCGATCTTCCAACCCCCAAACATAGGGCATCAGATGGTGCCAACAACACCAGCGAGGGAGAAGTTCCCATCGCCATGATGCAGGAAAGAAATAACACATCAGAAATCGCTAAGTACCTCACTCACAGGGACCTCATCAGTACTAGCCTTACGATCTTTGATGATCGCCCAGAGAACTATAAAAGTTGGAAGGCCACCTTCAAGACAACAGTTCAAACCCTTGGTGTACCGCCTATGCAAGAACTTGATTTACTAATTAGATGGCTAGGTCCATGGTCGTCAAACTGTGTTAAGAGACTCAAAACCGTTCATATATACGAACCAGTCAAAGGCCTTCGTCTCGCATGGGAAAGATTAGAGCAGACATACGGCGGCTCGGAAGTAGTTGAACGTGCCTTATTTAAATGACTATACGACTTTCCTGGATTATCCAATACAGACCGCCAAGGGTTCCAGGAATTAAGTGATCTTCTTCTTGAGTTTGAAATCATCAAGGGAGACCCGCAGCTACCAGGTCTCAGCTTTCTTGATACCTCCCATGGTGTGGGCCGGATTGTGGAGAAATTACCCCTCAATATTCAAGACCAATGGGCAACAACAGGTTCAAAATACAAGGAGCAACATCGTGTTTCCTTTCCACCATTTTCATTCTTCTGTAAGTTCATCAAGGACTTAGCTAGAGCTAAAAACGATCCGAGCTTCAACACCTTTGGAACCATCTTTGGCTCTACTAAACAGAGACACGAGACTTTCAGTCCCAGACAGAGAAACCCTAAAGGTCTAATTTCAGTAAAAAAGAAAGGGGTTGTGCCCACTACTAACAATGGAAATGAAAGCCCCAAGAAACCCGATCATCATTGCCCTATCCATGATAAACCATATCCTTTAAGGAAATGCCGTGTCTTCATAGCAAAGCCCTTTGAGGAACGTAAGGAGTTCCTAAGGAGTCATAATATCTGCTTCAGATGCTGTGCATCTACTGAGCACTTCGCCACAGATTGTAAGGTTCCAGTCAAGTGTTCTGAATGTAATAGTGATCTACATGTGTCCGCTGTTCACCCGGGACCAATCAGGTGGAACCTAGAACCAGTTAGCTGGCACAAGCCCCATACCTATCAAGGCGGGGAGAGTCATGGCAGGGAGAGTGCTGACCGACCAACCACAACTGTCACACCCCGATGCACAAAGGTATGTGGAGAAGGACTTGTGTGCGGTAAGTCTTGTTCTAAGATTTGCCTCGTGGATGTGTTTCCTACTGCACGACCAGAGAAGACCATAAGAATGTATGCTATTCTAGATGACCAAAGTAATCATTCCCTAGCTAGCCCTAAGTTCTTTTGATCTGTTCAGGTTAGAGGGAGAAACTACACCCTACACCCTAGGAACATGCTCTGGTCTTGTGACAACCTCAGGAAGAAGAGCTAATGGTTTCACCTTGAAGCCCATCAAAGGAGATAAGAAACTCTCTCTTCCAACCCTTATTGAGTGTGACAAATTGCTGGACACAAAGGATGAGATTCCCACACCTGAAGCCGCGCAGCATTACCCTCATCTCAGGAACATAGCCAGAGAGATTCCTCCCCTTGATAACCGTGCTGAGATCTTACTCTTGCTAGGTAGAGACATTGAGGCTCATAAGGTCCTTGAACTTCGCAATGGCCCTTTCAACGCTCCATATGCCCAGAAACTTACAGTGGGTTGGATCATCGTGGGGGATGTATGTCTGGACAGAACCCGCAGACCCTGCCAAGTACACTCCTTCAGAACTGAAGTATTAATAGGGGGACGAACTTCTTACTTCAGACAGTGTCCTAACCACTACTATGTGCAAGATATGCCCTGCCCAAATATTCTAAAAACATCAGAAAGCAGCCTAAATCCCAAGGAGTCAGCTGCAGAAGAATGTTCCTGGACAGAAGGGCAGCTTGTAGAAAGGCCTTCAGGATTTCAATTGGAGCCCTCTTCAAGCCCTTCCCAGCTTTGCAGTCCTCACACAGTTTATCATAATGAATCCTATATCATCACTGACAACAAGCATTCTGATTCATGTAGTTCTGATTAGACAATGCAGAAACGTGAGTCTTCCAGTCAACTGTTTGACAATGAGTTTAATTCTGTAAAAGAAGTATCTTCTGAACGTTCTATAAAGGAGGTTCCTTCAACAGAGGAAGAGTTCATTTCAGATACTTTGCAAGAACCTTCAGTTCCATCTGCAGTTGTTGATTGCACCCAAGAGGATTACAGTTCTTCCCAGTCTTCAACGGATGAGCACCTTTATATTGCTCAGCCTTTTCTGGAAACCACAGGGAAAAGTTCACCACCAATGTCCATGACAAATACTGCATGTCAACAACCCAAGTCTGTATGTACAAAGACAGATCCCATTTTAGAAGTGAAAAGCAGACATGAGCATTTGCGTTCACGATTCATAGACCGAAAGCAATCTACATCTAAATCAGGCTCACAAAATAAGCGCTCTCGCTCTAAATTGGTGACACAGACAGAGAAGTCACATTCTAAATCTTTGGCAAGATCAAGGAGAACCAAGTCTCGCTCAGCTTCTAATGAAAGCAACAGACAATCTCCTGTAATAAAAAAGAAGAAATCCACATCTGGGGTGCATATAAGATCACTCATGAATAAACCAGAAAAGATAGGAAATATTCCTTTGCCATCTGGTGTTTTTAAAGAGCACAACCTTTATAAGTTTCGGTGGAAGCAGGTACAACATCCCGCCAGTCAGTTCTGGAAAAGGTGGATGAGAAAGTACCTCTACCTCTAGCAAGAATGCAGAAGGTGGCAAGAACCAAGGCCCAATATAAAGGAAGGAGATTTTGTTCTGTTAAGAGACAAACAAGTTGATCGTCTCGACTGGCCTACTGGACTTATTACTAAAGTCATTTCCAGTTCGGATGGAAAGAACTTCCATGTTGAGATTCCTTCTACCAGAGATGCTCATCATCTTCTAGGACTGTTTCCAGTACCAGCTCTATGGTCTGAACTGAAGACATATCCTTTTTTGGTTTGAATAAATGTTTATTGCATGTTTCCTTTTCAGGTTTATGGACATTATTCATCTGTCTATTCATCAGGTTTATGGACATTATTCATTGTTATTTATACAATTCCATTGTATGCATATACATAGTGGTATCTACCGATACCAGACGGGGAGTGTTCTGTTTCAGTATCTTGCATTGTGTATTGGTATGCTCCTCTCATCCTCCCCCCTCTGTCTCAGCTTCTACTTGGTTCAGTCTAGCCACTTCCTGTTTTCCCTGTCATACATTGCTGTTTGTGTGTGCTGTAATTCTGAGGAGAATCTGAGGAAAATCTGAGGGACCACATGCCTCTTTCATCCAGTGATGTCTCCTCTGATGTAGATGTTCTCTTTCCTTATCTTCTCTATTTAGACCAGACTGCCTTGATGTCTCATTTCTTGGCACACAGACATCTTAGATTTCTCAGTTTTCAATCATCCTTCTCTTCCCAGGGCCTCAACATTGTCATCCTGCTGCTATCACCAATACTGGGCCCGTTGTGCTCCCCAATGCCGTCAGATACTACACTGCAGAAATAACATCGCCATATAGATAATTCCACCATAGTCATAGTTGCCATCCTGTACTAATGAGTACTTCCATTGTGGAGGGAAAAAAGTGTGCCTTATAGGGCGAGAAAATTACATATTTTTGCCCTATAAGACGCATGGTCCCATAAGACGCACTTAGGTTTTAGAGGAGGACAATAAGAAAAAAATATTCATTAAACCTCAGATCAGACCAGCAATCAGACCCCCAATGTTAATCAGAACTCAGCTCACAGCCCCAATCAGATCCCCAGTGATAATAAGACCCCCCAATCAGACCTCAGATCAGACCCCTATGTTAAGACCTCAGATCGGACCTCAGCTCAGACCTCAATGTGAATGAACCACAACCAGACCTCAGATCAGACCCCAATGTTAATAAAATCTTCAATCAGACCTCAGATCAGACCCCAATGCAAATGACCCCCAATCAGACCTCAGATAAGAGCCCCAATAAAAATAAGACCTCAGATGAGACCCCCATACCTCAGATCAGGCCCCCATGCCTCAGTTGAGCCCCCATGCCTCAGAGCAGCCCCCTACCTCAGATCAGCCCCCCAGCCTCAGATTAGCCCCCAGCCTCATTTGATCAGCCCCCTGCTTCAAATCATAATGGAAGCGCTCATTAGTATTCGTCCCATAAGACACAGTGACATTTTTTCCCCACTTTGGGGGAAAAACAGTTAGTCTCATGGGGCGATAAATATAGTGTATATATATATATTCAGAAATATAGTATACAGGGTATGTATATCAAACTGGTGTAAAGTAGAAATGGCTTAGTTGCACATAGCAACCAATCAGATTCCACCTTTTATTTCCAAAAGAGGTGTAAAAAATGAAAGGTGGAATCTAGTTGCTATGGGCAACAAGATCGGTTCTACTTTACACCAGTTTGATAAGTGACCCCCTTTGTGTGTATATCTATATATATTCTGTAATAGTGTGCTTTACAGTCCTAATGTAGAAACTAAACTATAGTAGCCACATACTTACATTATTATACATTTCTTCATAGCTTCTATACAGAAATTCAAGGATAAAAATACTTCACTCTGCTGCTGCACCTCTTTATAAATGTACAGCCATATAGGCAACCACTTTAGTAAGTGATATACCGTACAGTAAACATGTTTACACCTGACAACTACCTTCTTGGTGATGATTTGTAACTTTCATGCTGTCAGGTCTGGATGTTGCTGAAGCCTCCCTGTTGTGCTGGATGCAGTCGGGGAGGGACGCCAGAAGTTTTCTGCTTTCTCAGCACACAAGCACCTTGGGAACATTATGAGAGGGGGGACAAAGGCTTTGTTTCACACTGGCTGTCGGGCACGTCCACCTGATGCTCCCAGCGTGATCATGTGATGTCTGCATGCTGGAAGTGTTAGGTCCTGGATGTTTCACTGCTGCTGCACCTGGAATGTCCTGTGCCCTTTGGGAGCCGCGGGCTCTCTGTCATTACACTGTATTGGATTCATACTGCAGTCAGCGCATAGCAGCCGCCCCCCACTTTCCCCTAGATGGCGCCGCCTGAGGCAACTGCCTCACATGGCCTCATTGATGATGCACCCCTGGATGTTCTTTTGAACAGCTCACTCTCAGACAGCAGCACTGTGCTGTCTGCGTGTGAGCTGCAGGGAGAAAGTCATTCTCCCTCCCACCCCTGCAGCTGACAGAAGTTGATTTTTACCTTAATTTTCAATCCCCGTCATCTGTGGAGTGGGATGGGGCGGGGTCTAGTTGGGTTGGGGCGTGGCTTATTTGACATGAGGTGGGGTTTTATGCCGTCTTTTGAGGATGGCCTGAATAAGACCTGCCCCCTGAACTGTGACCTCCACAGCGCCCAATGACGTACCGTGTACGTCATGATGTGGTGTTAGTTACTGCGTCTTGAAGTACACAGTATGTCATGAGATCAAAGTGTCACCGCAAGTACACTTGCAGTGACACCGGCATCTAAACGGACTATACAGTGTACTGAAGTGTATTGTAGAGCCATCAGACCCACTGGATCTTTAAGAACTGAATAGGTCGCGTCCATAACAACCAGCTCTATAAAAATATCACATGACCTAACCCCTCAGGTGAACACCGTAACAAAAAAAAAAAAAACGTGCCAAAAAAGACATTTTTTTGTCACCTACACTACCTTCACAAAAAATGCAACACCGAGCTATCAAAAGGTATATTCCCCCAAAAAAGTACCAATCAAACCGGCACCTCATCCCGCAAAAAATTAGACCCTACCTAAGACAATCAGCCAAAAAATAAAAACGCTATGGCTCTCAATCTATGAAGACACTAAAGCATTATTTTTTTTATTCAAAACTTAAATAAATAAGAAAAGTATATATATTAGGTATTGCCACGTCCATAACGACCTGTTCTATAAAAATATCACATGACCTAACCCCTTAAATGAACACCGTAAAAATAAATAAAATAAAAACAGTGCCAAAAAAGACATTTTTTGTCGCCTACCCTACCATCACAAAAAGTGCAACACCAAGCAATCAAAAAGGCGTATGCCCCCAAAATAGTACCATTCAAACTGTCACCTCATCCCAAAAAAAATTAGACCCTACCTAAGACAATCGGTCAACAAATAAAAAAGCTATGGCTCTCAGACTATGGAGACACTAAAACACTATTTTTTGGTTTAAAAAATGCTATTATTGTGTGAAACTTAAATAAATAAGCAAAAGTATACATATTAGGTATTGCCACGTCCATAATGACCTGCTCTATAAAAATATCACATGACCTAACCCCTCAGATGAACACCGTAAAAAAATAAAAACTGTGCCAAAATTACCAATTTTTGCGTCACCTTGCCCCAAAAAGTGTAATAGTGAATGATCAAAAAATCATATGTACTCAAAAATGGTACCAATAAAAACGTCAACTCTTCCTGCAAAAAATGAGCCCCTGCACAAGACGATCGGCAGAAAAAATAATAATATGGCATTCAGAAAATGGAGACACAAAAACATAATTTTTTTTCAAAAATTCTTTATTATGTAAAACTGAGACAAACAAAGAAAGTAGTAATATTTGATATCATCGCATCCATAACAACCTGCTCTAAAAATAGCACATGATCTACCCTGTTAGATGAACGTTGAAAAAAACGAAAAATAAAAACGGTGCAAAAACATCCATTCTTTGGTTACCTTGCCTCACAAAAAACATAATACAGAGGGATTAAAAATCATGTGTACCCCAAAATAGTACCAATAAAACTGTAACCTTATCACATAGTTTGCAAAATGGGTTAACTTTTTGATAGTTTCTACTGTAGGGTGCATCAGGGGGCCTTCAAATGGGACATGGTGTCCAAAAACCAGTCCGGCAAAATCTGCCTTCCAAAAACCATATTGCGCTCCTTTTCTTCTGCTCCCTGCCATGCGCCCATACAGCAGTTTACCAACACATGTGAGGTGTTTCTGTAAATTGTAGAATCAGGGTAATAAATATTGAGTTTTGTTTGGCTGTTAACCCTCGATGTGTTAAAGAAAAAAATGGATTAAAATGAAAATCTGGCAAAAAAGTGAAAGTTAGAAATTTCAGCTCCATTTTCATTTAATTCTAGTGGAATACCTAAAGGGTTAACAAAGTTTGTAAATGTCATTTTTGAGTAACTTGAGGGGTGTAGTTTCCAAAATGGGATCATTTATGGAGGTTTCTACTATGTAAACCTAACAAAGTAACTTCAGACCTGAACCGGTCCTTAAAAAGTGGGTTTGGGAAATTTTCTTAAAAATTTTAAGAATTGCTTCTAAAATTCTAAGCCTTCTAACGTCTTCTAAAAAAAGCCTTCTAAAAAAATAAAATGATATTTACAAAATGATGCCAACATAAAGTGGACATATCGGGAATGTGAAGTAATAAATATTTTATGAGGTATCACTTTCTGTTTTAAAAGCAGAGAAATAGAAATTTAGAAAATTGCTAATTTTTTTAAATATTTGGTAAATTTGGGATTTTTTTTATAAATAAAGGTTAAATATATTGACTCAAATTTATGACTGTCATGAAGTATAATGTGTCACGAGAAAACAATCTCAAAATGACTTGGATAAGTAAAAGTGTTCCAAAGTTATTACCACATAAAGTGATACATGTCAGATTTTCACCTGGTCATTAAAGGGTTAAAGCTGACCTACAGCAATGAAGAAAAATGGTTGGGTTGTTATGGAAACTTGGTGTAAACCTGTGTGTATGTGTCATGCTTTGGTGTGGGAGGGAAACACCACACCTAGCATAGGAGGGAAGGGGGGAACAGGGAATTAGGCCTGAGAACTAGGGAAGGAAAATGGACACCTTCTAGTGAAAACCCTAACCAAAATCCTGACTGACTACCAGTATGAACAGACCCCAAAGGTAGGTGAGTTCATACGCAGGAATACCTAGAGTCCTATCAAGCCCTATAGGACCCTGGTACTAATGGCAGGGATGAGACTACCTGTTCCTCCAAAAGGAAGGACGAACAGGAGTACTCAGCCCTAACACAAACAATAGAAAATGCAACACACAAAACCCAAACAAAATACAAAAGGGAAAGGAAAGACTTAACTTCAAAGGAGCAATGGAAGCACCAGGAACTCAGCCAAGATCCAACCACAATCTATCCAAAGGTCCAAAATGAAGCTATAAATCGCACAGCATTGTGGGAGAAGCAACTATAAATAAAGAAGGTTAAATTACCCTAATAGCCACACCTGAGGAAAGAAGGCGTGGCAAGCACAAGAAACAACACAGACATCATTTGATCCAAACGGAAAACATGTCAGATCAAACCAAGTGTTGCCAGTCTCACCGATATCCTGCCATCTGTCGCGGGAACGTTAGTGACAGTACCCTCCCTTTTACGGGTGACCTCCGGACATCCAGGACCAACCTTATCTGGGTGAGACCTGTGAAAAGCTTTCACCAAACGACTGGCATTCACGTCAGATGCCGGTACCCACATCCTCTCCTCTGCTCTATAACCCTTTCCAGTGAACAAGATACTGAAGAGATCTATGGAGAACTCAAAAGTCAATTATCTTGGCGATCTGAAATGCCAAACTACCGTCCACCATGACAAAAGCGGGTGGCAAGAAAGACTGCTCCAAAGGTTCAGCATATCTCTTCAACAAAGATTTCTGAAACACATTATGAATTTTCAGGGCCTGAGGAAGTTCAAGATGAAAAGCTACAGGATTAATAATGGCAGTGATCTTATATGGACCAATGAATCTTGGACCCAACTTCCAAGAAGGTACCTTCAACTTAATGTTTCTTGTGGACAGCCACACAGAATCACCAACTCTTAGGTCGGGACCTTTCATACGTTTCCTGTCAGCCACACGTTTATACTTGTTGCCTATATTCATCAAGTTATCTTGAATTTTTCCGCCATATACAGTAGATGACAATGATGACGAAAAACATTCCTCCTCAGGGATACCAGAAGTATCTGAACCAAAAATGTGCCAAACTGTGGGTGAAACCAATATGCCCCCAAAAAAGGCGACTTCCCAGTGGATTCCTGTCTACGATTATTTATGGCAAACACTGCCAAAGACAAAAATGAAGACCACTCCTCCTGGTTCTCAGAGACGAAACATCTCAAGTAAGTCTCCAGACTCTGATTAGTGTGCTCTGTCTGTCCGTTCGACTGAGTATGAAAAGCCGAAGAAAAGGACAGTTGTACCACCAGTCGAGTACAGAACGCTTTCCAGAATCTGGAAACAAACTGAGTCCCACGATCTGAGACCATGTCAGAGGGAATGCCATGGGGTTTCACAATGTTGTCAACAAACACTTGTGCAAGTGTTTTAGCATTAGGTAGGCCTGGTAATGCTATAAAGTGCACCATTTTACTAAAGCGATCAACTACCACCAAAATAACTGTCTTTCCTGAAGAATTAGGTAGATCAATGATAAAATCCATGGATAAGTGAGTCCCTGGTCTGGACAGGATGGGCAAGGGAAGTAGAGATCCGGAAGGCCGAGTATGTGTCACCTTAGCGCGTGCACAGGTACTACAGGCTGACAGTCCTCTACATACTTACGCAACCCCAGCCACCCGAATCTACGAGAGATGAGGTCAACAGTGGATCTCCCTTGTAGTACCCTTTTCCCTCTTCTCTATTTGTATATTACCTTCTCACCTCTCCTTTCGTTTTTAACCTATCATCAATCTACCTGATGGAGGTCCTTCCTTCCACTTGGCTTCCCTTCCCCCCCATCACATGGTTGTCTTTACCTATTGCTTAATGCTTCCTTTATTTTATGAAGTGAGCAATGTTCTCTACCTCTATGATATCTTTAACCCTTAACTATCTCTTAATTTCTCTACTCTCTTGTAATACTTTGTTTCATGCTTCATGTGACACCTCCCCTGGTTTCCACCATTATACTTCACTACCAACCGTTTCAGACAAGATACTTTGGATTACAATAGTTCCTGTTATAATATATGTTATATTACATGTTTTAACTCGTGATACTTATTGTGTTTTGAGGCCCTCTTCTACCGCCCCCTCCTTTCCTCCCCTTCCTCAAATTATGGCTGTCATGTTTTTAACATGCTCATTTATGTATCAGCACATAAGAATGATCCGCCTTAATATTGTCTCTTATAATGTGAGAGGCCTCAACTTCCTGTCCAAGAGAGGTCAGGTAATTTATTTCCTTAAAAAAAAATAAGGTTGACATTTGCCTACTACAAGAAACACATTTTAAGAAAACAAACATCCCTTCCGTGAATAGACAATATTTTTCGAAAGGCATCAGTATCAGCATTACCAAAAATGTCACCTTCTCTATGGTAGAGAGATGTGTAGACTTCGAGGGCCGCTACCTCTTTATCAAAGGCAAGATAGGTAATTCCATGTTTACGCTAAGCAACCTGTATGCTCCTAACAAAGAACAGATCCCCTGGCTTCTGGAGGTCCTTAAAAATCTTTCCAAGTTTTCAGAGGGTACTTTAGTTTTGGGTGGGGAGTGGGGACTTTAATGTGGCTAGGAATCCACTAATTGACACATCTACTGGTAGATCCTCCTTAAGATTTCAATCCCTGGCAAAACTAAAACGCCTTCTTTGCTCGTTACAGTTGACTGATGTCTGGAGGGCCTTACACCCATCTGATAAGGATTATACACACTACTCCACACCTCATAACTCATATCAGAGAATTGACTATAGATTTATCCCTACCTCCCATTTACAACACTGCCTCTCCTCCTCCATTAAATCCCAGTTTTCTGATCATTTCCCAGTAGATTTCTGACCGTCAAAAGAAAATCTTGCGCCTGGAGTGTCTAGAGTGTCTGCACAAAAGATCTCTATTAGCCTCACATCTAGCGGAGCTGATGACCCTCTGAGAAGAACTTAAAAATACCCTTAACCTTAGCTCAGCAAAGGCCTACCTTTTCGCAAAGTATAAGCATTATGCACATGGAGATAAACCGACTAGGTTTATGTTGTCACAGATAGAAAGCAGGAAAGCTAAGTCTTTTATTATTGGTCTTAAGGATTCTGCTGGTAATCTTCTGCATAAAACAGAAGATATAGCTAAAGAATTTAGCTCCTTCTATACCCGACTATATAACCTACAATCACCCCAGGCAGATTCTGACCCTCATAATAAATGTAACATCTGTTTTTCTTTCTTCCCTCTCCCTCCCACAAATAACCCATATCCAATCTCAGAAGCTTTGCTCACCTATCTCTGATCAGGATATTAAAAAGGCAATCAAATCTTTGCCAAAAAATAAATGTCCCAGTCCTGATGGCCTGTCCTCTTTCTATTATTCCACCTGCCTAGAAACCCTACTCCAATACCTCAATAAACTTTATAATTCAGCCTTATCTGGAATCCTATTCCATAGACAAACACTTGCGGCACAGATCTCCATTATTCATAAAGAAGGCGAAGATCCAATGAACTGCGGTAACTACAGGCCCATCTCTTTATTAAATGTAGACCTCAAATTCTTTGCAAAGATCTTAGCCGAAAGACTATAAAACATCCTTCCATTCCTTATTTCTCCAGACCAGGTGGGATTTGTGCCGGCAGGGAAGGAAAAGATAATATATATAGGGTCATACAGCTTGCCACCTATGCAAAATCCGCGGCTAAGCCTTTAATATTATTGAGTACAGACGCCGAAAAGGCATTTGACCGAGTGAGCAGGAATTACCTTAAAGCCTCGTTAGAGGCCTTCGGAGTCCCGCACATATTCATAGACGCTATCTTCACAATGTACACAGACCCCACCGCTAGAGTAATGGTCAATGACACACTGTCACCTATGTTCCCCATTTCTAACGGTACCCGCCAAAGTTGCCCCCTATCTTGTCTACTCTTCGTGCTCACAATGGAAACATTATTACAAAAAATTTGGCTAGATAAGTGTATACAGGGCTTTTACTGTGGCGGAAGGGAACACAAAGCTGTGGCGTATGCAGACGACCTTCTGCTGATGCTGACCAACCCTTCAGTCTCTCTTACCATCGTAGAAAAACTTTTTAAAGAATTCGGCCAGATCTCAAACTTCAAAGTGAACATGAGTAAATCACAAGTCCTTAACATCTCTCTACCCAATCATATTAGCACTACTCTTTCCTCTAATTACCCCTTTGACTGGCCCCAACCCACAATAAAATTCTTAGGGATTAAAATCTCCTCGGACCCTGCCAATCTATATAAAAATAACTTCCCTCCACTCTTACAGGAAATCACTAAAATTCTATCCTCATGGCCTACCCCGTATATTTCATGGTTCGGACGTAAAAAGATAGCCAAATGCCTTATATGGCCCAAAATAACATATATCTTACAAGCCCTCCCCGTCCATATACCCAATGTCTTCTACGCTTCGCTTAATAAGATCTTTTCTAAATATGTCTGGGATAACAAGAAACCCAGAATGAAATACTCCACGCTCCAACTTTCTTCTAAATTGGGAGGAATTGATTTACCCGCTCCTCAGGCATTCGTTAAAGCAGTTCACCTACACAGAATTGTAGACTGGATTAGGTGCCCACCTCATAAGCTCTAGGTTCCCATAGAAGAAGAACTGGAAAGATACCCGCTCAGGTCCTTTGTGTTCACTAATCATCCCAGCTTTGTAAATATTAAAACATTCAACCCACTCACATCTGAGACTAGACAAATCTGGAATCTCTGTGAGAGCCGTTCAAAATGTTCCCCCTTCCCATCCCCGTTACTACAAATCAGAGACCTACTGTATAGCTCTGATCAAATCCATAACAACACAATACCAATTGAAATAAAAAATGACACCTCGACTATCAACTCTTTAATATCAGCTGGAACAATCCCTTCTCTAGATACACTCTCTAAACTGCTCAAATGCACAGCGCTTTCACAGCTACTGCATAATAAGTTCATTCATTCCCTTAAACAGATGATTTTATCAAAAGATTTAAAAAAGACTAGAAACGCAGTTTGAATCCTTTCTCCCTCAATCAATAACCCCTAAGAAAGTGGTTTCAACTCTATGCAAACTCCATGTCCTCAGGCATTGAGCATTCTTTTATTAAAGCATGGGAACGTGATTTTAAGAAGACATTCTCAAAAGATGATTTACAAAAAATATTCCTCAACACCAAAGCAGACCTCCAGATGCGTGAGGATGCAGGAGAGCGGCTATAACATTTTGACCAGGTGGCATCTCCCCCAAGTATTACTGCCAGGGTGAATAAAAATCAATGATTTAAAAAAAAAATAATCTGATTTCTTTTTATTTAAATCAGATTTTTTTTATATATAAAATGCTTTTTGAGGAAAATATATTACCATCCAAAGGTTATTTCATCATAAAATAAAGATTAGTTTTTTAATTACCGGTATGTAGAATAAGGCTGTATATGTTAATTTTTTTGGTAAATAAATTCCATTAATCCATTCACAATGTCATGCTCTTCCAGAGGTTTTTGTAAGATTATTGGGCAGTTTCTCTGCCTACAAGATACTATCACAGATAGTATCACTTGGTTAACTTTTGTAGTTCTCAAAACTGAATTTGACTCCGCAGAGTTCACATGCCTCTTCTTCACAGCAAAAATGTTATAACATGAACAGAGTTGAGAAAAAGACCTTAATCCTAACTTCTACAAACCTATGAATACAGAATCAACCCCTTCAGTGCCAAGTTTAAAGAAGTTCAGTGAATAGAATAGAAACAATATTTTTTCTCCTTCCTAAGTACAACAGAAAGTTGTCCAAATATAAATGATTAACCTATTAAACTGGGGATAAAAAAACTAATATGAAAAGTTGTTATTCTAAAAATCTTAATCTACTTGCATATTATAAATTATACCAGCAAGAATTAGTCTTTATGTAGAAAACTATGATTTAAATCAAGCCTTACTGACTAGTGATTTAAATCTTGATTTAAATCAGTTTGATTTAAATCAAATCCACCCTGATTACTGCATAAATATATTCCTAATTAGGACCCTAACTGCTGGAGATGCAAGCAACATCCAGGCACTTGCTTCCACCTTTGGTGGACTTGTCCTAGCATTAGCCCATATTGGAAGTCAGTCGTATCTCAGATCAATTCTGTCACTGGTTTGCACCTGCCTCTCAGCCAGGAGCTCTGCCTATTACACTAATTCCCGAACAAAATCCCTAAATGTAAGCTAAAGCTAGCTAGACACCTCCTAGCAGCTGCAAGAATAATGATTCCCACATTCTGGAAATCGGACTCTCCTCCTACACTCCCGCGATGGACAGAAAAAGTAGATTTCTTATACCGCCTAGAAAAATTGACAGGCTGGGAGTCAAGAGCTCATACCCTTTTCCAGGTGACATGGTCCCCCTGGGCGAAATATAGACATTTTGAACCCTAAGGCTTCCACTGTGCGCACTTACTAGACAACTATATAGGTCCCACCCTCTCGATTAATTTATTTTATTGATTTATTTTATTTATTATTTTTATTGTTCTGGCTTTCTCACACTCAACTTTTTCTCCTCGTCCTTTATTAGACTACAAATTTAATAATAACATAAATATGCAGCATAGTGAGATATTGACATGTCGTCGTCGTCCCCCGCACCTTCTTTCCTGACTTTCCCTATTCCCTATTCCTCTATCCTGTAGCTGGTTTATGGTTACCGCCACGAGTCAGTAACAATTAAGTAGGTCATTGTCATTTTATTGTTCTTTACTACACCTATGCCTCACTCACCTAACTGGTCTTACCTGTTATGTTATACAATAATGTATTGTTCTCAACTGATAAAGTTCACTGTTCTCTTGGCCTAATTGTATACGGCTAAGTTGTCTTTTGTAGCTGCATATGTAATTTTTGGTAACCTGTATCTACTCAAATTGTGATTTTATACTGTTTAAAATGACAATAAAAAGAACTTTGAAATGAAAAAGCATCTAAAAGAGTGGATCTGCTCTCAGGGTGTCCCGTAAGAACCGTACAGTAATGTTACCCAAACACCTTGTGACGCGATTCCGATGGCACAAACAGTTTCCCAGAGGGACAATGATCTGTTGCATCTCCCTGGGCAGGGTAAAGAGCGGATATAACAACCTATTCTGTCAGTATAGGACTCGGATTTTTAAAATCGCCTCCTCTAGGAAAACTACATGACAAGGCATCTGCCTTGACCTTCTTAACCCTAGGACGATAGGTGACAGTAAAATTGAATCTGGTGAAAAACAAAGACCTGGCCTGCCTCAGGTTCAGTCATTTAGCCGACTCCAGATAAATCCAGGTAAACCAATTTTTTTGTGATCTGTGAACACCTTCCAACCAATACCGCCATTCCTCAAAAGCCAACTTAATGGCCAGTAACTCTCTGTTCCCCAGGAAATCAGGCCTGAGAACTAGGAAAGGAAAATGGACACCTCCTAGTGAAAACCCCAACCAAAATCCTGACTAACTACCAGTATGAACAGACCCCAAAGATAGGTGAGTTCATACGCAGGAATATCTAGAGTCCTATTAAGCCCTATAGGACACTGGTACTAATGGCAGGGACAAGACTACCTGTTCCTCCAAAAGGAAGAACGAGCAGGAGTCACCTTCAAGCCTAATGCAAACAATAGGGAACCCAAACAAAATACAAAAGTGAAAGGAAAGACTTAACTTCAAAGGAACATTGGAAGCACCAGGAACTCAGCCGAGATCCTGCCACAATCTATCCAAAGGTAAAAACAGAAGCTATAAACCGCACAGTATTGAGGGAGAAGCAACTATAAATAGAGAAGGTTAAATGACCCTAATAGCCACACCTGAGGAACGAAAGTGTGGCAAGCACCAGAAACAACACAGACGTCATTTGATCCAAACGGAAAATTTGGAAGATCAAACCAAGTGTTGCCAGTCTCAGTGATCTCCTGCCGCCTGTCGCGGGAACGTCCGTGACAGTATGTGGAGACTAAGGGCCTGCGAGCTTCTATTGGCTGATAAGGGTCATGTGACCAGGCTTCTATTGGCTAATGCATTTTTTGGGAATATCTCAGTAACGGTACGTGCTAGATAGCTAAGACCTGATCTAAAACCTTCCTGGTCTCCTGATGTACCTGTGTACCAAATTTTGTGATTGTAAATGTGACGGTGCGGATTCCTTTAGCGGACATACTTACACACACATACATACACTCAGTTTTAGGGTCCATTCACACATCTACAGTTTGCGGACCGCACATGGCCGGCACTATAATAGAAATGCCTTTTCTTGTCCGCTGCCTTTTCTTGAAAATGAATGGGTCCGCACTTGTTCTGCAAAATTGCGGAACAGATGAGGACCCATTTTGCGAACATGTGAATGGACCCTCATATATTAAATACTGTAATAAACCTTTTTGCACTGTTCTTTAAAAATGTCTATTTACTTCATTCTCCCTTCTTTTTTCAGGTTGCCTATGTCACTTGGTCTTTCCCTATCTGCTTCATCGGTTACTTACTCCTTCAAATTGCTTTCTGTCTCTGTGTCTTGATACTGGTGTGTTTCTGCCTTTTACATAGTTTTTTGTCTGTCTGTATTTGTGTGTTTCTGTATTACTTTGTGTCTGTCAATGTGTCTGAGCCTGTCTGTAAATCTTACTTTATGTCTGTATCTTTTTCACTATGTATCACTTACTATTTTAATATGTCTCTGTATATATGTATTCTGTCTTTCTCCAAATCATCACACGACAGAGGATGCGATCTCCACTGTGTGTCAAGAAAGGTAAGCAGACCTGAAGCAGAGACGTGGGTGCATAATTTAAAAACAGAGTCACTTCAGAGGCTGATATGTATCAGGTTAGTTTAAGTGCACCACATACACACCAACGCTACAGGAGTTGAAAACATTTACATAACCGGAATATCCCTTTAAGAACTTGTCAGCCATTCAAGCTGCCCATAGACAATATAGTTTTTGGCTGAATCTGTCAACTTAAATAAATTGTGTCAACTTTAAATAATATATTAATATAAATCCGCATTAAAAACAAATGACTTCTATAATTTACTTTCTGTTACAAAAATGCTCTAGTTGTGAGATAGTCTTTAATTTTTACATCAATCATATCATAATGTCTTTAAAGGGCCTATTAAAGGGAATACATTTCATAAAATAACATCAGAACCTTTATTCACTTATATATATTTCCTGCACTACTGCTCTTGTGCTCTCTGGTCTGTTCTTTCTTTGCCGCAGCAGTGATATGCCGCACTGCTGAAGCCAATGATTGACTGCTGCAGTCTAGTAAATAGAAAGGCAAATCATTGCCATATTAAAGTAAACAATGACCATCGGGAAGCCGCAGAGAAGCAGCACTGGAGCAGTGGAGGATTTAGCAAGTGAGTAATGACTAAATATGAACGCTTGTTAGCGATAATCAGCCAGTATAAAGGTGCTGGCAATTACCAAATTAACAAGTAAAATGCTTATTAATCGGGTAATATGATCGTTTGTGTGGTTACCAAAATCATTGTTTGGCAGCAGCAGATTGTGATGTCTAAACAGCCTCTGCTGCCGACAAACAGTTATACTAGTTGGGAACGACCGATGGCATTTGCGATCACCTCTCCCCATACTGTGGAGGAGATTTATGCATATAATAGCAGTGGTCTCCTCCACTGGTGAGCAGGAGCTTGCTGGGACGGGTCACTTCCTTCTTGACAACCGCCTGCTAAATTGTTCAGTGTAAACAGGCCTAAGTTGTTATTTTATAACAATTCTTCCCAATCACTTCTTGGAAAATCCTTTTAACCCCCCTCCAAACTCTGTGGGAGATAGGAGTGTGTGTGTGTGGGGGGGGGGGGGTCAAGTATGTTGGTTTCATCATGCCCAATCCATTGTTGTACCAAAAGATAAGCCACTGTGAAAAGTGGTCTTCTGGGCAAGTCCTTGTCTCTCCTGTCTCAAAATATAAGAGGTCATTTGCAATAGCTTTCAGTCTAATATGTGTGGATTCAACAGCTAGCTTAAAGGGGCTCTCCAGGAATTAAAAAAATGAAAATACATAAATATTACTTTATTATAAATATATTCCTAAATACCTTTCATTAGTTATAATGACTCGTTTTATCTAGGGAGCAATGATTAGGAGAAACAAAATGGCTGCTGTCCTATTAGTCCACACAAAACCTGTCCTAATCACACAGCAGGACAAGTTACTTCACAACACTGAGGTAAAGAGCTGCCTCATCTTCTTCTCCTACATGTCAGGGATTATGATCCTGAATACATTATGATATTTAGCTGAATCTCTGTAGGAATTGAGTTCATGAGGAGACATGAAGTACAGAGAGGACGGACAGGAGAGACTGCGGTAATGGAGGCTGCACACAAGTGCTGCTGCTCATTAGCCATATCTGCTCATGAACTACAGAGATTCAGCTAAAGATCGTATCATCTGTATTCAGGACCATAATCCCTCACAAGCAGAGCAGAGAGGAGGATGAGGCAGCTCTTTAGCTGAGTGTTGTGAAGTAACTGGGCCTCCTGTGTGATTAGGATAGGTTCTGTGAGTACTAATAGGACGGCAGCCATTTTGTTTCTCCTAATCATTGCTCCCTAGACAAAACAAGCAATTCTAACTAATGAAAGGTATTTGGGAATATATTTATTATGAAGTAATATTTATGCATTTTTATTTTCTTAAATCTCGGAGAACCCCTTTAAAGTTATGATCAATTTTTGTCTTCCCCACTTGAAGAAACCTGTAAAAAATATGCAACAGTGGAAATAAAGCTATTTATGATGTACACATATTTACAAAATGTTTCAAGTTTTTGGACCAAAGAAAATTGTGCATAACATTTAAATTCTAGCATTTGCTCATACTCATTTTGCTCTGTGGCAAGATTTAAAGGCTATGGACACCTTCAGAACTATTTTAATGTGCTTTGGACTAAAATCATTTTTCAATAAGTTTTTATTATAATCTTTGCATAATTTTGCTTTTACAGATTCTATGTTTCACAGTACATAGCAGTTGCAGGAAGCTTATCTGTGATAAGTCTGTCAGACTGGCAGTCTGATGATTAATTCTCCAGCTATTCTCTCCTCTCCCTAACGATCCTCTAAGGCAGGTATGGCCAACCTGCAGCTCTCCAGCTGTTGCCAAACTACAGCTCCCAGCATGCAAAGACTGCTTACAGCTATCAGCAGCAGGGCATGATGGGAATTGTAGTTTTACAACAGCTGGAGAGCCACAGGTGAGCCATCCCTGCTCTAAGGTGATTGATGACCAACCAAAGTTGGCCAAAAGCACTTGCCCGAACAATGTAGCTCCTTCAAACAGGGGTGCCGATAGGGGTGATAAGGTTGCCATGAGACTTTGGTTCCTACCAATCCAATTTTGACAGCTTATCCTAAGAAGCAAAGGACCCAGCGAAATCTATCTGTATAAACTACACTGCATGTGCATGTACAATTAGATTGAACAACTTCAGAGCCAAATATCAGGTTTATAGTTGAGCGAAGTTATCAAAAATTGGATTTGGCGGCTTCACTGAATTTCACAAAGAAATTCGGTTTGTGACGACTACTTCGTCACGAAGTGCATTTCTCTGTATGTAGCTGGCAAACGAAGGGGAAAGATGATTGCGCCGTGCCCATTATTGAACCCCTCAGATGCCGTGTTCATCTGAGATTAACATAGAGGCCTTTCAGGAGTTAATCCGATTTAAAAAAATAAAATAAAAATACTCACTTTATCCATTTGATTGCATAGAGACACTGCGCAAAATCTCACGTAGTAATGTAATGACTTTTTGAGGTAACTTCAATCAAGATGGCCGCAACGGCCTCTTCACACGCAAATGGATGAGGTGAGTGTGTATTTTTTTCCCCGCCATTTCAGGGAAAATTGATTCATTACCACAAAGTGCGAGGAAATTCAGCTTCACGGCAAATTTCATTTTCCCTGAAATTCGGATCTAAGTCAATTCCTTTGACTTCGATTCGCTCATCACTAATAAGGAGCAAACATTCAAAGGACCATTAATTCATGATAAGTGGCCAGTATAATTTAGCCGTTGATCAACGAGCAAACGCTAGTTTGCCAGATGATTGGAATTTCAGCAGCAAATTGCCCTGTGTTATCAGGGATGTGCTGCTGACAATAATTAGAATTGAATGGGGGAAGAATGAATGTGATAGTAATCATTCCTCCCAAATTTAGTGGGAATCAGCCTGTGTGATGGGCCGATGGAAATGAGCACCGATGGAGGTGTTTATTGTCCATTGGCACTCGTTTTGCCGAAACATCGAGCAGTCTAATAGGGCCCTAAGGGGAAGGATTCCGTGACATGCGCTTATCATTTTAGAGAAGGAGCTCTGCAGAAGTCGAGGTATGTTTTATGATGTTCTGCAGCAGCAGGAATGAATAACTGCATAATGCACATCATAGCTGCTTTTTTTTAAAAAGAGAAGCACTAACTATCAGTCATTCGGTGGTTGACACAAGAGAAGGAACTTTCTGCCAAAGCAATCTGTGACCAGACACTTCCCCAAGAAGAACTAAGCAGCGTCCACTCATCCCAGTATTTTCATCAGTTTGTGACCTCCGTATGTGATGTTTATACAGATATTATTTACAGACATGTCAGTGAAAGATTTTCACATGTATGTTATTTAGAGTTATGAATATTTTTTATAAAGAACATTTATTTCCTAGTCTGTATGTATCTACTTTGTATAAAATGTGTATCCGTAATGAGATATTATTCTCTTTGGTTGGATGAGTGACCATCAAAGAGGATCACAATGCAGCATCATCCCAACAATGTCCTACCCCCAAGACCTGTAGAAAATTGGTTTAATTTATTACAGCGTGAGCATGGCAATAAATAGTCACGCTCACTAGATGCAATAAATCACACAGGAGCCTATTGGAGCAGGAATGTTCATATCATGGTAAAGCGCCTGAAGTCTACATTGATTTCTCTCTCAGTATGTCTATACACACTCACACCCCTGACATTTTTGTAAATATTTCATTATATATGATACAATGTAAAGTATTCAGTGCACAGCTTGTATAAAAGTGTAAATTTGGTGTGCCCTCAAAATAACTCAACACACAGCCATTAATGTTTAAACTGCTGCCAACAAAAGTGAGCACACCCCTAAGTGAAAATGGCCAAATTGTGCCCAAAGTGTCAATATTTTGTGTGGCCACCATTATTTTCCAGCACTGCCTTAACTCTCTTGGGCATGGAGTTCACTAGAGCCTCACAGGTTGCCACTGGAATCCTCTTCCAATCTCCAATGATGATATCACGGAGCTGGTGGATGTTAGAGACCTTGCGCTCCTCCACCTTCTGTTTGAGGATGCCCCATAGATGCCCAATAGGGTTTAGCTCTAGAGACATGCTTGGCCAGTCCAGCACCTTCACCCTCAGTTTATTTAGCAAGGCAGTGGTCGTCTTTGAGGTGTGTTTGGGGACAATATCATGTTGGAGTACTGCCCTGTGGCCCAGTTTCTGAAGGAAGGGGATCATGCTCTGCTTCAGTATATCACAGTACATGTTGGCATTCATGGTTCCCTCAATGAACTGTAGATCCCCACAGCCAGCAACACTTATGCAGCCCCAAACCATGACATTCTCACCACCATGCTTGACTGTAGGCAAGACACACTTGTCTCCTTACCTGGTTTCCGCCACACACACTTACCATCTGAACCAAATAAGTTTACCTTGGTCTCATCAGACCACAGGACATGGTTCCAGTAATCTGTCCTTAGTCTGATTGTCTTCAGCAAACTGATTGCAGACATCATCTTTAGAAGAGGCTTCCTTCTGGGAAGACAGCCATGCAGACCAATTTGATGCAGTATGCGGCATCTGGTCTTAGCACTGACGGGCTGACCCTGCCCCCCACCCCCACCCCTTTAACCTCTGCAGCAATGCTGGCAGCACTTATATGTCTATTTTAAAAAGACAACCTCTGGATATGGAGCTGAGCACGTGCACTTAACTTCTTTGGTCGACCATAGCAAGGCCTGTTCTCAGAGGAACCTGTCTTGTTAAACCACTCTATGGTCTTGGCCACCATGCTGCAGCTCAGTTTCAGGATGTTGGCAATCTTCTTATAGCCTATGCCATCTTTATGTAGAGAAATAGTTCTTTGTTTCAGATCCTCAGAGAGTTCTTTGCCATGAGGTGCCATGTCGAATTTCCAATGACCAGTATGAGAGAGTGTGAGAGCGATAACACCAAATATAACAGATCTGCTCCCCATTCACACCTGATACCTTGTAACACTAATGAGTAGACCTGACATCGGGGGAGGGAAAATGGCTAATTGGGCACAATTTGGCCATTTTCACTTAGGGGTGTACTCCCTTTTGTTGCCAGCGGTTTAGACATTAATGGCTGTGTGTTGTGTTATTTTGAGGGCACACCAATATTACACTGTTTACAAGCTGTACACTGACTACTTTACATTGTATCAAAGTGAGATATCTTCAGTGTAGTCCCATGAAACTAGGGCTGCAACGATTAATCAATGTTATCGATAATATTTGATAACGGGATTCTTTGTCGATGAATCCCGGTATCGAATAATTAGCCGATTCGTTGCTATGCGGGCGGCCGCGATGCTTTACAGCATGGCGATGTATCAGCAGGGGAGGGAGGCGGGGCTGGAGGCAACTCGCGGCGGGGCCAGTGCAGTAACTGTACTCTACACCAGTCCCGCCGCTCACAGGAGTATACATTTATAAACTGTAATCCATATCCTGCAGTAACTTTAACTTTGAATCAGTGCTCATCTCTTTACTACCCTACGCTCACTCACTGACATCACGCGCCTGCTCCTCACACCGGGCGGCGCAGGCACGTGACGTCAGTGAGTGAGCGCTGCCGCCCGAACTGCCTGTTACCGGAGCTGAGTGTAACGTAGTTAAGAGATGAGCGCTGATTTAAAGTTAAAGTTACTGCAGGAAACATATTACAGTTTATAAAAGTATACTCCTGTGAGCGGCGGGGAGGGCACTGTTATGGAGAGGGGGATCTGTGGATGACACTGTCATGGGGTGGATCTGTGGATGACACATATAGCTTAAGATGCTATATATGGTATGCGTCATCCACAGATCCCCCTTATAATTATTCAAATAATCGTTAGCTGCAGCCCTACATGAAACAATCTAATGAAATATTTACAAAAAAGGTGAGGGGTGTAGTCACTTTTGTGAAATACTGCAAGGCTACTTTCACATTAGCGGCAAGGAGATCCGGCAGACTGTTCCGGCGGGTAGTTTTATTCCGGCCGACCCACGCATGCACTAGTGGCAGCACGGACCCGGCAGGCCGTTCACCCGCCAGAACAGCCTGCCGGAGTTCCTTGCTGCTAGTGTGAAACTAGCCTTAGCTATATTTATATATAAGCTGTCCTATATTTATCAAAATTCATTGTAATACATGACCTCTTCACTGCACTATACAGCCATGTTATCACATAGTGGCTTACAGCTTCATCACATGCTTGAATGCCAGTAATAATAAATGTGCCCCAATTTGTGTATATACTGTACCCTTCCTGCTGCAGTGTTATTTTCCGTTTTCCGTGTGAATTGCTTATATCATAGACTGCAATAATATACAGCTTAAGAGTAACTTAGTAACTTGAGAAGGTCCCAAAATACTATAGTAACCAAACAGTTCCTACAATCTTAAAGTGGGGAGGAGGGGGTGTCAAAGGAGAGTTGTCTCAGATCATGGACACTGCCGGCAGATGCCTGCTGTGTAAAAAAGCAATCTGCCAGATATGGCGCCTGCTAAGCTCCTGTAAAGACATCCACCGTACATGTATGGCATATTGTTGGGAAAGAGTTAAAGGGGTTATCCCATGACTAATGTAAAATATAAAAATCAGACATTATATAGTACACACTGATGAGGGGCAACGACCCGAAACAGTTGTCTGTGGATGGATAACTGGCTTAGGTTTTCCCTGTCACATCCTTAAAGCTGGTAAAAAAGCGGGATCTTGACATAGGGGCCACTTAATATGGTGGATTTGGTGATCTCTGTAATGGAGACCCCCCTTTGCTCGGTTTTTCTTCCTTTGAGGGATATCTGGCTTTCATTGTGTTGTAGACCCAATACTGGGGCTCCACATTTATTTTGCATATTACTGTTTCCCTGGGAGCTTTGCACTTTGGATTGCTGTGTTGAGACTCTTAAATGAGGCTCCGCGATGTTTTCTGTAGCTGGTCTCCCTGAGATCAACTATTATTTTGTTTGAGTAGTCTCCGAGGCATTGCTCCCGGTTAGCCAGAATCCTGCTCCACACTGATGAGGGGCAACACCCCGAAACAGCTGTCTGTGGATGGATAACTGGCTTAGGTCTTCCCTGTCACATCCTTAAAGCTTGTAAAAAAGCGGGATCTTGACATAGGGGCCACTTAATATAGTGTATCTTAAAGGCCATTTGTACCTAAACTGTCTGACCTGTTACATGTGCTCTTTGAAGTTGAACACATCTGTGTTGGTCCCATGTTCATATGTGCCTGCCTACTGTTTTAATATGTGCAAATGAGCCTCTCAGGGCAACATGGGCATTACCATTACACCTACAGACTTTGCGCTCTCTCTGTAACTTCTGCACCCTCTCCACGTTGATTAACAGGTCCAGGCTTGATCATATTTACACTGCCTGGTCCTGTCAATCAAAGTGGAAAGGACACGGCAGTTGCAGAGAGAGAAGAGCTCTAGGTGTAACGGCAACGCCCCTATTGCTCCTAGAGGCTCATCTGCATATCATAAAACATAATTTTTCTCAGTCATGCGGGCACATATGAACATGGGACCAACACAGATGCGGTCAGCTGCCAAGAGCACATGTAACAGGTCATGTGACAAATGCCCTTTAAAGGCCCATCTGTTCTATTACAGGACACCAGTAATTTAAACGGCACATGGATGGTGGGGTCCCTGCTGCACATTTTGCATTATGGCACAAAAGCTGCAAGTTATACCTTTGGGAAGTATACTAGTGAAAGAGGTACCCAGCATGGAGGTGCAGCTCCACTGTACATGTGGAAGATCACAACATCACAGGAGCTTCACGGCACCAGATTGCTCTTCATTCACATCATTACTTCCATAATAAAGTGCAATAATTCAGCAATCTTGAAGAAGGCGTTTTTTTTCTGTCAAAATAATCACACTTTACTTTGGATGTAATGATGTGAATGACAGCAATCTTGCCCTGAGAAACTCCTTTGATGCCGTGATCTCCTTTGTAAAAGTTTGGAAAGTGTACAGTGTAAACCAGCAGGAAATATGCAAGAAACACGTTGAATACTGAGCTGATACTGCATTGTTCTGCTGGGCGACAACCCCTATGCATACTGTGTGAGGGTAGAATAGAATAATGCATATTCAGCACTATGTTCATGAATAAAAGCATAAAGAGTCACATTCACCGGCTCTGTACGTGGAGTTATATCCGAGTTCCTGTGCTGAGTCCTTATCAAATCTTCAGAGAATCTCCTAGCCCAGGTGTCATCACTTTGGTGCTTTCTCCTTCTATCAAGACATTATTCTTCAAGATTTTAATCAACGGACATGTACAATAGCTTTGGGCAAATTATGTTAAGCTACAGCAAGGTCAGATAAGGGTCTGACAGTGAACCTAGAATGAAAGAATCCCCGGAGATAAGTGACAATAAATCTCCTCTTCCTGTAAAGTCAATATCTAGAATCGAAATGCAATCTACTCTCAACAAAGGGCAAGACCTACAAGGGACAACCTCCCAGTATCATGAGTGCGTCCATTAAGGGTTGTATCCATGACACGGTGCCGACTTCTTCAGTCTTTTAATAAATGATCTTCGCTGTGTTTGGTTAAATAATTTGCCACTGGTCATAAATATAATTTAAAAGAAATTATTGATTCTAAGGATATCAGGATTCATAGGCCTGAAGACTGTACTCATGACCTTGTCTATATGTAGCAAGCGGATATGTACAATAGCAGAATAATAGAAACATCAGGGTAACTGAGACTTTTCACATAAGGGTGGTTTCACACGTAGAGTTTTTATTTATTTATTTATGTTTTGAACCTTTTAATAAAAAAAAGACTGAGGCCAGATGTTAAATCCAATGTAGAAATTAAAACAAAGTACAAACCGTGCATTGATTTCTGTCCCTTTTCCTCACTTCTAGTGCATTTTGGGTCAGTGACTTTTTTTCTTCTGCCCAAATTTCTTCTGCCCAAAACAAAGCTTGCTGTTGGTGTGGCTTCATTTTCATGACTATTCACATAGGCTTCTTAAAGAACACATGAAAAAAAATGCATATAAAAAATGTGTGACTAAAAAGAGCTACTGGAAAAAAATTCACGATATGTTTTTTTTTTTTGGGCGGCATCTGAAATATGTAAAAGAGTGCAAAATAAAAAACTAATTAAAAAAATACTTACCTGATCCATTTTCTCGCGCTGGCATCTTGCTCGAAGGTCTGCCACGAAATCCTACACGGCATGAGATGACGTCATCACGCTGGCCGAGGTGGTGGCGTCATATGTCATCACGCAAGGGATTTCGGCCGAGGTTAAATCGACTTGCTACCACAAAGCACGGGGAAATTAGGGTACTTCATGGCAAATCGAATTTATCCTGAAATTCGGATCGAAGTCTACTTTGTAGACTTCGATTCGCTCATCTCTAATAATGACTATAGATTTAGGGTGCCTATACACATTAGGCATGATTTTGTTGCAGTCTGTTGACAACCTAATGTGCATGAGTACTTTCCCATGTAACGAAGGATCTGGGAAAAAAAAATCTAAAAGGGGTGGAATTATTTAAAAAACACAATTCCGGCACAGTTTTATGGGTTTTGTTTTTACAGCCTCTCCTGTGCGGTAAAACTGATCTATTACTTTCATTCTCTGGGTCAGCACAATTACCATGCCAATATCTATAGTTTTTCTTGTGTTTTAATACTGAAAAACAAATAAAAACTTTAGAAAAAAAATAATTTTTTCTTTGCATCGCCATATTCTGCCCCCCATAACTTCTGTATTTTTACATGTACGGAGTTAGGGCTCATTTTTTGTGGGGTGATCTGATATTGATGACCAAACTGAACCCCTTTAATGACTAACATATTTTGGGCTTTAAAGGGGTTGTCTCATCTTATGAAGTGATAACTATGTTGTGTAATAACCTAATACAAGTAACTTACCAATATACTGCATGTGAGCATAATGCCTTCTGTTCTTACTTCTCCCAGTTTTCCTTGTCTTTATAAACTGCTCGTCTGTTAGGGATATGGTCACTGCTGCAACGTGTCAGCAAGGGCTTGTGCTGTGAAAAAACAAAACAAAGCCGGCCTCCCAATATCCCAGCCACCTCATATTGCCTGAGTCTGAAGTGCCTTTTGCCATCTACCTCGTATGTGGTATGGAACTGCCACAGTGCTACGCCCAGGCTACGCTTCTGCTGAGCCGACTGAGGCTGCTACTGAATCATTAGCAGCCTCGGGAGGGTTGACGTATAGGCCAGGGGAGGGAATTACAGCATCCCAGCGCCTATGGCCTGTTCTGCCACTCATGTTAGCAGGCACCGCCTCCTAAAGCACCCAAAGTCCAGACCTGCGGCCCTGAACACAGGAGGTGACACAACTCCTTTAAGGACCTGGAAATTTTCCTTATTTTCATCCTCGCACTCTAGGTGCCATAACCTTTTTATTTTTCCATCAATTTAGCTGTATTTTGTCTTTGCACAATCACTTGTAATTTTCAACTGCACCATTTTGGGATATATATATATAATTTATTCATTAGCTTTTATAACAATTTTGTGAGAAATGCAAAAAAAAATCCCTGGCAATTCTGCAATTTTGGGGGTTTTGTCTGTGTTGGTATACATAGCATGTTGTTGATTTTTTTTTGTGGGTCAGTACAATTATATAAAGTTTTTTATGTTTCAATACTTTTGCACAATAAGAACATTTTAAAAAATGTTTCGCCATATTTTCAGAACCATCATTTTTTTTTTAAATTTCCTGTTACCTAATCTGTCAGGCTTATTTTTAGAGCAAGGGTTTGGAGTTACAGTTCATTTTGGGCTTTTTGATCACTTTTTATTCTTTTTTGGAGAGGAGGTAACCAAAACACAGCAATTTTGGCAATTTAGTAATTTTAATATTAATGAGGGAGCTCACCGGAATATAGCACAGCCTGTAGCAGGTCAGCTAAGACCTGTCCTAGGTTGCTAATATGACTTACATGTTTATATAGCTAGACTTGCCAATAAATTTAAAACAGTTCCTATGTTTATATATTAGAGACAGAAAGAGAGTTATTTACAGTGACTTCATGTTTCTGGATGTCATATACCAGTTATATATTGTGTTCACAGAAGAAGAAAGATAATATGCCTTTAAAATTCAGCAAATAAATGTAAGGTAAGCTCAAGGACACAGTAGAATTAACAATAGAAAGCAAAGAGTTAAACTGTTGTTACTGTCCAGGAGCCTTAACCAATCACAGCCAACCTCACACTGAGCATGTGTGGGAAATCCCCTAGCAGAATCGTCTGGAGTCAGTATAGACCAGGGAAGAGCTGGACAGACAGACAGAGCTGTGTTTTATGGGAACAAGAGTCCAAATAGGTATTTAGAATGGTTACATAATGTTCATATTGTTGATACTGTGATCAGAACTATATCCTGAGACCAGTTGTATATGTTTGTTTACAGTTCCACCAAACTGTGACCAAACTAAGCAAATCATATCGCAAACTGCGCAAATAGAACTATTGGTTAAGCCTCAGATATACCTCTTAGAGTGATCATAAAGTGCTTAAATAACTTAGAGTGAAAGTACAGATACTGAAGAGAGAAATATATCCATGTATGTTGAATGACAAGATTGAACAGTTAAACCACCATTTTATGCATATCACTATTTTATGATACTTTATGCAACACGTGTTTTGTACATGGACTATTTGTTGCAGAGGTGGCAGTGTTATACATGGAAGAAAAGTTGAAGTTAATAAAGAAGTTATTTCAAGCATTTGGTGTGCTCTTTAAGCCTACAGTTTCCAAAGTACGGCGCTAGAAGAATTAGCTCAAAAGAAACAAGACTGAAGCAGAGTAATAGACAGTCTAGTTGGACTAAAAAGCATATACCCACGCGCAGCAACTGTTCCATGAGTGAGCAAGCAGAGACATCTCAGCAGAGCTACCATAGAGGCTATATAATGTGTGTATTAGTCAAACTGCAGCCGACCCTTAAAGTGGCAGAACGGCAAAGGCAAGATACTCAAAGAAAGATTGCCAACCCTCCTGCGATCCCTAGAGAGAGAAAGAGATGCATGGTGGGAGGCCAAAGTCCACAGCCAGAGTGCCAGCACCGATATCCACGAAGAGGTCACATACTGTAGCCAGCTTGTTTCCCGCCATTAGGCCCAAAGCCTGCAGCAGCATATCCAAGCCAGCGCATCACAAGTCACCACAGAGCATCGCATCACATCAAGAGAAACTGATTGAGCAAGTGCAAGCAAGAAAAGACACGTCTCCTTTAAGACTGAAATTTGTTCCAACAACCTTCAGATCGCAGTATCCTGCTCTTCAAAAAAGTCAGAGCTTTCCTTTTTATTACTTATCATTGCATTAAGGCTTTGGCATAAAGAGACATTTTCGTGTACAGGGATAAAAGACTTTAAAGTAAAACAAAGGACAGTTTGTAGTACACGGACTCTAAAGTATTTAAAGTGAAAGTCATTTAATGCCTGCATTTATCGCTCTTACATTTAAAGTTAAAGTCATTTATTTCTGTATTTATTAATATTGCATTGAGTGAAAGGTACTTTAATATTCATATTGATTGTTATAGCATTTAAAGTAAAATGTCTGAGCCTAGTATTACCATGCCACTGTTAGAGGATATAAAGATAGATAGGATAGAATGTGAAGAGCAAGAGAACCTGTCTGAGTCAGAAGTGTCTAATGCAGCACTAGTCTTGCCTCAAACAAATATAGCCCAAACAAGTGAACTCACGTGCTAAAAAACCACCCCAAAGATGCTGGAAAATATGGAGCAAGAAGCAGCACTAAAAGAGAAAATGTTCGCCAGAATGTATGAGAGGTGGAAATTATACATTAAAGGCATTCATAGAAAACTAAAGCAAGAAAGTATGAAAAGGAACTTGAGTGAACTGGTAGAGACGGTAGAAGAATCTAAATCAGAGCTAATGGCAGCATATGTCAACCTGCGGTCTTTTACGACACCTTCCCAGAATATTGTAAGGAACATGGACACATGTACTGCGGTCACTAAAGATTTAGTAAAGCTCATGAGAGAACTATCATCTGCAGCAAACTATGATGAAGTTAAAGCAAGAAAGAGAATGAACTAGCTTTTTATGAGAGACTATGCTAGGTCCTTAGGTGGAACCACAATCTCAAGTGGGACTTCCTTCGCTAGCAGAAGTGCCAGCCCCATATCAGAGTCCTCAAGTACTTCAGCCAAAAGAAAGGAATTATCTGAATAACTTGCTGTCAAGAGAGCAGAAATTGAGATTGAAGCCGCCATCGAAGCGCAGCACCAACTGATGGCTGAAAAGGAAGCTGAAATAGAGGCACAGCGCCAACAGATGAAAAGTCTGGAAAGGCAAAAAGAAGTTAAGATCTTGGAAGACAGACTCAAAGTACATGAAGAGGATATGAATCAGAGTAGTCTTAGGTTCAAATATGTACTAAGTGAAGAAACAGACTCCTATTTTTCTCCATGCGCCCATGAGAATGGAAGGAAATCTCCAGTACGTAGTGAGAAAATAAGTCATCATCCTTCCATCCCTGCTCAGAAAGAAAAAGAGAGGCTTAGTCCAGTGTCAGGAAAAAGGTATACACCTATGCGCTACTGGATGCCCAGATTGACTTCACCTTCATTGATCAAGAAATCTGCAGGAAATTACAAGTGGCTACAGAACCAGTGAAGCTCGAACTCACCACAATGATGGGAAGAGACACATTAGTGAACAGTATTAGGGTCAAAGGACTGAGAGTTAGAGGACTTCATTCAAACTTCACATTAGATCTACCTCCAGCTTATACAAAAGACGATATGCCTCTAGATCGAGATCGCATACCTATCTGTGAAACAGCCAATAAATGGGAGCACCTATCTGTCATATCTCATGAAATGTCCCCGTTGAAGGAGTTTGGTGTTGGACTGTTGATAGGTTACGATTGTCCCGAAGCCTTGGTACCACGAAAAGTAATCACAGGAGGAAAGGGTGAACCCTAAGCTGTTCAAACTGATATAGGATGGGGCGTTGTTGAAAACAGCAGATAGCAAACTCAAGACAGGTGACAGGATTGTGTCATTGAATATTTGTCCAAGAGTTACCAACTGTCCAACTGTAAGTTTAGTGAAAGTAATCAAGATCTTTGAATCTGATTTTGAAGACATAAGTTTAAAAAAAAAAAGAGTGTATCCCAAGAAGACATAAAGGGCCAGATTTATCATTAGCCTAAGTCACTTTTCTGGAGTCGAAAAGTCGCAAAAAATTGCGCAAAAGCCAAATTGCGCACTTTTTGCGACTTTTTGGAGACTTACGCCACTCACTCCAAAACCAAGTTTATGGGCGTATTGTCGTATGTAAATCACTTGCAAGACAGATTTATTATTGCGACTTTTTAAAAAGTCGCAAAAAAGTCGCAAAAAATTGCGCAAACTCACTCCACTCATGACCATGCTTATGTTTGACAAAATCACTTTTTTAAAATTGTGACTTTTCCAAAGACAAAGCCAAAATACAACTAGGAACCAGAAATACACCAGATTTATCAACCTCTGAAAGAGCCCATGATAAATTTGACTTGACTCAAATACACATACGCCTTCTTTGAAAGTGGAGTGAACTGCAAGAGTAATGATAAATCTGGCCCAAAGTTCGTACACACTCTAGAAGAAAGCATTCAGCAGAATCAACAAGGTCATCTTGAAATGCCCTTACCATTTAGGAAGCAACCTGGTCTGCCAAACAACATCATAAGATCTTGTGCTAGCAAGGTTGAAATGTTTAAAGAAAAAGATAGGAAGAGATCCCAAATTCAAGCAGGATTATTCGAAATTCATGGAAGGCATCCTCGAAGAAGGACATGCAGAGAAAGTCAATGGTCGACCTAAAGAAGAAGTGTGGTACATCCCACATCAAGGAGTTTACCACTCAAGAAAACCAGATGAGATTAGAGTAGTATTTGATTGCTCAGCAAAATATGATGGTGTTCCATTGAATGATCATCTATTAAAAGGACCAGATCATATGAACACTCTGCTTGGAGTACTCTGTAGATTTAGAAAGTATGCTGTAGCAGTCATGTGTGTCGCTGAAAAGATGTTCCACCAGTTTCATGTGAAGAATGAAGATAGAGACTTCCTGAGGTTCCTATGGTGGGAGGACGGAGATACAGAGGGAGAGCCAGCAGAATACAGAATGAAAGTACACTTGTTCGGAGCAGCATCGTTTCCAGGTTGCGCCAATTATGGTATGAAGTACCTGGCCAATCAGAATCAAAGGGATTGCCCATCAGCAGCAAATTTTCTTAAGAAAAACTTTGATGTAGATGATGGTCTTATAAGTCTAGAATCCCCAGAATCTGCAATCAAACTAGTGGAGGAAAGCCAAGAGTTATGAACAAGAGGAAACCTGCGCCTTCACAAATTCATCTGAAACAATAGAGAGGTACTGAAATCCATCAGTGACTCTGAACGTGCATCAACAATGAAGAATGTAGATCTCAATTATGATCATCTTCCATTTCAGAATGTACTTGGATTGGGATGGAATGTAGAGATTTATCGTGATGAGCTGCAGGAGCAATATTCGAATTCGCAATATTTCGCAATTACAATAGCTTTATATGCAGATAGAGTGCTCCGATATAGTCGCAATTGCGCAAATCGGCAATTAATGATGCGCATATTTTTGTGCAATACGTGCAACTTCACATTTTAGCAGGTATGACTACATATTAGTGATTGGTGCACTAAGTATTGTTGTGAACTTGCCTGTAGCATGTATGTATGACAGCAGAACCTATCACACTACCTAACACCCTGCACTGGAACCTCAGCTACACTATATCACAATTTAACCTACACTGACTATCTCCCACTAACTATCTGTAATATATATATATATATATATATATATATATATATATTAACCAACTAACTAATGTAATGTGACACAGTAAAGCACAGAGCACAGCAATGACACTGCTGTCTCAGAACTGAAAAAAAAACTGCAGAAAATGACTGCTGGGGAGGTTCTTATATGGTAAGGGGTAGACAACTTTCCGATTGGTTGCTAGGGATGTTGCTAAGATCAGACAAAGACATTGCAGCCTTCTCATTGGCCCACAAGCAAGAAGCATGGGTTCAGAGGAAACAAAAATCTAGAATATTCGCGAATATGAATATATAGCACTATATTCTAAATATTTGCGAATTCTCGAAGTGGCGATATTCGCGATAAAATTTTGCGATTCGAATAGTCGCGCCCAATACTAGTAGAGAATGACAAGTTCTTCTTTGAAGAATCTACGGAAGAGAAAGTTGCAACTAGACTTACCATTCTTTCCACATTGGCTTCTATATTTGATCCATTGGGATTCTTGGCCCCAGTGATCCTCAAAGCAAGAGAAATACAGCAAGAATTATGCAGACAGAAGTTAGGATGGGATGAACACATACCTGAAAATTTGAGGTCAAGGTGGGAGAGTTGGATAAGAGACTTGCAAAACTTAAGAGAAGTTCGGATACCCAGATGTTTTGTATCTCATGATTTCGGAAAGTACAAGAAAATAGAACTTCATCACTTTTCAGATGCCAGTAGTTATGGTTATGGTCAGTTCTCCAACATCAGGGTGATAGGAGAAGAAAAGATACACTGTGCCCTGGTTATGGGAAAGGCCAGAGTTTCTCCTACCAGTATTCAGAAGATACCAAGACTTGAACTGACAGTGGTCATAGTTTCAGCATCAGTAAGCAAGTTTCTGAAAGATGAATTTAGTTTGAAAATAGAAGAAGAATATTTTTGGACAGACTCACAAATTGTCCTAGGATACATAAACAACGAAGCTAGAAGATTCCATATCTTTGTCACCAACAGAGTTCAGAAAAATGGGGAAATAACATCCAGAACATTGGCATCACATTGATGCAAAGCATAACCCAGCAAATCATGCTTCAAGAGGTCTAAATGTAACAGAATTGAAGAATTCAAATTGGTTCACAGGTCCAGAGCTTCTTTGGGAAAAGGAAATCATGGCCAGTGAGGCCTCATGCACACGACCGTATGTTTGGTCCGCGCCGCATATTTTGCAGCTCGGGCGTGGACCCATTCACTTCAATGGGGCCGCAAAAGATGCAGACAGCACTCCGTGTGATGTCCGCATCTGTTGCTACGTTCCGTGGCCCCGCAAAAAATATAGAGCATGTCCTAATTTTGTCAGTTTTGCGGACAAGAATAGGCATTTCTACAATGGGCCGTGTTCGGAACGGAACGCGGAGCAGCTTTCGTGTTTTGCGGATCCGCAGTTTGCCGACTGCAAAACGCATACGGTCGCATTCATGAGGCCTAAAGGTTATACAGAATTGTCTATGTGCTATACAGAAGTAAAGGTTGTACAAACATTGAGCACTGCAGCCAAGTGTCAAGATTACATATTTGGAAGACTAGCCAGATGTTCAAATTGGAATACGGTCATAAAAGTAGTAGCTCAAATTCAACGTTTGGCAAAGGGAATCAGAAAGAAGGAATCATTGAATGTAGAGGAAATAATGAAAGCTGAAGAAACAGTCATAAGACTCATTCAACAGAGATTCTACAGTGAAGAGTTGAAGAGAACCTAAAAGGCTTCCAAACAACCACCCATTGTACAAGCTTAATCTTTTTTTGCAGGATGGTATACTGAAGGTGGGAGAGATATTGGAAAAAGGAATCATTACCTAGCAGAGTTAAGCATCCAGCAATTCTACCCAAAAATGTTACCTTCACAAGATTGATTATTGATCACTTCACTACCACAACAAATCCTGCAGGTAAATCAAACCCCTTAATCAGTATTTTGTGGAAGCAGGTATATCGCAGGCCTCAATCAATATTTGGTGGAAACAGGATTAAGTATTGATTGAAGAATTGACCACTGAGAAAGGGACTACTCAATGTCCCGAAACGCTTTTGGTTTGGATCCTCCATTTGGCAATTAAGATTTATTGAGTAAAGAGGAGCGCAGCATCAAGCAAATAAGACTTTTTCGTTTAAATTAACTTTTAATTCCACGGTGACCTGTGACCCGTTGTGATCAGCCCGAGTACCGACGCCAACTACGAAATTATTCATATACGGCAGACGCCGGTATGGGCCATATGGATTAATACAGACATTTGCTCCAGACATCGCATCATTAATTAAAACTATCTGCAGATACGTCTTCTGCCTCTGGGAAACTATATCGGGACTCAAGTGAGTAAACAGGAGCGATGGGACAATTCAGAGTTCATACAGAATCCAGCCCGTGATCAAGCCTGTTCGTGAGTATACCGTGCAATCCAGAGAGATGTAATAGAGATCTGCTTATTGTGATGCTCGTCTAAAATGAGATACAGTTCGGAACATCCCACAATTTGCTACTGAATTGATACATATTCACTGTGGGAAAACTTAAAAGCCACTGGGACTTGCATTATTACGGACCTACGTTTATCTTTAGCACCATGGATGTGAAGTCGATACATTGATTCATTTTATGGGATAGCTGTATGAATCAATTGTTTTGCCAATCAGTTTGAACTGGAATATTGCGGACTTGTATGGGTGTAAAAACTGCATATCTGTGCTAGTCCTGCCTACTCACGTGTTTTAATATGTTCTAAAGTGTTTGGCCATATTACTATATAACAGCTATATATTTTTACGTTTTGTTTTTTAACAGTGCACATTCATTCTATTTTATTCCACTTTATTTTATTTGTAACAATAAATTGCCACGTTACTCCAGATAAGTGTGAGTGCCTAGCTTTTTATAATTTTTGAACAATTTTCTAAGATTGGGTGAATCTGTTTTTGCTGCGAGCACCCTTTCCTGGGATCTGACACAGTAGTGCTACCTTATTTACTTTTTATACAAAAATAAACATAACAGGTATAGCAATGTCCAAAAACATCCAAACTATTAAAATTAAAAAAAATATTTTTGTGTGTAGTGAATGCCATAACGGAATAAATAAAAATCCGAGAGTTCCCATTTTTAGGTCACTTTGTTCCCAAAAAATTGAATAAAAAGTTGTCACAAACTAAAGCTCATTATAGTGAATTTAATGGAGCCATTAAAAATTACAAACTCGTCCAACCAAAAATAAGCCCTCAAGGCTGTGTGAATGGAAAAGTAAGAAGAAAATTAAAAACGTTATAGGTCTATTTAAGACAGGGACATAAAAAAATGAAAATTAGCAAGGTACTTAAGGTGTTAGGCCTGTTTCACATTTTCGGTAGACATCTCCGGCAGGCTGTTCTAGCAGGGAGCAGCCTGCCGGAGATGTCTGAATATGGCACTGCCTGACTCTCGCCGGACCTATTCACTATAATGGGAACCGATGGAGATCTGGCCTCAACCTCGACTGGACGAAAACCACAGCAGTTTTCCTTTGGCCTATTCTCTGAATATTTGTCGGGTTGTGGCTGGATCTCCACCAGCCACATTATAGTGAATAGGACTAGACAGCGATGCAGTAGCTTCCAGCAATGCCGGAATACAGAGAGATCCAGTGCAGGTGATGGATAAGAAAGGCGTTTTTCCAATCTCAATGTTAATGGATTTCTGGCTTATAAGGGTTTTAATCTGTATGCCAGCTAGTGATTTGAGGTTGAAAGATTAAAGGAGGAGCATTAGTCTTTTATATTTCATTAAGTACATAATTCTGGAATCTTAGGGTCCTTTTATATGGTGAGATATTTGGCTGTAATAAGTATCAATTTAAAATTTAGCAAGTCGATTGGCACTTGTATGACGGGAGTTTATCACCTACCCCAGAGGATCTAAGTGCAGTACTACATGAACAGTATTTTTCTGTTGATACTCTCCTCTCCCCCATTCGCCTGCTGTACTACTGCAAAGCTCCTGTGGCATACACTCACAGGACAGGGTGTGCTCAGAAGTCCTGTTAATGTATTAATTCCGGCAACAGCGCAGTGGGAAAGAAGGGCAGCATCAACATAAAAATTAATGTTAACGAATCAGCTCAGAATCAGTTCATGTACTGCTGCAATTGAGGCCCCTTTCACACGAGTGAATTCCACGCATCGGACTTGCAGCGTGTGTCAGAGAGAGCACCGGTTCTGAACTCCAGAACACTGCCGGAGTCACATAGCATTATATTGATTTATGATGTGATGTAACCCTTACAGTGCTGGAATATATTGGATAACACTGGCAGCATTATGTCAGTGTCATCCAATACATTCCAGAACTGTAAGGGTTACATAGCATCATAAATCAATATAATGCTATGCAACTCCATCAGTGCTGGGAGGTCAGGACGGGAGCTGCCGCATACTCACGATGCGAGTCCAATGTGTGGGACTTGCTCATCTGAAAGGGGCCTAATTGCACTTGTGGGACTTGACAGATACACAGGGCAGATAAATAGGCCATCACATGACCAATTATGCATACTAACCATCACTCTTGCGGCATGTGCATCATTACTGTACACAGCAGTTCCCTTTTTTGACAGGGTGCTGTGCTGCAGAAAAATCACATTTTCATGTCTGCATAAAAGATTCACAGTATATCACAGTATATCCAAACTTCATCAATAAAGGATATACATAAATGGTCTCATCTACCAATTGCATTTGAAAATGTGGCTTAATATCATTCTTTAGCTTTCTTCCTTCGTATTGTTTTGGAATCATTCAATGGTTCATATCTAGTTAATATCATTTTGTGTTTGACTAGCTCTATGTGCACCCAGACCTGGGAGAATCTTCAATTGGGCTATACATTGTAATGTTATATTATTTTTCTGCACTCCAGGGCATGGTTGGCAAGGGTTGGCAGGGCCAACCATCCAGTTCCTCCCCTTTTGGTAGTTGTGGGGTGGTCCAGCTTCCTGCCAAGAGGGTAGTTCAAGTCCAGACAGAGCGGACTTAGGAAGCACATAACAGAGCTCCTACTCTAAGGGCCCATAACCAGTTCTCCCATGAGACCTTCACTCCAGGAAGGGTGCCAGATGCAAGAACATTGCTTCAACAAAACGTCAGTGTACCTAGACACCAGAATGATCAACAAAATCATCACTTAACAGATCCTGATCCAGGTGAGTGACTATGGCTTGAACACCCATTACCTAGACCACTGCCAGGCCAGTCAAACACCAAGCCTGTATCTCACCGTGGACATCTATATCCACAAGTGCCTGAAAGTGCCATTTGTTTGCCATCCAACTAACCACCATACTTCATCACCTGGTGACAGAATATGCACTTTGTACCTACTATTGCAGTAAAGAGAAACTTTTATATGTTTACTTTTGGCCTGATTCTTCAAATCACCTTTTCACTGCACCGATCCCCAGGAAGCAACAGTCTTAGAGAGTACAACATAACACAACATCTCATCAGAGCCACTACCACTTCCATCATCTGCACTGGCTACTTAGGGGCTCACTGCATATTTATTATATAATTTTTCAATGTTTTGAAGGAACTTATTAAACCATAAAAAAAACTTGTTAATTAAATAAATTTCATGTGGCTTTTGACGAATCACAGCAATGAAAACAGGAAAGGGACTTCCGATGGAGGGCTAATTAATTGACAGCATGGTCAGATAACACAACTGGGTATGTGTATTGGTGCATCAAGCAATACAATAAGAAAATACATTTACTTGAAAATGACATTTACTAATTTAACATATAAGCCAGCTGACAACATTCTTGTCAACATTTCTCTACATGCAAAATCAAAACCTTAAAATGACTTTCGCATAAACCATTTAGCTATTTTCAAATTGCCGGATTTGTACAAAATATGTTTTGCTGGTTTGTCTTCACGAGTAGGCTGCATCTACTGGGAGAACAGAGGGCGCCATCTCTCTACAAGACTTTTTACTAGTAGCATGCTGTAGGGCATGATTTAATTAATGTTTATCACACATCCAAGTGTCCTGGTAAATCAGAGTTTCAGTGTATCCTTAGTGATCTCAGGGGCAGCTGCTGCCAAGGCCATTTGTCCTCAAGTCCAAGTTGTTTGAATAGCCATTGTGAGACTGAAACACTTGCATCTCCTGGTTTAAAACGATCATCTTTTTAGCACGAAAAGATGACATTGAGCAGCGGAATGACCCTGTAACAGAGGAGCTTGTGTCAGTGTCTGATGTCCTTCTTCTTCCACAATAGCGCTGAAGGTTTTTCCGAAAGTGTATTGTAAAAAGTCCATAAGTGATGGGATCTAGACAAGCATTGACAAGGCCAAAGATGAAGAGAATGTGTGTGAGGGACTGAGAAACCTTCTCTTCCATGGTCTCAGGATAGAACCAGTACCACAAGCCCAGGAGATAGTAAGGGGTCCAGCAGATGATGAAGGAGCTAACAATTACTATGCTCATCTTTAGAGTCCTCATCCGTGCTTTGGGTATGTTATTCTTGGAGCGTCGGAGGTAAACCTCTTTAGAAGACACTAGAATAAAATAAAAACATGTTGTTCTTATATTTCTGAGATACCTAATACCTAATACTCCAAATGTAATTGGACGCAGTGTCGGAATTGGGCAATATGGACCAAACAGTGAAATTAATTTGTAGAGTGTGCCCTCAATCTTTTAACTTTGGGGCCTTAGAGAAGAATATATTCCTAGTCAGGACCAGTCAGGAATAGTGTGCAAGCCGCCTGATCTGCAAGTCCTGTTTTAACCCTCTGTGAATCACCTTGCTAAATATAAGCCTGCCAATAATGAACTGTAACTTAAAGCCTGCTGAAACCAATCGTTTTCTGAGGAACTGTCAAGAAAGTGTATGCTGTTTATTACTGTTAAGTAAAGTGAAGTTCTGGTTTACTATCCAAGCCTGCACCTCAATTATTCCTCTTGCAAATCGGTGTGCCACCGTTACCGGCACTGGCCTCACGGACATCAGGGACACCCGGCCACAGGCACGTTAATCTACAAACACCAAGGGCACCTCACACAACACCTGGCTGTGTCCCTCAAGAACCCAGAGAGTGCCCCAGAGGATCCACGTGCCAGCCTCTCCATCACTGGCATCCCGCAGGTCAGTCTCTCATACTCCCCTGACTTGGGGATGCTACACATGCCTCACAGATGCCCTGCATCCAGCTAGACAGTCCCGAATTTCAGTCTCTGTGCCACGGTCGGGGACAGCTGCTGTTTGTCTTAACTTCAACTGTATCTGTGTCCTCAACTGTATCTGTGTCAGCTGTTTGCTCCATCATTCCATTGTCCTCAGTAGTCCAGCATTGGCAGACAAGATGCAGTGATATCATTGCGCATGCAGCACCTAGCCACAGACAGCACACACCATGGGAACGTGGAGTAGGTGAGTATTCAGTCTGGAGGTAATAGAGGGGCATCACTCTGTGTGGCACTTAAGGCAGCATCATACTGTGTGCGGGTAGTTAAGGAGCATTACTCTGTGTAGAGACCATTTAAGGGAACATCATACGGCGGGGGAACAAGTATGGGGCCATGACACTGTGTGGGGGTTACTTAAGGAGGCAGCGTACTGTGTGGTGATCACAAAGGGATCATTCTGATGTATTTGGGGCACTTATGGGAACATTTTATGGTAAGGGTGGCACTTTCAGTCACCATAATGTGTGGGGGGCACTTGGGGGGCATCATTCTTTGTGGGAACACTAAAGGAGCATCAAAATGGGTCAGGGGCACTAAAGGAGCATCACACTATGTGGGGGATCTAATAATGCATCATTACCTTTTGAGGGTCACTAAGGGGACATTGTGACTGTTTTGGGCCACTAAGGAGGCCCCCTAACTGTGTGAAGGTCACCAAGTATTCTTCATGAGCATGGAGCATTGTGTGGAAGCATTAAAGAGACTGGGTGGGCTTTTTCATGTATTGATAGGAAGTTGACGGGGTTTGAGGCATAAGATTCCGCAACGCAATATCTGCATTCTGATATTCCACTCCACCCCATTCTTATAGTTTTTGGTAGTTTTATGCACTTGTGGTTTTCCCACTATAGACATGTATGGCATATACACAGGAGAACGGTCACAGTGGTGTCAGCTGTTTCCGTAACTGTTATAGAATTGAATGTAAACAATTGCACACATGCATGACCAACTCTTGATTCCACCTCCACCTGTTGCTGAGGTCATCATACCAGGTGGAACAAGAGTTCTCACAATTGGCAGTGCTCTGCGGATACGGATAGGTGCTGAAAACCCCTTTACTAGAACCAGAGCACACAGAATACATTTAAATCTCAAGGGTTACAAGATCTATAAATAAGAAATAATCAAGAAAATCCATACATTTTAGCTTATAATGTTAATGTTCTCTCAACATAGTACTCACGTGTTTCCTTGCTCATGCGCTTGGAGATCTCCAGTAGAATTCTTGAGTAACAGGATATCATGATCAGAAGAGGAAGCAGGAAGAGACACACGAAGCTCACCATGTTGTAGGTGGTTTCCTGCCAGTGCTCCTGGAAACTACCTCTGGTGGTGCACTGCGTGAAGTTCTGTGGTTTAGTGATTGTTACAGTATGAAACAGAAAGAGCTGAAAGGAAAGGAGAAAGTGGCAAATGACTTGTTTTATCTGTAATACAAACCTACTGGACAAAGAGCTCCAAAAGACAAGAAGACCAAAAGAAAAGAAGAAACCTTTACAGCAAAAACACTCAATATTGGGTTGGGACAAGGGGTAGGCGGCAAGGCAGAGACTGAGGTATATTCCCGGTCTAGGAAAAACTAAATGCATCTCATAGGACCTGCCACCCTTCCTGACATGTCCGTTTTCGTACATAATGACAGTACAGGACATTCCCCATGTAGACAATTCTGGAGTATCTATTCTAGCGACTCTATGTCGTTCTATTCCTCAATTATTCCTGCAAATTTGCTAAACACTTGTAAAGCCCCTGCTTCAACATATCTCTGTTAACTTGTACTTACATCTACAGCTTTAAAGGTGTATTTTGGTTATATGAAGACATCCCCTATCCAAAGGTCTTACCACTGGGACCCCCACCTATCATGAAAACGGGACCCCATACCTCATGGAGCTGCCTGAAATGAACATGGTGGCCAGTTGGGCATGCGCTCAGCCACACCATTAATTTCTTTGGGAGTTAAGGAGATAGCCAAGCCCTGTACTCTGCTGTCTCCAAAATTCCCATAGAAATGAATTGAGTGGCTGTGTGCATGTCCACAGGGTACAGGGTCCCTGTTCTTGTGATAGGTGGAGGTTCTACCACTGGGGCTCCCATTGATCATGAGAATGGGGGCCTGATGCTCTGTGGAGCCTCCCACAATGAGCAGAGCAGCTGGCTGAGCATGCACTCAGCCGCTTCATTAGTTGCTATGTGACTTTCCGAGTTAGAAGAGTAATAGGGAATAACTTCATATAACCAGAATACCCCTTTAACTTTAGATTGACTTGTCATTTCATAGAGCAGAGCATACAGTATCTTTTGCTAAACTGCTGCCTTTCACAAATACCATTACAGACTTAATTTTTAATATCTGCAAGGGAGGCTTGGTTGATTTAGAGAGTTCCATACAGCGTGACGCAAATCAATTGATATCTACACCAAGCAGCCATATAATGAGCTTAGACAGGAATGACACATATGGTTTGGAGAAGAATGGTAGAAAACACTGCGGACATAATGAATCCTCTGGATTCTGTATATTAATACTGTCAGTGCGGTGCGGAGAGGCAGGCAGCACCGCACAATCACGTGTTCCCTGCACTGGATTGCTTTACAACCACTTTACATTTTGATCAGGCATTCATGGCTCCCACACACCTTATACAATGGCAGCAGGGATTTCATTTAAAAAAAAAAAAAAAAACATTCTTTTTGTAGGAATGAATGAAAGATTTTCCTAGACCGGTTATAAACATCGGAGAACAGTGCTATAATCATAGAGTGCTGCCCTATGTAAAATGAACTGACAGTTCTTCCCCAAAACATTTTTACTTTGTTTCAAAATGACTGAAAATGGTTCTATTAAAAGGGACATTTTTTCAAAGAAAAGGTCTTACATGTTTGATTTTAGTTCATTAATTAGAGGTAAGTCTGTAACAGAGCAATCGTGTTCTTTTTTTAATTACTGCATTTATTCATTTTTAAAAACTTTCCTTAGGTGGCCATATTGGAAGCAAACACTTCTTTTATTGATGGTCTGTATAGACAGCACAGCAGAGTATGCATGCTTTATGGCAGCTGCAAGAAATAGGATTTAAAGGGGACCTGTAACCACTCCTGACATGTCCTTTTAGTAAATAATTGTATTGAAATGAATTATAATTCTGGCCAGTGGTATACATAGAGAAGTAAGGGCCCCATAGCAAGCATCAAACCAGGCCCCCACACAGGACAGAAGGGTTTCTGCCTAGACCCTTTTTAATGTCCCTTGGGCCATTTTTCCATTGTCTCATTTGCTAAAAGTTGTTCCTTTAGAGCAGGGGTGCACAACCTTTTTTGGTCTGAGGGCCGCATTGTCACAACGCTTTATTTCGAGGGGCCGCAAAAAAAAAAATAATATGTTGATTGGTGCTCATTTGCATCAGCCTATTACACAGGCCAATGTAAAGTGACCGGGGAGGAATGATCGCTATTACAGTCATTCTCCTTCATTTAGTTAAATTAATTATTAGTAGCACATCCCTGATAACACAGAGAGATGTGCGGCGCGATTATACCGCCACTTATCATGAATGAGCGTTCCTATGAACACTTGTTCCCAGTAATTGAGCATAGCCCCTGAAATTGAAGAGTTAGGCCCCTTGCAGACGAGCATTTGTCACAGAGCGAGTCTGTAACGCAGCACCCGGTCGGAACTCCCAATGCTGCCGGGGGTCACATAGCATTATATTTATTTATGATGCTATGTAACCCTTACAGTTCTGGAATGTATTGGATAAGACTGACATAATGCTGCCAGTGTTATCCAATACATTCCAGAACTGTAAGGGTTACATAGCATCATAAATTAATATAATGTGACCCGGCAGTGCTGGAAGTTTAGGCCGGGTGCTGCGTTGCAGACTCGCTCTGTGACAAATGCTCGTCTGCAAAGGGGCCTTATACTTACCTGGCAGTGCATGGCCATAGTCACTTGTACCTCTCCAGCCAGTAACTGGCTTCAGCGGTGATGTGGCCACAAGCAGCGTGTCACTGCTGTGGTCAGTCATTGACTGGAGTCATGTATGTGACCATGGCCATGCGCTGACGGGTGTAAAAGTGCAGGAACCAGAAGATGGAGGCAGAGGGGGCCAGGGCGGCCTGAAGAAGGTAAGTATGAATCCTCTGTTTCAGGGGCCATGCTGCGGGAATGTGTTAAAAGTCATTTTTACAGGAAACGTGGCGACATTTCCTTCCTGCCTCCTATTCATAAATAAGCGTTTTCCTAAACTGCAGAGGTTGGCGCTCATTAATTATTACCACCTCCTGCCCCCCAGTTACAGGCGCCATGTAAAAACCAGTGAGCACTTTCTAATGGAGAAAGTGCTTATTGGTTAACACTTTAATAACCAGGCCTGAACAAACACTTTTTTTGTGATTTAGCGCATGTGGTGGTTCAAATAGTTGTAACTTTTTTATGTGTTCGGACTGTCAAAATAATTTTTGCATTAATTTTTCACTTGAGACATAGGACCTTATAATTAATTTTTTTGTTTTATTTGGGGAAAACTGTACAAAACATTTTTAAAAAGTATTTTTTTTCAAACTATAGCTCCTTATTCTTTAACCCCTTAAGGACTCAGCCCTATTTCACCCTAAGGACCTGGCCATTTTTTGCAAATCTGACAAGTGTCACTTTATGTGGTGATAACTTTAAAACGCTTTTTCTTATCCAGGCCATTCTGAGATTGTTTTTTCGTCACATATTGTACTTCATAACAGTGGTAAAATAAAGTCGAAAAATTTCATTTTTATTTATAAAAATACAAAATTTACCAAAATTTTGAAAATTAGCAATTTTCCAAGTTTCAATTTCTCTACTTCTATAATACATAGTAATACCACCAAAAAGTTATTGATTTACATTCCCATATGTCTACTTCATGTATCGATCATTTTGGGAATGCTATTTCATTTTTTGGGGACGTTACAAGGCTTAGAAGTTTAGAAGCAAATCTTGAAATTTTTCAGAAATTTTCATAAACCCACTTTTTAGGGACCAGTTCAGGTCTGAAGTCACTTTGTGAGGCTTACATAATAGAAACCACCCAAAAATGACCCCATTCTAGAAACTACACCCCTCAAGGTATTCAAAACTGATTTTACAAACGTAATTAACCCTTTAGGTTTTCCACAAAAGTTAATGGCAAATGGAGATAAAATTTCAGAATTTCGATTTTTTGAAAAATTTTCCATTTCACTCCATTTTTTCCAGTAACAAAGCAAGGGTTAACAGCCAAACAAATCTTAATATTTATTCCCCCAATTCTGTAGTTTGCACGAACACCCAATATGTGGTCGTAAACTGCTGTATGGCCAAACTGCAGGGCGCAGAAGGAAAGGAGCGCCATATGGTTTTTGGAAGGCAGATTTTGCTGGACTGGATTTTTGACACCATGTCCCATTTGAAGCCCCCCGATGCACCCGTAGAGTAGAAACTCCATAAAAGTGACTCCATCTAAGAAACTAAACCCTTCAAGGTATTCAAAACCAGTTTTGCAAACTTTGTTAACCCTTTAGGTGTTCCACAAGAGTTATTGGCAAATGGAGATGAAATTTCAGAATTTCTATTTTTGTTACCTTGTCTCAAAAAAGTGTAATATAGAGCAACCAAAAATCATATTTACCCTAAAAATAGTACCAACAAAACTGACACCTTATCCCGTAGTTTCCAAAATGGGGTCACTTTTTTGGAGTTTCTACTGTAGGGTGCATCAGGGGGGCTTCAAATGGGACATAGTGTCAAAAAACCAGTCCAGCAAAATCTGCCTTCCAAAAACCATATGGCGTTCCCTTCCTTCTGTGCCCTGCTGTTTGGCCATACAGCAGTTTACGACCACATATGGGGTGTTTGTGCAAAGAGAATCAGGGCAATAAATATTGAGTTTTGTTTGGCTGTTAACCCTTGCTTTGTTACTGGAAAAATGGATTAAAATGGAAAATTTGCAAAAAAATTGCTGTTTTGGGACCGTTTTTATTTTTTGCTATTTACATTGTTGAAGTGACAGGCTAGATTGTGTGCTATTTCTATAGAGCAGGTTGTAACGGACGCGACAATACCAAATATGACTACTTTTTAGATGTTTTTGTTTCAGTTTTACATAATAAAGCATTTTTGAACAAAATTATTTTTTAGTGTCTCCACATTCTGAAAGCCATAGTTTATTTTTTATTTTTTGGGCGACTGTCTTATGTAGGGGCTCATTTTTTGCGGGATGAGATGGCGGTTTGATTGGCACTATCTTGGGGTGCATATGACATTTTGGTCGCTTGCTATTACACTTTTTAGATGTAAGGTGACAAAATGGCTTTTGACACCGTATTGATTATCATTTTTTTGATGTGTTCAGCTGAGGGGTTAGGTCATGTGTTATTTTTATAGAGCAGGTTGTGACGGACGCGGCAATACCTAATATGTATACTTTTTATTTATTTATATAAGTTTTACTTAATATCATTTTTTAAAACAAAAATAAATCATGTTTTAGTGTCTCCATAGTTTGAGAGCCATTTTTTTTTTTTTTTTTGGGCGATTCTCCTATTTAGGGGCTCATTTTTTGCGGGATGAGGTGGCGGTTAGATTGACACTATTTGGGGGGTCATATGAATTTTTGATCGCTTGTTATTACACTTTTTGTGATGTAAGGTGACAAAAAAATGGCTTTTTGACAAAGTTTTTATTTAATTTTTTTTACAGTTTTTACTTGAGGGGTTAGGTCAGGTGATATTTTTATAGAGCAGATTCTTACGGACGTGGAGATACCCAATATGTCTACTTTTTATGCATCTTTTATGCATTTTATTATTATAATTTTTTTTCTTTTTTAACTTACCGTATTTTTAGCCCCATAGGACACACAGATCAGACAACCAATCAGACCCCCAATGTTAATAAGACCATAAATCAGAACTCAGTTCAAAACCCAATGTAAATGACCCCCAATGTCACAGATCACCCCCCAATGCCTCAGATCACCCCTCTAGTTCAGATCAGCCCCCTGCCTCACTTCAGCCCCAGCGGATGAGCATCCTCCCTCACAGCAATGCTCCGGACGCTGCCGATCCTCACCTACATCGCAATCCTCTTCCTCCACATCCTCCATTGGCTGTGCTGTGATCTGACGTGCACAGCGTGAGGTCAAAGAGCGCCCTCACGCTGTGCGCAGCCTGCATTTTTCTATATACAGGTATTTCTGCTACAAATAATATCCCCCAAGAGGTCATAAAAAGACCTTTGGGGGACACTGACCCTTTTTGTTAATTTTAAACTTTTTCCTTTTTAGACCTCAGTCTGCAACAAATACGGATGACATCCATGTGCATTTTGTATTTTGCAGAACAGAATAGCTGGACCCTAATAGAACAGCCCTATCCTTGTCCGTAATGCGAACAATAATAGATGATGTTCTATTTTTTTGTGGAACGGAAATTCGGACATACGGAAATGGAATGCACACAAAGTAACTTCCATTTTTTTGCGGACCCATTGAAATAAATGGTTTTGTATATGATCCAAAAAAAATGGAACGGACACGGAAAGAAAATACGCTCGGGTGCATTAGGCCTTATTTTTTACTTTTATTTGCAGTTTATTAATATTTTATTTCTTTTTTTTTTTTTTGGGGGGGGGTTATTACTTATTATATGGCAGAAATATATTTAAATAATATGTCCCACAAGAGGTCATAAAAAGACTGTTGGGGTACAATGAACACTACTATTTTGCACTTTTTTTTCCTTTTTATTTGTATTTTATTATTTATTTATTTTTTTTCTATTTTTTTTTATATATATTTTTGCCACATAACGTATCCCTCAAGGAATCACAAAAAGACAGTGAACACTTTTATTTTATTAGCATTTTTTTTTTATAATTTTCTATTTTATTTGCCACATCATATTTTGTGTTTTATTATATTTTTTTGTTTTACATTTTTTTTATATTTTTAAAAAATTTTAATATATTTTTTCCACATAATTTGTCCCAAACGGTCACTGAAAGACCTTTGGGGACACAGACTTTTTTTTTTGCATTATTTCCACTGTAACTGGGGCATCCATAGGAGCCCCAGTTACAGAGGAAACCAGCCTGCAGTGGGGGCGTTGTACACAGGCAGTGCTGATCAGGGTTTCTGAGTCCTGACCCTGCAGCTCTGCACTCCTCTGCCCCCAAGCCAGGTCTACAATGCACAGCGCGCTGCCTACGAATCTTAGGAGAAGGCAGAAGCGCTGATCAACTGCTTCTGCCTTCTCCACGCTCCCCTGGCTGTCCTGCTCCTGCTACAGGCGCTGCAGGCATAAACACAGCTGATCGCTCGATTAGCTGTGTTTCTGTCTAGGAGGACAGGGGCCGCAAACTTTGGCTCTGGGGGCCGCATGCGGCCCGCGGCCCGCGGGTTGTCCACCCCTGCTTTAGAGGGTAGAGTCCTGACCAAGTTTTCACCTCCAGTAGAAGAGGAGATAATCCCAACTAAGACTGGGCCCCTCTTGCCCTGGGCCCCATAGCAGTCACATGGGCTGCCGCTATGGTAGTTACGCCCCTGATTCTGGAACATTTATTCTTATGACTGTGTTTTGCCATTCTTCTTCTATTCTTGCTAGAAGTTTATGGACAAAGGTCCAGAAGGGTGTTACCAGTTACCAGGGGGAGGGGTCCATGCACAGTCTGTCAACTGGTATCACCCATCTGTACCTTTATGTACTGTATATACTTCTAGCAGGAATAAGAGATTAACTGCACAACATGGAGTTATAAGGAAAGATTCTCCAGAATTGTAATTGCATGGGGAATTAAAGAAGCTACTAAAACAGACACATCAAGAGAGGTTATTATCTGTTCTCTTTAATTGTTCAGGGACATATCACAGACTATTACAATCTCCAGTCCTATATATGTGTATAGTGTTACTATCCTGCTTAATCTAGGCCTCCTCTAGGTACTACAGATCTGTCATTAAATGCCCCACCATTAATTGACACGTTCCAGTCTACACAACAAAGCTGAGAAGTGAGCTGGACGAAAACTGGAATATTTTAACATTTCTATCATTACGGTAAGTCACATATATCCCCTTGTAAAAAAACAAAACAAAACATTCAATACAGAATTTACAAAGAAAAAACTTTATTATAAAAAGCTGATTTAAATAATATATCTATTTCTGAATATATTTTTTTCAATACACTGAAATATATTTACAGCTGGGCGTTACCATTCCCCTTGGGCCCCACAGCGCTAACTGGACATATCCTTTACAAGGAGAACAGTAAGACTCAGCTGTCATTGTATTCATACATCTGCAAGGGGAATTACACAGGAATGGAACACAAATGCTCCATAAGGTTTTTTTCTATGAGGAGTACAAGTATTTACTATGCATACCTGTCAGAAGAGATGACAGATCCTCTTCAAAAACTACTGTGTAATGCCCATTACTTTATCATTTCAACCATTAATTCCACAGCGCTGTACATCAGAAAAAGGGTTTCAGTGCATAAGATTACACAAATGACTCGTAAAGTGACAGAGGAAGAAAGGACCCTGTTATAGCAAATCATGCATAACGTGTACAGTATGTGTATACAAAACTTTCTCTCTCTCTCTCTCTCTCTCTCTCTCTCTCTATATATATATATATATATATATATATACACAGAGAGTGAGAGAGAAAGTAGAGTGTTTTTCACTGTGAAAGATGTTTCAGAGATGTCATTCTTAAATACTTCAGAGCTAGTGTATTAATGCAATTTTCTTTGCTCACTTGGAGAAAAATTTGTTGTAGAGGAAATGATAAGGAAAATATCTATTAGGGTACTTTCACAAAACTGATCAGTATTATAGAGAGAAATCCGTCCAGTATGCATCAGGATGTCTTCAGTTCAGTATGTAAACGTTTTTTACATGGGGAAAATATCGCCGCATGCTGTGGTATTATCTCCGTCTAAAATTCCAGAACACATGACGGAATGCCGGATTCGGCATTAATTCCCATTGACTTGTATTAGTGGCGAGTCTGGCATTACAAATACCGTAACGACGGATCCATCCTTCCGGTCTGCGCATGCGCAGCCCTTTAAAACTGTGGAAAAAAAATCAAGGAGACGGATCCATCTCTCCGTCTAAAAACGGAGAGACGGATCTGCACTAGCAATGCATTTGTTAGATGGATCCGCATCCGGATCTGTCTCCAAATGCTTTCAGTTGTCTTGCGGTATGACGGATCCGGCGGGTAGTTCCAGCGACAGAACTACCTGCCCGATCCTCACACCGCAAGTATAAAAGTAGCCTTAAAGAGCATTTACATGGACTAAGGCTAGTTTCACACTTGCATATATTGGATCCTTCAGGCTGTTCCAGCAGAGGGGGAAGTGTCCTTTCTGTTGCAGCTCTCTACCTATCACAGCTCAGCAGCTCAGGAGGCAGTTGATGGATGAAACTGAGCATGTGCAGCCATCCTCAAACAGCAGGTGGCGATATACAGATACATTTTATTAAATAGCTCAGTGAGTCAGTGGTTATTCAAAATTTTTAATTCAGATCCAGGTGCTGGTTTGAAAACTGTAGAACATTTTTTGTGAGACAATCCCTTTAAGATGGGATCATAACATGCTGTATGACAAGTTGAAGCTAGAAGATACAACTGCCCACTGATTTCTATGATTAGAAATTATATAACAATGGAAAAGTGGAGTGTGCTTAAAGTCCTCAAAAGCCAAGTAGTTAAAAGTGGATGCTCTGCGACAATAATCCAGTCTTTGTCGGTGAATATTGGGGACATTATTGTACCCTATTTGGGATGTAATGACAGTGAAAGCATGTTAAAGGGGTTTAACAAAGTTATAAATTGAAGAGAATGGGGCTGAGCGTGATACTAAGCACAGCCGCTATACAATGTACGGTGCTATGTTTGATAAGCCGCAAGAAGGCTGCTGCGCTCACAGGAGCGCTAGTGCCTTCTCAAGCAGCTGATCGGCGGGGTCCTGGTTGTCAGACCCCCACTGATCAGATACTGATGACCTATCGAGAAGATAGATCATCAGTATCAAAATCTCGGAAAACCCCTAAAGGGAATCTGTCACCTGGATAATCAATATTAAACCAATCATAGGTCCTTATAGCTCTTCATACCTTCTTTCCATAGGTGTTCTTTTCACTTGGATCTGGCTTTCTATCTTCATAAAAATCCACTTTTATCTTTATGCTAATGACCCGTGAAGGTGCCCAGAGGGGCGTTATTTTCATTCAAAAGGTGCCCAGGAACACCCTCCATCTAGTGCCCATATGTGCTGATAACTTTTAAACGCTTTTACTTATGCAGGCCATTCTGAGACAGTTTTTTTTTTTGTCACATATTGTACTTCATGACAGTGGTAAAATGGAGTTAAAAAATGTCATTTTTATTTATAAAGAAATACCAAATTTACCAAAAATTTGGAAAAATTAGCAATTTTTCCAAGTTTCAATGTCTCTACTTCTATAATACATTGTAATACCACCAAAAAAGTTATTGATTTACATTCCCCATATGTCTACTTCATGTATCAATCATTTTGGGAATGCCATTTCATTTTTTGGGGACATTACAAGGCTTAGAAGTTTAGAAGCAAATCTTGAAATTTTTCTGAAATTTTCAAAAACCCACTTTTTAGGGACCAGTTCAGTTCTGAAGTCACTTTGTGAGGCTTACATAATAGAAACCACCCAAAAATGACCCCATTCTAGAAACTACACCCCTCAAGGTATTCAAAACTGATTTTACAAACGTCATTGACCCTTTAGGTTTTCCACAAGAGTTAATGGCAAATGGAGATAAAATTTCAGAATTTCGATTTTTTTTGGGTGGGAAAATTTTCCGTTTTAATCAATTTTTTCCAGTAACAAAGCAAGGGTTAACAGCCAAACAAAACTCAATATTTATTGCCCTGATTCTGTAGTTTGCAGAAACACCCCATATATGGTTGTAAACTGCTGTATGGCCAAACAGCAGGGCACAGAATGAAGGGAGCGCCATATGGTTTTTGGAAGGCGGATTTTGCTGGACTGGTTTTTTGACACCATGTTCCAATTGAAACCCCCCGATGCACCCCTAGAGTAGAAACTCCATAAAAGTGACTCTATCGAAGAAACTACACCCCTCAAGGTATTTAAACCCGATTTTACAAACTTTGTTAACCCTTTAGGTGTTCCACAAGAGTTATTGGCAAATGGAGATGAAATTTCAGAATTTCTATTTTTTGTTATCTTGCTTCAAAAAAAGTGTAATATAGAGCAACCAAAAATCATATTTACCCTAAAATAGTGCAAACAAAACTGCCACCTTATCCCGTAGTTTCCAAACTGTGGTCACTTTTTTGTAGTTACTACTGTAGGGGTGCATCATAGGGGCTTCAAATGGGACATAGTGTCAAAAAAACAGTCCAGCAAAATCTGCCTTCCAAAATCCATATGGCGTTCCCTTCCTTCTATGCCCTGCCGTTTGGCCATACAGCAGTTTACGACCACATATGGGGTGTTTCTGCAAACTACAGAATCAGGGTAATAAATATTGAGTTTTGTTTGGCTGTTAACCCTTGCTTTGTTACTGGGAAAATGGATTCAAATGGAAAATTTGCAAAAAAAATAGCTGTTTTTGGACCGTTTTAAGTTTTTGTTATTTGCACAATTGATCTGACAGTTTAGATCGAGTGCTATTTCTATAGAGCAGGTCGTTACGGATGTGACAATACCAAATATGACTACTTTTTTGGGGGGGTTTGTTTCAGTTTTTCATAACAAAGCATTTTTGAAAAAATGTTTTTTGGGCGAGGTAACTGAATGCCAGAAAATAGCAGTGAACATCCCTAAATATACAATCACTGAGGAGAAAAGAAAAGGACGCTAAAACTTAACATTTATTAATGTCTAGTTAAAAAATATATGTACTGGGGAGATATGAAACATCACACAGGGAACCCAGACCCCACAACTTCAAAAAGTGGTGTAGTTAATTGCTGCATTACCACCAAAAATGTTGTAATAGAAGCCTGGGTGCCCTGACCTCGCTGAGCTGCTTGTCAAAAATGGTTACGTGTATGACCATAACCCAGCAGGGCCAGCAAACAAATAATAGTGCAGGAGGCTATTAACCACCGGGACCTATGCTGCAGTCCCAAGTGAGGGATTGGCAAGGGTGCTATATGTGCGCACAAAACAGTGTTAGCTACCCTAAATGCCTAATGACCCTAGAAAAGCTCTCCTGAAACAGGCATACACCCTCCATCTATCCCTAAAATGTATGCTTGACGCGTTTCATTGTAGATTCATCAGGAGCAATGGGGGAGAACAATAGGGAGATAGCCAGCCTAGGGCACGACCACACTAAACTGTTGTGGCCGTACCTCCCGGCGCTGTGATGGACTGTCTTATGTAGGGGCTCACTTTTTGCAGGATGAGATGACAGTTTGATTGGCACTATCTTAGGGTACATATGACATTTTGTTCGCTTGCTATTACACTTTTTGTGATGTAAGGTGACAAAAATGGCTTTTGATACGGTATTTATATTATTTTATTTTGCTGTGTTCACCTGAGGGGTTAGATCATGTGTTATTTTTATAGAGCAGGTTGTTACGGACGCGGCGATACATAATATGTATACTTTATATTTATTTATTTAAGTTTTACACAAAAATATCATTTTTTAAACAAAATAAAATCATGTTTTAATGTCTCCATAGTCTGAGAGACATATATTTTTTATTTTTTTGGGCGATTGTCCTATGTGGGGTATCATTTATGCGGGATGAGATGGCGGATTGATTGGCACTATTTTTGAGTGCATATAACTTTTTGATCGCTTGCTATTACAGTTTTTGTAATGTGAGGTGACAAAAATGTTTTTTTTTTTTACATTGTTTTTATTAATTTTTTACGGTATTTACCTGAGGGGTTAGAACATGTGATATTTTTATAAAGCAGGTTTTTACGGACACGGCGATACAATATGTATATATATACTGTTTTTTTATTTATTTTACTTTAGCACAATAACAGCATTTTAGAAAAAAAATTATGTTTTAGTGTCTCCATAGTCTGAGAGCCATATGTTTTTATTTTTTTGGGCAATTGTCCTATGTAGGGGCTTATTTTTTGCTGGATGAGATGGCAGTTTGATTGGTACTATTTTGAGAGGCATAAGCCTTTTTGATTGCTTGGTATTGCACTTTTTGTGATGTAAGATGACAAAAAATTGCTTTTTTTACACCATTTTTTGTTGTTGCTCTTTTTACAGTATTTACTGAGGGGTAAATTTTTTATAGAGCAGGTTTTTACGGACGCGGTTATTCTCAATATGTGTAGTGTATTTTATTTTTAATATTTTTATTCAGTGATTTTTATTAAATTTTTTTAACTTTTTTCACTTTTTAAAAAAATTTTTTTTACCCAGACCCACTTGCTTCTTGAAGATCCAGTGGGTCTGATGTCAGTATATTACAGTACAGTACACTATATAGTGTACTGTACTGTATTTTTTACTTTTCACTAGTCTGGTCAGACTTCTGCCTTTAGCAGAAGTCAGATCAGACTTACAGTACCATGGCAAGCAGGACACCTCTGAAAGCGTCCTGCTGCCATGGTAGCCATCACCGACTCCCTCCCTCAGCCCCTTTTTAAATTTTTTTATTCAAAGTTGACAATTTACAGAGAAATTTCTCTCACCCAGCATGGGTATATGTAAAAATACACCCCAAAACACATTGCCCTACTGCTTCTGAGTATGGCAATACCACATGTGTGCCACTTTTTTGCAGCCTAGGTGCGTAAAGGGGCATAAAGTCCAACGAGTACCTTTAGGTTTTACAGGGTTGCTCACAATTTAGCCCCGCCCAAAATGCCAGAACAGTAAACACACCCCACAAATGACCCCATTTCGGAAAGTATACACCCCAAGGTATTCACTAAGGGGCATAGTGAGTCCGTGGGAGAGTTTTGTTTTTTTTTTTTGCCAGAAGTTAGCAGAAATGGAAACTTTATAATTTTTTTTTTCTTTAGAAAGTGTCATGTTCCGCTAACTTGTGAAAAAAAATGAAATCATACATGAACTCACCATGCCCCTCCGCGAATACTTTGGGGTGTCTTCTTTCTAAAATGGTGTCATTTGGGGGGTATTTATACTATTCTGGCATTCTAGCACCTGAAGAAACATGACAGGTGCTTAGAAAGTCAGAGCTGCTTCAACATGCGGAAATTCAATTTTTTGCACCATAGTTTGTAAACGCTATAACTTTTACCCAAACCAATAAATATACACTTATTGAATTTTTTTATCAAAGACATGTAGAACGATAAATTTAGATAAAATTTTATATAGAAATGTAGTTTATTTTGAAAAATTTTACAACAGAAAGTGAAAAATGTCATTTTTTTGCAAAAATTTCGGTCATTTTTGATTAATATCAAAAAAAGTAAAAATGTCAGCAGCAATGAAATACCACCAAATGAAAGCTCTATTAGTGAGAAGAAAAGGAGGTAAAATTCTTTTGGGTGGTAAGTTGTATGACGGAGCAATAAACGTTGAAAGTAGTGTAGTGCAGAATTGTAAAAAGTGGTTTGGTTATTAAGGGTGTTTAAGCTAGGGGGGCTGAGGTGGTTAAAAAGCTTTAAAATGGTAGCATAGGAACTGGACCATGGAGCATCATATGAGTAGCTAGGTGCATGTGCATTACTTATATGTGGCAGAGGTGAGGCTCTGAGCAATGTTCTGCTGGGAAATACTGGGTCCTGGCGTTCATGTGGATGTTACTTTTTCTTTTAAATCAGATATTTTTTATTAAACATTTTTCTTGAAAAACAATGGAATACAAGCAATCGGGCCCCTATCCCATCTCGGACACAAATTATCTTCTCTAGATCCCATTTTTTCATCACTACCAGGGTTCTATATACCGGTACTCTATGGAGCAAATATCATGGGGAGACCCCGTGAGCCACACTTACTGCCACCTCAAGGAAATCCTGTAACACTTCCTCCACATCTGCTTGGTCAAGTCTGCAATGTCTGGCTTCCCTTTCTCATATAGCTGCATGGGATGTTTCTTATATTGCATTTCCATAAGACTTATATAATGGAGTGAGATTACACACCTAGTGTCACCATGCGTGGCAGTGATGTCTATGATGGTGTGTTTCGCCGCGGGTGTTATAGCAGCCTGTTTCTCTTGGGACTGTATGGCATGTCTGACTTGCAGGTATAAATAAAAGAATGTCTTAGGTAGGCTAAATTTCTGTTGTAGCTGAGTAAATGCCTGGAGAGTACCATTAGTTGGGTGATATATCTGAGCCCGAATACCTCCCATGCCTGCACATTTGACACTTTATCTAGTTCCTGATACATACGGTTAGGCCCAGTGGCGTACCGCCAATATAGGCAGGGTACGCCACTGCTATGGGGCCCGCGGCACAGGGGGGCCCGGAGCGCTTGGAAGGCCCCGCCCACACTATAGGCCCCGCCCCCTCACAATCGACTGTCAAAAAATAAATAACTTAACATCGACCAGGGCAGGAGGATGCATATCCATATCGCCGCCACTCCCCCCCCCCCAGCTGCCCCCCCCCCCTGATCCTGACCTGTGTTATCACTTCAGGATCAAGTCAGCAAGTCAGCCAGCAAGTTGCAACTTGCAACTGATGCGCTCCCTGGCCAATCAGCGCAAGGCACACTGTTCAGGCAGCGGCTGATTGGCCAGTGTGCGCCAAGGGGGGCGGGAGAATCGCGTCGCCACTGTCTGACTGCATCTCACCAGTCAAAGACAGTGGACACGGACTCGGAGTCACAGTCACCGGCGTCGGACCCAATCCCAGAAGCCGCCCGCCCCGGGCCCGCAGCCAGCACCAGTCCTGGACGGAGCCAGCAAGAGGAGAGGAGGAACCTGGAGCTGGAGGATAGATGCACTGGGGATCCGAGCTGCTGGCGGCACCCTGAACAGGTTGCCCTGGCTCAGTGAGAGAGCAGAGCCAGAGAGTGTGTGTGGTATGTACAGTCATGTGAAAAAATTAGGACACCCTTTGAAAGCATGTGGTTTTTTGTAACATTTTTAATAAATGGTTATTTCATCTCCGTTTCAACAATACAGAGAGATTAAAGTAATCCGACTAAACAAAGAAAACTGAAGAAAAGTCTTTTCAAGATCTTCTGTAAATGTCATTCTACAAAAATGCCTATTCTAACTGAGGAAAAAGATAGGACACCCTTGCCCCTAATAGCGAGTGTTACCTCCTTTGGCTGAAATAACTGCAGTGAGACGGTTCATGTAGCCATCTACCAGTCTTCGACATCGGTCTGAGGAAATTTTACCCCACTCCTCAATGCAGAACTTTTTCAGCTGTGAGATGTTTGAGGGGTTTCTTGCACGTACAGCCCTTTTCAAGTCACCCCACAGCATCTCAATGGGATTCAAATCTGGACTTTGACTTGGCCATTCCAGGACTCTCCATTTCTTCTTTTTCAGCCAATCTTTGGTTGATTTACTAGTATGTTTTGGGTCATTGTCATGTTGCATGGTCCAGTTCCGCTTCAGCTTTAATTTTCTAACTGATGGTCTCACATGTTCTTCAAGCACCTTCTGATACACAGTAGAATTCATCGTGGATTCTATGATGGTGAGCTGACCAGGTCCTGCTGCAGCAAAGCAGCCCCAAACCATGACACTTCCACCTCCATGCTTCACAGTTGGTATGAGGTTCTTTTCTTGGAATGCTGTGTTTGGTTTACGCCAAACATGTCCTCTGCTGTTGTGTCCAAATAATTCAATTTTGGACTCATCTGTCCAAAGAACATTATTCCAGAAGTCCTGGTCTTTGTCAACTTTATCTCTGGCAAATGTCAGTCTGGCCTCGATGTTTCTCTTGGAAAGCAAAGGTTTCCTCCTTGCACACCTCCCATGCAAGTTAAACTTGTACAGTCTCTTTCTGATTGTAGAGGCATGTACTTCTACATCAACAGTAGCCAGAGCCTGCTGTAGTTCTCGAGATGACACTTTAGGGTTTTTGGAGACCTCTTTTAGCATCTTGCGGTCTGCTCTTGGGGTGAACTTGCTGGGCGACCAGTCCTGGGCATGTTGGCAGTTGTTTTGAAAGCCCTCCACTTGTAGACTATCTTCCGGACAGTGGAATGGCTGATTTCAAAATCTTTTGAGATCTTTTTAAATCCCTTCCCAGACTCATAGGCTGCTACAATCTTTTTCTGAAGTCCTCTGACAGCTCTTTTGCTCTCACCATGGTGCTCACTCTCACTTCAACAGTCAGGAGCACACCAAACTAAATGTCTGAGGTTTAAATAGGGCAAGCCTCATTCAACATGCAGAGTAACGATCTACTAATTATGTGCACCTGGTGTGATATACCTGTGTGAGATCTGAGCCAATTTAAGAGGGAATACATGTGAGGGTGTCCTATCTTTTTCCTCAGTTAGAATAGGCATTTTTGTAGAATGACATTTACAGAAGATCTTGAAAAGACTTTTCTTCAGTTTTCTTTGTTTAGTTGGATTACTTTAATCTCTCTGTATTGTTGAAACGGAGATGAAATAACCATTTATTAAAAATGTTACAAAAAACCACATGCTTTCAAAGGGTGTCCTAATTTTTTCACATGACTGTAACTAAGTGTCAGTCACTGTCTGTCAGACTGACACTTGAGTCACTCTCTGTCTCTGAGTCTGAGACTGACATCGATGATTATGTCTGTCTGTGTGGAGGAAGTTGCCCAGGCTGCCTGCCTCTATGAGCCCCATGCCCCAAAATGCCACCCAAATGCCCAAGAGGGGGGGGGGATTCAGGTGTGAGTCCACAGTCAGGAAAGTGCCAAGCTGTACTCATACAGTATGAGACTCACCTGCCTTCCCCCCAGGTCCACTATGACCAGCCCCCCTTTCCCCCTTTCCTGAGTCCTCTATAAGCCCTCCAATGCCCCCTAAAATGCCCAGAGTAAGGCATTAACCCCCTCATGCCCCCACCCCAAAATGCCTGGGGGGAGGGGGTAAGCAGCAGAGTCCTCTCTGAGCCCCAACCCCTAAAGCCCCTACAAAAATGCCCAGGTGGGGAGGAGTAGGAGGAATGCACACTGTCCTCTATTAGCCCCCCTCCTCGGAGTTCTCTATGAGCCCTACCAGCAACCCCTAATGCCCCTCAAAATGCCCATGGGGGAGAAGTAGGAAGAAAGCACACTGACCTAAGAATTTTGAGGAGCATTAGGGGTTGGGGGGGGGGCTCATAGAGGACAGTGTGCTTTCCTCCTACACCTACTCCTTCCTAACACCCCCCCCCCTGCCCCCGGGCATTTTGGAGGGCATTAGGGGGTGGATTAACCCCTCTAACTCCATGCTGTTAGTGCTGAGTGTGCACATAGCCACCACCAAATGATATTCTACCAACCAGCCAAACCACCCCCCCCCCCACACACACACACATACAAACAGCAGCATCAGCAGCAAGGGGTTAAAGGGGTTTGGGCTGTGGTGTACTGCAATCGTTTGGGGTAAGAGAAGTGATGACAAAATGGCGCAAGTAGCAAAGGGGTTAAGATGTGGGGGATGGCCTACGTCCGGCTTTAGCACAGTGGACAGAGGCAGGAGGAGTGCAAAGTTGGTTAATAATAAAATAAAATAAAAATGTTTATCTCTAACAGTTTCAGTAGGTCATGTATAAATTTATTTAATGGGGGTGTGGCATGGGAGGAGCCAGGACAGGAGATGGGAGGGTGGGGTTAAGGGGGAGGTGGGAGGGGCCAGGGGTGGGTAGTGGGTGGGGTTAAGGGGGCCCATTTCAGATTCTTGCTATGGGGCCCAGTGATTTCTATGTACGCCCCTGGTTAGGCCATATTGGGGTATGTCCTGTATACCCTGCAATTCCAGCCAGTTCTCTAGCCTTCCACCATACTCCATGTACGGTGCTCCATGTATGTATAGCTGATATTGACTACCCCGTGTATAGAAAGTTCCACCCTCCAGGGCTGACATTAGGCATTTGCCATTGAGGAGATGCCGTATTATCCGACCAGTCATGTTGACCTTATCCCCATCTCCATGGATCCTGTACCGTGGTATCCAAATCGGGGCATTATGCAATACATAGAGAAGCTGGGACATGAGAATTACTTTTTCTAGAATTGTCGAGCCGACTCGAGTGAGGGGCAAAAGGGTTCGGGCCTGTACCTTGCATCTGATTTTATCCAGCAAAGGGACAAGATTCAACTCCCCAAAGTCCTGGGTCCTAGCCGACACCTGAATTCCCAGGTATTTAAAAGATGTGACTACCTGTAGCCCTGAAGTGGGGTTAACGTCACTGTTTGTACTATTAGACAATGGCATCAATACCGACTTTGTCCAGTTAGCGACCAAGCCTTACCAAAGCTTACCAAAGTGGTTTATTATCGACATGGCCTCTGGAAAAGAAGAAGCCCATTCATCCAAAAGCAGCAGTAGATCATCTGCGTCAGTGGCGTACATAGAGAAGTAAGGGCCCCATAGCAAGGATCAAACCAGGCCCCCCACACAGGATATAAGGGTTTTCCGCCTAAACCCCTTTCAATGACCCTTGGGCCATTTTTTCCACTGCTTTATTTGCTAAAAGTTGTTCCTTTAGAGGGTAGAGTCCTGACGTTTTCACCCCCAGTAGAAGAGGAGATGATCCCAACTGGGCCCCCTCTTGCCCTGAGCCCCATAGCAGTTGCATGGTCTGCAACTATGGTAGTTACACCCCTGATCTGCGTATGAGGCAAACTTTTCAGATAAGGACCCTATTGGAAGCCTCCTGGTGCTGCTGTTCTAAGCGCCACCTCCAGTGGTTCCATCGCCACCGCAAATAGTAGCGGCGACAGAGGACAGCCCTGTCTAGCCCTGTGCAAGGGAAAGGAGTCTGAGAGTCTTCGTATTTGGACCGTGGGACAGGTATAGAGTAGTTGTATCCATTTAATATACTCAGGTCCAAAACCCATCTTTCCCATCACTGTCCACAGGTATCGCCATTCCACGCTGTCGAATTCTTTGACCGCATCAAGGGATGCAACGGCCGCATTCAAGGCGTGGACCTGGCTAGCCTGAATATTTAAATATAATCGCCGGATATTTACTGCTGTGGACATGTTCGGCATAAAGCCAGCCTGATCAGTGTGAATAAGTTACATTACTACTGAGTTTAAGCGATTTGCCAGTACTTTCTCTAATATTTTAACATCTTCCTGTAGTAGGGATATGGGTCTATAGGACTCCACTGCTAGGACGTCTTTACCTGGTTTAGGGAGCACCACCACTATGGCTTCATTCGTGGAGGTTGGTAATCTACCCTGCCTTTTGGCCTCATTATAAATCTCTAGTAAATGGAGTATAAGGATTGAGGAATAGGTTTTATATATCTCCATTGGCAATCCATCTCCCCGGGGCCTTATTATTAGAAATACTACCCACCATCTCCTCCATCTCTCTTAGAGTAATAGGGGCATCCAGCATATTTCCCTGTTCCGTAGTAACGGTATGAAGTCTCAGCGGGTCGAGAAACGCCTGGGTCTCCACTTCAGATGCAGAAGTTTTAGACCTATTACAGGTGCAGCGGGCGCCTCTCCCTAGGGCCCTTTAAGAGGAAAAAAGTACTTGTTTTTAGTGACGCCAGTTGCAGTGAAGCAACAAGGGCACAGGGCCCCTTTTAGTGATACTGTGGATAGTGCAATAAAATGGAATGGAGGGGCACTCAATATTTGGGTATATGGATGAGTTTTAATATGAAAAAAATCGCAGAGCGAACTATGATAAAATACACAGTAAAAATACTAATAATAAAATAATAAACAATAAAAATATATAAATATTCTGGAGCAATATAACAGTCCACAAAAAAGCTAGATTTTTTCTAGATGGCAGCGAATAGCAGCAGACGCACGGTATGGCAGTATTGTTATTGAAAAATTCAATGTTCGCTGTTTAAATACATGTTCACCAATATAGCGCGGTGTTCCTCAAGGCTCTACTAATGCCACGATATCAGATCGGAGCGATGTCACAATAACAGTTGCAATGGGAGTCTCTGTAAAGTAGTAGGCGAGAGCTCCCATTGCAACTGTTTGTATATCGCTCAGTCTGATATCATGGCGTGCTAGAAGCCTCGAGGCACCCGCTATATTGGTGAACATGTATTTAAACAGCGAACATGAATTTTTCAACAATACTGCCATACCGTGCGTCTATAGCGCTGCCATCTAGAAAAATCTAGCTTTGTTTGGACTGTTATATTGCTCCAGAATATTTATATATTTTGTGTTTATTATTTTATTATCAGTATTTCACTGTGTATTTATCATAGTTCGCTCTGCATCTTCATATTAAAACTCATCCATATACCCAAATATTGAGTGCCCCTCCATTCCATTTTATTGCACATTTTGTACCCTTTGGTACCTGAGGGTGGTACCAGGAGGAGTGCACCTTAGTCCATTTAGACAGAGGGTGAGCCGTTGTCAGTACTTATTTTTCCATACTGTGGATAGTACCCAGGTGTAGGAATGCCAGAGTGGTGTAGGGTGGCCTACAATGTCCATTTAAATGTACTTGTGCATGTGTCACGGTGCTGCTACCTGGATACGCTGGACCCTAGGCGTTGACTCCGCAGCAATGAAAAAGGGGGTTGTTGATAAAGGGGATGATGAAATAAATTGAGTCCAGACTTTGTGATGAAGTTCAATAACAGCTTTACTTTCAATAAACGTTTCTCCAAATGATTTACAGACTTGATCTTGGTTCCCAGCAGGCGTTATCATTAACTTTGGCAGGCAAACTCCTCTCTGCTACATCTGTTGCTTTCCTGACTCTGCTGTGCTGACAGGGTAGCTGTATAACCTGGCTTCTTCTGGGTGCTGCAACTTCTCTCTTGTAGTCTGACTCTAGATTTGTCCAGGGAAAACTTTCTTTTCCTGGCTTCAAGTTGTGGCCGCCACATCCAGCAGAGCTGAAGGTGCTCTGGCTGGCCTAGACATGGCTTGTCCAACAAGGACGTGCACCTGAATGGGGTAATTTCCCCAGGTGTTGGTTGGATATTAGGACAGAATCTATCTAAAGCCAGGTGAATTACATTGCTAAAGTCCCCAAGTAATATTACCGGGATGTCTGGTGAAAGAAAGAACCCTCCTAATCACTATTTGTGAATATGGCGGCAGGATATAGATGCCGACTATAATACAGGGGATCGTAAATATTTTGCAATGCAGACATATACACTCACCTAAAGAATTATTAGGAACACCTGTTCTATTTCTCATTAATGCAATTATCTAGTCAACCAATCACATGGCAGTTGCTTCAATGCATTTAGGGGTGTGGTCCTGGTCAAGACAATCTCCTGAACTCCAAACTGAATGTCAGAATGGGAAAGAAAGGTGATTTAAGCAATTTTGAGCGCGGCATAGTTGTTGGTGCCAGACAGGCCGGTCTGAGTATTTCACAATCTGCGATACTGGGATTTTCACGCACAACCATTTCTAGGGTTTACAAAGAATGGTGTGAAAAGGGAAAAACATCCAGTATGCGGCAGTCCTGTGGGCAAAAATGCCTTGTGCATGCTAGAGGTAAGAGGAGAATGGGCCGACTGATTCAAGTTGATAGAAGAGCAAGGCTGACTGAAATAACCACTCGTTACAACTGAGGTATGCAGCAAAGCATTTGTGAACCCATAACACCCGCAACCTTGAGGCAGATGGGCTACAACAGCAGAAGACCCCACCGGGTACCACTCATCTCCACTACAAATAGGAAAAAGAGGCTACAATTTGCACGAGCTCACCAAAATTGGACTGTAAAATGTTGCCTGGTCTGATGAGTCTCGATTTCTGTTGAAACATTCAAATGGTAGAGTCCAAATTTGGCGTAAACAGAATGAGAACATGTATCCATCATGCCTTGTTACCACTGTGCAGGCTGGTGATGGTGGTGTAATGGTGTGGGGGATGTTTTCTGGGCACACTTTAGGCCCCTTAGTGCCAATTGGGCTTTGTTAAATGCCACAGGCTACCAGAGCATTGTTTTTGACCATGTCCATCCCTTCATGACCACCATGTACCCATCCTCTGATGGCTACTTCCAGCAGGATAATGCACCATGTCACAAAGCTCGAATCATTTCAAATTGGTTTCTTGAACATGACAATGAGTTCACTGTACTAAAATGGCCCCCACAGTCACCAGATCTCAACCCAATAGAGCATCTTTGGGATGTGGTGGAACGGGAGCTTCGTGCCCTGGATGTGCATCCCTCAAATCTCCATCAACTGCAAGATGCTATCCTATCAATATGGGCCAACATTTCTAAAGAATGCTATCAGCACCTTGTGGAATCAATGCCACATAGAATTAAGGCAGTTCTGAAGGCAAAAGGGGGTCCAACACCGTATTAGTATGGTGTTCCTAATAATTCTTTAGGTGAGAGTATATCGCCCCTCCTCATCTATCTTTTTATTTAAATGCTATTTTTTATGGATAAGGACACTTACTAATCTTGCATAGGCAGAGTAGGTGGCATGACAGCAGTGCTCTGCCCACTGGGGGGCGAGTAAGTGGGTCTGGTCCTCCATTAAGTGTGTTTCTTGAAGGCAACATATCAGAGGTTGGTATTGTTTCATACTATACTTAATAGCCCTCCTTTTATTGACTTCCTTTAACCCCCTGACATTCCAGCTCAAAAGCCTCAGTGAACTAGTCATATACATCCCATAGTAACATAAATTAACCCCTCGTGTAACTCCCCAGAGTCAGTGGCAGGTATATGTCGTGCTCTCGGGTTATAGCACGAACCCTTATTCTACTTCTCAAAACCCCATATTTCATAGTTGCAGTCCCCCAGGTTGTAAACCAATAATGCTTACAAATATCCCCATGTAAGGGCTCTGGGAAGGTATATAGGGATAGGAGCGAACTCCAAAAATGGAGGATAAAGGCTATATGGATAGGATGTGTAATAACTATCCCTTAATGTATCCCTAAATATGCCTGTGCCCGAGGGGAACCCCTGAAGGTGGGATCCCCCCGCCCTCGTACCTACCCTGAATACCCCTTAACGTGTCCCTACACCCTATAAGTATAGTACATAACATTCAGTGTCTGATAAATACACCAAAAATGATTAGTATCAGCCCCGACGCGTTTCCCCCAACAAAGGCAGGTTCATCAGGGGGCCACAATCCTCAGAATGCACCGTCATACAAAGAGCCTAAATCCTACGGTGGGGAAATGAAGGCACCGGTGGTGGAATACGGTCATATGGGCACCTAGATGCAAACACATATAAAGAATAGGTCATACCTCATGCTCCAGACGGCGTGGATATTCATCCAAAGAGTTGTTATACACTTACCCACCCCGATGCTCAGACAGACTCCTAAAGCAGGTCAGGACGGAGGTGGCTGATAATGCACCTGGCGTCCAGAGGTACTTGCCGCCTTTAAAAGGTGGTTGCTCCACCCCTACCTGCCGACTGCCACCAATGATGAACAAGTAGGCAGCTGGCGTCATATCCGCTTCCTGTATATGTAACGCAGTGCATGCATTCCATATGCCATGCTCCGGAAGTGACGTAATTGGCGTCACTTCCGTGTAATGCGAATAGCCACATGCCGCCGCTATCGCTTCACATCGGAACCAAGCAGGACATGGGGCGGTTAATAATTACGTCATATCCGTCTATTGGAACGCAAATCAGTCCCTTCCGGATCCTATCGCATCTCATATGGAGCAAAGGTATTAGTCATCGTCATCACAACCAGAGATCCTAAGGTCTCTTCTACTATTGGTCCACCTTACTTATACTCCGTCGTAAGCATCTTAGGGACCATCCCACCACCATGATACCACAAACTTAACACAAATACGGGTAAAACGGTCTAATAAAGATATATTCCAGATAACTCAACAATTGATGTAACTTGGTAAGGCAAAGCCATATAATTGAACATGACTAGCCCCATGTCCACACCATCCTGAGCATCACTTAATGCTCAATGCCAGTATTTCATACAACCCATGATATGCGTCATGATGCCATATGTAAAAGTGAAATTTTATACCGAAAAGGACATCCCTAATATTTCCAGGCGACTAACCATCCAAAAAGGAACCCCAGTACAGGTAGCTAAGCCATATATAGAACAGAAGCAAAGGATCTGTGAAAGAGGTTAGATTTCCCCATCATAGATATTCCTTATAAGAAGCACTGGTAATTCAGACGTTCATTTAGGCCATAGGGGGACTGTGATCGCATATTGAAGATCCAAGATGCTTCCTTCTGTAAAATTCTGCGATCCCAATCCCCCTTCCTGGGTGAAGGAGGAACTACCTCAAGGACCGAAAAAGATAGTGACCCAGGGTCCCCACTATGAACCTCCTTAACATGCTGTGCGATAGGGGTAGACTTGCCCTTGAGCACATCATTGATGTGCTCCAGGATTCTCACCCTAAGTTCCCTTTTTGTCTTGCCTATATAATCTAATGGACAATTACATTGACAAATATATACCAGTCCCTTGGTGCGACAATTGATGAAGTCCCTTATCTCGATCTTCTGATTGGTCACAGATCCCTGTATAGACTTAGAGGTGTTAATGAAACTGCATGCCTTACACCGCCCGCACTTAAACAGGCCACAAGGCTTGCGATCAAGCCAGGAGCCTTCTCTTCTGGGGGCCCTATAGAGACTTCTTACCAGGCGGTCCTGCAAACTCCTTCTCTTCTGATAAGTGATGCTTGGGTGATCCAAGATCACCTTATTAAGGTCTGGATCCAAATCTAATATGGACCAATATTTCTTAAGGATCCCCCTAACCTCCTGATCCCCTGAATCGAACGTGGAGATTAAACGAACGGCTTATCCTTCTCCTGTAATCTGGGTACCAGCAGTGATGTTCTATCCACAGATGCTGCTCCTCTAAAGGCTTCCCCTAAAATCCTCCTGGGGTAACCCCTATCCAGAAACCTCTTCTGAAGTTTTCTGGCCTCGCTCAAAAAGTCTTCAAATGAAGAACAATTTCGGCGTACCCTTAGGTACTGGCTTTTTGGGATGCTCTTTTTCTGTGTATAGGGATGGAAACTGCTCCAGTGCAACAAAGAGTTCGTTGCTGTGGCCTTCCTAAATAACGATGTGGTAATCTTATCCCCCTGATTTGTAACTTTGATATCTAAGAAGGTGATCTGCCTTTCATCAATTTCATACGTGAATTTAAGACCCACAGTATTCCCAGGTTAAGGAGGTTCATAGTGGGGACCCTGGGTCACTATCTTTTTCGGTCCTTGAAGTGGTTCCTCCTTCACCCAGGAAGGGGGATTGGGATCGCAGAATTTTACAGAAGGAAGCATCTTGGATCTTCAATATGCGATCACAGTCCCCCTATGGCCTAAATGAACGTCTGGATTACCAGTGCTTCTTATAAGGAATATCTATGATGGGGAAATCTAACCTCTTTCACAGATCCTTTGCTTCTGTTTTATATATGGCTTAGCTACCTGTATTGGGGTTCCTTTTTGGATGGTTAGTCACCTGGAAATATTAGGGATGTCCTTTTCGGTATAAAATTTCACTTTTACATATGGCATTGAGCATTAACTGATGCTCAGGAAGGTGTGGACATGGGGCTAGTCATGTTCAATAATATGGCTTTGCCTTACCAAGTTACATCAATTGTTGAGTTATCTGGAATATATCTTTATTAGACCGTTTTACCCGTATTTGTGTTAAGTTTGTGGTATCATGGTGGTGGGATGGTCCCTAAGATGCTTACGACGGAGTATAAGTAAGGTGGACCAATAGTAGAAGAGACCTTAGGATCTCTGGTTGTGATGACGATGACTAATACCTTTGCTCCATATGAGATGCGATAGGATCCGGAAGGGACTGATTTGCGTTCCAATAGACGGATATGACGTAATTATTAACCGCCCCATGTCCTGCTTGGTTCCGATGTGAAGCGATAGCGGCGGCATGTGGCTATTCGCATTACACGGAAGTGACGCCAATTACGTCACTTCTGGAGCATGGCATATGGAACGCATGCACTGCGTTCCATATACAGGAAGCGGATATGATGCCAGCTGCCTACTTGTTCATCATTGGTGGCAGTCGGCAGGTAGGGGTGGAGCAACCACCTTTTAAAGGCGGCAAGTACCTCTGGACGCCAGGTGCATTATCAACCACCTCCGTCCTGACCTGCTTTAGGAGTCTGTCTGAGCATCGGGGTGGGTAAGTGTATAACAACTCTTTGGATGAATATCCACGCCGTCTGGAGCATGAGGTATGACCTATTCTTTATATGTGTTTGCATCTAGGTGCCCATATGACCGTATTCCACCACCGGTGCCTTCATTTCCCCACCGTAGGATTTAGGCTCTTTGTATGACGGTGCATTCTGAGGATTGTGGCCCCCTGATGAACCTGCCTTTGTTGGGGGAAACGCGTCGGGGCTGATACTAATCATTTTTGGTGTATTTATCAGACACTGAATGTTATGTACTATACTTATAGGGTGTAGGGACACGTTAAGGGGTATTCAGGGTAGGTACGAGGACGGGGGGATCCCACCTTCAGGGGTTGCCCTCGGGCACAGGCATATTTAGGGATACATTAAGGGATAGTTATTAAACATCCTATCCATATAGCCTTTATCCTCCATTTTTGGAGTTTGCTCCTATCCCTATATACCTTCCCAGAGCCCTTACATGGGGATATTTGTAAGCATGGATATGATTTTAAATATATCAATAAATACATTTTTTAGGAGTCACTCTCTATTTTTTTGTCTAAGGTATTCGTTTTTGGAGGTGTACCCGAATTATTTACAGCTATTGATTTATGATTTTGGCTATGTAAACCAATAATGTCCTTAAACCGTGCCTATAGAAAGGCAATTTAAAGTGCTGATCTTCCCAGCAGGCCCCCACTAAGGCACCTAGTTGTAGGTCTGTGGGACCAAATAGTATCTGCTGGCAGAGTCAGCTAAGACTGGTTAGCTAACCCACCAGTAAGAGGGTGGTGCTCCTTATACAGATGTCAACAAAACAGTATTAAAAATAGAACAATGCTGATATATAACCACAGTTAATGAAGCTGTCTACTCCTCGGCTCCCTGCACGTCTCTCGGCAAGCCTTTGAACAAGGCCATTCATTCCTATATACTCCCCGCTGCAGCAGTGGTGTAGGAATCGCCATAGCAGCCATAGCAATGGCTATGGGGCCCTACGCCACTGGGGGCCCGGACCACCGGCTGAGTTTTTTAATCATGTGGCAGCAGAAGTGGAAGCGCTCATCTCTGTATTCATCTGTATCGCCGTCCTCAGGACAGCGATACAGATGACTGGAGCAGGGGAGAGGTGTCTCCCTTGCCCATTCCTCTGATAGGCTATAGGCCTATCACGTCATCACACCGCCTGAGCCGTACAGCGCGGGTCACAGGCCGCAAGAGGCCTGCATCGCATCGCTGACAGCAGCATAAGGTAAGTATGAGAGTTTTTTGTTTTTATTATTTATAGTATACTGTGGCAAGAAGGGGGGTGGGGGCCCTATATACTGGCACAATTTGGGGGGTTGGCACTATGGAGAAAAGGGGAAGCACTATGGGGCCATATATACTGGCACAATATGGGGGGGCACTATGGGGCCTTATATACTGGCACAATAGGGGGGGCACTATGGGGCCCTTTATACTGGCACAATATGGGGGGTGGGCACTAAGGAGAAGAAGGGAAGCACTATGGGGCCATATATACAGGCACAATATGGGGGGCACTATGGAGAAGAGGGGAACCACTATGGGGCCCTATATACTGGCACAATACATGGGCACTATGGAGAAGAGGGGAAGCACTATGGGGCCCTATATACTGGCGCAATATGGGGGGGCACTATGGAGAAGAGGGGAAGCACTATGGGGCCCTATACAATGGCGCAATATGGGGGCACTATGGAAAAGAGGGGCAGCTCTATGGAGGCCCTATAAACTGGCACAACATGGGGGGGCACTATGGAGGGGAAGAGGGCACTATGGGAGCATCTATCGGGGGCCCTATAAACTGGCACGCATTATAGGGGGGCACTATGGAGAAGTGGGGGACAAGAGCACTATGAGAGCATTATATAGGGGCATTTAATACTGGCACCCATTTTGGTGCCACTATGGGGAAGGGAGGAAAGGAGCACTATGGGGGCATCTATGTGGGGCAGTCTATAGGGGCATTTTATAGTGCCACATTATGGAGGGCACTATGGAGGTGGGGAAGGAGCACTATGGGGGCATCTTCTGAGGGCACTATATAGGAGTATTTTATACTGGCACAAGTTATAAGGTCACTATGAGCAGCTATGCTATACAGAATAATCCATACCTACACTGTGGGGTTATTCTGTATATTGTACGGCATGGTGTATGGATTTTATAATGCATTCTGTACTGCATGGTGTATGGGTAAGGGTCCATTCACACGTCCGCAATTCTGTTCTGCATTTTGCAGAACGGAATTGCGGACCCATTCATTTCTATGGGGACACACTATGTCCTGCTCGCATCCGCAATTGCGGATCTGCACTTCCAGGTCTGCAATTGCGTTCCCCAAAAAATAGAACATGTCCTATTCTTGTCCGCAATTGCGGACAAGAAAAGGCATTTTCTATATAGTGTCGGCAAAATGCGGATCCGCAAAGCACACATGGGAGATCCAGGAGGGGGGGAAGAAAATTTTTTTGCTATGGGGGCCAGTCATTTCTAGCTACGCCCCTGCGCTGCAGTCTGTTATATCCATACTCTCCCTTTACACGACCCTGTCAGCATACCATGTTAACCCTACACAACAACCCTCCCGTGCAATCATGCCCACATACACTCAGTCTCACTGTGTGTGATCATGGTACTTGCGCTTGGATGTAAGTCTGTTTATTTAATCCTCCTGGTTCCTGTCTTCTTTCAACTTGTGTTCATGCCAATCCAGCCATCTCATTGCCTTTTCCGATTCTTCAAAAAAGCTGGTGGAACCTAGGGCAACCACCCTAAGTTTTGCTGGGTACAGCATGGAATATGGGATGATGAGCTCCCTCAAGCCACGCTTTACTCCAGAAATCTCACTCTTGTCTTCTGTACCTCTAGGGAATAATCGGGAAAGAGCGACACTTTGTTACCATTGATGGAGAGTTCAGGCAAGTCTAGCTTTTCTAAGAATAATGTCTTGATCTCCATAGTGTAATATCTTCATTAGCACAGGCCGTGGTGGCGCGCCTGTGGTAATGGGTGAGTTGGGACTCTGTTGGCTCTTTTAACAGCAAATAGTGGGGTCAAAGTCTGCCCTCCAAACTTTTCGTTCAGCCATGCTTCAAAGAATTCCATGGGGTTCGCCCCCTCTACCATCTTGGGCACCCCTACCATGCACATGTTGTTCCGGCATAGCCAGTTTTCTAGGTCATCTTGCTTGGCTGCCACTGAGTCCGACCTTCTTGCATGTTCCACTACATCTCTTTTGAGTGGTTGTATGGTGTCCTCCACATCCCCCATATGATCTTCCAGGGCTGTTGTGCGTTCAGCGAGTTTCTTTGAGTCGTGTCTAACAATGGTAATGACCTCTTTTATTGCTCCCACCTGTACTGTAAAAGTGTTCAACGATTTGCCACATTTAGCGATAGCATGCATTACATCTTTAAATAGGACCTTTCACCACTTCTGACATGCCTGTTTTAATAGCTTCATTCATTCCCCATGTAACAATTCTGGAACCTCTATTCTTAAGGCTCTATGTTGTACAATTCCTTTATTATTTCTACTAGACGTTATGAATGAATTGCCAGCAGTCTGCAGTAAGGGTACAGAGGGGAGGTAACCAGTTGGGGGTGTGTACCTGAACAGTCGAACAGTTCATCTGAGGGGTTAGGTCATGTGATATTTTTACACATCAGGTTTTTACGGACGCGGAGATACTTAATATGTATACTTTTTTTAATTTATTTAAGTTTTACACAATAATATCATTTTTGAAACAAAAAAAAATCATTTTAGTGTCTCCATAGTCTAAAAGCCATCGTTTTTTTTGTTTTTTTCTGAGCGATTGTCTTAGGTAGGGTATGATTTTTATGGGATGAGATGACGGTTTGATTGGCACTATTTTGGGGTGCATATAACCTTTTGATCGCTTGCTATTACACTTTTTGTGATGTAAAATGGCTTTTATGACACCGCTTTTATTTATTTTTTTACGGTGCTCATCTGAGGGGTTAGGTCACATGATATTTTTATACAGCAGGTTCTTACGGACCCAGCGAAACCTAATATGTATACTTTTTTTATTTACTTAAGTTTTACACAATAACGGCATTTTTGCGGGATGCGGTTACAGTTAGATTGGTACTATTTTGGGGGGCATATGTCTTTTTGATGCACTTTTAGTGATGTAAGGTGACAAAAAATAGTTTTTTTAGCACAGTTTTTTTTTTTTGACTGTATACACCTGAGGGGTTAGGTCATGTGATATTTTTATAGAGCCTGTCGTTACGGAAGTAGCAATACCTAATATGTCTACTTTTTTTTATTTATTTAAGTTTTACGCAATAATATCAGTTTTGGTCGATTGTCTTACAGTATGTACGGTATAATTTTTGCGGGATGAGATGATGGTTTGATTGGTAATATTTTGGGGTGCATATGACTTTTTGATCGCTTGCTATTACACTTTTTGTGATGTAATGTGAAAAAAATGGCTTTTTTTACACTGTTTTTTTTTCACGGTGTTCACCTGAGGGGTTAGGTCATGTGGTATTTTTATAGAGCAGGTTGTTACGAACGCAGCAATACCTAATATGTATACTTTTTTTATTTACTTAAGTTTTACACAATAACAGCATTTTTGAAACAAAAAAAAAGATGTTTTAGTGTCTCCATATTCTGAGAGCCATAGCTTTTTTTGAGGGGCTCATTTTTGGCGGGATAAGGTGACGGTTAGATTGGTACTCTTTTGGGTATTTTGGATCGCTTGGTGTTCATTTGAGGGGTTAGGTCATGTGATATTTTTATAGAGCTGGTCGATACGGACGCGGCGATACCTAATATGTCTGCTTTTCTTTATTTTCCCTATTTTTTACAATTTTTTTACTTTATTTTGGGAAAAGGACGCTTTTTCTTTTTTTTCTTTTTACTTGAACCTTTTCATTTTTTTTGTAAAACTTTATTTTTTAACTTTTTTTAACTTTTTTTTTTGTCCCACTCTGGGACTTCAACTTTTGGGGGTTTGATCCCCTTTACAATGCTTTGCAAAACTTCAGTATTGTAAAGCATTGGCTGTACGTGTATTACTGAATGTAATACACTTACAGCTTCCTGCCTGTGAGAACCAGGGGGCATATCAAGGGTTAATGCAACGGCATCAGTGATTTCATTGATGCCGGCACATGCATCAGGGGTCCGGCTATCAGTGACTGCCGGACCCCTGCCGCGGATCAGGCGGGTGCAAGTCACGGACATCTGCGCCGTACATGTACGGAGCAGGTCCTTAAGGGGTTAAAATAAAAGATGATCCAGAATTATTTCACGGGGACTTCAATTAATTACTTAAACCACCCTGTCTGAGAGCTGACATAACCTGCTGTACTGTACAAGTACTACAGTGTGGCCCCTACCACCATTTATCCAGGTCCTATAAGCAAGCATGCTCTGGGTTACTTCGATGGTCATTGAATAAAATGGAAGAGTTCCATACCTGCGGTAATGATAGTAGGATGCTCATTAGCCAAGCGGCAGATAACATTATCTTGTTCTTCTTCTTGGCATCATTTATGGCTAGCGGGTTGAGGATGGCAGACTGCCGGTCAACACTGATCACCACAGTCACAAAAGCGCAAGAATACATGGACAGGAGCTTGAGAAACATGAGGATTCTGCAGGCTATGTCTCCCGCCTGCCACTGTACAGTGATATTCCAAATGGCATCCAGAGGCATGACAATAAATGTAACTAGGAGATCTGCGGTGGTCAGGTTAAGGATCAAGATTCGGACGTGTGACCTCTTCTTCCTGCTTGTTCTGGCAGCTGCCCATAGAGCAGCCAAGTTGCAGGAAGCTGAGAGTGTGAAAATAACGAAGGTGATGATGACTCGGGCCTTGGCGGCTGGAGAGAAGGTGGGGAGCTGGAGGTGAGTATGAGTTCCATTAGGGGAGGATGTGTTCATATCACATGAGTTGCTGAGCCATGGTCCACTGATACAGCTTCTGCTGCCAGCTTCCTTTGTGATGTTCATAATCTATATTTGGGCACAAAAGAGATTTATAATTATTTTATTTAACTAAAACTTTCCAAAGAAAGTTTAAGATGAATAGTTCACATTCAGATTCGGCTATCATCTGTAATTCACTGACGTTGCTCAGCTGAAAATTAATGTCCAAAGAATGCCCAGCAGAACCAGATACCACAGTGCAGCACAAAATATTGCCCCAGCAGAATGAAATACCACAGTGCAGCACAATATACTGTCCCAGTAGAACTAGATACCACAGTGCATCACAAAATACTGCCCCAGAAGAACCAAATATCACAGAGCACAATATACTGCCCCAGCAGAACCAAATACCACAGTGCAGCACAATATACTGCCCCAGCAGAACCAAATACCACAGTGCAGCAAAATATACTGCCCCAGCAGAACCAAATACCACAGTGCAACACAGAATATACTGCCCAGCAGAATGAAATACCACAGTGCAGCACAATATACTGCCTCAGCAGAACCAAATACCACAGTGCAGCACAATATACTGCCCCAGCAGAACCAAATACCACAGTGCAGCACAATATACTGCCCCAGCAGAACCAAATACCACAGTGCAACACGGAATATACTGCCCCAGCAGAATGAAATACCACAGTGCAGCACAATATACTGCCCCAGCAGAAGGAAATACCACAGTGCAGCACAATATACTGCCCCAGCAGAACCGAATACCACAGTGCAGCACAATATACTGCCCCAGCAGAACTATATACCACAGTGCAACACGGAGAGGTACTGCCCCAGCAGAACGAGCCACCACAGTGCAGCACAATATACTGCCCCAGCAGAAGAAAATGCCGTCAGTGCAGCAGGTCGAAGAGCACTGCCCCAGCAGGACCGAGTCACCACAGTGCAGCACAATATACTGCCCCAGCA